>CM056840.1:10997773-11598130 GCA_029853015.1 Chelidonichthys spinosus
TGCGCAAAGGCACTAACAGCGGCAATCTGTGTAAAGAGACACACAAAAGCCCAGGCGCTGCTTACATACCTCTCAAGACTGATAGCAAAAATGAGTCTCTTGAGTAGAAAGTGTATATTTTAGGAACAATAACAGGTGACCCAATTCTGTAAACAGCAAGTGTACCTTGGTCTGGATCATTCTCTGTGGAATGGCATTCATGGCATTATTGAGCCAACCTTCCAGGCTTTTGGCAAAGTTGCGAATGGCTTGAGTCAAGGCACCTGGAAAGCAAGCAGCAAACGGGAGTTAATAACTGATGTTCGGAGCATCAATAGATGACATGAGAGGTGTTTGACTGTGGCTCACTGGGAATGGGTCTCAGGACATCAGGAATGAGGATCTCCACAAGGGCCTGGTACATTAGATGGTCACAGGTGCTCATCCATTTGAGTACAGCCTCGTTTCTGCACAGTTCCAATAGCTGTGAACGGGGCAGCCGTGCTTCAATCTCACTTAAACTGCTGAGGAATGGACGGATCAGACAGAAAAAGGCCTTTGAATTTTCAGCTCATTCAAAAATGAATTGATAATAATTATAATAATAATAATTATATTCTAACGAAAAACATTGACGTTGAGCTTGACCTCACCTGTTTTCTGTTACCGTGGCAGCCTCTATAGAGTCAGGGGGAGAATAACGCCAGAATGTCTGCCACAACTTCTCAATTAGACTGAACTGGAGGTTGACGACTACATCGAGGATAGCCTGAAACAAAAGCAGAGCGTTTACCACGCTGATACAGCCTTCTACAACAAGAAGAAATAGTGCCTTTGAAAACTGTCGGCAGCGAGGTCTGTGGATTATTCAGAAGAAACAGGACTTTGTAATCTGCCAAGGTCTGTCTTTAGTTCTCTGAGGAGCACATATTAATACCATTCATTTCTATTGATGTGGCAGCAGAAATCTAAAAACCTCGGCACTAGCTGCATGGCTAACCACCACATGTGAGGAATTGGGTTTGTTTTTATAGATTTGGGTGAACAGACCCTTTAATCAGAAGCAGGTGGACAGCTCTGTTAGGACTTGTGCCCATCCATCAGCTGTGGATGACCTGATCCTTACTTTTCCAGACATTAAGAGAGGTTTTACTGAACAGATGAAGTGAAATTTCTGCTCCAAAATGCCAGCGGCTGGCATTTACAAATCTCGGTCACAATAAACACTCATGACCTTTCCCAAAGTTTCCACACTCTGAATCCTGCAAAGTTCTAAACACATGGGTTTCGTTTTTTTTTGTTTTCAAAATCTGCAGAACTTTTAGTTCACTATCTTCAGTCTTACCAGCCTTTTCTCATTAAAGATAGCTTAAATAAGATTAACGTAGTAAATTGCTGTAATAATAGATATCGGCAGATTAAAAGGCACGTATAAAAAGGGAAAAGGGGGAAAAACACTCGATTCCTGCAGAAAATTAGAATCTTAATAGAATATAAAGTGGAATAGATTTAGAGGATGGTGGAATGCAGCGAGTCCAGGCAGATCAACAGATCTGTGGTCACAATGCCTGCAATCATACTCATGAGAACGACAACGAAGGCTGCAATACTGACGAGGATTACTTGTCTTTCCTTGAGCACTGAAGAGGGACCGGGTCCCCTGTTCCCCTTGTGAAATATGATGATGTGAAAAGAAATGCCCTTTATCTAACCTCACAGTGCTCTCTGTAAAGGGACTGCAGAGCTTTTACGTCCTCTGGGCTGATGTTCTCCGTATTGCTCTGTCCCAGGTCCAGCTCTACAAAGTCAGGGAGTGCCCGCGACGCGTCTGTTGGGAGTATAAACATTTTAATTGTAATAATTGGAAAAACGTAATATTCTGCATGTTTCAGCGCATTCCCATGCATTTTTGGTTTTACAGACACTCGGGGAAAGAGAAAAGCAGCTGACCTAGGAACTGCTGGTGGTGCTGACTCTGTGCAATGACTGTCTGCTCTTCTCCAGTAGGATGGTGCTGGCCTCCACCTGAGTAAGTCTCCCCAGAGCAGCCGTCAAATTTCTGCACTGGCTTGAACCTGAAATCACACGACTCACATCAGTATCTCTTAAAAAAAAAAAAAAAGAAATCTCCTTCAACAAGTACTGCATGTCTGCACAGCGAGTGGCTCCTGTACCTCTGTTTCTGCTGAACAGGTTGCTGTCTGAGGGCCATATACTGCATGTCTTCTTGGAGTCTATTGAGCGGCGAGTCCGGTTTCACACGTATACCATAGTAATGATATTTGGAGTTCCCTCTGTAAGACAAAACCAAAAGGTGAGCACACATTGACAGACTCTCAATGTATGTGTGTATGGATGGATGAGCGGGACATAAGAGGAGAACAGATTTATGAATATCAAATGCAGTCAAGCAAGCATACAGCAAATCATAAATTGCTGCAAAACTTTTCTGAAATGAAGAAAATAAAAAATAACCTTGTTCCAAGACGCCTTGTACGGAGTCCCATGAAGATGGAGCGGATGAGTTTACCAAAAGAGGCTGCGTTTACAGGGTCCAGTTTCTGCTCCTGGCAGTGGCGCAGATAATGATTGTAGAGGGTGGATCGTGGTAGACTTACGCCCTCTGCTGTCTCGTAATTATCCAACAGCCACTGGAGCTACAAGAGAATACATGTTTGGTTTTTGTAAACCCAAAAGATAACACAGGTCCATGCAAACTGTCTGGAAAGACCTCAGACTAACAATCTGTAATCTTGATGTTGCAGGTATCTGCAAATGCATTTCTATAGCAGCTGGGGGATTTAAAACAACAGTGAGAATTCAAACCAGCAACAAAAACTGCAAGCAACACATCAAACTCAAATAGAGTTGAGAGAGAGAGGCAGGAGTCTAGCAAAAAAGTCAAAAGTAAGGCGAGGGCAAGCATTCGTAAAAAGCAACTTACATGGCTGTTGAGCAGCGAGCTTCTCTGACTGGATAAACCCTCAGATTTTTGGAGCGTCTCAATCGCCATTTCAATCTGATAAACCACGAAGCACAGGACAACAAAATGTAAGAGGGGCGGGGGAAATGAAAACAAAAAGCAAGAAGAGTTGATGTAGACGCTCTAGTGTTCACGAGCAAAAAATAGAGAGAATCTAGAAAAGGATCCCAAAGCAAGCGCTGCTAAACCCAAGCAGAGCAGGACTACCTGTCATTTGGGGAAAAATCTCTCCCCAAGTTGAGAAACAGAGACAGAAATACATCACAACTCTCCCAGATTCCACTAGCACAGATTCTACTTTATACAAACATCATGGGCATGGATAATGAGGCTCCATTATAAAAGCAAAAGACTAAGGCGGTGCACCAAGATGATTTAGCAACACCTGCACCTCAACCTGAAGACTTGCTGGTTCGGGCTTTATGTGAACAAGTCTAACTGGGTGTCTCACAACGATATTCAGCAACATTAGACAATAATATATAGGATATATGTTATATATCCCAAACTTTTTGTTGTGTTTCAGTGTGACCTCATTGTTGTTGCATGGCCGTGATTCCATGCAGTGGTTGTGCAACTATTATCAGTTCCCCAGGTTCTAGAGATTACCTTTTGTGTTATGATTATGTTTATGGGCCCATTTATCTTGTCACATCACATTGGCGAGACAAGGATGAGCTGGTATTTTGACAGTTAAAATGTACCCTTTTTGCACACATTTTGGTGACATAAAAGAAAGGAGAACATTGCTCCTTTGCATAGCCATTATTGTATGTTAAACGCTCCGTAATGACCGATATCCACGTAATGTAATGTCGGTCGCCAAGCATCATCAAGATAGCATCATTAAGGTAGACTATATGAAAATACCTAATGGGGTGTTCAGATTATAGCAAAAAAAAAAAAAAAAGCAAGGCTCTTGTGCTGCACGCACCACTTCGTCCAATGCAGGACTCTGCCCTCCTTAACACACCTGTCTCAGGTTTTAGCCCCTCCTTTCTTCTACACTTCTAAGAGTGGGAATATCACACAGATAATATCTGGAATGGAAACTAAGCCCTGCATTACTTGAAACATTAAATATTAAGGATTAAATGTGAACATTGCTGGCAGTAGCAAGTTCACTGCAGAGAGACAGCCTACGCAGTGCATCGCATACATCAGCGAAGAATCATTGCCATGGATGAAATGCAGCGCATAAGGGAGGTGCACACAGAAGTTGCTTTTCTATAATGTATGTACATTTTTAATACATGACACAAATATTGAGTTAAAATATGGAACTCTGCTAAAGAGACTGGTGTCCTACATTTTAGTGCATAGATCTGTATTAATAGGGGGAGTCCAGGAAAACTAAAGCTGTGACTAGCGACAAGGTAGAAGTTACTACAAAGTCCCCACATACAGGCAGGTAAAGGTAGGTGAGGGAGGCTCAGTTAGTGGGTGTTCTGCACTCACAGTAGCTGGGGAAGCTCGTGCCGTCTGGGTGGCGGGGTGGGCTCCAGTGTTGTCCATGATGTAAGCCCCAGGACTGCCGCTGATTACCTGACCCCCCGCCAGATTCATGCTCATCCCCCCATTGCCCGCTCCTCCGTTGTTGGTCATGCCATGAGACGTCACCACAGTGGACACTTGTGATGAGCTGCCCTGTGCGTCAAAGTAGCTTCCTCCACTGTTCTGGCTATACAGCTGCGGCTCCGAGTACGAGTAGGTTCTTCTGTTCCGAAGGGAGTTTAAGAAGTCAGTCAATGTGCCCACAACAAAATTGACACACAAAAAAAAATGTCTATAAACAATAATTATATGAATTCCACGTATTACGTTGACACAAGTCTGGTACTCAGCACCTGTTTGGTGCGGGTTTGATTTAGTATTTCTAGGCACTTAGTCTGGCGGTGCCCCTTACAAGAGTGCTGAGGTTACATGTGTGAGCCTGTGTGTATCACAGTAGACAACCACAGCTTGGGCTTATTAGTCAAGAGTGTATGCAGCCCCCTCCTCAGACCCAGGATTCCCTCGTGTAGCACTTAAAAGACAGGCCTACTTCTGGTCATGTTCAGGTGACTGAGCACAATCAAACACAGAGCCGCGGAACCCCTCATAAAAGAAAACAAACACAAGAAAGAAAAAAAAAACGAATGCGCTCTCCCACCAGCATCATGTGCTTGTGACATGAATGGTGGTCTGAAGAGACTTAAGAGGAGAACGAACAGGCTGCAGGGACGCAGCACTGATATTTGTAGAGCGGTGGAGGAACAGAACTGGGTAACAGACTGACTCACATGTTGCCATTGGTGTAGACGCCACTGTTCTCCTCCACATACTGCACCTGTGCTGGGTAAACATGCTGAACCTGTTGAACAGTCTGGGCCTGGTAATACAAATGGTAAGAGTTTTCAAATTAATACTTTTAATTGACTAAAAGGCAGGTATTGCTGTGGCAAATACAGACATGCACATGCAGTTTGCACGCACACGCACACACACAGGCTGGATATACCTGTTGCTGGACAGGCACCTGCTGGGTGGAGCCGGTAGGCTGGACAGGCACGGTGGTCTGAAGAGGGACAGTGGAGGTGGAGTCAGCGCCTGCTTCAGGGGTCTGCATGGCGCCTGAATGAGCCAGAGAAAACACAGTGTTGCTGTACATAGATAATGGTGACCATCACTGAAAACCAAGAGTGCTCTCAACTGACTGGTCCAACTGGCAAAACAACTTTACAACTCGGTAAAAACAACATTATCTTAATGCATCACTGAGCCACTGCTCTCATGGGGCATTGATAACTCACTTTACAAATAGAGGGTTGTATTCTTCTGGTTGCTATTGAAAAAAAAGATGTAAAATTAATTAAAAAAAAGTAAATCCAATAATTATGCTTATAATTTAGTTAGCCCAAGACATAAAATGTCCCTAAAGATACTTATCCAGGCATAATAGAAAACATGACATTTCACCAAAGTTTCCCAAAATCAATGCTGCTAGAGCAGCTTAAGAGCAATTCTACCTCAGCACCTGTTTCTGCCTTGTGGTACTTAATGTACTGAGAGCCTCATGCATCAGTGACACATGGTCTTGTCTCCATGTTCACAGCCATAAAAACAAGTTAATATTTAACAAACTCCAAATAGATGCCGCTTCTCGCTGCTCAGTAAGTTCCCACTCTTACGGGTTGAATGTTACACGAGATCGGAAGTCCTGGATCAGTACTGACAAAAGGCACGAGGAAGACCTGGAAAGTTACCTTAACAAGATATTACTAGTAATAAAAGGGCTATATTGCTGTATTGTGCATCAGAGATTCAGGACCATGAGAACAGTAGTTACAAAACCAAGGCTAAAATGAGCTACTTTGAAGGATGAAGGATGAGAGTGTGAAAAGACACTGATGCTGAACCTTTGTCTATGAGTTAACAATAGTATGGCTACCATCACCCATTCCTGCCAGGGGAAGGCCACCTCCTCCCCATCACGGTTTCCATGAACAAGCCTCTCTTGGTTAATTAAGCCGGGTCTCTTAACAGCTTTGAATCTCTTCAGGGACATCCTTTCCCTTCAATACCGCACAAGCCTAGGCCTTTTTTTTCTTGGTAAGGCTATTATTTATTTGTAAAGTAATAGCCTTTACAAATAAAGTAATAGTGACTAACCTCGAAGTTGGACTCAAAGCTGAGTCAATCTTCCCCTGGTGCACTGAGAGTGCAAGGAACAGGCAGGAAGCAGGAAAAGCCTGCATTGTATTTAAACATACAGGAGCACTGACAATCATTAAAGCAAAGCCTGCTTCAGCAATTTTTCACACATCATTTACGACACTGTAAATTGTGACAATCAGTTCAGAAAAAAAAAAAAAAAAAAAATGACAAAGCTGTATGAGTCAGATACACACAAGCAACCCCTTTACACTGAAGTGTGAAGGCCATTGGATGCAGGCGACTGAAATTGACAAAAAAAAAAAAAAAAATCAAACCGCAGAGTGAAGCTATAGCCTTCAGCTTAATCCAAATGGTACAAAAGCAACTTGTGAAGAGAGGAAAATGTGGACTTCTATTCCACAGTGAAGTTTGAAAGGTAAAGTACATGGCCCCAATGGAGCCCACCAAATCAAGGAGGAGAGCCCTTGCATCGCAACACACTCTTGATGCCTCACCCCAACCCCCTCCACAAACACACACACGCATGCACACGCACACAAACACACCTCCTGCCTCACCATTCAGGCACTCCCTTGTGGCCCACTTAAATGCTGTGCTCCACTGAGCAAGTCCAAGCCCTACAAAGACACAGAGGAACAAAAGCCACCAAGGAGAGCAACATTTTGCCCTGCATTTTCTCCCCTCAATTCCTCTTGCTAACATTACAAGCAACAAATTACAAAAGGGTGGCAAGGTTCACAGAAAATACACAGCGTGCCTCTGATAATCATGTATGATAAAGGTGGAGTCTGATGGGCCGAGTGAAGAAACAGGAGCCGGGGGAACAAGGTTGAAAAGTGAGCCGTACACAAAATCTCTCCCTCTCTTATGCACATACGTTGCATGCATGCAACCCCGGGCAAGATGGGAGCGTGATCAGACGCTAGTTCAGCAGGAAAACAGGTGGAGGGAGATGTCATTTGGAGCAGAAGGAGGGGGGGGGGGGTAAGCAAAGTGCTGTGTTTGCTTAAGAGTTGAGTTGTCAGATTATAAAGAAAAGTGGGAGTGACTAATATTGTTAGGGATAATAGAAAAAAACAACATTGCATCAATATACGGGACACTGCCAAAAACAAAGAGTTCAGATTTTTTCCATGACAGTGGAAACAGAAACCTCAAGCGTCGTGACATACATATTGTACCCTATTATTGTCAGATGTGGGGTTAGGAAAGACCTTCAAGTATCCCCTTTCAACAGCAATATACATTATTGTGGGCAGGCTGAGGGAAAATAACAAACCAAACATGTTGTATTCTGCTAAGCCATGAAAATGGATGACTGAATAATTGAATTAATCAGGCCCCTCTTTAAGTGATTGGAAATGTAACAGGATCCAGGCAGCAGGTGGCATGGTACTATTTCTGTGCTACCAGACTGCAGGTAAGTGGTAACATGATATGATAACTAGCAGTCCCAAACATCCTGTTTTCTGTGTGTGTTTATAAGTGTGTTGGGAGGGGTGTCTGTGCACAACCTATTTTGGGTTATATGTGACAACAGATCAATACATTTACATCACTTTAGGCTTTGCCTACAGTAAAACGGTACCATTGGCATCTCATTGGTTTGAATTTCTCTGGGAACTGTAAGGCCCACTTGCTGCACGAGTGGTACTGTAACTTGCAGCGATCATGCGACTGAAAATGACAATTCTAGTAAATTGTAAATTTACATTGTGTGTGTGGAGAGAAGTGCACCTGTCCTCCGCTCACCTCTCCAGACACACCCGATCTCTCTCTCCCCCTGACGGGAATCAGAGGTCGCAGCTGCACAGGAGACCCAGTGGACCCAGGAATAATTGTGATGCAATATTAAGAAACCAAGTCCCTGCTCACCACCCACAGGATTAAGCAATCCTAAAATGGAAGTTTACTATACTGTTGTGAGGAAAGGGCAGATCTAATTGAAACAGATGGATGTTTTTACCCAATTTAAGTGAGCCTAAAATCAATCTGGGAGAATAATAAAATAAACCAACGACCTTCCCCTTGGACCGAGTCTTGCTTGACTCCTTTATTTCTTTTCTTTTCTTTTTTTTTTTTGCGCACCCAGAGGAAAAACACGCACACAAGCAACAAAAAAACACGAAATGTAATCTTTTAACTGTTTCTCCGTTTGAGCCCCGCTTTGCAGAAGGGGAGGGTAGATCTTGACGTCCCAAGCCCCGTTGCTGAGTGTGCAATGCAGAATAACGAAATGATTCGGGGGGGAAAAAACGGGTCGTAACATTTAGGCATTTTAAAACATTAAACCGGGCAGGTGTTATTCCTCACAGCAAACTTAGCCTTGTGTTGTCAAGATAGCTTATCGCATCCATCTGATGCCACAAAGAGGGCAGATGGAGAGCTAGCGAGGCTATCTTGCTCCCTAAGACAAAAGGGAAAGTAATGGCTTAGCTATTGTCAATAGCAGTTTGTGTATGGAAAGCTAGCTCACAGCACTTTTCCATTTTTGCTGATCGACGTTATTGATTGTGTATGACCAACGAGATTTGAACCACCCGTCACATAAACTCGCCATATCGCCGTAACATATGGCCAAAGCAACAAAAAAAAGGGGATACCAACAGGCATTGTAAGAGGGCAACGCTGGCGTTAGCAACCTAGCAACCACAGACACCTGCTCCAGCTGACCAGCTAGCATCGGGGACTAGCCCGGGTCTATGCTATCACACAGCATGGTGACTTTAGGCAAATAAGTTGCACGTAAAGCCGTTTTCTGCCACACCGAATGACGCTTAGCTCAGTGTTTAGCCACACGGCAGCCTTTGAGGGGACACAGCTAGCCTCGGCTAGCGAGCAGGACCTCTCACAGCTGTGGGTATCTACAGGCAACGTTAGCAAGCAGGCTACCACGTCACAAAGAAACACCCTCGCTAGCAAACTACCCCAGCTATCCACCGAGCCTTCATTCAGCAGCAGACAAAAACACACACCACGGCACTAATATCTCATTCATATTAGTATCTCTTCAAGCGACAAAGGACGATTTCGTGCTAACAAAAAATGTATAGTATTTAAAAAAAATATGTATTCAAACCTGAGCTGTGGACTGGTTGATGAAGATGAGGATGGTGGAGGAGGTGGTAATGATGGAGCGAGAGGTTGTTGTTGGTGGGTTACAGTCGCCAGGACTACGGTGACTATGGCGCTGCCTCACTGGGCAACAGTTGCTATAAAACTCACCGGGAGCGCGCAACCTTACCAGGCAGGTGGGAGGAGATTAAAGCGCACTTAATACAAGTCTTACGGAAATGAAATCACAACCAAACACATTATGCGTGTTTATATCGGAGATCTTGTTACAATAGCGTCACTTACACCCGAGCCAATGCGTTTGGTCTGATCTATGTGGAGACTTACACCAAGAATGCATTGCGTGTAACAGGATGTTCAAATAATTATAAGAATAAAAAAAAAAGAAGACAAATCTGAAATTACTTTACTTTCCCATAAGATGATGCCCCCAAGTTCTAAATTACACCAAACCCTGATCCAGGATAATTTGATTTTGGGATTACTTTAAATACTGTCATAATTCGGCTAAAACATCCAGATAAATTATTCGTGGTTGTGTTTCTGCTTTTCATTATTATTATTATTATTATTATTTTTTTACTTAGGGACCGTTCTGTATTTATGGAATGGACCCTTTGTTGAGTGAGTAAAAGAGGCGAGAGAGAGGGACGACATGCTCTAAAACGGGACTGCATGGCGGATTCGAACCCATTACAACTGCATTGAGCCTCATACATAGGGTCGAAACTCTGCCACTGGGCTATCAGCCACTTTTCACATTCTTTTAATCAATCAGATTTAGTAGTTCTCTTATGATGGGGCAGTCATATAAGTCTTAACATAAATAACGTACAGTCCCTTATTATTATTATTATTATTATTATTATTATTATTATTATTATTATTATTATTATTTATGTGATTTGATTTTCTGTTGCAGTGGCATGCCTATTGTGAGGATGCTAACTCGATTCAAGTTTTGGACAAAGGTTGAGATGCGGTTCTATGCACACTTGTAGGTTGTAGGTTGCCTGTCGTCAAGTCCTAGAGATGCTGTTGCGTCAACCCATTCTGGTCTTTGTCTCAGCATCAGCAACATCTGGGTGTTGCCTTTCCCCACTTGTCTTCTTCCAGTGTGTCAGGTTGCGTTGAACACGTTCCCTTCTTAACTTCACAAAATCAGCAGCAACGGAATAAAACAACGACACTTTAGCCGTTGGAGGCATTTTTTATTGAATTGTTTGATAAAAACGAGTAAATATAAAAAATAGGTTATCGATACCACCTAGTGGTTGCCAGTTGGTCGAACAGGAAAAGGAATATAGGAGCACGTGACCTGGGGCAAACAAACCAAACGCAGGTGCGCGTGGAAAGCCGGAGACGCCCAGCGAGTTAGCATGAACGTGAACGCATCATAGATGAATTCGTTCGGCTATACATACACTTGGTTGTTTTGGTTTCATTCCAATCACCTCGTCGACACCAGTGACGAACAAACGTGAGTAATACAAGTAACGCGATGTTACGTGTTGGAACTGTGTTCGACTAGAGCAGAGATCAGCTGTACCTGAACTCACACTGTACCTGAACTCCAGCAGAAGAAGGGCCCTAACCCATTTGCATCCACTCTGACTTTCTCACAAAGGTGTGGAAATGATTAAGCTTCAAATAGATCACAGCTTTGTCTGAACACTCCTAATTTCTAGGGAGAGAGCGGAGCAGAAACATACAATTCAATTCAAGTGGGAGTACAATTTTAAACTGAATGTTTGTCTTTCATTAACCTTTTCCACACCATTGTGTGTTCTATTTTGTTATTGGGAAGTTAACCCCTACTAATCTAGCAAACATTAAATGTACTAAAATTAAATGTATTCCTGCAGCAGCTTTAACCAACCACCCGTGTCCACAGCACTTTCTTTTTTTGGTTAGAGGTACTAAACAGATGCTTTTTTGGCAAAGCTGTTGTTGTTGCTAGGCAACTACTGAAACCCTCGTCTCAAGACATGACAATGTTTTGCTAAAAGAATAATTTTTCAACTGAAATAGGTTCTTCCCTTTAATTAAAAATGACAACAAATTAAACTGGCCACCTTGAACTGATCCACAGTATTATTTGTGCATCTTCATGTCAACAAGGTATATGACAAAGAAAGTAAAAAATGATTTACCGTTTTATTGGTCTAACCCAACGATGTTGCAAAGGTAAAACACCATAGCTGCGTTTTTGCATATTCTAGCTCATATACTACAAACCATGTACCATGTTCATTTCACTATGCTATAAAAATCAATGTGTTGGGTACTTGTGCTCATCACGTGTGCTTTTTATTGTTTATTTGCATGGTTGCATGTTATGCAGCTGAAAGTCTGCGTTGCATTGAAATGCAACAATTCTGTAACTGGCAAAAATAAAAGCAGCTTTTATCATGGATAGCTCGAGGAGCCAGGTTTGAAGTCCGTTTTCACACCGTCTTTATTTATCTTCATAATGAACTTCGATGAATGTCAGCACCACGCTTTCTGAAAGGATGCGAAGCATAAGTCATTTTCAGTAAAATAAACTCGCCGGGTATGGTCACCAACAGAAATCCACCGCATATAGGCACAGGAGCAATCACTGCGTTTTACAGTGCCATACTCTCAACAACAGGTCACGTATGTGATCATTACAGTGAAACGGTAAGGCTGTCTTGTTACTATAGTTACAAAGCCGTGGTTCTAAGAAAAACCTTGCCTTGCATACTTATTTTTGATTGCAGTGTTATAATATAATTATATAATATTGTGCAAAATGTCACCAGAAACGACCAGAAGTTCTTTCCACACCGTTCTCCTCCAGACTGTAAAAATCCAGAAAGTAAACATTTAAAAACTGTAGGCTTAGTCCTTCGTATACATTGATTATGGAGGCAGAAGGCAGAATGTTGAGTCAAATAGTGCATTTATAGAGATTGAGTCAAAGAAAGAGAGAGAAAAATAAGATTCAATTCCTTCAAAAGCCAGGGAGCATCTACGATAATCAATCAATCGATAGCTTATCCTTTATTTTGCTAAAGGAAGCTGCTGCCAAGTTGTGCTTAAAGTGCTCTTCCTGTTGACCTTTCACCGCTCTTAAAGTACAATCAAACAGTAATCTCATCCCTCTGTATAGATGCAGGAGATCTGACTCGTGCAGTGGGCCGCCACACCGAAGAAATCCCCTCCATGCAGTTCTTGATTGGGATCCACATCCTGTGCTTGACTGGGGACATCAAATCCTGGTACACACACACGCACACACACACACACACACACACAGCGTTAAATCCGATGGCAATGATGTGCTCGACTTTAGAGTAATTTGGTTGAGATTGTATTGTCATTACCTGTAATGCAGGGAAGAGCTGTTTGTAACGCGGCGAGCCCATTGGGATTATTGACTGCTGGAGCGAGGCCGTCACCAAAGGCATCAACTTGCATCAGGTGACTCGAGCTGGTCTGTGTTGTGATCCCACCATATTGTGGAGGAGAATACAGCATCTTACTCTGTCCCGACAGCTCTGCAGGGAAAATGAGAGAGCCGCACTCTTTTTATCCACACTGTAAAGGACAGCTCAATTAAAGTCTGTAGTCCCCCCCCCCCCTCTGAAATTATACTTGCCAGTAGAAAAGTAACATTAGGCCACTTAAATGAATCCGTCTTTTTTTCCCCCCAACCCTGTCTTTATCTCGGCGCTTGAACATAACTTGTTGGTTTCTGAACACCTTGTCAACATCACAGCGGCTGTCAAGTCCTCGGGGGAAAGTGGTGACATCTATTTAAAGGTACACGGCGCCGAGCTGCCTGATTCTGTCTCAACAAGAAATATCACCAGCCACGACTAATATGCATGTAAGAATATCTGTTCAAGCAGATTGTCAAACCACGCAGGCATTTACTAATGGGCTCTTCAGATGTGTAACTTGTACAGGAAACCCTTTTTTTGGCTTGTTTTTATACAGAAGAACCTCCTTGTCTGCACAAATGTATTTCCATGTATTTGACTCGGGCACCTGGATTGTGATCTGCCTGATCAGGAGGCTGGCTGGGCCTCCTCAGATCTCGGTTGTTCTGTAGGGATGTCCCATTGCGAGGATGCGGGAGGCAAGCGGGAGAGCGAGGCCGGCACTGGTCCCCGGGGAGGAGCTGGTGAAGGGAGGGATCAACAAACCTGAAATATTTCAGACGGAATTAATTACTGAGTTTGTGGAATATTTGTATTATTATAAAAAAGGTATTACTTATGTGAATAATCTAGGACATGCAGATACATCCATGTACTGCAGGGGTTTCCTACAAAAGCAATTAAGAATGCAGATCATTTTGGTGTATCATGGTTTAATTCACATTTGATGCTAAATTCCATCAATCCGTTTTGAATCTAAATATTTAATACTCCTAAGATATTAAAAATGATAACCCAATGAATAGAACAAAGGATTATTGTATATGTATGCTTTAAATAAGCAGTTTTTTCACGTGTACCGTACTGAAATGCAATACATTCTGGCGCATCCTCATATCATGCACTTTATAATCAGATGAAATGACATCACCATTAAAGGCTATCGTTTAATGGTTTAATGTTTTCACTTCCTGTTATCGAATGCTAAAGAAATCACAATCTGCATCACCATAGGTCTTTTTTTCTTTTTTATTCAACTCTAGTTCTCCCCCAGTTTCACACAAAGGCACCATAACCAGGACTAATTAATCCATCATGCGGTAATGAAAAGGTGACGGTTTCACACAATCTGTGTTAATTTGACACAAACTTCAGCAACCATTCGCATGAGACGCACATGTCCTCATTTGTGATTGTTCTCAGGCAATCCTCACTTGACTAGACGAACACCACACACATTTGAAATAACCACTTATTTTTTTTTTTTTTGTGATTTCTTGTACTAAAAGTGAATGCTTAGACAAAAGCAACAAAACCTTAACTTTTGTAACCATGCCAACCCATTTTCTGCTTTGCACTCGTTTGCAATTCCACAACCCCCTTATACAAAGCACGCTGTTTCTTGCATAAGACACACACGTTCAAGAATGGAATTTCTTTCAAAATGCAAAACATACTTGGATACGCAAACACAAACAGTCTAAGTCTTAGTACTACAAACAGACCTCAGGTATCTCTTTTGTGAGAATGGTGCAAAGATGTGACGCCTTTCTATTTTGTGTTAGTTGTAATGTGAGTAGATGGACTCAATCTTTCACAGGCGCCTGTGTGAGAAAATTAAAAATATGGTGTATATGTGCTAAAGATAACTGCATATGAAAGGATGGTGAGGTTTTGATTGGCGGGTTTCATTTTGACAGAAGTGAGATGTTCATCTCCAAGTATGTTTTTTTGCTTGTGAGTAGAGTTTTGACACGTTGAGCCTAATTCCATAACAAGTGTGAAAGCATTAGCAAAATAAACCCCAGTAAAAGAATGCAGAAAGCTTCCTCTTTTATCTTTTTCATCTTTTCTTCACTGGTTTCTTCCTGAACAGCTGATCAAACCCATTCATTTTTTGCACGGCTGAATTTTGGTAAAAAAAAATGGAGAGAGACTGTGCTCTCCGAGTGTTTGCTGCCACGCCAAAAAAAAAGAAAATTGGATCAGAATCCCCCTTAAAAATGTGAAGATTTTGAAGGAATGTGTTTCACATCATAATAATATATTTCACCTTTTATTTTAACAACCAACTTTTCTTTATAATGTCATACAGATCCATCTTTCTTTTTCTGCCAGCAATACGCCGGTCAGGTTAATTTAACTCATTGTTAAATCCAGAGGATTAAACTAGTAAATGTAAATATTGTTCAGTGGCCATGGGAGCCGACACTCCTGCTGTTAGGTTTGGCCAAGTAACACATTTGCATGTCTACTTGCCAATAACAAGAATACTAATGGAGCCAGAGTTGTCTGACAATATGCAAAAGGACTGAATGAGAAGCAAAAGGGATCCCACAAAAGGATTCTACAGTCGATTTAACGTTAAAAAAAAAAAAAAAAAAAATCGATCTCTGGTCTCTCTTCTCCCACTGGATCTTTTTAAAGAGTATTCTTTTTTAGATTTTATCTTTCACTTATTGAATTCCTTAGCCGCTCTTGTCGGTGGCTATAGCATCCATTGATACCAGCGGTCAAGACCAATGAGCCAAGGCAAGGTCTGCTTTCGCAGGCCAATTGTCTTCATACAATCCTGCAGTGAATGCTTTGGCCTACTGCTGATAGGAGAACAATCCCAACCAGTGAGGAGCCGTGAGCATCTGGCTGCTGAGCGACAGAAATACTTTATCTCATTCTTTGAAGTTTAGATGAAGGGATGTTTTTTTTCCTATGGATTGACCAGGGAAATGTGTTGCTGGCCATCTCCAACCTGTAAAGCCTCTTCCCAGCCGTAGCACACCCACACACAACCCCCCCCCCCCCCCCCCCCTACTCTTCAGAATCTTTAATCAGGGAACAAAATAGTGCTTTCTTTTAAACTGATTATTCTAACTATGAGCTTTTAGTCTCGAAGCCATGACAACCGATGTTTAAGTTGATTGTTTCAGATCATCAAAAGGGAGGGATAAAAAGATGTGTGAAGCATTTAAATCAGCCGTGGATATCGTCCTAAGTGCCAATGGGAATACGACATCAAAAGAAACTACCAGTAAACGCTATTATTTAAATTTATGAAAGAGCTTTGTCATCAGCCCGCTTTTAGTGACTTTCCCCCCTAAAATGTAGTCAGGATTTTCCTCCCATCATGTGCGTCTGCACGAATGGAATATTAGTAAAGCATTTAAAGGAATATAACATCGTCAAACCTGACACAGAGACACAAATCCTCAGTACCTGTAATCATGTCGTAAGGAGCACAACAGAGCCAGGTCGGGATCGCTGGAGGAGTCTCGTCCCTGTGGAGCAGCTGAGGAACAGGGAGGACAGGGAATCTAACGGATAAACCTGATGTGCACATGGTTGTGGGCTATGCTTAATGTGTCGGACGTATTAATACAAAGAGGGCTTACACATACCAGAGTACGCCTCATGGACGCACTAGGGGAAGAGTTCAAGTCTATCCTGGCCAGAGGAGAAAGGCCCGGTTGCAGAGGGTGGATGGATAAACAGTCCGTCAGCGTGTCTTGAGTCACATCAGCAGTGGATTTCATCTAGAGACGTGGCACACGGAGCAAAAACAGTGTAAACGATATACAAAGCAAGCATATAAGCATTATAATTCAACCGTGATGGCTCTTTAAATTATGCTTCCGTAACGCCTTTACAATGAAGAGAGCCTTGTGCCTTTTTTTGCTTTCATATTGTGCGCTGAACTTCTCCCTCTTATTCCTGTGCACCTCTGTCTCTATGGTGACATCACACTCTGTATGTGAAACTCTGAAACAAAGGAGGTGAAAACAGGACAACGAGGCAACGCAATGATGTGTGTTTCTGTGCGACACAGCTCTTGGTGCGAGAGCATGTGTATTTATTTTCATCCTACTGCAATCAAAGTGGATGTAAACGTCATTTTTTCCCCTCCTCCCCCCCGTGAGCAGAGTGGGATGTAGAGCACATACTGTCAGCTTATTAGGACAAATAACGGTACAATGACAAGACGTGTTAATGGAGCTTTCCTTGTGTTTATGGTGGTAACGTTGAAGTGACGCTGTCGACTTGCAATCATCACTAATGAGATTTGGCCACCTGGAGGCAGCTTATGTCTTTTTCAAATCCAGTTGTTTTTGTTCCTCCCCCAGCGGACAGGTTATGCTTTCTTTGAGTTACGTTTCTCAGTAAAATACATTCTCAAGAAAAAGAAAAATGTGAATAATGTTACATTACCTTCTTCCGTAACTGCCGCTCTTTAGTGGAGTGGGATTTCACATGTTTCCTCAAGGAGCTGGGATCGGTATAGCGCTTTGCACAGCCGGGCACCTGGCATGTGTACGGCTTCTGTACAACCACACACACACACATGAGAACCTGCAGGACTCCACTCGTAGAGGCAAAAACACACACACACACTTTTGAAATACCATCCGTAATTGTACGTGTTTGTGGGTTGTAGGCTGCCACTCACTGTGTCCAGGTGCGTCCGCTGGTGCTTAGCCCGGTCACTGGAGTTGCTGAAGGCCTTGTGACATCCCGGGTGCTGACACATGTAGGGTTTCTCCCCCGTGTGGCTACGCAGGTGGATCTTCAGATTCTCGAGTCGGGAGAAAGCCTTCTTGCAGCCCTCGAACTGTTTCCGCATGTAAACACAGTAAAAGTTGTCTGAGATGTACACAGCCATCAAGTGTATTTGTACATTTAAAAATATCCAAATGTATGTTTTTGCTGTCGAAGTCCAGAATCTCCAACCTGTTACACACACACACACACACACACACACACACACACACACACACACACACACACCTGGAGCTATGAGTGTATTAGCTGAAAGTCCCTGCAGACAAAGGTCTGCTGAACTTGGTGTGTGGGAAGGGAAATATAGAAAACCTTTTGAACAGAAAGAATTATTGCCATTTAGTCTCAACTGACACAGTCAAGTAAGCCCTAACTGCACAAACTTGGTATATATATAAATAAATATATATATATATATATATAAATACAAGTTGTGTTCTCACCTTTTTCCTTTTCTGATTTCCTATGCACTCCTGCTTATAATAGCAATATAAGAAGCATCATCTGTCACACTGATCTGTTTTTCACACCTAGGGTTTTAATCACACTCTTGCAAATTATGTTTACGACGTTAAAAAAATGCGAGGGCTTTTACTTGCCTGCTGTTTTTTTTCCTTCACATTCTAAGACCTTTCTGATAGTTGTGTGTGTCACCAGCAGGGGTCAGTGTTCATACACATATTACTGTTAAGTCATTTGTGTTTTGAATCCTTCTTCCTCCATCACCTTGACAGCGATTGGTAGCTACCCATTACAAAACAAGTAAAGCCACTTTTAGTTTACAGTATGCGTTATATATTACAGACCCTACACTTGGGCTTGAGGAAATACCAATATCACAGTAATCCAAAGCAACACGACCCCCCCTTTCTTCTGCTGGAGGTCTATCATGCGACCAGTGACTTAACTGCTAAAATATGTCCGTCTTCTTTTGTACTTTACTCCCCTCTGTCTGTTCACAGGAGGGTTGGAATGTGATTACTAAGCCTCATGGAGAAAACAACAGACCATGTCCAATTTTTGTTATTTTTCCTTCAAGACTAGATTCCTGACATGACAATACCTCTCCGTCATCATTGCCAAAGCCAAATTAAAATGTCTTTTCCCATTAATAATTCACTAATAACATTCCTCTGCGTTCCCAGAAAGTTGTCTTTACCATCACATTTATTTCCTGACATCTATTGTAAAAACAACTCCTCCTTATGCAATAAAATGATCACTTTTTGATTTTAGAGCAAAACTAGTGTCACAATTTAGTCAAAATGTTTCTGACTGTTAAATGCATGGTGGTTGTATTCTTCAAATTGAATACAAGCATGAGATCCGAGTTGACAGGCGCTGAACATGAATAATTCTTAACATGTCAAAGCAAATAGACTAAACTGGAATCCACACAAAACGCAAGAGTAGCGGTAAACGAGAATTGCTTCTCATAACCCCTTCCCACGCATTTCACTCCAATTCTGGTCTACGATAAATGCTCCTCCATGGGGGATTGGGGTCTTGCAAATGTGGACCAATCCTCAAGTTCCTCAACAACAGACCTAACAGACAGATAAATAAGTCTCTTTGAACCAAAGTGGTCAGACAAATGAGAACCAGCGTACCGCTAAATAGTGCCAAGTCTCCAGGACTAGCCAGGGTTGGGTAACCGTGTAGCTCGCTCTCTGTCTCATAAAGCTCTCATAAAGCGTGGAGGGCTTTCTCGTTTTGTTGTGAGGGACGTTTGGGCTGAAAAGAGCAGCATGGCTCCTCGGTGTAGATCAGTGTTAAAGCCAGCTCCTGACAGGTCCTGGCAGGTACTCATGCCCTGGCTAGACAATGACGGCTGCAGTCTGTGCCAGCAGAGTCAGTCCGATGCCCAGACTTAGCCTGAGGTCAGTTCACTCCGGACTCCACAAGTGATATTTCTACCCTCTTTGCTCTTTTCTTTTCAATATATAATTTCAATATATATATATAACATTATAGCACACATATCATTCCTGAAGTGGTGTCACATGGAAAATATAGTTCTGCCACAATAACTCAGCGTGTGGGGTGAAAAACTTTAGATTTAGATGAATGAATGCATCTTTAAATAATTATTATAATCCATAACCATTACTGATGATAATTAAAGCTACAATCTTGAAGATCTCGGCTTCATTAATTTGGTGGCATCTGTTGGATCTCACTTGGATGGTGACTTAATACAGTTTGTGTTTTTAATGTTCTTGTGTTTCCTAGAGATATATTGTGGACTAAAGCAAAATAAAATAAAAATAATAATCTAGATTTCAACGGTTCATGGAAGCTGTTGAGGTATTAACGGGCATCTGTTTAAATGGAAATATTGTTACTTAAAACAACACCATGTAGTAAACTGTCAGGAAATGGCACCTAACTGAGGAGGGATTTAACAGTCCTACAACCACAAACTGCTTTGTTCACTGATGCGACTATAATGACAGGAGCTGTAATGTGAATGTGTATTCCAGATGCTAAAGTGTTATTTCTTGGTGCTAAAAACCGAGTTGTAAGTTCCCTGACTCAACAATTTTAAGGATGTCGCTAATTGTGCTAATGTGTTCAATTAAATCTTGTGAATAAGCAAACTAACTAAGGTGTCACTTTCACCAACACATGCAAATGCAGTGATTGATCATAGCATTAATAATGCATACTGTAAGACGATTTTTTTTAGTGTTGAAGTTGAAAACACGGCAGCCACAATGCACAAGCTAATAATTCAGGGAGAGTCATTTCTCCACACTGTGCTTTTAAAACCTCATATGCTTGAATGGCAGTGACAGACGCAAACAGACTGGTGACTGGAGAAGCTGTTAACTAACTGCTGAATCCTCATTAAACAGATTGTGAGATGACGGGTACAAGCCCGGGCCTGCCCTGGGATGTTCACTGTGTAACAAGAGCTCCCTCATTGTTCCGCTGTGGCCTCACACTTCATCTATAACGTGTCAGTTTATTCAGCTGCCAATCATTTCCTATGAAAAACCAAGACGAGTTTTCATATCTTGCATTTCCACCACTTAAGTACCTCAGAGGGAACAGTTGCAGAGATTTCTGAAAATGCTCATGTAAATTAAAAAAAAGCCCCAACTACTGACATAATGTTCTTGACCTGAAGAAAATCCACACAAAATGTTCTCATTAAAGTGCAGGAAAGAGGAAAGTGTAGTGTGCTGGCCCCTTTTTTCTCTTTACCCACAATGAGCCTGTCCTATAATGACTATGCAAACCCAAGTACCACTTTGTATTAATTCTGTTTTTGGCTATGGTTGTGACCATGAATACTTACTGAATGATTACATGGAACACAGACCCATCTAACATTCGTAGCCCCATGGCAACAGAGCGGGCTTCTACTAATAAGTGAGTATTTTGGTACAAAGGTCGACTGCAGGTATGCATGCCGTTAATAACTGACTTGTTGAAAGCAGCAACACGCAGCGTGTTTGGCGAGTGGTTTGTCAATTACTCATCTAAGTCTCCATTATTTTCCCCAGTGTGGGTGAGGAAACATAAAGATGGGAGTTCAGAGTGTCGTACAATCCATACATGACTTTTTAGCCATGCTAGCTGCATGTCATTTGTTGGTCGGTTGGTTACTTTGGGCCAGACTTGCATAACTCAACTGCTGGATGGATTTCCATTAAATTAGAAGTGACATTTCTTGTCCCCACTGGATAAATCCTACTGATTTAGGGGCTCTTCTGACATTTCTTCTATTGCCAACAGCAGGTTGACATTTGTGGCTTTTAGGGAAATATTTCAACAGCTATTTGATGGATCGTAATTTTAAAATTTGGTAAAAACATTCATGGCCCCTTTCAGATGAATTGTAATTACTTTGGAGATCCTCTGACTTTCAAATAACACCACTATGTTTTAACGTTAACCAATAACATATAGCTTCTACACTTAGTCTAGTTTCTGATATTGTCACATTACATTTTAAACTAATAATCAAACTGCAGTATCATCATTAAATTGCAAAACAACTGAAACATCTAGAGCATCCATCTTGGACAAACAAAGATACTCGGTCATCAATAATGCAGTGGGTGGCTAAACGCCAACTGTCTGGCCACAGATGGAGACTTGTAGAGGTCCAGACTATGGGACCCCATCACCTTCTCTAAAAAAAAGGACGCCAAGTTTGTGAGACGGTGGCCTGGCAAGCCCCCCTGCTGCTGACAGGCCCAGCAGCTCCTACAAAGAAAGCCACGGTGCCATGCCAGATCTAAAGTGCCAGGCATCCTTTGTGCTGATTTAATAACTACATAATTGAGTTAACTCCTGTGTCAATTATCACAGAACTCGAATTACCTCATGGCTAAAGTTAAGAAGAGAGAGAGAGGACATATTTTTATTCCCAATCTAAACCTTGACTATAAACAGAGCAAATGAAGGCATTTGCCAAAAAAAAAATTGCAGTCTGAGGCTTGAAAGCCTTCCACTAGGTACTGTGGGTTTGAATGGAACGTTGAGAATTGAACTCTGTGAGCCTCCGACATTGATCATGCTTTTACTGCATAAACTCCATCTTTTCACAAATGAATAAAAAGATAATCATCTGACTTCGAGAGATATTCATGCTGTGTGTTGGAAAGGAGGATGGAATAAGATTGCCTTCGATCTAACATAAACGGTGTACCGTGCACTTGTTGGGTTTCTCCCCTGAATGGACCCTCATGTGGATAAGAAGCTTGTATCGGGCGTTGAAGGGCTTGAAGTTGCGTGGACACCCCACCCAGTGGCATGTGAAGTCCTCGGCCTTCCGCTGGTCCACATGCAGCTTTTCTATGTGCCTTACCAGCTCCTCCCTCTGGTCGTAGAGTGCACTACAGTCCAACCACCTGCAGCAGTGGGCCCCATAGTCCTCCAGCTCCCCTTCTTCTTCCTCCAGCATGGGGACCTGGGGTAGAAAGCTGTGCCCGTGCCTCGGCTCCTGAGAAGGGGGCTTTATTTTGCAGTGATGTCTGAGGTGGATGTGCTGGTGCGAGTGGTAGGGTGGTGGAGGCCCCTGTGGAGTAGCAGCCTCTTGGATAGTAGTCAGCAGGTCTGGGTGTAGGTTATTGGTGGTTCGCCTGCAGCTCTCTGAAGTTTTCCCCAGTGAACCCCCTTCCTCTGGGTGACACTGCTGGTCCACCACCATGTTGGCCATCTGGCTCTCCAGACCCTCCCCGTCTTCGAGCATCTGCATACGGCCGTAATCGACCTGTGGGGCAAGAGCCTGCAATGAGCCTGGCACGCTGTAGGGATGGGCGTTTGGGATGCAGCAGCCTCTCACGCCCAGGAAGTGACCGTAACCTTCTGATTGGACAGGTGAGAGTGTGGCGTGGGAGGCTGGAGAGTAGAGGGAACCGTTGATGTAAGCCACAAGCGAAGTAGGCGAGGTCCGTATGATGGAGTTGAAATCGATACCCATGACGTCCGACAAAGGAGACGTGGAGAGAGCTCTCTTCTTGGCACGGGATTGTCTGGGGCTTCCGGCGTCCACCGCAAAGAGGTACGAGGGCAGCGAGGCGGAGGTGCTCGTGCCACCCGATACGGTCGTGCCGGACATGGCCGTGCCGGGAGGAAGGCCGAGCTGCTCACCCCCCTCGCTGGCCTTGGTGGAGCCCTGAGGTGGACCCAGTGGAGGAAGCACGCGGTAGCCATGTGGCCAGTCGTGTCTGCCGCTAAACACGGACTGCGTTTCGAACAAGCTAAGGGTAGTGGACGCCAGGGATTCTCTGGACTGTAAGGATCTGAAACAGATTGTTGTCATCCAGTTTAGTATCGCTGTCTAGTCTCTGCCAGCTCATCATCAGATACTGTTATTGATATCGCCCACCTGGCATCGGTGTGGGGAATCTGCACACTGTGTGGAAGCGATGGAGGATCTTGTGCCGTGGTGTACCGTTGACCTGTGACGACGGTCATAGGGCTGCTGGTCACCGTCAGGTTAACAGCAGCCGGCAGCCCAAAGACCTCCATGGTAGGCCCAGATGAGGAGCAACCTGCCAGACACAAGCAAACCATACAGCATATACCTTATCAATACAGGTAACACCTTTCATTAACATTCAATAAATCCCCACAAGATCAACTCAACGTGTTAACACAATATTAGACTACTATCTGGATGAGACATTACAGTAATAACTGCAAATCTAACTCAAATGCATCACATTAAGAATGATTTAACTAAGGTTTATGCAGCCGGTTGTGGAATTTCCCTCGCCAACCTTTCTGCTCTGTTAATCACTAATGAGCTTTTCACCTCCTTCAACTTTTCCTCTGTAGAAAAATTTAGGGACAAGCTTTTATGCTTGGTTAATTATCAATAAATATGAGCAAGACGTCCTCCAAGGAGACGGTGAGCTTGTGAGGAGGAAACTGACAATAAGGGAAAGTATAAAATTGCAAGAGGTAACTTTGTTGTGGATTTGTATACATCACTCTGTCAGATGTATTGTTTTATGTGTGTCCTGATGTTTCAGGTTTTGTTGTAGATCATACTGCAGTATAAAAACACTGTTCCGGGTAAAGTTGCATTTTGCTCATCGTCCTGGGTTGATTAGATATGTCAACCCTGTTTTGTTATTACCTTTGAAGCTGTTGTTGGAGGAGCAGCGTCCTGTCTGTATGGCGGTGGTCACCGTTTTGCTTGTAGGCTGATGAGCAGGCCCCTGCTGCTGTGGAGATGTAACGTTCAGACCTTTCCCGTTGGTCAACACCTGTCTGTGGAGGCTCAGGGTTGGCAGGACAACATGGCTCTGGTTCCCAGGAGCGAAGGAGCGGATGGCTCCTCTTTTCACTTTCTCCATGCCCGAGGGGGGAGCGAGATCGCCCCGATGCGGGGGAGACATGGGTATCCGTATGGATGGGGTCTGGTGTCCTCGGATCATGCTCAGTGATGGAGACACGTTGCAGGGAGACACCAGGAGCTGACAACCCTTTCCACTCATGGCTGAAGCAAAGTCAGGAGACGCTCGGAGCTGAGGAACTTAATTTAAGTTTACAAAGTTGGCTTTACACAGGGGATGATAATCCACTGGTCATACCTAGGAAATTATTAAAAAAACAACAACAAAAGATAGGCTGAAACAAAATAAAACAAACAAAATTCCACAAATGAAATGTATATTTAAATATGGAAACAGAAAATGCAATATTTAACAATAACAACCACTCAACCAGAAATAACTTTATGTATTTTACATTATAGATAAACATTAACCAACATAGGCTGCTACCATAAAACAATAGGATCAAAAACTCAGCATGTTCTCTGCAGCAGTTTTAAAGTTGAAGTTTCGACTATAAAAATCAGTTTTCACTGTAAACAATCTGAACTACTCGGTTAAACTGTTTGCATTGAATCTAAGAAACTCGTATAATTTAAAAACAACTTCTGTTGTCAACGCCGCGTCCACTCACCTTCGCTGTTGTAGCTATAAACACTTTCCCCGAAGTTGCCATGTCCGGATAAAGTCCGCCGAGCTGAGAACACAATGTGGATGAAGTTTCTGTGAGCACCGAGCCGAGAAGTGAGTCCTCCCAGGAATCTCTCGTCCCTCCTCACGACTTGTGTTCGTTCCGCGGCCAGCGACCCCCTTTGCCCTTGACTCGGCGACGTCATTTCAAACTGCGGGAACTTTACAGTGAATAATTAAAGTTTCTTTTTTTTTTAAGTTGCGGGTCTGCTACTGAAGTCGTTGGCGCGTGCACGGATACGCGAGCACGTCGATACTGCGTAACAAATACGTTGTCGTCTGTGTACGTAATTATTGCTTATTTATTTAAAAAAAAGGAAAGATAAACGAAAAAAAAATGCAATTCTTTCCCCATTTTTTATGTATTTTCCATTAAAAATAACCTCGATCTAGTTTTAAAAGGAAGATCCTTCTACGCAGTAATTAAATAAGCAATTTTAAGATTGGCTGCAGAGTTTCTGTTGCATTTGAAGCATTATAAATGAGTTTAGATGAGTATGAGGATCAAGAGGACTATTCTTTTCGGTCATATATGACAATACTTACAAAATCTTAAAATTGCTGTCCTGAAAAGAAGAGAACATACCGTTCAATTCATTTTTAAATGCAATTATTTCAGTTCATAACAGACTAGGCCAAATTCAAAATGGTACAATTTCTCTTTTCATTTCTGTTAATTTAACATTTTACTGGACACATAATTTCCATTCTTCATGCCACTTCCTATGCATAATTAGAACCTTCTGTCTTAGTGTTTAATTAATCTGCTACCTGCTCTCCCCCCACACTAATACCATCATCTCCCCCCAACCCTCCACCTCAGCTCAGACTGCATTGTTAAGGCACACTTCTCCTGGCTGCTGGAGTGTTTGCTCTGTAGATCCACCTCCGGGTTGCTATGGAAACCGCCATGTTTAGAGGAGGGGGGCCGGTAGCTGTTCTTTCAAACATGGAAGAGGAACTCTGCTCCACAGTCGATAATAATAAGGAAGTTATACAGACAATATCGACTTAATGAAAATACACAACTCTAATACACAAAGGCGACTGTGCCTGGATTGGTGGATGAATCTGCATTGGTCAGCATGGTGGAGTGTAGCTGCTTACATTGCAGTGACCTCTCGGTTTAGGTTTTTCATTGTTCGATCTTAAAGTGGAAGCCAATAAGGATGCTCTGCCTGCCTGCGTTTACTTATAAAATACGATTTATTAAAACTTTTTTGTAACTGGAAAACCATTGATTATGCATTTTAATCAGGTCATGTGATGCATTAGATCGATCACTTGGGATTTTATATCAAATAAATGATAAAAGTGGTATCTAAAAATAGCAGTGACCTCTGGTGGGGTAATATTTATTATGTGAAAGCAGGTTAATGAGCCAAATACATTTTTTTTCACTCTTTTATTCTTAATCTGATGTATTTGAAAACCCTTCGCTATTGTCTTAAAATAATACAGTGATGTACTGCAGAACTAAATATTTTTTTTATTTTTGCGTTCCCTCTTTGGCCAGCAGGGGATACTATTGGTACGCCAATGGAGTGGCTGCAATCTGGTAATAGTAGTACCACACATATTTTTCACATAGACACAAAAAGCCAAAAAGGGCATGTTTAAACATTTCAGAAAGGACAAAGTGTGATGCTTGTGGGGGTCACAAAGATAAAACTGCTCCACGCTCCATGTACACGATTATATAAAGTACTCTACATCTTCCAGGGACCTGGCTTGCTTCGAGCGGTTAATCCACCGGCACCACTGTGATCTGGCCCCTTCTTCCCGCCGCTAAGTGAGTCATGGTGCGTTTCCAAATGTCAGAGAGTAACAGGACGGTGAAGCGTCCGAGCTCGAGGCGGATCAACAACACAGGCGTCTCTGCTCGCTCTCAAACACTGACACTTGGAGCGGTGCTTTCATGTATGCGCTCGCACCGAATAACATTTACAGTTTACAACTCACCGGGTCAAACTGAACCAACATTTTCCCCCTGTAGTCCAAGGCCGCCCCTGCATCCTCTAATCAGAGGAGAGGCGGAAGGGAAGGTACTATGGGTGCAGCAGAGTTGAAGAAGACCAGCTGAGATATGAGTGTTGACCATTTTTTCGAAGGGCTCCGCTGGTTGTAGAATTAATGCTCCTAATCGACTCTCCACCACTTACAGAATCCATTTCCCCCCTCTTGATGACAGCATCAGCACTCCTGGAAGTAGCAAAGCATTCATTCTGGTGTCAAGATGAGAAATCATGGGTGATTTCTCTCTAAGTTATATTACAATAGTCACTTAAGGTAATGCACACCCCGGTGGACCTGTGATTAATTAATCTGCTTTTGATTTGCTAATGACAGTTCAAGTCAAATACAAGGTTAGTGAAGGCTGAGTCAATCCTTTTAACTGCAGCTGCAGAGAGGACTGCGGCGAGCGGAGGAGATGGCAATTTATTGGTATCATCCCTCATTAAAAAGGGCTCCTATTAGCCCACGACACCTCGCGCTCGCACTCACGGCCTATTACACAGTAGACAAATACATACAGGAGTCTGAGATTGCATTAAAAGATTCCCATTAACATGAGAAGTCACTGTTTTGTAGCCGATGGTGTTAAATGATTGTTATGTAAGACGTTTAACTAAAAAAAAAGACTATAAATAGTGTGCTCTTAGAGACAGCACTGTCCACTGTACATGAAGTACAGTAAGGAGAGCAGATCCATCCATCCATCTCCTCCTCTGCTCCTCTACTGTCAGCAACAACACCCAAGATGAAGATGAGTGTGAGAGAGATGGGCTTCTGAGCATCTTCCATCTCCATCCATCAATCTTAGCTGACTTCCCTTATAACCTTCACAGGGAAGTGATGTCTGATGGGAGGGAAAAAGAAAAGGACGGCAGGGAACACAGGCGTTCACGTCTTCTCCAACAGGCTCTTTCTTCTTCTCCCTCTCCGCTATGTTTTTCCAACAGGACGGCTGCAATAAAAGATTGCTGACACAACAGCCCCCGTGTTTAGAGCCGGCGTTAGGCCACAGGCTTGTTTTTAATTTGAGCGCATATTTGGGGTGAAGCCTAAGGCTGCGGGTGCTGTAAGCTCCCTCTTTTCCTTTTTTGGATAATATTAATAGTGTGGCTCTGGAATCACATCTAGGATGATGAGTGCTGGAGCGTTATCACAGGACTCCGAGTCTGCCAAATCAACAGAGATTTTTTGCAAAGATTTCAGTATAAACACAGAGCGAAAAGAACCTCGGACAACAAAAGGTGCAGATCAAGAGTGAAAGGGAATTTAATATGAGTAGCCTGAAATCCAATTATATTTGTGTTACTCAACCATAACATGACGGGGCCCAATGACGGAGGGTGAGGCAATAACAACGAGCAAACTTCATATAATGCTTCCAGAGCTTTTTTTTAATGTATTTAAAATATTGATGCACGCAAGACTTGGAACTTCTTCACATAAGACCCGATCCTATTGATGATCTCCAAGCGTGGAATTACAAAAGGTTTCAATGCCCTGCTTGGTTACTTTAAGATTCATAGAAAAAGTTTTCAGGATGTATGACACGTCTTATTAGTGCCTGAAGATGAAAATATGGATCAACTCATCTATTGTACTGCATTATGCTCTTGAATGCCTAATGCCTGCCACCATGGACTACCACTGTTAATTGGTAGATAGGTTGATTAAAAAGAGCCTGGTCTGCTGGAGACTTCTGCCTAAAAGTCTGTTGAGGCTTTTTTTTTGGCATGTTAACACTTTGAAACTCATGTGTGTTTCTAGTCCTGCTCTATGTAGAGAGTGTCCTGAGATAACTCTTGTGGTGATATGACACTATAAATAAAATTGAATTGAATGCTCACCATGCTTCGCTACAACAGGTTTTATATATTTTGTGCTAGTGTGGTCCTAGTTTAACTAGACTCATGTATGGCTTCCACAATTGCAGTTATTATAGTTATGTGGTACAGCACATGCTTGTGGGTGTGGGTGAGTACTTTAATAGCAGTGGTACGGCTTCAGGAGGCCTGTTTCAAATTTCTCGGTGCCAGTGTGGCGGTGAGGGCTGACGGGGCGCATAAGACAACCTAGAAGGTCCAGACAACCGAGCGCGTCATTAGACCCCTGCTTGCAGCCCCCTGGTCAGATCCTCCCAACATCCGTCTTCATTAAAAGGTAGCTCACTGAGCAGATGGTCATTACGAACACCCCTTCCCCCCCCACACACCTCTTTATTCCCGGCAACCTCCACGCGCTAGGACACTACCTAGAGGACACCCATCGTCCCTCTGAAATCCCAGAAAACCTCACCTAAAAAGAAGAAGTGGTGGCTGACAAGGCCGGCCTGGTAATGATCACTCCGGCGGTCTTCATAAATCTCTTTTTGAGATCTTTCAAAAGAACAGCATGAAGTATGGAGATGGCCCACACAGCAGTATTATCAATACGTCAACTCCTGTGGCACGAGATGGAGGCGGTGGGAGTGACACAGTCGATACAAATGGCCCCCGAAAAGTGAGGAATATCATCCGTGCTTTCCTGCTCTCTGTATCCTTTCTCCAGTTACGTGTTTTTGTCCCTGTGACTGGCATATCAATGTTGTCTGAGGCTGTCTGACAGGTGGGGGGGTCGACTGAGGGAATGGTGATGTGATGCTAAACCACACACACAGCTTTATTTTCGCATTAAAAAAAAAAGTTTTACTCCAATGCGAATCGGTGAAACTTCGGTAAAACAGAGAAAAAGAGGTCACAGGTTGTGGGGGCTGAAGTTCTAACTCTTGCGTCCAATATGAGTAATATCAGTGTTATCTGCATTTTACTGGAGACAGCCTCATCATCGGTATCTCCGGTGGCAGCCACAATGGATCCCAATTACAGCAGTAATCACTCCCTAGCCGAGAGCGCGGCTTCAGACGGGGGTAAAGTATTATCCATCTTCATCATATTCATTATCAGGCAGCAGACGCAGGTGTCTTGGCCTCCCGCTGCTCCACACCATTAGTGACGGATAGACAATGGCACTGCGTAGCCTTCACTCCGCTGAACACGCCCACATACCGCAGAAAATAGTGTCATTTAAACAAAGTTGTTGAACTATGCATAGCGTTTTGCTGATTGTACCTCCTTTTTAATCAATGCAGAAGTTGTTGCATGCCACTAACGTCAGGTAAACAGGGTGACATGTCTACAGTAAGTAGGTCAAAGATCACACAGCAGGGGGGGTTTCGCAGCACATCATTTGCTCCCTCCTCACTATCTGCTGTCTCCCTAACAAGGAGGTCCAGTACGACAGACATGTTGTTTCAGGCTGCAGGACAAAAAGGTGACGTGTTTGTCACCCATCCATCCGCTAGTGGTGACGAGTACACGGGTGGAAAGGGCAGCCGGCTCCCTGCTGGAGGGACCCTAACGGGCCACAAATGTATATCATGTAGACTGTTGTGGCTGCCGTTGAAAACTTCCGGACGTATCTGGAATACATCACCTCATTAGACTGTTCTCTATTGGGTTATTGTAGCACCACGGCTGACACCATGTTCCTGTTTAAAAAAAAAAAAGCTCAGGAGATTTCAAATTTAAAAAAAAAATGCTTTTGGGTGGGATCGTTTTCCTTTCCTCTGGCACCTGGTCGAGGTCATTCTATTAGGTGGATTGATTTACATATAAATTGAACACGCGGCATTACGCACCTCCTTAAACTCATCTGTTTCACCACTGTATCCCATTATCTGCCTTGCATACTTCAACAAGCATTTAATTTCGCCTTGCATATTGTCTTACGTTTCATTATGATTCAGTGTTATTTATTAAAATTCATTTAGCTAATAACGCCCACACGCACTGCCCCCTTTCCCGCAATGCACCTATTCTAATGTGTTCTGAGCGACTGTGTGTCCTGAGGTAAAATGGGAAAACGTTGAAAATTCACTGGAATATGAAAAGCAATCATATTTTCTGTATCAGTAAGCAGGTCTGCGGTAGCTGGGGGTCATTCTTGCTCTATGCCGTTGCTTGGGGAGGCATTTTGCACGAGCCCCCAAGGCTCACCTAGTTAATTAAGTTTTTCTTACATTAGAACGATGTAACTTGTGATTTCACTGCTCTAAAAAGCTAATTCTCTACTCCCACTGGGGGTTTGATAGACGTTACTTCCCCTCTGACGCCTTGGTTATGTGACACGATACATCAATAATATTATGAGCTCTTAAGTTACTCAACCTGATTTGATGATTTGTTGATATAACAACATGAATGGTAACTAGTCCTACCTAGTTCCTACCATTAATGAGTAAAGTGAAGAAGAAGTTTCTTTGACATTTAACATGGTGGAGGAAAAAAAGTGTGAGAAACTTTGCTGAGCGCATGAACTGTGCAGCCGAGTTGTCTTGGTGATGTGAAGTTTGAATGCTATGAAGAGGTGGAAGGAAAGATCCAGATATAGAAAAGTGTGGGTGTGCGTATGCCACTTTATCCACTGCAAAGAAATAGATTAAGCGATAACATTCGCTAGGTGAGGCACTTATACAGTGAGAAGGATTAATTGATTCAAATCTATATGCTAAGACAGTTTTTCTGCTGCAACAGTGATAACACTGCACTATTTTTTTTGCACTCCCCGAGCAGAATCCTCCACAAGGTGAGATGCACGGCCTTGCAAACCAAGGTTTTTCAAGGTACTTACAACTCTCCAGTGGCTTGTATTTTTTCTTCGGTGAAGAATGTGGTGGAGTCAGAGTGTGTGTATTCACCTTCATTCCATGAAAGAAGCCCTGCAGATTTTGGGCTATTTGATGTTGTCTAAAACCACACAACACGCCACATCAACGAGGTACACCTGCATAGCAGCTAGCAGCAGACGGACAAAGTGAGGGATGTTGGACATCTTAAAGTCTAAAGACCCAGATAATAAATCGACAGAACTTTTAAAGGATGTTTATACAGTATGTCAAGACTATAGGATGTCAGGGATCAATAAATGCCGCCCCATAGAGAGCACATTTGTGAATCTCAGATAGAGAGGGAAACAGTGGCCGACATGGTGGGCATCAGGGTGGATTTTTTTTTTAAACAAATTTCCGTCCACAAAAATCATGAATAGAATACCTGACAAGACTTAACCTTGGCAGAGTCCAACATCCAGTTAAAATGATCTTCTCAGAGCACTTGCTACACAGACCAAATCAATGCAGCAAGACTCCTGAAGCATTCTCCGAAGGACGTATTGCTTTCCTCTCATTTGGTATTGTTTTACAAAATGAGAGGAAAGCAATTTTTACTTCCAGCCTGATTGTTGCCTTACATATACAAGAATAATCCCAGTTTATACAGACATACAGTTTATTAATTATACGCCGTTATCGTATCAGAACTCATATCAGCCAATATCCAAAGTCCAAGTATCGATAGCGGGACTGAAAATGTCAGATTGACATTCTAGTTCACAAATATTGGAGAAAGATGTGATTATCTACACTGCAAACCACAAGCCACAATGCATTTTGCACCAATCACAGTGGTTTGATGTGTCTGAGCATTGAAATGTGGCAGCAACTATTTCAGATGTAAAGTATGTGATCCAAATATGTGACTAACATGCTGTTATTAAGCTATTCTAAACAAGAGTCTCTGCAATGTGGTCCTATTAAACCCATTATTCATAAATGTTCTCATACCACTGTAGACTTATTTATCTTAACTGATACATACATAACTTGCCTTGAGATACTGCAGGAAAAAGCAGACGTATTTCCAAAGCCTGCATAAAATGACAAGTAGCCTGTAAAGTCTATAATTGGATGTGATTTTTGGACCCGCTGCCTGACTTACATGGTTCATCCACGTTGGCTCCATCCTTTTTTTCCACATCGGTGTCTTCTTCTCTTCTCCGTTTGAAATCACGGATGAGGCGGTTTCCATTTATGATGTGGAAGCCAGATGCTTGTCAAAGAGGCTGAGATCTTGACCTCTTGACCTCCACAAATTACACCCATTCCTTGCCATTGTGCGGCGAAACACTTCTCAGCGTTGAATATCAGTCCATTTCATATCACATAATGAAGGTCTCCAGTCACCCCAAACCTATGATCAAATTATTATAAAGCCTGTTAACCTTGACTTCTGAAAATGCATCACTAAGTTTCTCCATTTTTGCATTTCTTCTCCAAGTCTTCATCTTATATGACACATAACTGAATGACAAAGTACATTCCAAGGCATATACATATTGGGCATTGCAAAATTTGTGTTGTGTAGAATCTGCGTCCCATAAAACCAAGGTTTACCTTTTTATACATAACTATGGGCGAGAGAGCACCACCCGTCACGCAGGCATGCTCTCCTTGGCTGGGAAAGGCTCCCACAGTAAGACTGAACTAACAGTGAATTAATGTTATTCAGTTTCATTTTGTACTCCCAGTTTGTTTTGTCCCATTTAAGAATCACTATGCCGCTCCAGTTCAAGCTATCGTCTTTTGCATTTGGCAGAAGCAATATGCATCTTTTCCTTCTTGTAGACTCAGGGAAAGTAGTCCCACAATGCATGAATTGTGGAAATGAAACATGCCGCACTGTATTTATTAGAAAACGAGCCTTGGAACAACGGCGATTATGTCATTCTTTAAAGATTTAGAGCACATTTGCATTGGAAAGACTGACAGCGGATGGCTAACATTTCCGCGTGTGTGTTATTAATGGGTCACACATGGATTCTGGCCTATAATAAATACCGTACGGATCCCAGAGAGCACCCCAGGCTTCAGGTTTCAAGGGGAACTACATTATACAATACAGTAGGTTACATAATATTGCCTCTTTGATCTTCACGGCGCACATAACACTCTGTGAACTGTGAATGTTAATGCAGGCTGTGTTATATGCCAAAGGTGTTGACACACTCCTGCAGAGGCGGACAGCTCTCATCACCCCATCTACCTCTCCAGAGCAGAGAAAGACCCACCTAGCTTTGTCAGCAGAATAATGAGGACTACAGGTAGTTTCCTTCCCCTGCAGCAAAGCATATTTTAACTCCTCCACAACCTTCTCTCATGTCCTATTCTGCTCGAATGGAAGATGCAAACTGCCTATGAAAAGTGTCTGAGAACAAATATGGTGATAAATGGACAACAGATCCCCCCTATCATGTTTTTTTCTGCTAAAGCCAATAATGTGGAGTGCTATCAGGTCTCAGCTTGGCTTCACAAGGAGAAAAAACTCCCCTGTGCTTTATGAAACTCATATATCAGAGGTAATACCTAGCAAAAACTTTGGTTAGCTTGTCCTTTTGTTTACGCAATGACATTAATAAGAAAAAGGAGAGATGAAAATCCTACCCGGACGCCCTTGAGAATGTGATGGATTTCTTTTAGGACATTACTAGCTTAGCTAATCTATAACCCGACTAATAGGTGGACAGATTTGCATACGTAGCTATAGGTGCACGCACACACACACACACACACACACACACACACACACACACACACACACACACACACGTTTATGGTGTGAGAGACGTGGCAGGTAGAGCTGTTGATCAGTACCTTGGATGAGAGTAATAGATCCGTTTAGCGTTAATCAATGTCGCTCACGGGCTCATTGAGCAGTGCACTCAGCATCTTGCTTTTGTGTCAGAGAGCCTTTTAATCTAATTGGACATTAAACTCCTGTCATTATTCCTCATGCTCCGAGACTTATTTATGGCTCTCCTGCTTGCTTGTCTTTTCCTTTTCATTACAGCATGCCAGTCTGCATCAGCAAACTCATTAAAGGGAATGAATCAAAGGAGAAAGCTGATGTGTGGCTGAAAAGTGTAATTTAATAAATGTGTGTGGGGCCGCCTTGCTCGGCACATCATTCATGTTGTTTACGGGCTGTAATGTGTTAGCAGGTGAGGGCACTTTAATAATAAAGGCCTTCCACAAAGGCAAACATCAGCGCTGCATTTTAATAAATGGACCTGTGGGGACGGACCGGATTATCAATGCCGAATGCAGTCAGCCGGAATGTGGTTCAGAGTTGAGAAGTTCTATCTGAGATTTCATGTTTCTCACTCAGTCTACGCTGAAGGCCAGTCGAGTTTCATTACGTGTCTTTATTGTTATACGACGTGTTGATGTGATTGTGGTCTCCATCCGACTCCAGTTACCCTCAGCTCTACTGGGTATTTTGCTGTCTTTCAGCTCTTTGTTTTGGTCTATGTTTATGTTCACAAAAACCTCTTAAAACTCAAACATAGGCTACGTTCACAACACCAAACAGCAGACAAACAAATAGCTGGTGAATTAAGTAGTGGAGCATTTAGCATATAGAGTTGGTGGTGGAGAACAAAACAGAGATGAAACAAGAGTGAATATGGAATTTACATTTGCTGGGTGGCCGGAAACAGGACTTGAAATGAATGCTAATGTTGCTCCATGTCTGCTGGATGAACCGTGTTTGCCTTATTAACTTTTTAAGGTGATGATATGTCTGTTGTGTTTACTTGTATCTGCTATAAAATCATTATATGCAGAATTGTGCGTGATTTATATCATCTTACGTATTATTCTGATGTGAGACGTCCCATCCCGGGGTACAGAGTGTCGTAAATGTATGAATTGTACACATATTAAGTTAAAGTCGGTATGTTTAGGGCCCATCTGGATCTTGGTTGTAGGTCTGTTACGGACATAGTGTTGCAGCCACCTAGAAGTTCCCCTCTTTCAGTGATGGGGCCCGGACTCAGGGAATATTTTTTAAAGTTAAGGCAATGTGCTGAGAAGAAGGCAACAATTGCACAGCTTGAGGGTCTTAGGAGACTCCCCGGTCATTACTGTGTGCATAGCAGCTGGAGACACCTCTTCATGGGTGTTTAAGCAAGCACTTTAAATGGAAATGTACTTGACACGTTAAGAGATGTAATCATTGGGTATTTGAATTTGACTCAGTTCTCCCCTAAATGTCTCCCACACTTGTTATTCCCTAATGCTTTCTCACCTTTTTCTGTGTCTCTCTCCGGTTTCTTTCTCTCTCTCACCTCCCACTCATTTGCCATTTTGAATTACTGGTGTTCTTCACCGCACCCTTGCATTTTATGATCTGTTGGTGCTGTTCTTGATCTGTGCTCGTTTCTGAATTGCGGTGCTGTGAGGTCAGCATCTTTTATAGTTCCAGGGTCTGAGGTTGTTTATTAGCAACGAGTAGCTTTTATTTGCTAAATGTAGCTGTTTTATAAACAGGAACACGGAGGGTTTTTTGTACTCGGAGCAAGCTTCCTTCCTTGCTTTCATCAAATACCTTGAGCGCTTTTAGAAATTGTAGATGAATAGAAAAAATAAACAAGCGGAAAAGCCCTGCATCCCTGTTTTTTTTTTCTTTTTTTAGTGAGGCAAACTCATCAGATGTGCTCATAATAAACCGCCGTCTGAATTAAGTTATGTTCACGTTTGAACTTCTGTTTACTGCGAGTGCAAAATGGTCCTCCATACATCAACGTCGTCTTTTAAGTGTTCGTTTCCTCTGTTTTTCTCTATTTACAGTCCTTGCTGCTGCATCTCTCTCGTCCTTCGTCACAATCTGTTCACTCGTTACAACAATTACATCCTGTGAACATTTCATTAACCTAATACATCTTGGCTGGGGCATGCAACATCATTGTGCTGAGCGTACTGTTTTTCGCCACACTCTCATTGCACTAACCCGTCCCCTCCTGCTAACCTCACCTTGTGCTGTCAACTGAAAAGCAGCACAATTAATTGTGTGTGTGTCCGATGCCTTCTTCACTAATTCACTTGCCTTGTACAGCCACAACAATGGGATTGATTTAGATTTATTCTGCATAGCATCACTGCTCAGAACTCGCACTGTATGCATTTTGTGTTGTGAATTAAGTACGCAAGGTCCTCGTCCATTAACCTTTTTTTTCTGTTTTTCTGTTGTTATATTTGGGTATGATGTACTGAAGGAGGCCCTTTTGCAATTTAATTTGGAAGAAAAGAATCAATGGCACAGGGAGGACATCGTTATGGACAAGTGGTTTGTAATCAAAATGTGGGTGGGGAAGAAATCCATCTCAAGAGTCTTGAAAACAGAAAGCAGAAATAAGAAATGAGCTCTTGAAGCTGGACATGCATTTCGCTGCCCTGCGTCGCTTTGTAAACCGCAGCCGTGCAGCTATGAATGGTGTTTCTTGTGAGAGCTGCTCCTTTGTTCTTTTCCCGTGATGGCCTGTCATTTGGACTCGGCTTTGCCAGGAACTGTCTGTTCTGCATTTACTGCTTGAGAGTTCAGACCAGCTTGATAATGAGCCCTCAAGGAGCTCACATCTTTTACATTATTTTACAATTGTTATACTTTTTCCTAATTCTTTCCCCTTTTCCTCTTGTTTCTTTTGATTTTTCTCCTTTTCAAAAATCACAACTGTTCAGGTTGTGCCGCTATCTTTGATATAATAATAAATGTTTTCTGCAGGAAGGCAACTATCTTCACTATGATTGTTCAAAAATGTAGATGTTATCTTTTATATATGTCAAATTTGCAGAAAATGCATCTTTATTGCATTAACGCAATTAAATGTAACACATTACACGCAATTTAATTAAAAAGATAAATCATCTTAAATAATGCTATAATCATGATTTCTGTCCCAAATCCATAAATCTAACCTTATGGCTAACAGCCTGCTATGTTCTCCTCCTCTCTGGAAATGGAGCCTGCTCCCTGTGCATGGTCAATCATATACACTTTGCATGGGAAATTAATTCCATTATTAAACATGCTGCACTTCAGAAATTTCAATTACGGACAGCAGCATGAGGAGGAGGAGAAAGAAAGTAATGCATGAATATTGCATTAAGGCAAGAGAGTAATCACGGCCGATAGCTACAGAAGTCAAGTGTCTCGAGGTTCATTTATATACATGACTTGTGGACGGATGGCCACTACAGACAACAAGTTCATTTATGAAGTGTACTTATGCAGCCATCAAGAATTGAAATGAATGGAAGTGGTGAAGAATGTGACAGCCGAGAGCTCCAAAACAAAAAGGGCCACTCTGCTTAATGGGGTTAAGAGGTATAATGGTCAACACGACGAGCCGGCGGCTCCGTTTGCACCTGAATTAAAACTGCTGACCTGTCTGCTTGTTACAGCAAGAACGTGTGATGCAGAGAAACATTTAGTTTCCACAGTCACACCGCCTGTTATCATAAAGTAAATGAAATTCTCTTTCACAACACAAAGTGTTGAAATAAATGTTCAATGTTTTTTTTTTTTCAAGATGTCTTTTGGGAAATCGGCAAAAGGATAAACACAAGGGAACAAAGTGGTGTGTTTTTGACCCCGTAGAGGACAAACACTTACCACTGTTAATTTCCTCGCTTGCCATTTCCACATGTTTTGCGGACTTGAGCAGTCTTTCCAGTTGGGTAAAATGACCCTTGTTGCCATCGAGCCATGAGTCTGAGAGGAAAAAAGGTCAAAGCAATTTATATGTGACACACAGAGTTTGATCGCTTTGTCATCGCCTCGGGGGCCAAACCTGCCGCTCTCATAAGTACGCCACACACACACACACACACACACACACACACACACACACACACACACTGATGCATGAACAACACACACACACACCAGCCACCATCTGCATGAAAATGTGAGGAAACCATTTCTGGTTGCATGCCTTTGATGTGTCTTTGTGTTTGTGTGTAAAACAAGGTGAAAACATCATGTTGCAGAGGTTAAATAAAGGACTGATCTTAAGATTTTATTATTATTATTTATCCCATACATCATTTCCTACAATTATATATTTATTTTGTAAATATTTGATTTTGTTTTGCCATTTTCTGCTAATGTAAAACATTTTTTATCAGTGTACATCGGATGAGCCACCAGAGATAACAGATGTCACATTTAATAGACAAACTAGAATGTTTTCAACAAAGTTGTTTTCAAGGTTAAAGCTTAAGCTGTGACAACAAGCTGGAGAGACAAGCATCTGTTATCAGCTTTTAAAGAAATTATTTGACAATTCAAAATCAAATGTACGGAATAGCTTTACGATGTATGGATGTATCTGATATAAAAATATTCAGTAAAAGATAAATACATTTTAAATAAAAAATATTTAGAAAACCTCTAGCATACCATATCACAACACGTAAACACTATATGTACACAGCTCAATGCTAATAAAGTGAAGGTTTTAGTCGAGGAATATTAAGGCAGAATATTCAGATTGGCCATTTGGGTACATCTACCATGTTCTCAGGTAACTGTAAAACTCTTTGTCTCTGCTATTAACTCCACCAAAATGCAACTGTTTTTGGCTTTGTTTCAACCTCTATACATGTTCCTATTGAAATGAAATCATTACCCATTGGTGTATTTGACCAGCTCAGGCCTGTATTGAAGCTCCATGCCTTTAGGATGAGTGTAGTACAACGATTCATCCACTAGATGAGACATAGTCAGTGTTTTCCTATGGAAGGCTGAGGCTCATCTCTGCTACAGGATGGCCTTAATGCCATGCACATTAATACAGAACATTTCAGAAAAATGATCCAGAGACACTGGAGTAGCCATAATGACGTGTCGTTTCCATGCGTAGCATGAATTGGCAAAATCGCTATAGCACATAATTCAGTTAATTTAATTGTAAATGATTATGAAATTCTAGCTGTAATGTGAGTTTGCAGAATTAATGTTTCCTTGTTGTGGGCGTTCAGGTTCAGCCTTAGTAAACCTGCAATTTCTTGGTATAAGAACATTTGAGGGACTTGCATTTAAGTAATTCTTTCATCCTTTCCAAACCATCCCGTTGGTGCAGACTCCTTCAAGTCAATACACGGAAATGTCAAGATAGTGGGAGGCAGGAAAAATGAAGACCTCAGGTAGGATGGTGGCTGTGGCTTGTCTGCTGCAAGTGTTCTGTAATAGATGAAATTGTCCAGATGTGTCATTATTCATTGTACACATCTGCTTGGGTTACAGGCAACAAAGGGAAGATGGGTGAGTGGGAAAGACTGGGAGGCAGTAGCTGCCCCCATGAATACCCATCATTCCAATTCCGCAGTGATTTATGGAGAGTCTTGCCAAAGCAGGGGACAAATGACCTTCACACATAGTTATCAGAGGAAGATATCAGTGGACAGGGATTTACGTATCACATCGCTCTTCGTCCCCAGGACCCCCTGTCCAGGCGCTGTGTGTGTGTGTGTGTGTGTTTTGTTGACTAAAACTGACATTGAGCTGGTCCTCGGGGCAGAGGCGCACTACTGGTTGCATTCCGTGTGTGCAAGTCTGTCTGCGTTTGTGTTGTGACAGCTACAAAGAAGAGTCAGCACTAGTATTTGGAAGTCCAACTGGTTTTTACAAAGTAGACACGATGTCCTCTGCAATGAAAATGATGACCTATCGTATATCATTATCACACAGTCTGCTCCCTTTCAGGGTGTTTAAATGAAATTACAGTGCAGCGCCCGGACACAGAGCTAAGCTGTGACCTTGTCTGCAGTACTACTAAAACTCAAAACTGCTATTATTCTCTAATAAATGGAAGACTTTACAACAAGATAAGTTCACCCGAATCACAAACATTCCTTTTTTTTTGTGTTACTTAGGGGTTTCTAAGCAGGCAGATTTTTATCTGCTACAATCTGTAGGTTTTTGCTCCAACACAATAGGAATGAAATGGAATAGTATGTGCTTCTCAGATCACCAGAACATACAGTACGTACAAATACTTTTCAGCAAAATCCACAGACCTTGAAGTGAAAGTGTCAAAGCATTTGTCATAACTTTTTTCTACATTTACTTTTTTTTTTTTGTATGTAGTTTGTAGCAAGTGTCCACATGTGTGTAGCCAACATATAATAAAGACTTTTTTCTTTTCAATGGCAGGCACTAGTCAAGGTTAAAATATAACAAATCTATATTTCACCCAAAAGTAAACATAAAGATTGAGCATTTAATTAACTCTTAATATAATACCCTGCTTTGTTTATTGTTGATCATTTTCGGTTTAGACTTGCTATTTTATGGACTATGAAATAAAGCATTTAATGACATTACATTCATACACAATTACATTTAAGATACCCCACTTTTACTTACTTAAAACATTGTGTCAAATTGTACGCTGATGACAGCACTTTAATATGCATTTCTTCCCATTATATGTTTTTATTGGAACACTTAAACTGTTGAAACCCGCATAATTCGCATCCATATTAACTTGCAAGCAGTCTTCTTACTTTAACAGTCTACTACGGAGTTACCGTGTATATTAAAATAAAAGGGACACCGGGACAAAGATCTATAGTTGTGCCTGAAACTGCCAATGAGTTCATGAGAACAAAAGTTGTCGTATGTTCACATAAAATGCAATAATGGTTAAGTGCTATTAAATTCTCATGACATCACAGTACTTGATTTATATGAAGTAGCTTACCAAATTAAAAAGAAAAGGCCGGAATAAACTAGTTAGGAGAAATAAAATATGTAGAAATGTTTTTCCACTCACTGCTTGATCTGTTTCCTGGTCTTGAGACCTTTAGCATAAACCACAGTAGTCGCCAGGACCGCCTGGACCGCCTGGACTCCCTCATCCAGGTGACGCAAAGCACTGGCACTAACTCCGCTTCTGTCTCTAGACATCTCCAATATTTTTTCAATCTTTATAACTACATTAAATGGTGCTAGAAATCAGTATGTCCCATTTGTCAGGCCGTTTTACTGGCGGCTCCTGATGCTTCAGTCCACAGATCACGAACCCAATTAAATCAGGCAATTTGTGTTAAATTTATAATGCCAAGGCTGCGCTGCCATTGGCTCAGAGCTCATCAGGCTTCACCTTTATCACCTTTAGTAGTGCAGTCTGGTCCCTCAGAGGTCTCTGGTCATTTTTGTTATTGTTCCTTTTGATTTATTTCCCTCATAGCGCAGTACGTGGCCAGAGACTGCCCCACTGCCCACTGAGAGTAAAATAAACTACGGCTCCATTATGAGCTCTCTTATCCTGCGATGACAGTATTATGAAGGAGGAAGATATACTGACTTCAACTGTAGGAACTCAAAGAAGTCAGTGGAAGAGGACACACGATACGCAATAGATTCTTTTGTACCTCGGTTACTATGAAGTATAATATACTGTCATTAACATCACGGCCATTTTAACTTTATTATCTATGTGTATGCGTTTATTTTACTTGGTCTAACTTGGAACTGAAATGAACACATTTATCAGTAATTTTTCACATTCCCCATTGATTGCCATACGATAGCTGTCGAGGCAGCGCTCAGAAGCAATCTCATGAATACGAGAGTTATTTTACAAATACTAAGACAGTCTGTCGCCGAGGAGGGGCGGAGACTATGCCGTTGTTTCATTTCAAGCCTGTCAGTCTGACTGATGACTTCTGGGCCTCACATCATCTCTCTCTCTTTCTTTTCATTGTATTTATGATTTGAAGTAGAAGACTTACAACAGGAAGGTCTGAAGAGTCTCCTGCATTTTTTTTTTAAATCCTTAAATCCACATTCATCTGCAGGTCCTTTTTGTGCTTTTTGAAGGACATATGCATTTAAACAAATAAGTACCTTTTAAGCTTTTTTATTTTCTATTTGTGTATGTTTCATAGCCGACAACTTCCAAACATATCAAAGCATACCACAGTGTTTTAGATCCATTCCCAACCCTTGAGGCAGTTATTCAAGCCTTTTTATGCACTTCAGTGAAGACACTGCATGAAAACAAGAGACTTGAAGCATGCTTGAGATAGCTAAATCCATCACAATGAAGTTAATTTCTGGTTTTGTGTTTCTCAAAGCTCCATTTCCTCCAGTGTGACCGTGCATATATTTGAGAAGTTTTGCAAGTGTGGCAAATTCACGTTCCTGCAAAGTTCTGATATCTCAGAATCGGCTGCTGATCCTATTTGTATTCATGTAAGTAAAACTCAGTTTGGTGTCTTTTTAAAGAGGTTATTTTATTCACAACAATAAAACTGAGTTCATTGTCCACTATGATGGATAACCAATCCAAACAAGCTTCAGGAAAGTGAATGTGTTACTTTTAAAGAAATGAACTGATGCCGAAGGCTGCCTAGAATACTGGAACATTATTTCTACTCTATCAGAAACATGGCCTAAAACACTGGTATGGTCCCTTAATTTGTTTAAAAAAATGTTAACATGCTCAGTCATATTCAGCTTATCCTTCAAATAACATTCTGGAAATAATTGTATTCATTTAATCTTGTATCAAGACTTATCAGTCACACCTACACTCTCCCCAATGTCAGTCTGTCCCGTGACAGAAACATGGCACATTATGCTGCAGCTCTTTAATTTGTCCCCAGACAACATTAATGGGATGTGATGGTCCATCGAATTCTTGTCCTTCTAGTTGTCACCTCTCTGGTTCCTTCTAAAAGCCATACTGTCTGACATTTATTCTTCCGAGGGGAAAGTCCAGAAGAATCCATTCACGGAGTGATTAATTGTCTAAAATCCGGGCTTTGTGTGCAGGACTAACGTGAATTCAAAATAAAAAAGTAAAAGTATTGCAGGCAACAGTGTTGTCAATGTTTGTGTGTTTTTATTTTTATTTCTTTTTTTATTTTCTCCTCTCAAGCAAGAGTAGATCGAAACCCAAGTTTGCCACCGCTGTAATGTTATGCAAATCAGAGCAATCCCCAAAGTCACAGGGGAAGCATGTATTCTATACAGAGCTGTCAAATGAATAATCACACATGAGCACACCCATTTACTTTTTTTATTGGCAAAATAAATAGAAGATGTTAAGTCATTTTATCACGCACACACACACACACACACACATGCACGTGCACTCACACCAACATGTGTGTGCACCCAGCCGTTCACACGCGTGCCGACTGAGGCGTCGCATTAAAGGAGGTACCCATCTGGTAGCTGGTGCTAGTGTAGCACTCGGCGGACCCTGATTTCATTATCTCAGCGTGTTCTCTGTGACCCGGAGAAAAGTGACATCTGATTTACCTCAAGATCAATTTGTATGTAAATCAGTGAGAAACTGGAGGGCAATAGAGGGGCGGCGTAACAAAAGCTGTTTTTGAGTCTGCGAGCAGGTTTGTGAGTTTGGTCGCCCCACAGAGACGCTAATAGAGCTCATTTAAGTAATGGGACCCTTTGGTCCAAGGGGCAGAGCCTCCACAGAGAACATACTCGCGTTACGTTCAAGACCAGCGTGTGAGTTTGAAATTCATGTTATTTGCCGTTTAATGCTCACATAATAGATCCATCGCAAGGGCATGTCAGTATATTACTAAAAATCCACTATGTGGCATCTCGGAGTGCTGAATGCGACAACGTTGTGACCTTCTAACCAAACGGATGGCATCAGAGGTCACATGCTAATCGCTCCGACGTCCTGCCAACTGGTTGTTGCCGCCGCGTCACCGCAAACCAGACTTTGCCGACACTAAAGCCCCCCTCAGCGTGGGCCGTAAAACATTACAGCCACTCTGAGGGAACACATTATATCTATGGATGATGAACGCCTCTGCCGTCTCCGATGTTTTGGTCAATTTCCTCGTCTTTGATTTGAGACCCCGAGCGGGCTCTCCTGAATCTTAATGGATCACATAAGAAGTGTCAGTCATCGCCCGGAGGCTTCCTGCTTCTGTCTGCCACCTGCTGAGTGAAGCTGCATTAGCTCATCTTTTCATTACTGGTTCACACTGATGCGACGACCTTATGTGGCAGTATTGTTCTACGACATTTTAATACTTTGGGCGTGAAATCTGTGGCAGAGACAACGCTCTTGACATGCTTGTTTGAATTCCCCCTTTCTTCTTACTGCTGAGAGCAAATGTTTTACCCCTGAAATCTGTTACTTAAAGCTTGAAAATGTACATTTCCTATTAGAAGCGTGTGTCTTGTTGCATATGGATCTGATGGAGGGTCAGGTGATTGATATTTAAACTTAAGAAGTGATCTATGCTGACTGACCAGCAGGGGGATTTAGTTAAGCTGTGTCTAAATGCTGTTCTAGTGTGAAAATATCATTATTGTTTTTCCTGAAAAGGTTGTCCAAGGTTCAACTGGCTCCGTTTTTCTTCCAGATTGAGTGGACTTTTCAAATATAGCACGAAGCCATAACTGGCTTAAATTGCATTATCCGTATTTATTACACTTTTACATGTGGACACGTGCGCGCACGCCAGCATTCCACCTTCAAATTGTCATATCAAATATGAGCGCAGGACTGCCCCGCAAAATTGCATCTATAAATTATGTTGAAGGTAGTTTCATTTTATCTGCAAAGCGAAATGGCCTCGCTAGCCAATCAAAGTCTGCCAATCCCTGAGACACAGTCGTATAAAAGCTCTTTCTATTATTAAATGGGTATATCATCTCGGGCCGACAATGACAGTTGAGATGACAATGGCTGCATCACTCACAAAACACCTTTAATTTCTAAGCGAAGAAGAGTTGCTTCCTGTCACTCACCGTGATTCCTGATGTTTTTCCAATGGAAAGTTGGTTGCTTTGTTTTCTGGTGATGGAGAATTAGCATTTTTTTCTCGGACTCTGTATCAATAACCATAAATTATTATTCATCATTAGTGGTGGTATGAAGCAGACTTACTGCTGCTGTGCATTAAGAGAGGATGTAAAGTACCAAGAGGCTGTTAAGAGAATAATGTTGGGGTTGGATGGTTTCTTTCAACATCATTTTGTTCATCTCAAAGCTTTCTGATGCACATCTGCTTCATTTGAATATCCACTTTATCATATAGAGCAGAACACCTTGGTGCATGGTCGCAGCCTCACTACGCAGCTTTTCGGGGCCCCAAATGGAGCACACCCTTCCCTCTACCATTGTATTAGGCTGTTCTGTAGAGCTTTACAGAATACAGGCATGGTGGACCATGTCCTCCTCAGGCCATTTAACTCCTCAGGTACCACTCACTCTCCTCGGCCCAGGGGACGTACCAGTGCTCCATGGCTGCCCTCGGCTGAAAGGAGCATACTGTTGAGAGCCCCCACACACACATACGTGAACGTTTAAAGGGCCGAAAGCTGATGATGACCTATTTCACTTCATATCTTCCATAAATTACCCCATTAACATCTCTATAACAGCATCAGTGAAGGCAAGAGGTTTCAACATCTACTCCTCAGGACCGACCGAGCGCACAGGCTATGGCCCATCACGCAGCGGCCGCGTCCACCTCTGCGTAGACTCTTTTCACGTTTTAGTGTCCGCTCTCCGCTCGAGAGGACGGCCTCCTTGCTGTAGCCGTGTGGGGATAAACTGAGGTTGCCTCTGAGAGAGAAACAAAAGGATTCTCCTTCTGCAATGGATGTATGTGTGTTATTAACCCAAACCAAATAGAACGGCGTTCAGCAGAGAGGGATTTACACCATAAAAGTCACACGCTGTACTAAGTAAATCTGATTTATTGAGGGAAAATGAGATGATCGGTATATAAGACAGAGATGTGCCGTATAGACTAAATAGTTGAAAATGTAATTATTATTTTGTTCGTCTCGCATACATTAAGAAAACATAAAGATCCTCATTCTAGCTGAAGCACAGAGGGAAAATGAGCATTTCCAGAACTCCCCCTCACTCCGTCTACTTGATAATTAGCAATAAAAGATTATTATTATTCATTATTTTGTCAATCATAACTTTAGGATATTTGCTAAGCATCCATTTTGTAAGAATATGTGGCACTTGACTGTAAAAACGCAATACAGCACGGTGTGCGTGTCATTTTAGTGGAAAACTGTCAACCACAGAACAAAAGGCGAGAAACAAAAGAAAAGCCCGTCTTTACATTTTTCTCCTCGACACTCCAAAGAATTAATCTCTCAAACTGTTTTGACAAGTGACCCTGTGGGGGGCTGCTAATGTTATGGCAAGGGACCCTATTTAAGTAGCCCACATCTTCGCCCCCCCCACCCCAAACTGAGTGATCTAATTATTGCATGTTAAATGGGCATCTGGTAAATGATGCATATAATGATGCGCTTCCACAGAATTAAGTGCCTGCCCGTCCTGCTTGTGGGGGCTAACACGCAAATTGGCCTTCTTCTGTTCTTCTCCTCCCCTCTTCCCCATCCCTCATTTGTTTTCTGTGGGTAACCTCTCAGAGACATGCCTCAGGTTCTCGCTGCCTTAATGACAGCAGACCGAGGTGATTTTCTTTTTTGCTCCTCAAGCCCCGCCTTGCGTAGCGAGGGGGGTTAAGTGTGACGAAGTGCAAAATATGAGTGAATTAACAGGTTTGTATTTAATTTAAAATATGCAGCATTGCTTCTTATGTTATACTGTAAGAAGACTTCAGATCATCTTGAATGAGGAGATTTGCTCCTGGAGCTCCATCTCTGCACAAGAATTACTGTGAGATCCGAATTTATCATCAGACGAAGTCGTCCCCGCCCATCCTTCAGACTCGGCTCTGTTGTGTAAATATCAGCAGCGAGCATCATGTCTGCTCTGTTTCAGCAAAGCCTCCGCTACGTCGCTGACATTTATCGATATCTGCTGCCAGAGAATAACCTTCAGAGTTATGAGAGGCCGCCCAGGCCCCGCCTGCCTAAATGTCGTAACACATAAGTTCATTATCCGGCCTCCGAGGACGAGGCTTAAGGGCCCAATCTGTGATCCATATGTAAATAAAAGGGGCATCCCCCCCCACAATCAGCGTTCAAAGCACAGCGCTGGAACCAAAGAGATTAACCATGACAATATTTTTGTTGTTAAAGTATGATTTTTTTTTTTTTGGCACCAAATGAATTGGCACACAGCTGCTGGAGTTCATTGTGTTGGGTGAGTGGGTGTGCTGTTCTCAGGCTTTGTGTGGAGAGATGCTTTGTCTTTTTTTGATATAGTTTAATAATTAATCTTTGGGCCTTTAGGGTTGCTATTTTCCCCATCTCTGTATGGTTAGGCTCAAATGATGCCCTGTCTTGACATTATAGGTTAAAGTGGCCGACACATTTCAAATACATCAGGTGGATTTTTTCTATTTCTCACAATGAAAACGTCAATAATTGTACATTAAGTTCCCTCCAAAGAGAAAGCCCTTTCCTCTGGATTACTTTACAATAGAAAGCCAGCGTTTCCTCTTGCATGCTGGGACCTCTTAGCGTTTTTGGAATAACACCAGATCACATGACCTTGGTCTTGGTGATTGATGACGGGCACCGCGGGACTGTGCGTATGCTTATTGTCTCATTAATCGACACCACTATTAGTCATAAGTCACATGCTCATATTAGACATCATTAACTATGACAAGATTAGAGGATAAAGAGGTTTTTGTAATAGTGCACAAGAGCATTTATTGACATGTATAAAACAGACGCCGCGGACGTGCGGGAGAGAGATTATATGATGGATGACAGCCGCGTACGCATTTCTGAAAATAATTGTATTTGATCTTTATGGCAATTAAATGTAAAAGATGAGCAAATGATTCAAGTATATTGACTAAGCCAATTAATTTATATTTCAATGAGATTTTCATACATATCTGTAAATTCAAGCACTTACAACTGTGGCCACGGCAGATGGGCAATAAAACCTCTCATAAAACACTAAGCGTACTATAAATGTTTCATAGTTGTGTTTCTTAACCCGCGGTATGTGCAGTTCATAACTTGGTGGTCTCGTTTCCACGGCGAGCTCCAAACTGACCGCTTTATGGAATAATTTGTGTTTTGGACTCGACAGCATAAACCGACTCGTAGAGAATTTTATCGCTCCATGAAAGCGTTTCGATATACCACTGAAATATCGGAAGAGGTGGACACCATCTACAGTAAATAGCTTTTTTTTTTTTAAGCAAAAGAAAGAACGGGGGTTTGGTTTTTGAACAAAAGCAAGGAGCTGGATGACCAATCCTGAGCCGTGTGGCGCTCGTCGTCTGTCCTGAGCCATGTCTGGCCCCGGTCGGCGGGCCCCGGGAGCGACCGGGGGAAACAAGTGAGGGGACGAGGAGCAGCAGACTGGAGCTGTACACTCCAGTGCCTCTGCACGCTGAGGACAGCTGACACATGCTGGTATTAAGACAGACACATCAACCGTCCAAAGTTACACAGGCAAGGCTGCTCCAAAAAAACCTGCCCGTTTTCCCCCCCGCTACATGTCTCACCTGTCTCCAGTGTGTGTGCAGCCAAGTCTGCTGGCGACACGCTGCACACGAGCACGCACAAGTGCACAAAGACAAAAAAAGAAAATACCAGCCCGAAGCAAACACACGAGGACGTATAGCTGCAGACAATCGCACACGAGCAGGGAGGAACACAGCAAACAGCCGATCACAAAGTCTGTTAGTCACGGTCCGACACAACCGTTGGCTCCACCACATGTTCTGACCACATGTATTGACCGTATCTGGTGACCTGAAGTGCTGCTTGCGTGGGGGGTTCGCCGACTGTGCCGCCACACTGGAATGGATTAGCGGACAGCAGGCCTAACAGCTTGGTTTCGGTGCTATCCTGTGTGGCTGCCATCCTGCCTTGAGCGCTGCAGATGCCACCTCGCTAGTGGGTACCGGGAATGTGGTGCGATACTTCGCTGCTAGCAGGCCCCGGCTTCAGAACGCATTCAAACTCTCCACAATAGCCTTTTTTTATGACGATTGTAAAGTCTGAATGGTTCCGTACAGTTGGGGTTAAACAGACTGGACAGTGTGGTTATGTGATACGTGTTTTATTATGTCACAGTTGCCCCCCCATGCAAAGTTTTTTACTGGTCTAATAGATATTTCAAAGGTATTATAGTCCACCAGGGAACGTCTGATGGAGCAATTCGCAGCTCAAGGTCGTTGGGGTTTACAGCACACTCAACAATAACCTGCAACAAACAAACATGTCAGACATGGGAGGCAACGCTCCGCTCTCGTCTTTTGATACTTCCTCATGGGAGTCTGTGTTTGCACGCACGACCGGTAAAGATGCCTTAGCTGTGAAGGTCACCTTCAGTGGCTTCCCCGGGTTTTTTACCTGCGCTCCACGAAGCGAACACGAAATCCATCACCTGGCACCACCATGGTAATAGACTCATTTTTTTCTGGCGGCTGGTTGTCAGGGAGATTCACGAGGGACACAGGTGTAGTTCCCGCGCGGTGAATAATCGACCCTATGCCGGGGGGGGTGGGGGGGTGGAGGTCATTGCCGCCAATGACAAAGAGGACGCCCCTGAGCCTGGACCCTGCAAAGCCTTTGTGAATGGGAGGTAGAGACCAGAGGGCACGGGGCAATGAGACCGGAGGAGACGGAGGGATCATTAAAGTCAGTGAGGAGGGAGACAGAAAGCCAGAGGGACTGGGCTTACGGGGAAAAGTGGTGGTTATTTGGAGGAAGACAGGAACGGGAATGGAAAGATTACATAGTAGGGGAGGAAAGAGGCAGAAATGTTCTGCCCAGTTATTATGATTACGGTGTTTCTTAAAATGTGATTGTTATAACAGTCACTTAAGTTTCAGGCGTGTTACATTTGTGGTTGTTTTGGCGCGTTGTGTGATGCCAGCATGTATAAAGACAGAAGGCAGAATCACTTGCCAAGCAGCATCACTTCATAATTGCCACTGCTGAGAAAAAAAAAAACCCTCATCCACTGTTTATTTGATTTAGCACATTACACACAAACGCAACGGTTAGAATAAGCAATATGAAAAGGAGTTCAGACATTCCTTTTAGCACGCAGCGATAAACCATGGAGATCATGAAATTGACATTTAATGTTGGAATGTATATTCATGAACAGTCAGTAGGCTATACAGTGCTCTACCTCATACAGAGAAAACCACAAACAGGCAATTCCGAAGTCGAGACTCGACGGCACTCTTGTCCCAGCGGACCAGACAGCGGATATTACTCGATGTGTTGTGGATATTAACGCACAGTCTGGTCTTACAGTGTATTTACCCACGGGGCACCGGGTCCTTGCATCTACACGGGATGTTTGAGCTCCAGGGCCAGGCAGAAATCTGTGCATGGCAGCAGAGCTGGCACACCATCTGAAAATGATGTCAAAGCCGCGGTGCTGCCCTTCTGTTCTGTTTTCTTTCTTTTTTAACCCTTTTCGATCACGTTCCCGCTCAAATTGTGCACCTCCAAGCTAGATACTCTTGAAAGGTTTTAAATGGATAAATGCCAGTGACTTTTATGCAGGACGTAACGTAGCGGTAATAGCACTGTTGTAGTTATATAGAGGTGCAGCTCTGTTGTCTTCGAGGATATTTGTTGAATCCTCTCCTTATCTAAGTCAGAGCAGGCCCCCTTGTGCCCTTTCTCTAAACCCAAACACCCTGGATGCCCCTGTGTGCACTCCAGCCATACTGTAAGTAGATAATTGCTCTTCATAAAAGGGATTTTGTGGAAAAATAGGAGCTGTTCGAAAATAGGCTAATGATGGCTATATTCTAAAAATTACTCGAGCTTCTTGATTTAGGACCCACAATAAAAACCTGTGATTAATTATACCCCTAAATCCGTCTAGATTTTAAGTATTCCGTGTCTATTAATCAGTCTAAGAGCCGAATAAAGAGCTTCTGTTCCTTGTTGATCCACACCTGCTGCAGCTTTCTTCCAAAGGTGTTAAAAATGAATTTGTTGATCTTTCCTGTATTTTATCATATGTGGCTGAGTTCTCTCTTGATTAAAATACCAGGTGCATCCTTGTACTGGCTTATTCTTTCCCAATGTTATGTCACATGTTGCCCTCGGCGACAGAAACAATGCCAGGTAATTGCCTTTGATAAGGAGCTAGTCTTATCTGAAAATATTAAAAGAAGTCAGGTGTTGGACCTGGTAATGAAGTGTTAGAGAATCACAGCTGAGTCTCCGAGGGAGAGCGTATTACTCATCTAGAGAGGGAGGAGAAGCCTTGCCTGGTTTATCCTGCACAGAAAGTCCTTCGGGTATCTGAATTGCAATGATTAAAGTGACACAGCGTTTTCGATATTTTTTCACTTCAAAGCTGTGTTAATAATGTTTTTAAATGGTGGAGACCAAGGTTCTTTCAGTGGAGATGCTTCGTGATCAAATGTCAAGGTGTGTGGCTATGCTTGTCGCTGCCGCATTTATCTTATTTATTGTATTGAGTATGTTTTTTTTGCTGTAATTGCTCAAATGTAGCAGCTCACAGATCCAGGACTATATCTTGGTCCTGAATGGCTCACACATCTCCCAGAACTCTGACATGTCACAGATCCTGTCACAATCCAATTTAGAACTCATTCTTCCCAGTTCCTACAACTTACATCTGAAACCCCCGTCTTTGAAGCCATCCTTCATTTTTTAATCTCAAGACTAAACACTTGGCAAAGTACTCAAAACCACCTTTGTGCTGCCCCCGGTGGCTGGAGTTCTAGACATCTCGCATTGACTTTATTTTAATTTTAAATGAATATAGCAGCAAACAATTTTTTGAGATGTAGAGGTCACTCTCCCTCTGTGTGTGTTGTTATCCGAGTTTATCCTTTTCTTTGTAGTGTTAACACTACGAGCACTGTTAGCTGTGAGCCGCCGGCTCAACTGTCACCATGCTGAGGGATGTTGAGTCACAATAGAAATGCGTTCACTCTTTGTATTTAGCACCTTTTTAAAGGAGGAATCCTTACTGCATCATCTAAATCTTGTGTTTTTGACTTTCTGGCAACCTGATTCAGTCATTTCCCTCCAGCTCACTGAGACGACATCCCACCAGCCAGAGACTTTGTAATCGCAACATTCTTTCCCATAACATATTTTACGATCCGTTAGTGTCGCTCCAGGAGACTGCAGAACTGTGATATATACAGTGTTGGATTAGCCGTTACAATAAGTCCAAGTTCCAAGTCTCATAAATCTATAAGTGTAGCCAGATTTTTCTCCTGTTTTATGAAATAATTATCACTTAACTCTCATCGTTTTTAGATTTATTATCAAAGTGAGAAAAAAAAATGGTTGAAAGAATGCTGAAGCAGTTTTATAGGAATCCTTCCACGTTATCACGCCGTCAGCTGCCGCCATCTGCCCAGATGTGTTGCGCTGCAGACATTTGGCTGTGTTTCTGCGTGGAGCTGCAGCAGGGACCCCACACTGAGACAGTGTACGGAGAGCACCATCTTAGCTCCCCACTTCTGCTGAGCCACCAGCTGTAGAGATGAGTGAGGCAGGCTCTTCACAATAGGGTTATTCCAAATGATTCTGCCAATCCCGGCCTGGTAGTAATGAAATCTTTTTACGAGGTGGATACTGAGCTGCAGCTCTGTGGATACGCGGCTCACACGGGACACACCGAGCTGGCGCACTGTATATTGGTCTGATCCTGGCTGCAGCTTTATCGTGTTTGGCCACAAAAGCCGATTAGTGAGTTTCCACCCCTGTCTGGTGGAGCAGGGGGACAGTGTGGCCGTCTTAGCCCTACTCCCCAAAGAACTTTCTGGAGGAATCCAAAGAGCCAGAACTCTGTGAAGGATCGTGGAAATGTGTGAAGTATCTGAGAGGAACGACGAATGAGGGAAATGAATCATTCCTACCAGACGGATGAATGTGTTGGTCCTTTAGAGCGTTTACATTGGAGTGCCACAGCTGCATGAAAAATAATGAAATTCAATCAAATTAAAACGTTGTGGATTGTACACATTCTATCACAGTCAATCTTTAGTGGATTGAAACTTGCTTGTGATAACCATGCATCACAATAGTCACTATTGTTACATATAACAATATGTTTTGCATTGTAATACAGTGTCAGACTGTCCTATATTATTACAACCAACAGTAAACACAGTAAATGTGGATAAGATATCCTGACATGGAATCCTCGACTCGAGTGTCATGTTTCCAGAAGCAGGTTTACCTCCTGATGAGCTCCTGGACAGTTGGTGGTGTCAGATCCTCGGAAACATGACGTCCCTTAGCTTCTCAATTGGATTTAGGTCAGGGGAACGTGAGGGCCAGTCAATGACATCAATGCAGTTGTCTTCAAGGAACGGACTACATATTCAGGCGGGGGCCGGGCTAGTCTTGTGCCAGGAGGAACCCTGAGTCCACTGTACCAGGAGGAACCCAGGAGGAACCCAGAGTCCACCGTACCAGAGGGAACCCAGGAGGAACCCAGGAGGGACCCAGGAGGGACCCAGGAGGGACCCAGGGCCCGCTGCACCAGCGTATGGTACTCATCCTGGTACATAACAGCCATCAGGGTATTGTTGGCTATGACATAGAGGTCCTTGGTGTGACCTTCCAAGGATTTGCCTCCCCAGAACATCACTGACCCACCACCAAACTGTTCATGCTGTCACGTGTGCTCAGTGTGAACCTGCTCTCACCTGTAAAGATAACAGTCAATGAAAAACCTGCCAATTCTGGTGTTCTCCGGCGAATGTCAATAGTAAAAAACACTGATAAACTCCTTGTAGCTGCTGAGCCGTTTCTTATATCAGCATGTTAGACCACACACATTAACTCCCCACTGGCGCCTCCGACTTGCTTAATACCCTACTTAATGGAATTATGTAATTCATTAGTAAACTTCGTGAAATAGAGGTCATAAAATACTGTGATAAAATCACTATTGATTTGCATCTTAATGGTGTAATAACAGCTCGTCCCTATTTTTAACCTGCCTCCAAATATACAGGCTTTTATGGCTGCTCCCTGGCTCCCAAACTCATCTCGGACTGTTAAATCAGCATGCAGTTTCAGCCCATGCATTGTAATTCCACCTTACAATGAAATTGTGAGTTGTTTATTACTGATTATCTATGTGCTTAAATGCTCTTTCCTCGCTCTAGATTTTAATGGGCCGAGCAGACAGTCTGGAGAGTCTCTGAGCGGCTCCTCTGTAACTCTGCAGCTTCATCTCGGCTGTGACTCTCCGAATGAACACGATAGTCAAAACAACAGAATGAAGACCCGAAGACAGAAATGGTGCGACTTCACAGGAAGGACAGATAGACACACAGCTCCTCTCATCCATATTGTGCATTTGCTGAAACAATGAAAACGCAGCGTCGTGTGTCGTGTACATCATGTGACCTGCGTCTGCCCTGCAGATTTGAATAATAATTAAAAAGATTACTTTCTGACTTTACACAGCTGTATTCCCATCTGCTTGTGTTCCCCAAGGAGGGGCTTTAATTGATAAATACAATATACACATTAGCTATTCAGGAAGCAAATGACCCAGCTCATCTGCATAAAAAGGCATAGGGAGTATATTCTTTATTTCAATATTTGATCGTAGAGCCTGATATCAAAGTCACAAAATGATTGCATTTTCTTGTCAACTCAATAGGAAAGATGAGAACGTGATTTTAATTCATTTGAACTTTTTGTATTCTGTTCTTTCCCATTTAATGTGATTTATCTTCCTATACAAAATCTCATGGATTAAATATGATCTTTGATCGGTTTAGCTCATATCACAGTAAATACACTAAATACTGCTGCCTGAGTGGAAAATGTCAACGATCCTCTTCATTAATCATGGTACCCAGAGGATGAATCCTACTGACATTTTCCTTTAGTGCCACAGTGAGTTTGTGGCTTCACAGTGAAATATTCAATGCACTGCCATGTAATTGGCTACAGTTACATGTATTGAAGGTCCGCTGAGGATACATTCAAATGATGTGTAGTTGCTCTGCAACAACAACAATCACCAAGAGACTTTTCTTTGCTTTAACAACATACCGACAATATAAGTTGTTGTTGTTATAAGAAACGTTGCATGCTATTAGAATAAGAATTAGATCCAGTCGGAGCCTAAAGTGTTTGTGTGCGTTTGGGTGCAAAAGGGGCACATCATTTTTACAACTGAAGAAATACACGCCGCATTTTATCATCTATTTGTCTTCCATAAAGTTACAAACAGGCCTGTGGCTTTTTAATGCTTTTATATGTTGATGAATGAGACTTTTGTCCGGTAGATAAAGAGCGCTACGGACTAAAGTGTGACATGTATATGTGTGTGGTTCCGAGGCACTCACTAATTTGTAGTTGTTTTAGTATTGATTTTTACCCCTATTTTTCATCTATTAAAGAGATTTACTGAGCAGTAAATGCTTTTATAGAGCCTCGGTGGGCATCGCATTACAATGCATCATATAAAGGTCTTTCGGCATTTTGTCATCAACTGGGAATAAACAGTTGCGCTTTTTCATATTGGTATAGAGGAGTGAATTATCTGGGACACTAATGCAGAGCGGATCTTAGAAGTGATCGAGGCTTTCAGCAATGACACGTCCTTGAATCTGGTCAGGTCTTTGTGGCGTAGTGTTGAATTATTATTTCCATCCATCTTTCAGTGCCAAAGTCGACCCTATTTAGGTTTTCCAGATCGTAGATCAGCTAAGAACAAGACTGAATCTTCTGTGCCATCCTCAGTGGTAAAAAGAACATAATCTCATAAAATAAATCGTCGTAGACATCTTTGTTATTTGCTACAATGTCTTCTGTTTAGTCTTTGGTTGGATCTTTTTCATCATCTATTTAATTTGGCAGTGAGAAAAGTCTCCAACAGGTTGCCTTGACATGAATGGTTCCTTCATACATTTGAGTTTATCTCCATTCATCTCTTTTGTCTCTTTATGTTGAATCTTTCAGTTTTTTCATCCTCAGTCTCCTTTTTCTCTTTTACAAAAAAATGTTACGCAATGAAAGATGTTCTGTTGAACCTGAACTTATTTCATGCAATATCATATAAAGCAGTATAAATAGTTAGAATGTCAAAATAAAAACAGTGTCATCAAAACATCATCCCTCTATCCTTTCTTGTCCTATGTCACACTGCTGCCTGTTCCTGCCGCTCCCCCAGATCGTTTCATCTCCGTGCCGAGCAGCCACTTGTTGCACCCAGAGAACCGCGGCGGCGTGCACACGCTAAAGATTCCTGACACTGATTGGAATGGAGATAAAAATCCATCTTATTTGAACTTCCGTAGAACACCTCCAATCCATCCTCTCTGTATCCGCTCCATCCCCGCTGCCATTCAAACATATGGGCCACTAATTGATTCTCTCTTGCTCAACGGTCCCCGTATCAGTCGGACTGTCAGCACTGAGAGATGCTCTGCTGCTTCAGCACATCTGATGGATGGCAAATCCGTATCATCTTCTCCCATGCAGACGCCCAGAAGAGGAGAGACTCTTTGTCAAGGAACTTTCCCCCCCTCACACTGTGCAATATTGTGTTTCTGACAGCGGCTTATTGGATCTAATATTTCAATCTACATCGTCTTGTGTTCACGTTGTCCCATCTGTACTCGGGCCTGCAATTGGAGCCATCTTGCTATGTTGACAAAGGCTCACTCACTTCCCGTGGAGAGGAGATAGCATCTTTGTAATATAAATCACACGGCTATACCGCGTTATGTGACTTTTCTGACCATATTACTGTGCAGAGAAAAAAAAAAAGAAAGAAAATCGGCAGCATCAAAGCAATAACTACTTTTTGGTTTTGATTGATTTTTATCTTTAATTTCAAATTCACACAAGTTGTGAGTGTGTGTGTTTGTGTAAAATGAAGCCTGAGTAGGAAGATGGGGTAGGTTTCAACATGCGCGCACACACACACACACACACACACACACAACACAACACACACACACACACACACCATCACAAGACGGCCTCTAGTATACAACACGTCTTTTGCAGTACATGTATGAAATGTTTTGGTTTTGAGGATGTTTGCTGCTCAGGCTGAATCATGTTAACACGTCAACATGGAAACTTCCATAATTTTTCCTCCAGAGTCAGAATCAGAAAAGAGTTTGTTGCCAAATATGCTGGCACAAACCTGTAAACTGCAAAAACATTTGTTAATCATAAGAATGAATGGCTGCAACAGTAAATTTCCTGCTTTTTTTTAAAGGACACTTAAAGAGCTTCCTTTTAGCCTAATAGTTTAGCCGTCCCGGGTTCAATTCCAGTATTGGGACCTTGTCATACCCCTCTCTCTCCTGCCATTATCTCTCTCTTCACTGTCAAATTAAGGAAAAAATTGCAAGGAAAAAAAAACACTGTCCGTTATGTAAAGTAGTTTGCTAAATGGCACTAAAATACATGAGGAAATAAGTAGAAATAAATCAACAGAAGTGACACAGGGGATGTGCAGGAAGGAAAGTTGCTGCAGAAAAATAACCGAATGACAGTTAGAGGTGCCTCTGTCTCCATCCTGAAGTTATTGTGCGATGCCACTTCTAATATGTTTTTTTCGTGGACAGGTGATCCACAGCAACGGGGGACAGTTCCAGCTCCTCGTTGTCCCACACTTTATGTTGCAGCTGATGCGCCGCAGAAACAATCCAGTAAAGTTTCCATGCAGTGGGCCAAACGGCATTCTCATCCTGTGAGCTATAGAGCAATAAGCATCTTCAGAAAAGCTTTACTGTACATCTCTGGTGGCAGTACATAAATTAGCAGGAGAACGCAGTGTTCACTTTAGGATATTATGCAGAGAAGGCGTCGCGGGTTGTCTCCGCCAGCCACCGCAGCGACATTACTGTGATTAATGCTGCGTTTCACCCATCCCAAAGAAGAAAAGTCCTGAAACTGCCTCTTGTCCTTCTGCTAATGCACCAGCCAGTTTGACCTAATTGTAGCTCATCTCAAGCTAGAAAGCTGCTCACTGAGACAGTTATTAACTATCCCATTCCCCCCGTCATGAAATCGCAATTGCATCAGAGCATTTAATGTTTAATACTTCCATAAATTTGCCAGCATGTGTCCTATTCGGTTGGAGGCTGAACTCGTCGATGCATTCCCACTGTCTCCGACTGTGACGTACAACCAGCCCTCTCCCATCAGCCCTCATTGTGTCTGCTACAGAGGACAGGGCAGTGCATCCATAGTGCATTATGGCCAGCACCGTTAGTAGCAAAGTCAGTTATTAAAGTTGGGAATATATGCTGACCCCCTTCCAAAGGATTTGCAGTTTAAACTTGTTTTTTATCAAGCTCATTTTACCATCAAATCCCACTGTGAACGTGTGCAACAAATGCATGAATCAGAATAATTCGACATATCACATGTTATGAAATGAGGATGTGTGTCTCTCTGTACATTTAAGTACATCTGTCAACCTGCAGGTGGCAGCCCAGCCACTGCCTTACTTCCCACTGAGAGCATCTTCCAAACAGTCCAATCTCTATCTGCCAACACGCTCAATGACTGCTAACAAGGCAGTTTGGTGGAGTACACGTCTGCGTGCCGGCCAAGTGTATTTTGCTTTTCCGGTTTTGAAACAACAGCGTGTCCTTAAGCATCAATTAGACTAGCTGTATAACGGTGGTCTCCAATGGTCTACGCTGGCAATCAGGGAATCAAGTGAAGTGGCAAAGTGTTTTATTTTTGGACACTTCCTTTTCCGCATCCGCCAAAACGCTCATCTGAAAGTGCACAAAAACACAACATGTGATGGGCCCATGTAACCATCAATTTTCCCTCTATCAAGTTCTGCAATACAAACACGGCCACGTCTACCGCCTGTGGCTGCACATCCAGTCTAATACAGAGGGTGACAGATAGGCAACACACGCACTCCAAGAAATTTCACACTTTTTTTTCTCTCTCTCTCCAGAAAAGCCAAGCTGGCCTCTCATCTCAATATTCAGCAGGGTCAGACTGCCAAAAAAGACGAACACACAATGAGCCATCTGCTAAATCATAGTCCTCTCATCAACTCTGTGCAATCTGGAGTCTCTCAAAAAAATTGACATCAATAAGCCACTTTTGACCGGAGGGGTAAGATCGTAACGTGATATTGAACAGATTGTTCAATAATTAAACAAATTGATAGGATACGAGAATATATATTTTATTAATGATCACTCCCTTATCTTTTTGTTTTGTTGTAATTTCATGGAGAAAATATTAGGAAAGCACTATTAAATACTCTCTTAGGAAACACAACTGTGAAACATTTGGAAAATAGCTGCTTAACATTAACCCAGTACCCACGCAATAGAAATGGCGTGCTTGGCTTCACATCAATGCTCAGATAACCGAACGCTGTGTTTGTGTGTGGGTCTATCTGTCTGCATAAGCTGGCCACCATCCTGGATTCCTCTGTTCTTTTTTTATTGTTGGAGGATTTAAACATGACCCATAATTGAATGCAAAGGCTGCAGAAACCCTGTTTTTTTTTTTTTTTTTTCAGTCAGAGCAGGAAGACTGGACAAGCGAGGGGAGGGGGTCTTCTCAGTTCACCAGCATCCACAGGGTGGAGAAAAGTGGGAGTACTGGGCTGATGTAGCTGATTTACATTTAGAGCTTTTAATTGCCCACTTTTGAGTCGTATTGCCGGAGTTTCTTACCTGTTTGTGTTGGCAGCCCCGTATGTTCCGCCAGGATTTGAAATTCATGTTCTGTCTAAATCGTCAATCATGCTGAAAGCTGGAAAGAGGACTCCAGCTGCCACGCAGGCCGAACGTGTTTTAGTTTTAACTCTTAACATTACTAAAATGATAATTAATGGTATGATAATAAAGAGGCTTTTAGAATCCAAAGTGGATAACAGAAAATAAACACAGGAAGGGAAAAATACTGTATTTGGGAATACATTGTGCTATTATTTCAGTTTAATTTGAAGCATCAGCACAGGACAAGAACACACACACACACACACACACGCATGCAGTGCCGGCAATTGTTCAGTTGAGGGTCTTCTTTGGTCCCTTTGATGTCCCCAGACTCACCTCAAATCACCTTAAGTCTCAACTTGCTGTAGCATGAAATTTATACAGAAGTCAGCGCTCATAATAAAAAACCGCAACATTATCCACATGCTTCACTGATGTAGAAAAACTGTCCCGTCTTACTTCTGTGTCCTCTAGTGCAGAAAAGTGCTTCAGGAGCTTGAACATGTTATGATCATTATCCAGATCTGCAGTGAATCCATAAAAGCAAGGTGTGCTGTGTTTCATTCTGAATCGGCCACATAGACAATAACTAAGACTGTTAGCTCTTACTAATTTTGTAATAATATCCCGAATGATAAACTCTTGTAATTCAGATATCAATGCCTTGATCTAACTTTAAGCAGGGAGCCAATAAGATCCCACTGCTGTCCATCCATCCATTCTCTGTAACCACTGATGGTGGATGAATGCAGGGGACATCCGAGGACCACCAATGCTATATTCTTAAGAAATTAAAAACTTTTGATCGTGTCGTTTTCTATTTGCATAAATGCGTAAAATAACCAGGGCACTTATAGACCTGATGATTCCTCTAGGGGTTTCTGGTTCAGTAACATCGGGGGCATCTGGAACCAAATCCTCCTTTTTTACAGACGTGTTTTTTTCAGGTGATCAATGGGCTCCATTCACCAATGTCTTCCTGTGGGAATTGTTCATACCTGAGTTCTTGAAATTATGAAATATCAAATTAAAGGTGTGTTACAATTGATCCTAATTAGCAGGTGAACGCCTGGCCAATCCCCATAAAGGGCACGAGACTGCAGACTGCACCAAAAGATCCAAAGGAAAGTAACAATAAGAAAACATGGAGAGAAGAAACTTCTTCTTATAGACGGTTGGTGAATGATGCTCATTGTATGAAACTCCTTCCACAGAACTAAAAATGAATAATTGAAACAACTTTAAGGGGAACTCCACCAACGTTACACATGGATTTCTGTTTACAGGTCTTTGGGAGGACCATAGTGCTTATCTGAAAAAGGTTGGAGACTTTTGTGCCTCAGAACAGCTCAGTTCAGGTGTCACCAGTGGAGGCAATCTGGAGCCTCAACGTTGGTTAGAGTGGAAGACAACAAGTTCACAGATGAAACAAAATAATGAGGTTAGGCGACATCAGCCAGCATGTAGCGTAACACGACATCTCAGTCCGAGCTTTTGGCAGTCAAGTTGCATTATGGGCAATGTAGGTAGTTGTGTGAATGATCCAGTGGTGGTCATTGTTTTTGTATAGTTTTGTTTTGTCCAGAGGATGAACATGAAGGTCACAATCCTGCTTTCTGTCTCACATTCAGACCCACTATTGTGTTTCTTTTCCAGCTCCTTTTGTTTTCCCACCTAAAACAAAACAAAGGCCGGGCGGGGAGGGGGGGGGGGGGAAGCTCTTTCACCAAGTCGAGGTCAAAATCTCAGGCCGCTCTCATAACATGACGGATGCCTCTTAAATGCGGGCAGCGAGCGGCGCGAAGGGCTCGGTGACTTTGGAGGTGGGTTGTACACGTTGAATGACACGCAGCAGATGAAGGGAAAATGTGACTGAACAGCGTTTCCCCCAGGACTTAACATCAAAGCCTCACCAACAGGAAACACAGTTAATCTCCCTCGTCTTCCTCCCCAGTGGGATACCCGCAGCACAATGAGGGAAAATGGGCCAAGTGCACGAGGCCTATAGAAGGATAAACACATGTGCACAAACAAAAAGTGCACACAATCCAAACGCGTGCACACACACACACACACACACACACACACCAAAAGTACATTATGGTCTTGAAGACGTGGATTGTGTTTTCAGTGGCTACCGCTGCAGACCGAGCCTTTCGTAATGTATCACTGCCTGCTTTTCTTTCCTGTTGGGATTCCTACTTCAACATGCTCGTCTCCATCCTTGGGGAGAGTAGATCTCGGGCTAACCCTTGTGGAGTGTTTACTGGCCTCAGTGAAGAAGAATAAATTTCACCTTTTCCATATATCAGTGCAGTATCCAGCCATGACACAGTGCTCCACACTGAGAAGAGTTAAGGACCCAACCCAGCTTAATGGCCTTCCTCCCCTGAAAGGAAGCTATAATTAAAGTTAAGTGAGCAGATGCTGAAAGAAAAGCTTTTTTTCTCTGTGATGATAAATGTGGTTTTGAATTTAACACCTCGGGGGTAGAGGAACCCTATCTAAATGACCCTGAGGCCTCTGCCACTTCTACAGTACGCCGTAATGCTGTAAAGTGTGGTGACAACACCCTCCTCCGCTTCCACTCAGCCCTCCGCCCCTCCCAGCCCGCTGGCTAAGGTTGAAACCCTTCTGTTTCTGAGGGGATTAAGTTACTGCACTTAAGTGTGGCAACAATGTCGGTGAAATGGAGAGGAGCAGTGTTTGCATTGTACCTACAAGATAGATAACCCCCAACAGTAGAAAGAGGTGTGGGAAGAAACATTGCAACGTGTTAGCTGTTGCTTTTATTACAATTATTGTTATTTTTTTTTTGTTACAGAAAAAAAAAAAAATCCAGGCTGTCAGAATGCAGATTATTTATTTGAAATACTTCCAAGGAAGCATACATTTGCATTTTAATTTTTCTTTTTTTTTTCTTTTTATGCAGCTAAGAAATGGCACGTTTTCAGAATGTGTGCTTTCAAATGGAAATAACAAATCTCTGTTTGCAGTTGAAAAAGGGTTGTGAGATAATTGTTGGTATTATTCTTACAGTGTGATGACTGCCGCTGAAGCGCAGAGGAATTGTTTGAAGTGATACCGAAAATAAGAAAAACACGTTGGCAAATACGATGCGGCAGTTATAATGTTGTATGGCAAAAAAAAACATAATTTAGAATGTAATCCAAGTGTATTTTCTATATATTTCTGTTTAACAGACATCATGAGCTCCTTCCAATAAATGTTTAAACAGATTATAACTCTCGACTGTAGAGAATAGTCTTTACAATTTGGATGAAATCCATACTTCCTCTAAGTTCATCCTGCAGTCCTTATCAGGGCTGCTTGATGAGGTGAAGTGTTCAGTGTTTGATTCCAACCTTCTTTTAATTGAAGTTCATCCAGAGGGTGAGGAGACCCTTCAGGGACTGGAAGGGGAGGACCCCCCGCTATAACCGGTGTGACCTGAAGCAGAATCAGAGCAGGGGTCCTGGGATCTCACCCATCTCCCCAGCCTGAAGTCTGCCTGAAAGGCCGGGCCTCTCCCGCCACAGCCCCACCTCAGCAGGGGTCCGGTGGAAAGCTCTCCAGGCTCCAATCTGGTGCAGAGAAACAAGAAAAATGCAATTAAAGCCCTCTTTTTTGTTTTTCATCAGCGCCCTTTCATTGTCTGGTTCATGCTACTAGGGCGGTGTGATCAATAACATGATCTGGTAGCCGCCTTAACACTAGTTTCTGTTCATTAAACCGTTCAAAGCAAGGGCTGGTCAAGGTGCACTTTGTCTGCAGCAGTTTTAAATATGCTGCTCTGAAACATTCAGCCTCATTGTTGAGGCAAAAGGGATTTGGTGTTACTTTTTAGAGCTTTTTTTTATTTGGTCATTATCCCAGAGAGCGTGAGCACAGTGTTTACTCCTCGAAAGCTTACGACTAAAACTCATTTGTGGAAAGATGTACTGTCTGTGCAAATAAAACTAAAAAAATCCCTGCCTAATATCCAAAATCTTCCCTTAACAGCTACTTACTTTTACACAACAGGAGGGACACACGGCTTATATGCCAAGGAAATATGATTAATGGAGGCTTGTCTCTGGTGGTGGCACATGCTTGTTATTTACAAATTAACAATCCTTACCTATCGGAAACGTAAGAGCTTTATGAGCTGAATAATTTAACGCACTGTGACTGGGAGTGTGATTATACGAGTGATGTCGGTGACCATGGAGGGCGGGGAGGGAGAAAATATTTTGATTTCATATTTTTTATTCCTGCTTGGTTTGCATATTGTTCCCCTCCGGCGGCAACCTATTAATGAGACAAGCAGGCCAATCCCAGAAAAGGATGCTCACCTACTGTACAAAGACACATGCGCAGAGAAACTTTCCCCTCTGTGCTTCCTTTCGCTCATTAGTGACCTCGGGAGAGTAAATCAACTGTTCTTCGATTGATCTGACCTTGAGCTGGCAGTTTGCCTGCGTCCCAGCAGCCAGGGTGAGTAGTAGCTTGTAGCTTTGTGCAACAATGATGTCAAACCCATCTCTCCACATCCTCCCCCTTCTCCTAGAATTCCTTGCTCTTTGTGTTTACATGCCCCCCCCCCCCCCCCCCTCCTGCTCTGCAGCTGTGTAGATCAGATGGCTGATACATTAATGGGACCAGTGCTGAGTAATGGGGCAGGATCAGAGTTTGACACACTGACCCCACCCTCGCTGCTGCTTGCCACTAGGAACCCCACAGGATGCTCTCTGGGAAATGTCTCTGCTGCTTATTGGAATTTCTTTTGATGAGTCTGAGTTTCGTGTTACAGATGCACAGGAGGAACACGATCCGACTCTTCTCTGAGCTGACTCTGTCATGTTGGTCTGGGCATCGTAAGAGGGGATTTTATATTTGACTATTTTTTTTGCTGCTAATTATTTGCTTGGATCATATCTACAACCTTCAGGCAGTTCTCTTCTCGTAAGATGTTTAAATGAAGCACTTTGGCCCCTTTGTTGCCCCGGAATAAGACTTCATGTCATACCGTAAGAGCGGAATGTGAAGGGTGTAATGGATTCCTGTGTGAGCCTTCATTAGGTGTCATACACTGTGTTTACAGTAGCAGGTCTCAGTCTGACTGCATTACCACAAGCCGGCCCTCGAGCGTCCATAAATCACCGTTAACAGTCAGACTTGACATCCTGCTCATACATCACCAGGCGGGGCCTTTAGTCCTCCGTAACTCAAACGCTGGATGTACAAACATCCCTGGCTGTGTCGCGTCAGTTCAAAACACAGCTGAAACTCACACCCGGACAAAGAACAACGGGACCAACTTTCAGACGAGGCGAGATGAAAGCGTCTTGAAGAAAGTGGAGAGCTCTAATGCGTCCCTTTCTTCTCTCATCTGCCAGGAATTTGGATTTTTGCGTGATCCTGCCAAAACGGAGAGCGATCCAGACTACTGTGAAACTATTAATTACATGATTGTTGAAGAGGGAAAGGGCAACAGTAATTGTTATTTTAACAAAAATAACCCAAAACTCTTTTTACAGAAATAGCGGGGAATTCATGTAGGCAGCATGTTGGTAGTATCGAATGCTGTAATTATATAGATGTGTGTATAAATATCCTATTAGCATGTGTACTCCAGTGGCTTACTTCCAATATGGCGTCTGTGCTGCATAAACATTAGAGACGGAACGTTCAAAAATGTTTCGACAGCTTTATAGTGCTTTAGGTTAAAGAGATGAAAGATATATTTGAGTATCAAATCTGCTTTTCCCCTTCTTCCCAATTACATCCAAACATTGCTTGGCAGCCATCTGGCTGATTTTAATCACTGTCGAGATTGCATTGCCAAGACTCCAGTTGTTGTCCAACTGTCACTTTACCTCAAAGCGAAAGGCCTTTAATGCTGCTTGATTGTGGAATATTTGATCTAAATGATATGTTATACGTCTGTATAATAAGCCCCACTGTATATATAGCAACATAAGTGAAGTGTGTTATTGGGTCTGGATCATTTGAATCACTTTACATTAGGAGCAGTTCTTTGAGAGTTTCCACCGTTACAGTTGACCGTTCTGCCATCACGACGAAACAGACAGAGAAGTCTCCTCATTGATCACCTATTAGCTGCTTTTAAACCATCAATACTCTTTAAAGCACCACTTAAGATGAGGAGCATATGTCTGCCTGCTGTCCAGCTGAGTGCCACGGTTGTAAAGAGCTGAAGACCAGCAGAAGCTGTAATGGCTTTAAGACGTCCAAAAGACTTGCTCACCCAAACTTAACAAACCAGATGTGATGTAAATATAATCTTATTCATAATTTAAAGGATAGGTTTCACATTTTTTTCCTCACACATGTACAATTAATCTGTTTGAGGTGCTTTAATTATTCCTGTCCTAATGCTATTCTCATGCTAATGTAAGAGATCTGCCATCGGGGGATTGTATTCTAAAGTGTAGATGACAAGACAATTATCTCAATGTTACAGTTCTTTTAACAGGAACATTCCTCTCTGTGTTATTATCCCTCCGGAATCACACAAACACACACAAAGAGGGAATTTAACAAGACTATAATTTGTAAGATACCCTCTTTATCAGTCAATCCCAGACTGCTGGAACCACATTCAGCTCAACTTTTTCGGGGGGGATTTTGTCTCCCATCAGAAAGAGGCCAATCGGAATTCATACTGTTATTGAAAACTGTTGCAATTAACTTATACTGCAAGAATTGTTTTAAGAAATACTTTAAAAATTGAGAGCCAATCTTTTTAAAAGAGCTCATCAGCGGCATGGCAGAGAAAAAAACTTCAACAATGTACCAGTTGTGTACTGAATAAGAAAAAACTGCTGTGTATACTGTATAAGCCTTCACAATAGTGCGAGGGAAAAGTTAAGTTATTTACTCTTGAACGTCTGCACCACATTTGATGGCAATCCATCCAATAGTTGTTAAAATATATAAAAAGCGAGGCTTGAGGAAAAGTGAGAGGATCTCCTGTCATTATAGAATTTTTCTTCAGGGAAAATATCGCCAAAGCCAGTTGATTCATCCTCTGAGGACCATGCATGCCTGTACAAAATGTCATGGCAACCCATCCAGTAGTTGTTGGATCAAAGTAATTGGCCAACTGACCGTCACACTGATTTTTCCATATAGAGCCAAAACGCTCATGTGGCTAAAAACTCATTCAAACAATCTTCATTTAAAAAAAAAAGTTGGAAAAAAGATTATATCCCATTTTTGTATGCTTATTGGTTATAGTGGTAGATGAGACAAACAGAGAAAAACAGTTTGCGACGAGTTGAAGAGAAACACGAGTGCAGAATATCCTCTCATGTGATTTCATCTACGTTTATGAAGCGGTATTTATCTTCCATCATCAGAATTCCCTGTTAACCTTGGCATCATCACTAGTAATAAGACAATTCCCTGGATTTTCTGTTGTTAAACGTTAATTCTTTGCCAGTAAAAATGCCACTTTAGCCCTTCAGGAATAGGACTCACAACATTCTAGTTGGCAAACACTGGGGGTTTTAATTAAATAGCAGATGATCATAATGAATGACAATGGGCTTTGGTCATCCAGCAGCATCTTTATGTCACAATGTGTCATAAAACATGTCGTGAGTGTACTAGAACTAATTAGTTGAGACTGCTGATGTTAGTGTTCTGTCAGAATATACTTGACTTTATTAACCTAAACACATTTTGGTTTCCATAGAAGGTGAATGATGTAAATTGCAATCATGCAAATGTGTACAGGAATAATACAGTGGTTCATTTTACATGGATAGGCTTATTAAAACAATATATTATGAGTTATAATATATTGGTTTTAGGCACATATAACAGTCTGTAGGAAAAAAAGAAAATCCAGAGTATCAGTCAACAATATCCTCAGGTTTCTTTTTTTATCTATCTCAAATATCACATTTTACATTATTCATAAAGTAGCATAATATCCACTTTGAATGTGATCATTAGGAGAAGAGTCAAAAGACAATATAGTTACTATTAATGGTTTATAAACTGTGTTAGGATGTTTTTCATATTTCTTAGAACTAATGAGTGCAGTGCATCAAAAATTAAGATATCATAAATATATATCCTCATTTCATCCGAGGGCGGTTTTCATTATGTTGATGTTATATCCATACGTTTTCTGCTGAACCTATATTTGTTGGTTAATATCAGAGATTCATATCAACAAAACACCAAAATAATACTGCATCTGTGTGTTAATTTTGAAGGCAGAAGTAAAAGTACACAGTGGGTGTTTTCATGACATTTACCAGAGTGTGATGATCTAATATTCATGACAGATCACTCATTAATTTATGCTCATCCACATGTGTGAACTCCGTATATTGCGGGGAACAAGAGAAACTAAAAGAACAAAGATTTTTAGTGTTTTTTTGCAGCCCACTGTTCTAGTTTAAAGCAGTGTATTTCACCCCGAGTCAAAGTCCCGCCTCCTCCCCTCACTGTCCTTGACACACTTACCCAAGGTGGACACGCTGACCCCGTCAGCTGGTGCTGTACATGTCCCATCGGGGGCCGCAACACCCCACAACCCTACAGCATCTATCTCCCGATCCCATGCGCGTCTGCGTGGCCCCCTTCAACTGCCTTGGGCTGTCCCTCGGACAATTCCCTCTCAAGGAGTGATTAATGCCTGTTTACTTCAGAAAGGCCAAACCATTTCCCCGGATGGGAGGCGGGGACTGTCGAAAAGGGGGAAAGGAACGAGTAGCAATGAGGAAATAATGGGGGGTGAAACAGATGTATGGATAGCAGACTATGAGATGCGGCTGTGCTGTATGTGCCATACGTCCGTCCAGTCTCTGAGCCGAGGTGAGCAAGACATAATCGGAAGATTTTTATACACTTAGCAAAAGCCGTGCGCCATCATGCCGTGAAAAGACACATACTTTCTACTTTTTATTTAATACACAGACATCCTGCCTTGTGGATATTGTTGTGCCGCTCTCCCATTGAAATGCCACAGGTCCAGGCTGCTACTTATGTGTTGTCTCATCAAAAGTGCCTTAATGAGCATCGGTTTCACGGCAAATCTAACAATAGCATCAGAAGCCCGAAGCACGGAGGGACAAAAAATGAATGCCTCCTACTGTATATGAACATATAAGGGAGGGGGGGATCTATGATAAACAACTAATTTCATTTTATTTCTCCAGGAATGAACTTTACACAGGCACTTGTTTTTGCATAATATGCAGTATGCTATCTAGAATCAGTAAATTGGCAGTGCATATGTATGAGCACTTGTGTGTGACCTGCTTATGTTTTGGCACCGCGTCTTCCATTGCTTTTGATGTTTCTGTGATAAAGAAACACGCCCGAGAGGGATTAATGTAGTGCTCCCGTACTACTACTACTACTACGACTTGGACTCGCTGCTAGATGATGTGAATCTTTTGGTCATATTTCTGCTCAGATGTGATGTATGATCTCGGAGAGTTTGGAGGGATACTAAACAGTGTGGAGCTTGGAACTTTGATTCAGTGGTTCACAGCACAGCCCAACCAGGGCAGTGGAGAAGATATAAGATGTGTTGGGGGGGATCGGTGGGGGCGCTCACCTTCCTCCAGGCTGAGTGTTCAAACGAGAAGTCTGAACTATCAGTGGCTGGTGCACAGGGTCAAGGTCTGGCTTGTGTCAGCGTTCACCGGAGCAACCCTGGTGGTCTAAGGAGCTGCAGCACGCCAGTATAACCGAGCGCAGTGCTCTTTATACTGTATATATGGGCAGGGGGAAAAAACAGGATTAATGAATCTTCTTCTCTTTCATCAGCATATCAACACATTTCAAACCCTGTATCTCACTCTGAACACTATCTGCAACAGAAAAATAAAAGAAGAAATAAAACATTCCCCATGTTGACGTGTTCACTGGCTGTGTAAAGTTCATTAATTTTGTAAAGCGAGCAAATCATTTCACAAATATTCCTTGACACGGAAAAATGAAGTTTTTGTGCGTGACACGACAAAACAAGAAAAAGCAGATGAAAACAGATTTCCGTGCTGGGACACTGACTAATAATGTACTTTCATCACATCACTTGCAGACAATGGAGACGGTAATTAAACTGGATGTGTGATTTGTTTTTTATTTCAAAAAGTGCAAACGATGAATGATATTCCATTCGGTCATATTACATTGCGTAATTGCAGTCCGTTCACAATAATAATAAGAGAGGGAAAAAAAGGGGGCTTGTGATTGTCTGTCATGTTGAGACAAGCTCCTGGTGGCGGCGGCGTCTTTGGCTTTGTGTTTTTACAGAATGACTCACAGCCCTGATGGACAGGCAAATCGATGTTTTGACTTTGGCCACTGGTCTTTCTCTTTCAGGAGGAGCGGCGGTAATGGAAGAGGACTGTAAATAAGTGGAAGGTTCTCGACAAATGAATCCATTAACATTTGCCTGTGTCGCCTGGCGAGCAGATTTGCTGTTTTATGGAGCAGGAAAAAAGAGCTAGTAAATCTGAGGGTGCTGTGAGGGTGAGGCGCTGAGAGCAGGCTGGGGGAACGCATCTCCCATGATGCAGCACTTTATCTCGCTCCCAAATGGCATCTTTATCTGCCTAAATTAAGTTTTGATTCCTTGCCACATACGGAGCTGCAAATCACTTTTAATACTGATATCAAGAGCAGCAGTAAAGTGTGCCCAAAGCGATGGAAAGCAGCTTTATTGTGTGGCACATACTGCCGTCTCCACCATTCACTGTCTCTCTCTGGCTCGCAGTTGTGAAAGAAAAAAAGAAGGAGAGAAAAAAACGCAGAAAAATCAGCCCAGAACCACTGCTTTGTGTGAAAAAAAAAACATATTATGCATTTGTCGTCATTCAAATTCCTCTCTATCCTGCAGCTCTGCACACAGAGTCACTCCAGCTACCTGTAACTCCGTGGGTGAGTGAGAAGGATACCCCGAAAGGTGACTTAATTTATAGCTGTGATTAATTTCCAATTCCATTTTCACTCCGTGATGTTTATCTTTAAAATTAGAAAGAAGGCCGAGGCTTATTTGTGTGGCGGTGGGAGGGGGGGGGGGGAGGTTGGGGTGGAGTAGAAAACTTCATTACATTGCCAGCTGCATTATCAGCAGTCTGCCTGCATATATCTCTGTTTTGGTTGACTGCCGATCAATCTGTCTGTCTATGTGTCTACTTGATGGAGACACGAAGGTTCTGTTGACGCTCGGCGGGATTATGGAATATCTGACATTTGTTTATGGGAAACAACTCTCAATATAGGATGAAGAGTATATGTAACAAGACTGAGAGTCTAGTCGCTGTGATGCTGCACACGAAAACAGCACTGCATCGAGCTAAAAGCTAACTTCAGCACGCTAACGATAAAGTGCTTTCAGCAGGGATAATGCTTAATGGTCATCATGGTAGTTTACAATGTTAGCATACTAATATTTGCTAATAAGCACTTAGTTCCGCTGAGATTCATGGGAATGTCATACGTTTTGAAGGCAATTGGTCCAAAGCAATGGGCAATTCAATATTTGATCCCTAATGAAAAGTAATAACCACATTTATTGCAATTCATTCCTAAAGGGACATGAATGCCTGTATCAGATTTCATCATAATTCATCCAATAGTTTTTGAGAGATTTGACGATAAACCAGAAAAGTCAACCTCCCGGCGAGGATTCATCATCTGGGAACAATGAACATTTGATATCTGATGTTTCTGAAGAGACGGAGCTAACTTACATCTTTGCGGATCTCCTGATCAACAAAGCTTCCAACTTTCTTTTTCAAACAAACACACGTTTTAACCCGTTCTTGAAAAACGTGCCACAAAATAATATATTCTCAATGGGGCGAACATCAGGTTTTCACACTTCGCTTTTTCCCCCCTTTTTTTTGCAGGCAATAAAGATGAAATACACACGCTCGGTATCCATCTTCTGAGGTGCCTTCCGATTTAAGCCAACAGCTAAGTGACTGAGACAGTGGGTCGCACATAAATAAAGCATAGTTATGAAGCATGTGAAGTTCAGTTGCTCTTAAAGTGAAAGCTAAAATGGGCGTTTAATTCGTGGGACTTTTAGCTCGCTGGGGGGGGGGGGGGGGGGGGGGGTTGTTCACTCTAGACGCTCCACTTCCAGGATCTCAGACACGCTGCTCTCCTGGGGTTGGTGCACACCGCAGTGTCAAGTTTCCTGCAAGACTAAAACATCCATCTAGAAGCAGTGCTGTGGGCAAAATGCTCCTCCCCATCCCCCCTGAAGAAGGTGCATGTGAGAGGTGTTGTTTGCTAAAAAGGGCATGTTAACAATCTGGAAGGGCATTTACACCTCTGTGTTTTTCCTCCGAAGACATCTGCCTTCTCTCTCTTATTCATTTCGTGAGGGGGGGGAGAAAAAAAATCTATCACTCCTTCAGACTAGATACAGTAATTGCCAAATATTGTGCCGCTCAACTGCACTGAGAGGAATTTAATAAGAAATGTAAACACAATTTTAAACCTTGATCTAGCAGCCGAGCCAAACAAGAGACAACACAGAAATATTATGGATGCAGTGCAATTCTCTGGGAAGCGGCGAAAAAATTGGGTTGTGATTGAGTTCTGTTTGATTTCAAATTTCTTATTACAATTTAATTTTTTTTTAATGTTTAATGTCAGAGAGAAGTCAAATTAATTGAAAGAGCGCATAGCTAATTTGAAATTCGTTAAAATGTCTGTGTTTCTGCTTTTATGGTTCATGTCCGAATGAGACAGAAACAAACAGAGGGGATGATTTAAGCCGACTGATATCAGGATTTCACTCGGAATTGGCTCATGAGAGGAGTCTGGCAAAAACTGCTTCGAGTTAACAGGCCACAAATAAACGACGGCTCGGTACAACAGCAGTGCAGGGAAGGACATTTCAGAAAGCACACATCATTTAACCTTGAATTGGATGGGCTGCTGCTGCTGCTGCTGCAGAGGGCTATGCCGCTTTCTCCTCCAGTCAGCAAAGAACAAGAAAATGAGGCAATGTGTGCGATCACCAGAGCTGGGTGACTGAGAAAAAAATAATAAAATAAAGCACAAGCTGAGAACTCCTGGTTTGTAAAGTGACACACTAGTGACAGGGTCAGAATGTGGCCTTCGTGGTCAGAGTGCACTTTTATCTATTCACATGAATTCATGCAGCAGGAACGAGATGTCACTTCACATGCACACATGGCTCCGAGATTGTTTTAGGAACATGACAGCGACCTCGCTTTTTACACCACAGTGCACTCGTCACATTTTGAACAAACGGGGCACCTAAGGGTGGAGTGTGTCGATGGCAGCATGAATTGGACCAACGCTCCCTGAAGAACCTTCGCAGCACCATGCCTAATGGTCTACAGGGTACCTCATTAAATGCACTTTACATTACTTCGTTTGAATTTTGGAGAGCCAAACCACAGCTATCATTCCAGCCAGAGTTTGAGTCGAGAATAAAAGCAATTTCCTGCACATTCCAGCTGAATATGAAATGGCAGCAGGATGCCAGCTGCCCATTGACATCACCGTACGTTCAAAAAGATTATGAAAGGGAGGAGAATACTCAGCTTCTGAAATTAGAATCATATTTTAAAAGTTTATCACGTTTCATTTTGGTGCAGAGATAGTGTCAAGCTCATATTTCCCATTAATCACAAAGTATCAGGGGCATTGCCTCGACATCTGTCATGCATATGTAATTACTCATCAGGCTTTTATCGGAATCACTGAAACAAATTTCCCCCTGCAAAGCAAAGCGTAGTCTCTCTCTCTCTCTCTCTCTCTCTCTCTCTCTCTCTCCTCTCTTCCTGTCTCTTTCTCTGTTTGTCTCTCGCTCTGTGTGTGTGCTCAGGAGTACGTCTGTCAGGCTGAGGTCGTTATTGATCAGCTTTTGTGACATGCTATTACTACTTCTAAATAACAATTAGAATGACAGAAACAAGGGCGGGTGCAGGGCCCCGGCAGATAAATTATGCCTTCCTGTTGCAGCGCCTGCATGCGCTAAATTAATGAAGATTTATGTTCTCAAAATACACAGGGAGAGACCAGGAAACGGAAGCACCTGTTTGCAATACACAAGGGTGGAAAAGGTACTCCAGTGCCATACTTAAGTACCATTTGAGGTACTTGTACTTTGCCTTTCCCCCCCTGATACTTTTTCTACTTTTAACATCACTTGTTTTCTTCTACTACACTAGGCCTACATTTATATTTAGTATAGTTATTGATAACCTTGTCTAGTGACTAGTTGAGGCCCTTTGTCATGGTCTTGTCTCGTGAGGCTCGCTGCCTGATGAACCATCCTTATTTTAGATTCTTTTTTTGGCCTTCATTAGATGGGACAGATTGAGACTGGAAAGAGAGGGGACGGCACGCAGCATACGGCCACGGGGCGGATTCAGTCCTCAGCTGCTAGTTCAGACTCCGCCTCCACCAGGTGGGCTACCTGGTAGAGGTCAAAATTATCCAAAAATGCCTTAAAAATTAAAATAAAATGATCCAGGATTGTCGAGAAGTCCAAGATGTATGTATCAGAATCTCGTTTTTCTCCTTTCCTGACACTTTAATCACCTCAACCTTTGACCCTTTGGAGGGGGCTCCACCCTTATGTTGGGAACCACTGGGCTGACTGGTTAAAACTAGCTTCAAATGCATCAGTATTCACAAACCAATAATGACATTTATATTAGTTGCAGGAGTTATTTCACATTATGGCGAAGTACTTCTAGTACTTCTTCCATCATTCACAATACAATAGCCCTCTAACAATGCTTTATGCTTTTATGCACAATCAAAAAACATTTTTTTCACGAGAAGTGTTACTTTGATTCTGCACCTCCTTAAAAGCTCTGTGGATGTATTATTTTTTTAAATAATTTTTTAAAATAAAAATGTTATCAATATGACCTTTTGACTACTTTTAACTTACTGCATCGGCAATGATACATCGTGGTTTCTTTGTTTCCTTCTTTTGACAAATGTACTTATTGTAAGTCGCTTTGGACAAAAGCCTCTGCTAAATGACCTAAATGTAAATGTAAATGTAACTATTATTTTGTTGTATTTTGTGGGTCATACATGGTGTAATAGATGTTCTGCAGACCAACTGAAATAAAAAACAACAATATTTTGAGAGGCAACCATAGAGCTGCAGGCATCACTAACTCCAACGACCCCCGTGTGTGCATTGAACCCCAAAGCTTCCCATGAATCACACAGTGTCTGATGAACGCCATCCGTTCCTCCGCCTGCTGTCCGGGCCAGGTTTTGATGCAGCGCCACCACTTGCCGGAGCACTTGGATTGGCTGAAGGAGCAAGGTAGCCCGCAGAGACCGCTCCTTCCCCCGGATCAGTCCCGTCAGTGGAGCGCGAGGCGCGGCGCACGCACACACACGGCTCTACACGCGTGAAAGGTGCGGACGGAGCGCGGACTCAGCGGAGGACTTTGGTTTTTTTTGATGCGCGTGTGTGCGGGGACTAATCGGAGCATGAATTTGCCGGCAGGTCATCGATCCACACCTCTAGACAGACCAAGTGAACCTTTGAGGGGAGAAGCGAACGGGGACAGATTCTAATGCAACATCCTTCCTGACGGAGGGCGATGCAGCCGCCTCTTGTTCCCTAAACTGTCACACTTTATATGACTGCAAAAAGCGCTGGATCTATTTTCTCAAAAGACATCTTTTTTTTCTTCTTGCGCTCAGGTTTTTTTTTTTTTTTTTTTGGAGGGGCATTTCGACAGCAGCGCGACAACAACGAGCGACGACGGTGCGTGTTTGAGCGCATTTGACTCGGACTTCTGCTCAGAGCGGAGTTTGACTCCTCATCATGGGCTTCGGTGCGCGCACTCACAGAGACGGAGGAAGAGTGCCGAGACCCGAGATGCTGACCGTCTGCTGGCTTTTGCTATTTGTCCTGGTGGATCTCGGGGTGGCTCAAGGTAAAGTTTAAAAGTCTTGATCTGTGAACTTGGCTGTAGTCTCTGTAAAAAGTTGTGTAAACTCCTGTAGTCTCCACAATAATGGAAGGTCAGGAAAAAACACCTGAAATTAGCTCAGCCACACTGTTAGTAGAAAAAAATAATAAATACAAAACCCTAACCTAACCCAAGTCACCAAGAAGGCCGAGTCATAATAATGTAGACGAGCTTGTGGGAAAGGTTTAAGTCAAGAGAGCTCATTTAGCTGGTTTCAGTTGTGTGAACCACAAATGGCCACAGATCGCACCATCACATCTGTTTCTCGAGGAAAAGTGCCGTACTGCTCTGACAGAGGTCCAATCCAAATGGAACCTAGCCCATATTTAGGTTGCTCATGTTCCAATCAACCCGAATTGATCCCTAAAGATGGTCACGCAGGAATAGATTTGCTGCAGTAAAAAAAAAAAGGCCCAGACTGAATGATACTGGGAGTAAACTGTAATATGAAGACCATTCTCTACTCTGGTTATATAAACCAAATTATATTTAAATTCTGGCTCATGACCCGCTTCCTAAAGCTACCAGTTTAGTTTCATGAGGACATCTGCTCGTACTGTGAAAACCTGCTCCACTGAGGGGCTTAAGTTTCATTAATTTGCCTTTTCCCCGGGTTCCCAGGTCCAAACAATAATCCACAAAATGATTACTTCTTTGGGTAATCTTATTTTGACATTCATATGAATAGTGTCGTTCCAAAATGAGATGTCCATTCTTTGGAAACATCCTTAAATAATGATCATTGTTCGAATCCACTGAGGCTATTAGAAGTCTTGGCCTGGGTCATTTATTAGGATACATAATCGGACAGAAGGGAGTTTTTGAGGCCATTTTAATTTCTAACTGTTTGCAACTAGAAAACACCTTTTTAAACAAAAAACCTTCAGGGCTTTTCCCCTCAGAGTAGAGTCGTCAGTTGAAAGACATTTTCCGTAAAAACCTTACCGGCTGTCAGTTATGGAGAGCATTGAGATAATGCCACAACACCTGAAGCCATTTACTTAATCTGCTCTCTCCTGAGTGGGATTGTCTGTCAAACAAAGGGAGCTCGGAGGAAGCCATCTGTGTGAGGGCGAACGTTCAGTATGTGTCTGTGCGTGTGTGTCAGATGCCAGATGAAGTGTGTTTGCCTCTCGAAAATTGAGGTAGGTGGTCTGCCAGCTCTTTGTGGAGCGAACCACGGCTGAATAACGTGATGAGATGGGAGGAAACGAGCAGATTCTTGCTTTGCAGACAGACCTCGGCGAGGGAAGGCATACACTGGCAGATTTTTTGCAATGATCTAACATCTTTTTTTTGGGGGTGGGCTGAGGCTGCTCGATCTAGAGCAAGGCGATCTTTAAATTGTATGTCCAAGCACATATCCTATACATGGAAGGGGGTCCGTGAGCAACCTTATCTAGCTGCTCCAGCTCCTACATAGTTAATGAGTGAAAGAGGGAGAGGAAGAATAAAAAAACAGAAAAAAAAACAGCACAGGTCCGGTTTCTGAAGGGCAGGGTGAGATGACATAATACCCGTTCCAAAAACCCCCAGAGAGCCCTGTGTCATTGACTGGATTGGGAAACGGGAACAAGGTCCTTCTCTGTCCATTAAGAAGTCAATACAGCAGGAGAACATTGTTTGAGACTAATTAATGGGCCCCTGCTATTTTTGGGCACTGATGAGCTCCACACATTCCCCCAAATCGCTGGAGAGTCACTTCTTCAGTGTAAAACTACTGGTGATTAAAGTGGCTCACTTACCAGGGCGCCCCCCCTCCTTCCCGTATGTTTGTTTTGGACTCATTTCACCATCTTCTATCCATACTTTTATGTACCTTTTCATCCAGCTTATTTTTTTTTCTTTTACTTCCCGACTTTACCTTTGGGAGGACTCGCTCTCACCCCCCAAACTACAGACAGAAGTGAGCGCTGGGAAATGAGAGTGCTCATTAACCTGCTGAACTCTTGACAAAGGAGACAGGTTGAGACAGATATAAGCTGGGAGCTGCCAGAAAGGTAGCTGGGAGCGCTGTGGCAGTAGCTTGATTGGAAACCCTCGGTGCAAGAACAGATGTACTCCTGGCATTTCCAGCACAGCGGCAGAGTGTGTGCAGTGTCCGTGTCCGCGCGCGTGTTGTTTAAAAAAAAAAAAAGTGGACGGAGGATGTCAAGTTGTTGTGGGAATATGTGGAATACTTCCTCATGATGATATGTGAGCAAAAAAAAAAAAAAAAAGACAGCGAGAGATGTTTTAAAAAAAGTTATTTTTTGGGGGAGTGAATGTAAAAACAGTTTGTAAGTCTAGTGGTTGGATGTGAAGTATTAGAATTTGTTATCCATCAAACAGAGACTGACTGGTGAATCGTGAAAAACTTGCACTTTCTTTATTGATTTCATGTCAAATCTGCTTCAGGGAGGAAGTAGTTGTAAGGAAGAGGATACAGGGTCACGCAGCATTTCTGAACCGACTGGAAATGGAGACACATTTGTATGTTTCATGTTTTGTGTGAGAGAGGAAATCACATTCAAAGGTGTTTTTTCCTTTATGGATTCCTTTTCATAATTTTTATTATAAGCGATAACTGCTTAACACTGACTTGCCTGTACAGAATGACTGTGTTAGGCGTTGGATACAAATATAAAGTCCAACCCAGGGTTGTGGCCTTCCTGGGATTAGTTCAGTTTTTCCACAATGCTGCTCTTATGTCCCGCTCTTCCTCTTCCACAACGTTCCTGTTTCCCCCCCCTTTCTGATGATGTGCCCTCTGAGGATTGTTTGCGGAGGGAAAAGTTAAAAGTTCCCTTATTATATACAATTTCTAAAATATCTCAACTCAGTAAGAAGTTGCTATTTTCCACATAACGACGCTCCCCCTTTTTCATGCTGATTTGAGCGCTGCTTTAAGAGTTCAGGTAAACGTGAATGTTATTTCTATCATTATTATTCTAACAGGCTTCCCTGCGGCCTGACAACTGGCTCCTCCGGGGCTGCTAACATTACAACCGTTGCGGTCATTCTATAAACAGGGCCTGTATGCACAATGAGCACATTGTGTGTTGCGGAGCAGAACTTCTAAATTACCCTCTATGATAGCCCTTTGCCAGCGCCTGTGAGCTGGCGACGTGACGCGCTTAAAGTCAGGCAATTTGATGTAATTGGAGGAAATTAAGATTCGGTAATGCGCTCCCCTCCGTACAGGTGAGGGAAGAAGGCAAAGTAAACAGTGTGTACAGAGTGGTCCGGCGTTGCCGAGCGGGGGTCGGAAGGTGCACGGTGGTTGCTAGCGCTGAGTGGAGACGTCGGAGTCAGTGATAATTACTGTGGAAAGTGGCTGCTGCTGAGTTCGCTTCCCTGCTCCACTTGATGTCATATATTATTGTTGTGATGGCAAAAAATATACACGGAGCTATTTTGGAGCTGGAAACGGTTCAACGTGTCATGTGGCGGAGGCGAATGTCTTGTGATGTGCCGATGGAGGCAAATGCAGCCGCTGTCATTGTAGCCAGGAGTTTAGAGAAATACTGAGGTCAGTTCAAACATTCAAACGTCCCCAAAATGTTTGACCAGCAACCGAAAGGTCCTTGAAATAGTCTGATTATTGTAGATTTTTGTACATTTCATCTCCCTTTCATAATGGTGTAAATTCAGCTCAGAGCTTTCCTCGCACCGATACAAGAGAAATTTGAAATGCTTGTATTATACAGGATCGCCCATAAAGTTGGAATAATTTGTCTTGTCTTTTATAGCACCAAAATTCATTTCACCTGGGTTCGGTCACATAATGCAATCATTGCACCTGGTCATAATGTATTACTGATGCATTTAAATAGGAAAAAACAGAGGATTCTGTATGATTCTGCCCGAAAAGTCTTTTTAACAATGTATTTTGAATGAAAGCAGCCCCAACACACACTTCATCCTCCTGTGGCCTGCCTGCTCTCTCTGTGACTGGGTCAGGCCTGCGAGTTTCGTGAGCCTCGGTACGCTGAGGGTCATACACAGGTTACTTCTATGTTTATCCACTTACCAGCCATAAGATAACAGAGGCAATCACGGGATCACATGTCACATGAAAATCCATCTTTCTAAGTAATGCGTTTGTGTCCGGAAGCCAGAGCACAGACCGATCATTGTCCTGTGAGGAGCTATCGGCATCTATACGGGCGTGGCCAACGTGTGTGTGTGTGATGCAACCGAGGGGCCTGTTCGTTGAAAACATCAACTCCTGAAGAGGTCGACATAGATGCTGTCATCAGTTATATAACAACTGGAGAGTCTTTCCTCATTAAAATAAAAGCAGAGAAACTGGAGGCTTTTCTTGTTGCGAAGAGACGTTTTTTGCTCTTCTCCCAACAGATGCTTCATCCAGTCGCCAGCCACATATTTTTATGAAAGCGCCTGCCCCTTTTTTCCAAACAGTTTCCAACAAGGCTTCAACAACAAACCATCCGGAGGGTCAGGTTCGTGGAAAGATGCCTTTTTCCTAATGAGTTTTGTGAAAGCAGAGGCTCGCAAATAAACCCGACTTGTTTGGGGAGTCTAATACCGATTTCAAGGTTCCTATGATCTCTGCTCCTCCCGGAGAGGCCGCAGACGGGGGAAAGAGTTGCAGTGGTGGGAGTGAGGAGAAGAGGGTGATCGCAAGGACACACAAGAGGCAAATGGGACAGAAAGATTAGTGGCGAGGAGTGGAGAGGACGCTGAGAGAGAGAGAGAGAGAGAGAGATGGAGCGAGGACAGGGACGGACAGGGGAGGAGAGGAGAGTGTGTCATTAATCACCCTGTGTGACACTCTCAACTACAGGGGAGCTTCACGGTGCAACATTCACTTCTATTAGCAGTCCATTAGCAGAGCCCGGCACAAGTAGCAGCACTTGACAGGCAGGCCTGTGCCAGAATGGCTGACCTGTGTCTCCACACAATGTATACCACGCCACCGAGATAGTTGGTGTGTTTGCTAAGAGTTTTTTTGCAACAGTAGGGGAAGTCAAAGTGCACCACTGGGTGTGAATTACCGGGACGTATTGTGGCAAGTTTTGCTTTTCAGGCCTTTGGGCAGCAAATGAAAATAATTGTGTAAAAAGGTCCCACTTTCAATTACGCTTCTGGATCAGATTGGGCATAATGATGGTAAAGATGATGGCGGCGGCCTGATTTCCTACCTGTGATATCGCCCTCCGCCAGAAAATGGCTCTTCAGAGTAGAGGTGGCTGATGCATTAGAGGTACAGTCATTTCTCATTCAAAGGCTTGTTGGCCTCTTACTAGCCAAGAGCTGGGTGATTACAGGATATCAGCCGGGGGGGTGGGGGGTGAGGGGGGCGGACCACTGTCCCTGCTCTTGATCTACAGTTCATTTATGATTAGAGATCAGAGCCGACAGTCAGAAAATCAGGGGCTGAGGACCAGAGCCAAAGGGGGAGAGAGAGAAGTGATTACGAGTTAAGTGGCCCTTCCCATGCCATTATAAGCAGCAGGGCTGACAGAGCACATCATGACTGAGTATAAGTACACACTCCACTTCTGCCCTTTAATTTGGCATCATGGCCTCCCCTGGTGCTCAACCGCTAATGTCCTTGCTACATTTTTGTTTTCCTAACAGGAAATCAGTCAAGGACATGTCATTACAAAGGCAGGTAAATAGGAGTATGAGTTACTAAAAGATAGCAGGGTGGAAGGAACTTTAATCTTAATGGTTATCACTATATTTTTTGGTTTTCCTGCATTTCTAATCTTTGCATCCTGGTGGTTTGGGAATATAGTCCCTGTCTCTCAGCCGCTTTTCTTAATGTTCGTTATATAATCGTGCCATAATCGTCGTATTTTAACTGACGGCAAAATGTCCTGTACTGTTGCCATACATGCTATTCTACCTAGAAAAGAGGATTAGGCTACAAAATAGACAGAGTTAGTTGGGGATTTGGGATGCTGCTGGAATGCTGCTCCTATGCACACAGACGCTATAAAAAGCTCAAAGTGCTGATGAGCAGTAAAAGGCCGAGTCAGTGGGATCGCTGTTATTTCCCCAATGTCCTTTAACGGTGTTCCCCGCAGTCGTGGTTTTCCTGTCCCAGCATGGAGCGTGGAGCCGTCTCGCTGCCTCCGACATGGCAAGCAGAGCCCTAACATGACACAGCATGATAATAGAAGCTCCGACAGCAGGCCCCAACATTTAGGCCCGACATGCCCCGCTTGCAGTTTGGAGTTGTGAGATAATCCTAGCTTATCTCAGGGGAAAATGTGCTTGTTCGCTTTCCTCATCAGCTACGAAAAGGTTGATACCACTCACCACAGTTAGCCTGGCTCCGCCCACAGGTGAACTACCCATGTGTAGTGTGATTTAGTACTTCCAGAATAATGTTTGACAGTCAATAATAATAATTTTAAATAACTATTAAGTCTTCCAGAGCTACTGCTGATCTCGCAGACTGAAAATATGATAATTGCACACCCTCAAACTACACACAGAGTACTTGTTACAATTACAAATCGAGCCAATGTCTTCTATAGATGATGACATCATCAAACACCGCTCTAAAATCAGTAGTGAGCAGCAGGAATATCTTCACCTCAAGGTGCTCTTTCAATCCTCTGCCGCCGCCGGGGCACCTTTGATGTTAAAGCCAGGCTATATGTTCAGATCCGATGAAGGCAAAGGGGGGCAATGTACCACTGAGGTGGTAATGAGTGAGATGATATCAACGGTGACTCACAACACCTGAGTCATACGCACAGTGTAGAGGCTCTGGCAATCACCTGGATTTTTCCCCCCCGTCTCTATGGAAATCCAGCTGCTATCTTTCCCTCTGTTCTGACTCTGATTGACAAAGCTAAACCCCTTAATCCTGGCTTTGCCCTGTCTTGTGCTCCGAGCCGGAGCCTCGCGAGTGGAATGGGACTAAAGCAAATATGTGAAATCCCTCGCGGAGAATGGAAACAGCATTCATCTGAAATAAGTCATTTGTGTTTTGTCAAAACCCTCAAGTGGGTACATTCATATACGCGTTTTTATATACCTGCAGACTGAAACGTTTACTCCATTTTGTTGCGGTATGTGTCACCTGGCCGTATTGTGAGGAGCGCTGGTGGTTTCCAGACGCTGCACTAATGTCTGGTTGGGGAGGGTTGTGGTCTATGTATGTCAGCAGAACAGAGAGAGGGGAGGAGGGGGGGGGGGGCAGGTATGGGACCACTGGTCCCGACTGAAACATGAGAGCAGGAGACCCACGCTCCCCATTTCCTGTCTCCACTTTATCAGCATCTTGCTCTCTGTTATTTCTGGGCTTTTAAAGCATCCGATGAAAGCCCTGCCACAGATAAATGTTTGTGCCTCCTTGTTTTTTATGGGGCTCAAATGAGGGACGTTATACGCCTGCCCCCACCCCCTCTTTCATTCTTTTTTTTTTTGCTCCATTCCTGTGTCTGCTTTGAGATGCCACAAGAGAAGTTATAGCCTCTGGTTTACATTACGGTTCCTTTGAGATGGTCTTGGGACGCCTATAAGGACAATGCTTGTTCTTGTTCTTCTAAAATAAATGCCTTTTTGTTTTTTTTAAAAAGACATAAGGGAAAGGGCATGAGAGGAAAACGCATAATTTGACCACGCCACATTTGTGCTTACTTTGTAAGGAATCCGATTCGTTCAGAGGTTATATTCTTTTTGAAAAGAACAGTCTGCACCCTTTCACCTCTTATCACCTCACACAATATTTTCCTTCAGACTCACATCATTCAGTCTGCTTCTGTTTTCTTAGCTTTCTGTATGAGCATATTGTTGCGTGCGTGTGTGTGTGTGTGCTCTTGTTTGTCCGCATATGGCGGCACAGTGCGTGTGAACGCATGCGTGTGTGTTTATTCAATAATAACAGAGTCCGAGAAAGTCTGTTTCAGATAAATCTGTGTGAATACCAGACCATTCATCCCCAGGAAATCAATCTTTCTCATAATTCCCCTCATTTTTCTTCCATCTGTTATCTACCGAGCTGCCAAGCAGACTTTTTAAACAGAGCACACCATTACCAGAGGGCAGAATTAAATGTGTGTCAGAATGCCAGTCTGTAAAGTTGTTGTTGTGTTTTTTTTTTTTTTCCCGGAGTTAAATGAGGTGCTAAATTAAAGCTTCACAATCGGCATGCACTGTTGTATGATTAAACCCCGCCAGCCTCCGTGTGCTCCGGTATGACAAGTCAAGAGGTGTGTGAGGAGTCAAGGGGTGTTTTTTTTTTTTTTTTAAAGGAAAAAAATCGGGTTTGTGTTGGAGGGCATATGATGAATGGGTGTTTGTGTCTCTTTTTTTTTGGTGTAATTATTCCGTACAAGTCTCAACAAACACTGCGGGAATTCATCACCAGCATCTTGGAAAGACATTTTTGTTCGTGCTGCCAGATCTGAAAACAGAAGAAGAGTTCTTCACGACCACCGGACACCCGAATGCACAACCGCTTCTCTTCCTTCTTGGCGTCCAGTAATGGTTTACAACTGGAGATTGCTTTCGGTGTCAGCACTTTCCTATGTTTGTACAGTGTGTGTGTGTGTGTGTGTGTGTGTGCCATATCTCCACAATCAGTCCCCAGTGACCCAAGCACTGGCAGACAGTGTTTAACTGGGGCAGCCTCAATGGGTCTCATTCCAGACAGAAGCCCCACAGTGAAGGGTTACTTTATGACTCCTAATATGTAAAGCACACTGTGGAAGCTGCTACAATGTGTGTGCTCGCCAGAGAAGGCAAAAAAACTCTTCTGATTCAGGAATCTGTCAACCGAAAGGTGCCGCTAACGTTTAATATCTAGGGTTTGTACGCGTTCCATCACTCGGCGAATACTACGGAGATGAGGAGCTCTGAAAGTTCACTGCTGTAAGTGTCAGAATTATAAATGAGCTCCGGTCCCCGCTTGTCGTACACGATGTTTTAACGTGAAAGAATCGAGTTAGGTTGAGTCACATTTTTTTTTTACAAACAAACGTCTGTAGTGCCGTGCGTGTCATCGTCGGCGTACAGTGAACGCAAATGGTCTAAGTTGTGTGAGGCGAGGGAAGCAGAGAGCAGCTTCCAGCTGTGCGTTTGCCCCTTTTAAGGAGCTAACCAAACAGTAGACAGAAGGTGAATAATGGATGTTGTTGTGGTGAAGGCTCTGAGATAGAGAGAGGGGAAGAGAATGCAGTTTTTTTTCCCTAAACCAGGTCAAATGTCTAAACTGGACCTATTTTGTATACCGATTCCCGGGATTCCCACGTTTAACATCCGCGGCCCCCCGGCGAGCTCAGGCTCGGCATATTGGTGCGGACATTTATGGCACGTATGCTGCTTTCAGACCACACTGAGCTGCCTCCAGAATGGAATGAGCCCTCAGGACCATCACAACATGAAGGATCTGCATTTACAAATACCCTTTCAATCCAATCGATGCACTTTTAATGGCGTGTCTAACTACTGCCATTATTAATAGGGATCATAATGAATGATACGTATTACTTTTTATTAGTGGTATCTGGAGTTACATTACCCTTCAGTTAGGGAGTAACGGGGGAGGTGTACCCCCACCCTCAAGTCAAGTTAATGGAGAAAGGAGATCTGAGTTTGAAAAAAGAAATGGCCCAGCTTAGCGAGATGACAGGCTTGTTTCTCTAATTCCAGACCTCAATAAACTATGAGCCCATACAGTACACAGCTGCACCGGAGTCAGCACACCAGCCGTAAACCGATACGCCGTAATGGCTTGCTGCAGATATGCTGGAGCATGTGCAGCGGAAACCGATAATTCAGTGGTGACACACCATACATAGGGGTTCCCATGGTTTTTTGGGCTGACGTGAGGTAAGGTGATCTGTCAGGTAAAAGAAGCAGGGGGGGGGGGGGGGTACAGCAGAGAGACATGGAGGGGGGAGGGGGCGACGCAGGGTAACTCCTTGCTGTGAAATGGCAGCAGATGATGATGTTAAATCATACCTCCTGATGAGTTTCTCTCAGTAGCTGCTTGTTTAAACCCTACACACATGCATTCCTTAGCCCATCCAATTTACAAAGCTGCACATTACTAAATTACTGGTTTTTACAAGTCTGCAAAGGCTGCTAGTTTTTTCTTTTCTTGTTTTATTTAGCAGCCCCGTTGTAGCGCGGGACGTCGCTAACAAAAAGCGATGATACCGACCAAAGGAAGAAGGAAGGTGGAGAGGAGGAATGAGACGGAGATAGCCACTCCTAAGCCGCATGGCTCTTACCCACAGGATGAACAGGCTAAGAGCATCCAGGATTCAGGCACAGCTATTCTGAGCTGAGCATTGTGTGGCTTTTTGTTCGTGGAAACGAGACAAAAAAAAAAAATCTAGTAAACAAATACAATGTTGAACAAGGCGATGTGTTGTAAGGATTGGGCAGCTTTGGGCATGACCGACTCGCATACATACACGTTTCCACACCGCTGCAATTTTCTTGGGGTGTAATCTGAGTCTCATTGTGTTGCTTTCCCTGTGGAACACCAGATACCAGTGCAACCTGGTTTGGGTTTTTGACTGGCTGTGTTTTTCCACGTTGGCGTGTTGTTGCCACGTTGATTGAATTTGAAGGGAGAGAGTGAGATGAGAAACCGGATCTTTACACTGCGGCGTCCCATTTTTTGGTGCTTTTTGTCGTAGTTTGTTTTAATGAGAGCTCGAGAGAAACGCGGACGCACCGTCTGAGGAATTTTCGACGAGGGCGCGACAAATCCAAGGAGTGTCAGCGGTCGCTCTGTTAACACGCCACAGCGTCTGAGGCCGGCGGTCACGGAGTCGAAGGGATTGGTCATAGCTCCAACACACACACACACACCACACACACACACACACACCGGGGTGGAGGAGTGGGAGGACTAAAGTGGTCAGCGCTGTGATGAATGTGTCACAACGATGAGAATGTAGCTGACATCAGCGGCTAAAGGTTTTCTCTGGTCACATCCAGCTTTCTTTTCCACTCTTCTCCCCCCTTTGACTCCCTTATCTCCCACTTTTTGAAGAGGCCGGTTGTCGGATGAAAAAAAAAACAGAGAGTTTATGTAAAGGTTTACAAGATTATATGTGACTGTGCGGCCCCAATTACACGCAGACAAACTATGTCCTTTGTATCAGGGTGGTCTCTTGGGAGCGAGCAGACATTTTTAATTTAATCAGTTGCAAACAGCAATAACGCCTCCCCCCCCACCCTTCTAACCCAAACTCACTCATCTCACTTCAGTGATACAATTACCAGGCTGAGCCGCGTCGGCCATGTTGTTGTGATTATATGTGTTTACATGGGAGGGGAGGTGTTTACTGTGGAAGATTGCGGCCCCGTTCCTGCTGCGTGTTTAGCTACTGGAGAGAAAAGGGGGCCGCTGTGAGATTTAATTTATTTATCGTCTCGGGAGCGGAGTTCTAATTATTCTCCGACCATGTTGTTTCTTCCTGAGTCCGTGAGAGTCTTGAGATGAAGGACACACGGATGAATGTGTTTATATGCCAGGAGGAATCTGTACCGTGAACTCCTGTACTCCTCACTCAATACAGTGTGTATTTGCTTTGCTTTTGATGCTTTGTGAACTTAGAAACATGGAGATTTTTGTTTGATTCAATGCATTTTGGAAATGTAAAACATACTGTAGTATTTTTATTTTATTCTCCCAAATACTAAAACTGTAGAGCTGCTGAGTAAAATCTCATCTACAATATGAAAGGAAAGTACGATTACAATACTGAGCTATTATATAAATAGAATAATAAAAAAAAACTGGATTTTACATTTGTAAAATGACGTTTTTACGTAGCACAATGCGATCCATAAAGTAGTTTTTGAGTAATTGCATCCGCAATCAGTCTCTCAAATAGCACAAGACTTTTCAAAAGAGCAAATCGAATCATTTGTCCTTCGTTTCATATTTTTAAGTACCCGTCCACTGCGTCGTCCCATTACTGCAGCGGTCTGGTGATAACGTTGCCTCACTAATCTTACTAATGGTCACATTGCCTTTTCAGGCCCCAGCACTCTGTTTTATTGGTGTAGCATTATGCACAGTGTTTTGACCATTGTTTACTCCACAACATGCCACTTGTTATCTTCCAAAGCAAATGGACACGTCTTTACCAATCACGTCTGGCTTTTGTCTACTCTCCCCCCCTCGCCACTGGATGAGCAGCCATTTAGTGCAAGGGTCAGGCTTGTAATTGACAGCCACCACTAAACAAATCCGCCCGGGCTCGGCGGTAGACCAACCCCCACCTCCCACAACCCCCACCCCCCTCCTCCCCCTACTCTAATCTAACTAATGCACCCATGTGTGTGCTGCAAAGTGAATTAAGCATAGAAAACTCAATACCTGATCCATCTGACGGAGCTGCCCGCGTGCACATTAGCAGTTTCTCTGCAGCCTCTGTAATTGTATTACACAAGTTGGCCCGCTCTAACGATCGGGCCTTACACACACTTACAGACTTATACACACTTTGCCTGTTGTCGTTAATCGCTGCGCTCGCCGGGGCCCCCGGAGGCGTGCAGCCGGGGCCAAGAAACGGAGCGACCGAGGAAGAGGGGGGTGATGAGGCAAGTAGTTCAGCCTTCCCTCAAGGCTGACATGAAATGAAATCACAGCCTGCGTCTATGTGTGTGTGTTTGTGTGTTGAGAAATTGGTGCATTTCACAGCGTCTTCTGCTCTTTTTTTTTTAAAGCTCTGTTGCCGGACTCTCGGTATCTGCCTCTTTGCCTTCTAATCAGCGCCTTTCTGGGCGCTCCCGCTGCGTGGCCCTGTTTCTGTTACTGCCTTTCACACATCCCTACCGCCTGCTATCTGTGTACTGTCAGCAGTCCTGCCCCCGGTCAGAGACCACAGCGTGATAAGATGAGCTTATGCTCTCCTCGGCCCCCTCGGCAAGGTCTGTGAAGTATTTTAACATTACGCCGCAGATAAGGGGCCGAGCGCTCGGGAGATGTAGATGTAATGAACAATATATTTCATTGCGTGATGTGGTTAAACGCATACCTGTGCTCCTTCGCTTGGACTTTATCAGCGATAGGCCGGGGGAGATAGGGAGGCGAACAAAAAGCACTGAGAGGATGATTAAAGAGGGTTGTTGTGTTGATTTGGTGTGTGTTGCCATGCAGGCAACCATTCTCTCTGACCTCACTAATGGAGACTTCAGTTTGAATCCATGGAGAAGCTCTTTAAAATTTTATCCCTTCTAACAGGCTGATTTATAATGATGAGCCCCAGACTCCTCCAACCGCAGCAGCAGGGCATCACAAAGAGACCTGGGAGGCGAGGGAACTATATATAGCGAGACCGTGGAGGGCCTCGCTACGAGGCATGGGAGAATCCGGCAGAAAGATGGTGAAAGATGACCTCCCGAGCACAACCCAGCCCGAGGCTGACAACGTATAGATGCACTGTGTTGTCCGAGAGCCCTCCGTGACCTCTAGCTAACCGCTAAGGTCGTCCCCTGTACTCGCAGAGTCCAGTGATACCCTATACCTGCCAGATGACACTCCATGATCCATACCGGTTTGCGTGCATGTGTGTGTGTAAAAACCCCTCGGGGAGGACTTGTCAGAGAGGAGGTCGTCAGATCTGCCCCCGTGCGTATGTGTGCACGCTCCCATTTGTCTGTGTGTGCACACCTGACAGGGATGGGCAGAGTTACCGTGCTTGTTTGAAAGGTCACTCCGTCATCGCTGGACTGAACCGCTCTGTGGTCACCGTGAGGCAAACTGATCCCGGACAGGCAGAAGAGGGAGGAGGGGTTGAAAGTGGAGATGGGTATTGTTAAGATTTGAATGGCATCGCTACTTTTAGCAATACTCCTTATTGTTCTGGTATTATTGGTTCTTTTTTAAGAGAGAGAAAAAAGAAACAGAATCAGCTTTATTTTTTCATCTGTACTGAATACAACGTTAACGTTATTGTGTAAAATAAAAAGACTCGTAACGAACATTGTCGGCATCGACTCGTGTGAAGTTCAACCAAACTACTGGGCGCCATCGTCACCAGTGGTAGGCTCACCTTCAGTGTGTGTCTCTTTGGGAAGAGCAGAACTGCATCATAGTCGAATGTCTTAATCAGAAACAGAGCCAGTGAGTTAAAACGCACAAACATAAAGTTTATGTAGCAATAATAATTAGGTTTCTCCCGAACCCTTAACTTCAGAGTTTATTGAAACACACAATGTGGCCCTGTTGAATACCAGGGTGTACTCATCCCTAAAGAGATTACGTTCCGAAATATTGTGCCAGATTGAACAAAAATGTTCAAAAGTCGTCAAAACAAAGTGCATTTACGACAACTGCTTCAATTTGCAACAAGATTGCATTATAAACGTGGCACCTATAACTTATTAAACGATATTTCATTGTGTTTTCCCTCCTAATAAGCCATTTATGAGACGAGAAGTAGGTTCCACAATGGGATTTTTACTTTTACATGTGATTTCATACAAATCATTAACAGCTTTACAAAAAAAAAAAAAAAAATGTATTCACTGTGTAAAACCAGGTCAACCTATTGTGTGAAAATGGGGAAAAGGAGTAAGGGGACAAGACGTGAGAGAACAATGTCAAATTGATAATGTTTGGAAGCACAATTATCACTGGAGTGTAAAAGCTGTAGAGGTAGGAACTCATCCTCCTGTGTCTGCTGTGCACAAGCCAAATCTCTGAGCGACACTAATCCCACTGGTTCTGCTGGTTATCCCTCCTCCTCCCATCATCCCTCAGCAGGTATTCCCTCCCTGCCAAAGTTCATTTGCTGTCACCCGTCCCCTGTTCTCCCTCATCCCCCTCCCCCCCCTCCACCTCTCTTCCAGCACCCTGTTTGTTTTCACTGTTGTGTCTCGGTGACATTAGCCACATTAATCCAATTGAAAGCTCCTCAGACCCGGAGCTGGATTCTGTGGGGTTGAGGCGTTTCCATGGGGATCTCATGGATTCCTAATTAAGCTCATTAAAGCTTGTTATTAAAGCTCGTTAAATCTCATCCTGACACGGTGGCGCAGCTCCTGGTGTCTAACTTTACTAATTCGTACACTAATGCCCCCATACACACTTACATGCACTCACTCACACACACACACACATACAGGCGGCATCAGTATAATGCATTTTGGTGGGTGTAATTACGCCTCTCAATAAGCCCTGCAGTTTTCTCTACTTGGTTTTGAACGGAATGGAAAGAATTGAGTGAACAATACCACTTAAATAGCCAAAACCCTGTTAGTGCTCACGCCGAGTTGATGTGAGGTAACTACTGTAAGCGGGAATTTTAAAAGGGGGGGAAAAAAAGTCCCCCAACGTGACCGGAGACAAACATCATTCATGAATGACAAGTTGGCGCCACGGGAGATATTTCAGTCAAGTGCGAGTCAGGGATACCTTCCTGTATTTTCCATTCACCGTGTTAGCGCGTGCCCTTTGACCTCACACGGATTTGCGCGTCGACTCCAAATATTGTTCTTTGGCTGAGGGGGGGAACAGTAAACCGTGATGTTTTTTTGGGGGGCCGAGTGGAACAGTGTGTAAGTGAGTATGTGTTGAGAGAGAGAGAGAGACTTCTCACAAGCTGAATCGGCCCTTTGATGCTGACTGGCTTTGACATCGACAATGTGGCCCTTTCACAGCCCTCACCCACCTCTGAAGAGCAAACCAAGAACACACATGGATCCAGTGTTTCTCTCTGCTGCCACTCTCCTTAGTTTTATTTATTTGTTTAGTGCCCATTCACAAAGAAGCTGTCACCTTCGGCTGGGAAGAAACAGAAAAGCGTAAAAAAAAGGAAGAGGAGGATGATGCGGATTGAGTTAAAAAAGAGACAATCGTTTTCCCAGCAGAACCGGTGGAGCTCGAAGATCGCATTTAGTCCACCGCAGGAATGACATCGTAAACAGTAGGGAAATGAAAGGATATTGAGATGAGAATAGCAAAGAATGGGATCGGTTGGTGCTACAGGGACACAATAATGCCCCCACAGACTTTTCTTTTTTTTTTTTGTTTTTCCGCTTGTTCCCGTAAAATCTTCCCTTCTTTTGCCACTCGTGTCATTCCTCTGACATGAAAGCGATTTCAACCCTTAAGAGCGTTGTAAATGTATCCCGTGTCACAATGGCTGTGGTTAAACAGTCAGCCCGTAAACCAAGTCCATTCCAGATGAAAGTTTGGGGGGAAAAAACTCAAAGGGAGGGTTCTGTAGCGTAGCTTGCCGAGGGACATCCATCATTGACATCACCGCTAATTTTGATGACATACTCGGCAAAACATGCCCAGCTGTGTGTGAAAGAAATACACCAACTCAGTGTTTCCATATGAGTCTTTTTTTTCTTTTTGGGACTCCGTACTTTTCAACAGCTTACAAAAGCCGGCGCTTATATCAAACATGTGTTTCTGTAACGCTCGGTGTGTGAACAGAACTGACTGCGCTGACAAATGATGTTTCCAGTTGTGTGTCGGGCCGGTGGAACGTAACAATCCCCCCGAACTTAATCTTTGTTTACTCTGGGCACGCTCTGATGGGCCTGTTAGCATTAATTAGCATTAGCCCCTCTAATAATGCGACCGCATTATGCCGCTGTGGGCTGAGAGACGTTTATAGAGGTTGACACAACTTGACAGAGGTGGAGATGTGTCCCCGGGGCCGTGGCCCTTCAGTGCGCTATAATGAGATAATGTGAGAGTGCAGCGATGACACCGACCTGGCATGTGTGGCTCCTCGATCGTACGGCACTTTCCTAAATGGAGATGCTTATAATAATGTAGATGCGTGCTAGAAAAATTCCTTAAAAAAAAAAAGGAAAGTCTTTCCAGTTTTTTGGTTTCCGCTGACTTCTCTTTTAAAACCGACCAGATTCTCGCGGTCAGGACATTAGCGCCGTCTTTTCTGACGTTCTGGAGTTAAACACATCTCTCGGAGCATGCTATTTCCTGAACATGAATAGTACTCTGTGATGAGGAGAGCTAAATGCATCCAGTCATTTCCCCTCCAGAGCACGAGTCTGTGTTTAGGTGATGGGTCGAACCGAGGATGTGGGCAGTCGCAGCGCGGCCGCTTTCCGTAACTGGCCGTCTGCCCCCCTCTGCCTCCTTGCCACGTGGACGCTGGGGCCGCTAGAGCCGCCGTTTGTCTTCTTCTCCCCAATGAGTGGCTCGTGTGGTCGAGCCTCAGACTGCAGCCAGACGAAGAGTTGCTCCTATCGATCTGGAGTTTAGTGCTCTGATATGGAGCTCTCACTTCTCAGCTCTGTCGGGTTTTAATAACCACGCAGCGCCGCCGTACCTGCCCTTTCGTCATCATCCGTCTCTTGCCGGTATTCTGTGTATTTATACACATTGAAATTTGAGAGCAAGGGATGGATCTTGCCTACAAACCTACTGTAGATATAATACTGTAGATATAAGTGGCTCCGTGGAGAGTAAGCTCTTTTTGGGCATTTGACAGTGAATTGGTTATGTACATGGCTGAGAGCATTTCCCAGATGGGGATGGATCTGATGGAAAACATTGAAACATTTCCTGAATGTCATTAAAAAAAATATGCAGTACATTTATAAATGTTAAACATATGTGGACAGGATACTTAAAAAGTTGTAGCAACAGAATTTCTGAAAAAAAACTAAACAAAACAGCCCAACCATTAGATGTTTCCATTGTATAATCACTTAGTGCCAGGGTGATTATTCAGTTAGTTACAGCCATTTCCCACTTAGAGTATAGTCATTACAGTAATGGCTACAGCGGACATACAATCCTTCTGCTGCCCACTGATGATTTAGGGAATCTCGTTGCCTCAGCCTATAAGCATTTGGTCAAGGCAACTGCTGCCACAGAGCCTTTGAGCTCCACCCAGCTGCTGCTCGTCTACATCCACAGCTCCAGTGGTCAAAGGCTCATATTCCAGTCTTTCTGACTAGGCTGGTTTGCTTTGATAGTCAGGCCTGTTTACCGCTCCATGTCCTGGGGGCTAACCGGGCTCAGATCACCCTCAAATGAACTGAGGAGTGAGGGAAATATTCAACACAGCTGTGCTTACTCTGAGGGCCGGGGCCGGGAGAGACATGCCGCTACGCTTTCAGGTACGGGGGGCAGGTCTCGCCTCTGAAGCTGTCTTCAGAGAGCCTGTTTGCATTTATAAAAAATATTTGCTTGAATACGAAAATAAAGATTTCCCGATGGCGACGGATGGGAACGCATAGAGAGAAATTGAGCTGGAAGGAGATAAAAGATTTCTCTTTTTTTTTGTAACAGGTAGGAAAGCAGCTAACCCAGGGGCTGCTGGGGAATATAGCGGCAGCTCTGCAGCAAATCAAAGGTAGCGGTAGTCTTGAAGACTCTAGCGGGCAAACTATCCCGGAGTAAATCTAGCCAGTCACTCCCTAGAAGCTCAGATTAAGAAAAATGGGCTCCTGAATGCCGATACTGTACTTTTTTATTCGCCCGCCATATGTCTTATGCAGGCTTGATGCTCGATCCCAGTTGAATAAGAGTCCCTCATATTGGATGTCTTCTTCTTACACTTCAAGATCCGTGTGCATCGGGGACACGCTCGGCATCTGCTGTGCTCTCACTCCGTCAAGAGTTCTCTTAGCCGGTGTTGTTGCCTTCACCGATTTGCCATCCCTGTGCGCCTTCACGGGAGACCCGAGGCTGGCAGCCGCCATCTGAGTGGCACAGGGAGACTGCCGTGTAATGAATAGAGGGCATGGCAAGCTATCTGGCAGAAGAGGATGGGAGGGGGACCGCGTATGCCGCGAACACTGGCAGAGTCGAGAATTAGGCTTCGGCCTGCCAATAATCAACGCTCGATGTGTTTTCCTGAACATTTATGGTTTAGCATTAACCTCATATGTGTGGTCAGTATGAACGGCCCACTTGAAGTGTGGCTATGATGATGTTTGTTTGCCAAATTAAGGATTCACAATGTGGCTTTTACCCTCTCACCCTTCTTTCTGTCTCAAATACAGACAAACCTAATTAAAAAATGTCATATATAATTTCAATTATGCTCCTACGATACCACACTTGTATAAGGTGTTCAGCGTGTTCTTCAGCGAGTATTTACACGATTTAAATTGTCTAATTAAAGCACAACGTTTAACAAACGTTTTTTGGAAAATTGGATTCCTTCCATTGTTCCGTCAGCTTTTTTCAAAGTGAACGTACTGCATAGTCGATTATGGAACGGTTGTTGTTGAGAGGAGTGGAAAGTCATGAGCAAGCAGTGAGTAAAAACATGTTGTGAGTGCATCCATACTGCCCACTGTGTTGCTGGCGCCCAGGCCGCTCCCCTGTTTGCGTGTGCATCCTGCACCCCTCTGTTTCACCGGCCCTCCCCGCGTTTCTCCATATTTCCACTAGATCTTTCTGTCCAAGCTTCGCCCACTGTGAGTTCTGGCATGCCGGCCCTGCCCTGCCCCTCTCGGCTCTGCTCCACTTCCTCCCCCTGGCTCGGTGGCCTGGCTGCCCGGCGGGGGCAGCCTGCTCACCTCCGGGGGCAGCTGGCATGCCTGATGGACGCATTCATCAGACCCGAGGGTGAGGGTTGGGGGCCCACAGTGGAGAAGGGGGGGTTGCATCATGGGCCTTGTTGTTGACTTTATTGGGATAGTTATTAAATAAGCCACGATGACAGGGGAGGTAGTGGAATGCTTTCAACTCCCTCTGCAGGAGATGTCCGACACAGACGCTGCGACGGGACGGATGTCAGCGAGGACGGATGGAGGGAGGGACAGAGCCACGCAAACACTCATTTTGTGAGCCGGGAACACAGAAGGGGGGGAACTGGCAGGAAGATATATTTACCAAGACAGTGACTTTCACAAAACCAATCGGGGGACTTGAAGAAAAAAATGGAGCATGAGGGAAATAAGTATTTAGGGGTGAAGGGAGAGTTTGTCTTCTGTAGAGAGATGACTTGCCCTGGGTGAGGAGCTGGCGGCCCGCAATGTTGGAGGGCTGGTGGCTGAATGGCGGATGACTGAATGACAGATCCCCTCCTGAGATTGTCCATTAACACACACACACACACACACACACACACACACACACGCACACACAGAGTCCATTGAATGTCCCAGCAGGGAAGAAGACACAGCCTCTGGGCCAGGGGCCAGGGGAGGGATCCAAAGGGCAGCAGAGGTCTCCTCACGGTTTCAAATCCAGCCGGCCGTTAACCATCGGCATGGGAAAATCCGGCCCTGCGCCTCCACACCCTCAGCTGCATTCAAGCCTAACAGTAGCACATCCTTGTGTGTGTGTGAGAGAGAGAGAGAGAGAGCGATATTCCCTTGACCCTAACCCTGCTCCACAGCTGTTGAACAAGGGAGGAAGAAAGCCGTGACACCAGGAGAAAAAAAAAGGGACACAGAGAGAATGGACGGCAGAGATGAGAAAGCTTGAATGTAGTCCCTGGGGGCAAAATGAATGACTCGCTGACATCGTCTTGGCTAGACTCAGAAGTCTGGTTGCTCTGAACAATGCTTGAAAAAAAGTTTAATTTCACTCGTTTTATGAGCACATTTATCATTCAGGTCTTTGTAGTATATTTGTATGCGAATTCTCTGAGGAACCTCTTGTATACTACATTACCTGGGCTGTACAGTAGAGTATTTTTAGGGACCATTGAGTATGTGTTTTGCAGAAGATAAAAAAAACAGTTTTCTTTGAAATGCAGAGCAGGGCCACAGACTCTTTTTAAATGACGTACCGACGATGAGGACCATGTTAAAATATGTGAAATGAGGATGACTAAAGAGAGAATCTCAAATCTTTAGTGTTGCCATGGAAAAAATACTTATTATAGCGCAAACCTCCCATATTTACTTGTCTACTTATAGGAGACATGTCAGCCAATCACAGGGCCCGTAACTGTCAGTCAACGTGAATCAATTCACAGCAATTACTCCAACTGTCAGGTGCCAACATTTTTTGAGGATGGACAAGCCCCAATTAAAGTGTATTTTAATTGTATAGACCTAAAGAAAACATAAAAAAACATGTTTTTTTCATGTTTAAAATGATGTTATGCCATCACCTGTACAGTGTGAGCAAATAACTCCATCACGGACAAATGTGATGATTATTCTCTACCAATCTAATGCTACTTCCTGTAATTTGAAATGCAGTATTTGAATATTATTATTATTGTTCTGTGTGCAAAAATGAGCCAAGTCAGAAATGTCATGTTTTTGGTTGGTTTCTGATCTTGTCATCTGAGTATGTTTTTTTTTTAATAAATTTTGGCCACTCTGTTAGAGACTGCTGGCATGTTTATTAGGGAGCGTTAACACAAGTAGCTTGATTGGAGCCAGGTTTCCTGTTAAAAAAAGACATCACACATGTAGTTACTAATAAACAAATTCAGCTGCCAGCATTCGGAATTGCCCTTCAAATCACACCCATGTGTTCGAGAACCCGTCCGTCTAACAGGCGAGCGTGCGGCTGCTGGTTTCTATCCTGCCCTTCGTTCTTGTAATTATCTTGTCAATTAACCTGGAGGTGGAAGGATATATGGCACTCTCGCCTCCCTCGCCTTTTCCCGATCAATGCTCAGCGAAGTGTGTGGAGAGAGAGAGAGAGAGAGAGAGAGAGAGAGAGCCTGGCGTATGTTTTGAAAAATCAGAAAGTATTTAAATTAGATAATTTTGCACAAATTTGCTGATCATTTCAAGATTGCCCTCCCCCACTGTGCTTTTCTTGGATCCCTTCAAAACATTCTGTTGCTCGCTTGTTTGATTTTTAAAACTCTTAAAAAAATTTTATTTCTGCATTTCTCAAGTTAAAAATGTAAGTGTCAAAAATGAAATATTTTTTACACAGTGGAAGTTTCCATTCCCTATAAATATATATATACTACTACTACTCCCTTACTTTGTGCTCACCTCATCTCATCATGTTTCACACGTTGATGAAAGGAGACACGGAAACGCTTGTTTCATCCAGTTCAGTGAATCAGCAAAATGAATATAGACTTTTCAGCCCCATTTACTGTAAGTCCTGTATGCTTTGTGCTCGAGCCGCCGCAGTCCATGTCACATCTAAATAGCTCAGAAGTGTAAAAGCGTACTGGGAGAGTGTGCAGTCACATCCTGGCGTGAGCCGAACCTCGGTGCAGAATTCCTAACCTCGGCAACAGCCTCCTTCAAAAAACCTTAAATAATGAGACAAGCCATGAATAACTGAAAAATCCTATTCATCTTTAACAACCCGTATGAAATTAAATGGCATATGGTTTGGGCAATTGAAAAAAAAAAAAACAAGATAGAGTTTTGAAAGATGAATGACACATTTTATCGACCTGTGTCCGACTCGACAAAAGGATTTGGAATTTGAAAAAGTTCCACAGGTCCCCCAAGGACATCCTGAATAAGTCTTCCTAAACCTTGAAATGTTTTTGAACTCACAACGACACACTACGAGATAATTGTGTTTACTAACTGTTTCTCAGGGAAGTCTGAGAGTAGAAATGGACAGAAGTGTTTGTATGGTCAGCAGAGGCAGATAGTCAATAAGGGAAGACGCCCCCCCCCCCTCTCTACTAAATGACTCATTATCCTGTGTCAACTCATTGGATCTCTGCTGTCAAAACATGTTTGTTTACCGACAAGCCACTGCTGACAGATGAGAGAGGCATCTAATAGGCAATCTAGTTGTCAAAGTTATTGCACCAAGAATAAAGCAAGGAGAACAAAGACATGTTTAACTAACATGTATTTGTGGCTTTAAGAGGACATTACCAGCTGTTTACTTTGAATGAATGAATGAATGGATGAATGCAGTGTTGGGGCTTTCTTTGCAAATTTAGGTTGACTTTTTATGATACCAAGTTGGCTAGGCTTTACCCAAGGGCCTCATTTCTGTTTGGGGATGGGAGAGATTAAAAAAATGGAGTATATAAAAATATTTCATACTGATTTCTATTTCCCCCCTACTTCCATGTGCATTGAGCTACTAAAAAAAAAGAATTCCTTCTATGTGTAGATAAAGCTGACTCAGAGAGGGGACATGGCACCTTCACAAAATCGTCTTCCTTATTATGGTCGACACCATAACTCCATCATAGCGTGTTATTACCTGGCTTGATATTAATGTACAGGAAATAGCATTAACGCAAGGTAGAAAACAGACTTCACTGAAGCCCCCTCCCTCTGAAACCAAACCTACGCAGCCTCGGCTTGGCCCGGCGATCCACGCCGAGACGCTTCGTAATTGGCATTTTAACACCTCGGCGATGAAGTACCCCTCGACCCCGCATGCCAACGCTCACTGTATACCTCGCACTTCACTGAGCACAACCGCGGCTGGATGTGTGGAAGAAGGCTGGGGGTGAAAGAAAGGAAAACGGGGAGGATGAGATGATCCGTCCACCTGCAGCGCCTGTCCTGCTGGCGTGTATCTGCAGCTGCTCACTCCACCGAGCGCTCAATCACTGGGAATGGTGTGTGCTGACTTCTTGTGTCCGACTTTGAGCAAGAGGAATGAGTGTGTGTGTGTGTGTGTGTGTGTGTGTATTGCAAGGTTACCCATGCAGAAGCAGATCAACAAGCTGAGTGCATTAACACCAGCGCTGTGTGTGTGTGTGTGTGTGTGTGCTCCAGGTCATGCCACTTGTGCTCAGAAGTGAAGCCTTCGTGATCTCAAGCTTTTAATTTTTTAGAGGCTCGTACGCCTGTTAACTTAACCTCCAAGTGACCTGGATGATGTCAGCCTCGCCCCCCTTTTGTTTTCTTCTCCTTCCCAACCGGCCCGTGAAATGTCTCGCTGATGAATCCAATGATAGAAATGGGACTTAATTACAGAAGAGACATGAAAAGCCTCGGTCTTTGCATAGCACGGTATTCCCATCAGGGGCAGCGCGATAGGGAGCGTGTAGATAATGTATTGTGCTGCGTGTGCTATCCTGGTCTACGGGGACACCTTTAACATGTTAACAAGCTTGTGAATATTCTTTTCCAATTTCAAACCGTACTCCTTCTATAATTAACAGTGGTTCGACAATTAACCGCGGTTAATTAAGGAAGGTTTGTTGCAAGTTAGTGGCAGCAGCTGCAGCACATCACCATCCCCTCTTTCTTCTTTCCGGTGCCCTTTTTTCTTTTCTTGGATATTACGAATGCATAGATGGATGGAGAGCGACGGGGGAAGGAGAGAGGGAGCACAGCGGGAGCCGCTAATGTAAATGTGGATGAAAGGGATCGTATATTCCCCCAAACAGAGAACACATGCTGACGCCCTGGCCTCTAAGATCTGGTCTCCGTGGAGAGCCGGCGACAGCATCCCCCTGAACTCCTTACGTCGTACCGGATCAGAGCAAAAAGGGAAAAGGAAGAGAGAGAGGGAAGGAAGGAGGAGTGGAGGGATTGCATTTGTCATTCAGCCCCCCTCTTTCTCTCCCCCCCAGTCATCCATTTAACCCTGCCACCGCGGCTGGTGCAATATTAATGCCCTTAAACGCAGATGAGGTGAAAATGTGTCTGAAGGAGCGGATCGCTGTAGGGAGGGCAGCTGCATGCATGCACGGGGTTATGAACACACACACACACACACACACACACACACACGGATACTGCACTCTCAAGCCCAGACATTCGAGCACACCTGCACAAGTACTACAAATTAATTTGGAGACATTTACATTCAGATGGTCTCTCCCAACCAGATGTATGGATGTGTACAGTCTCCACAGCATACATGATCTATCCAGCAGCCAGCCTGCCTAAGTGTTTGAACAGGCTCTTTTTCCTGCTGTTTGAAACTGAAACAGGCTTAGCTGAGATTTAGGGATCAAGGTGTGTTTATGTGAAATCCTAAACCAGCTCAAATGTGGGGCTTTTCCACCAAATACCCCCCTTGAATGATCGCTCGTGCGGCCGGGGCCCTTTTTGCAACCCAGCGTGGAATGTTGTTCTGAGAGCGAAGAGGAGGCAGGTGAGAGTTGAGGGGTCCGAGGGCAGGAAATCGATTCGGTGCCGTGTTACCTGAATAATGAATAAGACGCTGTGTCCGGAGATGGAGCGTGTGTCTGGACGGTGAACAAAGAGATAGTTTTAACGCATGTGTTTGGGGTTCTTTATCACTTTGGTTTTAGCTCTTTTTTTGTGTGTGGAGTTTTTCAATTTGTGCTTGAGTGTTAATTACAGCAGTGATCTGAGCTAAATGCTAACACATGCTAGCAAGGTGCCGGTTTGTATTCGTCCTTTCGAGTCTATTCACTTAAAGGTACACTGATTTTTCATTTTTGTTTTGCTGCCACTCCAAACACACTCTATGTAGCGCAATACGTCGGGGAGTAGCATAACACAGTGCTTTTGTCAAAGTGGGCCAACCCTCACCCGTTACCTCACCCTACCCCGAGCCCGGGCTGAGTGAGAGTCCCACATTGCAAAGTGGCCACAAACTGCCACTGGATGAGCTTTCTGTGTTCTGCAGACCCCATTCTGCTGCTGCTAGCAGCGAGTGCTCAGCCTTTTTATATTCTGTTTTTTACTCCGTGAAAAAGCGTGTTCGAGGCGTCCCGGGGATTGATGGAAGTAGTCGTGGATGGGGGGGGGGGGGGGGGGGGAAGTGCCAAACAAGAGAAGAGGGCTTTGGGGAGAAAGAGCGCAAGACAACTCTGTAACGCTCTGCAACTTTTGACTGTTGCTGCAGAAGGAGCGAGTCCCTCTGAACCTCTGGGAGCAGTCCTGCTGTCACCAATGGGCCCTCAACTTGGCTTTTATGGGGTGTCTTGCTTGGATGTTTTATCGACACGCGGGATAAAAACGTTGCATCAGTCGTGTGAGTGAAATGTAACAGTTTTGAACTCCCGACACCTCGGGAGTGTGAAGGGGAGGGTGTGGAAAAAAACAAACCTTCAGATGGGTGGGGTCACCGCTTTTCGGTCATGCCACTTGTACTGGATCAGGTCAGCTCCTTCCACTTAGCGCTGGCCATTCCACCTCTCCCACACTGAGAGCTGAAACCACACAGTACAAATATTCACTTTCCAACTCCCCAAGAAAACACAAAAATGAAAGAGTGCCTTTTCTTTTTAGAGCAATGTCCCGTGAGTGACCTCTCTCTCTTTTTCACATCTACTGTACTCACAACATGCCTCTGTCACAATTACTTTCACATCACAACACACACATGCGCTCTCGTGAGGCGATTCCTGCGATGGCGCGACAAAGACGGGGGCTAATATTGGCTCTTAATATTTGATGTGCTGAGAGGAGCTTAGTGTGTGTTTTTCATCAGGATGTCTCCGCCTCTCCGGCCGCATCTCGGGTCAAAGATTGTAAAGAGACTTTAGACTGCTCAAAGAAATACATGGTGCCGCGTAATCTACTTACATTATCGATTCATCTTTTATCCGATTGTGTTTCCTTTCGTAACCTTACTCCGGGCTATATCTCTTCACAAGGTATAGCCTCTTAAATGTTTATCGACAAAGCCTCTACATATTCAATTAACAGTCTGTCGGCATCATAGGACGAGAATCACGATAAAGTAGTCCGCCGCGCGCTAGGTTTGAATTTGCAACTAGGCCTCCCCGTTTTCGTGGATAGTTGTCAACAATTCAAAGACGTTTTTCTTTTCTTCCTTCTTTCAAAGATCCCAGAAGACACACTATTCAGTGTCATTGTTTGTTACATGAAGGGAAGCAGTGTGCTGTAGCCCAAATAATTGGTGGAGGATTCTCAGCAGGGGAAGGTAAACTGAAAGTGACACCAGGGTGGAAAGCTCGGCATGATGCCTCCTTCCTTTCAGCACTTCAGCTAAAAAACTACAGACCCCTCTACAGTTCCACGGGAGCGCAAATGAGAGCTCCCTGACTGGAGGAGCCTTTGGCAGACCCGAACGCTGATTCCACCCCCCCTCCACCTCTTCTCTTCCCATTAATCTTTTATATCCAGGGCTAAATATGAGCCGAGTTGATGTGACGCTGCGTCTGTGTCGGGGGCAGACTGAGTAGGGAGGGAGGCCTGTTGAGGTTAAGTGCTCTGGTATCTGCGACTCAGGGGGACGTGGGGGGGAAGAAGCAGGGAGGGGTATGTTCTGCTCTGGAATCGAGGGTGGGACAAGATCATCCCATGAGAGGAGACCTCAAAGATGGGGGGAAAGGTTTACACGGGGGCATGCACGTGTTCAGGTGGCGAGCCGCGGACAAAATAAAAAGCTTGTCTATTCCTGACAGCTCTCATGTTTCTGTCTTTTAAAGAATGATGGGATCCTCTCAGAAGGGGGTGTGCAAATATTCTCGCGTTTGTAATCCAAGAGAAGTTTGTATGTTTTAAAAAAGAAAAGTCTAGCAGCAGAGGTTTTGATTTGTGGGCTACTGCGGATTGTCAAGGGGCACTTCTACTCTTTGGCTTTTTTTATTTTTCAAAAGCTCTGTATTATTCTATTGCCGGTGAAATTTGAAGGGGGAGTGCTGGGGACGCGATGGAGCGTGCAGTAATTCTTGCGGTTGTCTCTCACTCTGCACCTCTTCGCACACAAAGACTCACACACACGAGACAAACGTCCCCGCTGTGATGCTAGATGATATGTTACCAGATGCTGATTGAAGACTGTGTCTCCCTCTATGTGTGTGTGTGTGTGTGTGTGTACGTGAAGCAGAACCCACCCTGATCATCATATCAAAACAATAATGAGAAGAAAAGTCAACATTGTTTTCCTGCCACGCTCCATTAACAACAGCGGAATCCATAATCAAATTCATTTTCAAGCAGCTTTATTTAATAAAGTGAGATAGGCCCGGTACCTCCATTACCATAATGCTACTTAACATTAATCTTGGTCATTAAAGAAGACACAATCCCCAGGCGTGAGAGTTGCAGGAATAGGCATGAACTGAGGGAAGAGAAGCGCTTATAACTGTAATAATGTTCTTTTTTTTCACGCCCCTGTTTTTCAAATAGAATCCAAGGATTCTTAATGTATCTGGAAGTATTGATGCTGCTAGCCATGGTTCTTTGGAGGTGAGGTTTTGATCCACCGCTGTGGTTGTAAACAACTCATTAGGAAGAGAGCAGGATGCCTGCTGAGTGGCAGGGACAGCGGGGGGTTCTGGGGAAAGCTTGGAACATGTTAACTATCTCGCCCATCTCTCATTGCTTGATCCTCTATTCCACTTCCATCCGCTCATCAGCCACCAGAGGCTCACTTTGGACACGTGGTGGTATAATTGTGCCTCGCTCACAGTACCCCCACACCCTGCTCTCCCTTTACCTGCCGATCGAGTCTGAACCTGCTTTCAACTCCCCTTGTTGCGCTTCCCCTCGCGTTTCTACTCATCCTTTTCATCCCACCTTCTTACCTCTACCTTTATTCCTCCCTTGCTGGGCTTCCTCCTCTCGCACATTCTCATTCTCTTAATCAATAACCCGACCCAGCTTCTTCTCAGAATTCTGCATTTCCTCCCGCTCTCTGTCTCACTTCTCCTTTGAAGAGGATGTCAGACAGTCTTTCCTCATGCGGAGCCATTTTCATTCGGCTCCATCACTCTGGAGACATGACCTCCCCACGTACCTCTTTTTTCCCCTCTCCACCTACGACACATCTTCATTGCTCTCACACCTTCATTTCTCAATTTAGTCACATCTCTGTCTTCAGGGCTGAATAACGGAGAAACTGTGTGGTCATCTAAGTCTCTTGTCTGGGTGAAGGACTTTGATTACTGCAATACCTTTAATTAAAAAGGTTACGCATTTTGCAATGTGGTTTGGTAGCATGCAGTAGGGTCTTCCTAATGATTTATTCCTGCTGCTTTCACAGTTTAGACCAATAAAATCACAGTTTTGATTAACGTAGTGCTTCAGATGAAGAGCAGACAGACAAATCCATTTTGATTTCCGCCATGATCGATAACTATAGACAAGGGAAGGCCGCTCTATTTATATAGAACATTTCACACTGATCCATTTCAAAGTGCTTTACATAGGCAAAGAAAAAACATTCAAAAAGTAAAATTAAAGAAATGTAAATATAAATACATACAATGAGAAATGATATAATAGACAAACATATTAATGGACCAGAAATAGAGTTGACAATGAGTCGATTCCTGAAGAACTGGGTTTATATTCTTGAAGTGTATGAACATGTATTTTAAAACCCATTCTATAATTAACTTGAAGCCAATGTCGAGATGTAAGAACAGGAGTAATGTGCTCAGTTCTCTTGGTTCTTGTTAAAACTCTGAAAAGTTCAGTGTTTTGAATTAGATGAAGTTGTCTTAATCTTGTCTGGACTCATTCTTGGTTGAGATGATAAAATGCAGAATTATTATCGCCTTGATGTGGGTGCTGAAGCTCAGATCTGAATTAATTAAAACGGCATTTCTAATGTGGGTTTTCGTCTTCATAGCTCGGGAATCAAGCCAAGCCTGAACTTTAATTCCTTCCTCAAAATACAACGATTTTTCTCTTGTCTTTATCTAATTGGAGAAAATGTAACTCTATCAAGCTATTTACTTGCATTGATACAGTGAGTCTAAGGAATCATAGTCACTCAGTAAAAGAGCAAAGTAAATCATCAAGGCCATTCTCTACAAGTCGGAACATAAATAGGTCACATATAAAAACATAAAAACACTCACACTTATCTAAAAACCCATTCTTGTCATGTAAGATTTGACCCATAGGGACTATGCCCATATGAATAATAGAGCCCCAAGAATTGAACCCTGGGGGACTCCACATGTCACTCTGATCCGCTCAGATTTATGATCACCAATGGCAACAATGTAACTTGTGCCCAAGATATGATCTGATCCAGTTGAGGATATCAGATAATCCCAGCCATTTTTCCAGTCTGTCAAGACGTGTTTAATGGCTGACAGTAGGAAAGGCTGCACTAACAAGCACTTTCCCCTGAATCAGTATTTCAACGAACGTCTACTAGCAAACATCAAAACAGCTTTCTCAATATTTTTCAAATAAAGTCAGATTAGAGATGTGTCTGTAATAATTCTCAGGTTGCCCTCTTTTAGACTTGGCTGAACAACTGCACTTTGGAAAACCTGATAATTAATGCTCTCACCATGCAGAGAGAGTTGCCCTCGGTGATGTATTGATTGGAAGTAATAGTTCATGCATGCTAAAGAGTCCTCTGATCCATTAAAGAGGAGCTTTAAAATGTGAGTTTTAAATCAGGATGTCAATACTCATATCTGGGCTGCCTAAGGAAAACCCGATTAAGAAATCACAAATACATGTTGATTTTTTTTTGTGTGTGTATCAGGACTCCACAACTTTTCTCATTCCTCTTCGCTAAAGTATTCATCGGACTCAATATGAGCAACACTGACAAAGTTTATTTGAACTTTTGGATTTAAAAAAAACCCTCTCTTTCGATTCAACAGTATGTTAAGTTGAGTCATCTTCACTACTTCCAGCCAGTGAGTTAAGCCGGGATTAGTGTCTCTTTGTCAGCCTGACTGGCATGGCAGAGTCTGTGACAGACCTGAGAGGCACTGGAGTCCCATCAGATCAACCAAACTAATTAACTGTTTAAAGAAACTGGGGGGGCGAGAGTAGGTAGAAAAGCTTTTAGCCCCCCCCCCTTCAAAAAGCCATTAAAAGGGTACAGGGAGGGGAACTAAGTGACACAAAAGGGGCGGCGTGCCGTTTTATCGATGGCCTGGAACCTGAGTCTTTTGTGTATGCATGTGTGTTTATGTGCGGAGCGGAGATTACGAGGCCCCGTGTTTACGGTGCGGGTCGGTCAGGAATGAGGAGCCTTCTGAAGAATCCCAGACGTGAGCAACTTAACCTTTGACCTCCTGTTTACTGAGCTCAATCAGAGATGGCAAACACAGATTCTAGGATGAAAGAACACACAGAGGATCAAACATACAGAAAGGGGAACTTCCTAAACTCCATTTAGTTTTCTCTCTGCTCCCGGCCCATGGAACGAGTTTACTTATTATTGCAGCCGTTTCTAATGCCGTCACTGGTTTTTGCGATAGCGATTAGCTCTGTGGCATCTGGTTGAAGCATCTTCACAAGGTGTTATCTGGAGTGTCACATCCTGCACTAATGAGCTGAGCCTACCACCGCTGCAACAAGCTCTACCATAACAACTTTCATAGAGTTGTGTATATGATGCATGTCACATTTTCCTTCCTCCTTCCTCTCTGTGCAATGTGTGTGTGTGTGTGTGTTTATGATTGCTGGGCATTGTAATTAGACGAAGGGCTATTATCCAGTAAAGATGTTTTCCCTTACAGACCAGTGGAACTCTCGCCTTGAGGATTTTAGCGGCGCTGAGAGTTAATAATAGAAATGTTCAGAGTAAAGGCGGCATTTCCACAGGGCTTCGTTTAGTAATAAAAAGACCCTGTCTGTGCGGTGGACAATCACGCACACACTAAGGCACACACACACAGAGAACATCACATGCCCTGTCAGAGAAAGGCAGAGATGTATCCTGGGCTTTGACATCCTCATCTACAACGATTCAACTCCGTAGAATCACATCTATGTTTAAAATCTTAAATATTAATTCCTTCCCAAAATCCCCTGCCACCAAATTTACATCATGCATCGTATACCGTAAGTGGCCGTATGGTTTTATTACTGCACAGCAAATACACTTGAGCAGATGCACAGACGGAGAGCGGAGACGAAGCCATGTTAGAGGCACAGGGATGCCTCGGTGTGATGTATGATCTTCATTTCCCCCCCACGGGCCATCTCCAGCTCAGCATCAGCCGTGAGACAGACAGAGGAAATGAACGCAGGGGAATTTATCTCCCATGCTGGCATTGTTTCTGCCTGGCGAGCCCTGAATTAACACATTTATTAAAGTGGCGGGTTGAGACCTCCACTTATTACAGGGCAGAACTGCTGAGCCGGGATTGTGGGCTGTGTGTTTTTGTAAAGTGCAAATTGAAACAAAAGCTGTAGATTAGTGAATTTAAAGGTTGGGAAAATTAAAAGGAGGCTATCGCCATTGAAACTCACACGTGTGTGTGTGTGTGAATTTGTGTGGGCTGACTCGTTTTGAAACCTGCAACATGCAGGTACATCTACCTTTTTTCCCTAAGGGATTTGGAAAGCAATTAGCCATTTCTCCACGTACGTTTTTTGTGTGTCTTTGCAAAGTTACGCTTGAAGTCACTGCTGTCGACATTTGTCACTTCAAAGAAAGTCGCACTGAAAGACGCATGCTAGAGGGGGAAGCGGAGATCTTAATTTACAGGGTTGTGCATGCATGGAGTACTTAGTATTTAGTGTCACTTCTGTCTTTTTTTTAAACTGTGAATCTGAGTGGAATCTCGCAAAAAAGAGGTAAATAATGAACCAAGAGTAAGTCCAGGTTGGGCAGTTTTAATGTGTGGATAATATCTTTGCGGGTTAGCGGGTGTTATTGGTTCTGTGTGCTGCCAACTTCTACAGAAGGCTTTGTGCATAGAAATGGTGAACATATGGGCACAGGTTCAAACCCTCAGGCACGCTGGCCAATCACAATCACATTCTCACACTAGAATGTAGTGCATTGCAACGACATAACCAACACTTATTGTTTAACAGGATTGGCAAATCCCTCAGTAGTTCCCTACCAAAAATGTCAACATCCAGCCGCAGTTTAGAGAAGGAGCAGAACAGGAAATATCGCTGATTAATGATTGGATCTCCTCATAAACTCAGAAAGCACATTTGCCAGGAGTCGGATTGCCAACTGCGCTGATTCCTGATCAGACTCAGATGTGCCGACCAAGGAGCTGCGTAGCCCCAGTGGTATAAAAACCCCTTTCTCGGTCTCTCACTCATTTCCTGTGGTGTGGCCTGCTCCTTTTCTAGCAACTACTCTGCTTCTGTCTTTGGCCTGGAAGGTAAAGCAGTAGCTTTGATTTGATGCCTGAGCAACAGTCTTTAACTTTGCCCTCCAGCTCTCTTTTTTCCCTCCTCCGCCCCGGAACGATGTCTCAGGGGCACCTCATCTCCTGTCTCTCTCACTCCTTCATCCACCCTGCCTCCACCTCCACCCCTACGGCTGCTGCAGTCAGCCAGGCTAATGGAGCCACTTACTACCCCTTTAAATCTTAAACGTGCTGGTTAACCCTTTATTGATGTTCCCGAGACCCCTCGGCTGCCTGCGGGCTGACCAGACTGTAAATCTGCTACCTGGGCTTGATCAGCTGCTCGCAGGGAAGGCTTTGACTAAAGGCAGGCATGGTCATTAAACAAGAAGAAGAAGAAGAAGAAGAAGAAGAAGAAGGCAACTCGAACCATTTGTCACAAACTGAACTGTGATGTGTTTTCCTCCACAATGCCTTTGTTCTGCATAAAAGGCCTTTGCCTTCTGTTGCCTGCAGCCACTGGGGACGGGACATACTGAACATTTTGCGGCTTCCCAATTTACACGACGACACGAACGTTAAAGCACTCGACTCCGCTGGTATGCCCCGAATATCTGCCTCAAATTTAGTTTCAGCTTGAGGCATGTTTGTGTTTGTGTTTTTGCTGGCAATAATGCGTCACGGCTAAATTCAACCCTTGTGTTCCCTACAACGAAATGGATCAGCCTCGGTGGCAACGGGGTGATCTGACAACAAACACAGCTATGTGTGCACATCAGCCGGAATCTCATAAGGCCTATTCACTGCAATATGAGCAAGGGCTAAATGGGCAAAAAATGAGAAGAAGAGGGAGCAACGGGTGTAAGAGCAGTGGTTTGCGAGCGAACAATGACAGGCATCTAGATCATGCTTCTCGGATCATTTCCCCTTCCATATTGGAGTTTATGGTTTGTAGATTCTACTGCAGTAAAGAACACATTTTCGGGAGGCAGATGTTAGCTTTTGATTGATTTCTTCTTCGCCGTGGAATATCTCGCAGATGCTCAGTCTGTGTTCCTTGACTGTTTGCATTACAAAGGTCGACTAAAGCCTTAAAACCATCAGCAGATCCCCCCCCTGAGGCACATGGAGCTTTGTGTAGTCTGGAGCGCTTGTCCAAATATCTAATAACCCATCTTTGGTCTTTAGGCTAGATCCTGCTCTCATCATGCTCATCCCCCTCTAAGCAATTTGATGGAAACCCAAAGGAAAAATATGCCGGATCAAATGCAATATCGCAGCTGACCACCTCCATTGGTATTCATACCCTGCAAGTATAGCCCCATAACAGGTGCCCTCAACTGTGGCCCAATAAACTACACAAGACTGCTTCTCTCTTCCTTTTTTCTCCCCCCTTTCCTCTCCAAAGGCCAGCCGTATCCTTTTACCTCAGGCGAGGTTGGTCTGATGGCCTGGGACACGTTAGCCAGCTGCCAAATGAAAGGGGGATAAATCACACAAATGAAAACAAATAGAACCAGGTCTGCTTAGCTCTAATTAAAGCCGGTTCCCCCTCTGTAAAACTCTACTGTGTTCTCCATACTTGATGGTGCTCCCGGAAACATGTGTTCCTCCTGAACTCCTCCGTCTCTGAAGCAGAGCCATGTGTGGCTGCATGTGGGGGGGTTATGCCTTTCTGGGGTGCTCACTCTTGTTCTTTCATCATGTTTTAATCTGATCATGTTCTGGAGAAACATTCTTCCAAGTATCCAACAAGCATACCAGTCCTTTTCAATAGAATATATGTTATAATTATATGTATTGTGCAATTTGAAAGTTAAAATATGTTTGCTAATTTTCCTTTCTCCCTCTCCTTTTCATGTTTTCATCCACACTTCCCCCCACATCTGGTGACTGCTTATAGGTAAGCATATTCTTAAATATGTATTTTTGCCACATGATTCCACATTTGTATAAATAGAAAAGTTCCCTCGTATGAATTATACATGCACCCCACACCAAAAAGCCTTTGCTTTTGTGGCTGAACTTGCGTAACTGGAGTCAGACTAATGAGCGTTGGCTGTCTACGAACTTAATGAGATGTATGGCATGTGTTACTCTGCATCGCATAGACTATTTTATTTGTAAGAGCACTATTCACGGGGATAGGAGTGCAATCTGCGACTGGTTTGTGTGTGTTTGTGTACATGTTGGGGGGAGGAATAGACCGAGGATGTTTTGACTTCCTCATGAATGCTGCTATATAGATGCAGCGTAATGGGAATGAGATGGTGGTTTTCTTAGAAACACCTCACAGTAGATATATAGAAGTCTGTTCAGCAGAACATCCTTATTTGTAGCCCGCTGGTTAGCTGAAAGGAAAACAAAAAAACAAGCTGCCGCTCCCTGGTTTTCCTCGTCATCACAGGGCTCAGGGGTTCCTCTCCACTTTACTGTAAGAGCAGCCCGACGGTGCTACAGCGGGAGGCAGAAGTGCCCTCCAGCAACGGCCATGTCTGTTCTGCCAGAATGTATCCGTACGCTTCTGCACTGGGAAAACAGGAAGGCTCACTGACCCATGGACCAGTTCAATTAGCATTCGCCAACGACACCTGCTCTCACCAGCAGCACGCCGTGCTAGTGGGAGCGTTCATGAGTGTGTGTGTGTGTGTGTGTTTGCTGGTATTACTGCACATCGCCATTAAATATTAAAACATAAGGCTGGGAGTGTGTGCCGGGGTAGATCTCCTGTTCCCCTCTCTCATCAAAAATAAAAGGACAGCAACTGTAAAGCATTTGGAAGAGGGGGAAAAAGAGGAGAGCGGAGGCAAGAGAAAGGATTTTACAATAGCTTAAAGAAAACGGTGTGGGGAAATGTAAGAATTAAAAAACGAATTATTAAAATAAAAGTAATCATTGCCTTTTAGAGCTGCAGCCTCGAGGACACCTGCCGCCAAACCGGTTCAGTTTTTAACATTGTAGTGTTGAGAAGAAAAGACAGACTGTGGTGAAATGAGGGTTAAAGGTCAGAAAGTTGAACCACCCAGCTCGTAATGGCTTTAACCTCTGGCTCTCAGCCGTGTCCTGAGTCGTCTCCTAATGCAGCATGACTGACAGCGCGGCGGAGCTTCGCATTCTTACGTCTGTGTCTCCGGCAGACGGAAGGGAAGCTCACTTTTATGTCGACTTACACTCCATTAAAACAGCAACAGCGAGGATCACTCCCAAATGTTACATGCACCTTTGTACTGATGATTTAATGCATCGTCAGCATGACTCGAAAACGCCAAAAGTTTCACTTCCAGGAAGTTGTGCTGTAGGATTCCTGCTTCCTTTCGAGCCGACAGTCCCAATTTCTCTGACTACTGGAACAGAGGACTTCAAACGTCACTAATTGTTAGCTGTTTGTTTGTTAATGCGCCTCTTGTTCGATGCTGTCGGGAACAGATGTGCCTGATGAGCTTTGTGAAGTGGCAGGGATCTGCAGCGGGACGAGCCTAATCAGTAGTGCAATTATAAGTTGTGGAGTGCATCATCTGCGTGAGCCGAGGAGGAGAATCAAGACGTCGTTGTTGTGTTTTTTTGGGGATTTGGGGTGCAGGCCCCTTGAGCGAGATGCTCCAGAAGACAAAAAGCGAAAAAAGCCTCGGCAGAGGAATAACTGGAGTGGGTGTGTTAGAAAACATCTGGCCTTGTAGCCTGTAAAAGCAGGGGCCGGGAGGGGAAGGAGGAGAGGTGTTTAGTGAGGCGGCACTGAAATGAGGATGGATCTGTTGTTGAGGGATGAAGGGAGGTGACCCAACCTCCTACCTGACCCAGCACAGCGATGCCTGAGGACTTCTATGAAGGTCACGACCCCAGAAATCAGATGCTTCTGGCTTCCCCAGGATGGTCTGTGAACACCCATTTGGTCTTTGTAGTGTCGTTTAGGAGATGCTCTATCATGGGACTTATTTATTTCATAAGTGTTTTTAGATAAGTGTTTTTTAAAATATATACTCCACACAATCAAGGATGGAGCTGCTGATTTAATTTTTTGTCAGCTGCCTTGAAATAGTTCTTAAATGAGGCCGTGCAGACTGTGTAGGTGACTATGTTGAGTAATCACACAGGGATTTCATACATCACGGCAAGACTTTCATTTTGTTTCCCCGGCGACCTCACATTAGCCCCTTTAGCTATTTATTTTTGTTATGAATATGTTGGGAATGAAGATGAAAAGATGTTGCGTATCGTGTTCACAGCAGATTGCAGATGTGATCGTGCTCAGGGGGAAGCAGCATGTCTCTCTCTGTGAGATTCCTGTCCACCATTTTTTATTTTTTTTATTTGGAGTGCTGTGGCCTTTGGCACGCTGCGTTCTGGCATCAGATCCTGGGTGGCACCTGGAATGCACCGGGTCTTGAGGTTATGTTAGAGTGGCACGCAGCTTGGCAGTAGAGGACACAAGCTCCTCTGTCGCTGCTGCAGCATAGAGGCAGATTCAACCGGGGGGTCTCAAATAGAAAACACAGGATTAACAGTAGTATTCGTCAAATCCATCTCCCCAAAAAGCATTATTCCATAAGATAATTTGGGTGGAATCACATTAATAACATAATATAAGATGCATTTTCTTTACCCACTGAATGAATAATGCTTGTGTTATTTGGATTTTTAAATTCATCTTCTTACAAATGTAATATGAAAAGAAAAAGTTGTTCTTACCACCTTTTTTTTGCTGTCCTCCACCTCCACCTTCCCCCTCTTTGGTTTGTTTTATCACCCTCCATTCCTACTTCCTTATCCCCTATCAACCGCTGAGAAGGAGAGTCTTTACTGCTTGTAAAATGTGATTTACACTTTTATGCTGATGCGCACCTTCGCCATAGGTGTCTGTAATGTCTGCTTCCATTAAATTAGACACAGGGCCTTTTGCATGCTGCAAGAACATTTAATTGGTCTGCCCGGTCTTCATTATATTTCCTCACAAAATGGAAGGAGTCATATCTTTTTCCTTTTTAAGGGTTTCTAGCTACATTTTTTTTTTTTTTTACCTTTTGGTCACCTGGACAAGTCAGTGTGAACCTTCACTCCTCCATCATAGTCACCACTCTGTAGCAAAAGTGAGTTTGACATTCTAAGTGCTATTACTGCTATTAATGCAGAAACACTTTCAGTTTAGTTTTCAAGTTGGAATCCTGGCAGTAAAAGAGTCAAGGCTACCCAGAACTATAAATCATTTGCTACTCTTTGGCACCTAGGACATTGTATCAATACAGAGGTACACTTTGGGCCTAACATGAAAAAAAAAAAGATTTTCTGAAGGTAAAAGAAAAAGTGCACGTTCTTCGTCTACCTTCCCTTATTAGATGGAAAAGAAAAACCCAAACTGAACAAGTCCTTTTTCTCCAATTAAACACAAATCACTGTGGGCTGTCTGGAAAGGACATGCATTTTTTTTAATTTCTTTAACCACACAACACATTGCTCAACACACTTCACACCACTCTTGTGCTGTGAGTGCAGAAAGGACCTTCTACTATATATAATGGATAATTTGAAGTGTGTGCATCGTGTGTTGAATATCTGTCCACGTTCGTGCCTTTCTCCATGTGTGTGCGTCGCATGCATGCTTTTGTTTGCATGTCCACACTGCGAAACGCTCTCTCTGCGGCGTGTAGGAGGTAATGGCGGCAGACAGAGGCTAATGTAAAGTCCCATAAACAGTAATAGATCCTGTGGGTATACAGAGCTGATATGAAACTTGTGGGCCACTCTCATGGTATATTGCCTTTAATATGGTGCTGTTGACACACTGCACAGCACATGATGGCCACCAATGTTTGGAAGAATGCGGGGAATATGACACGACTATATTAAAAAGACATTAGGAAAATATGACCCGGGCACGGGGAGACGCTCAGAGCCGAGCTGGGGTCCCCTTGTCAAATGGGAGATCATTTTTGGATATTAATAGTTTTACATTATTCTAGTGTGTAGGAGATGTGATATGATGCTGATTTTATAACCTCCCCCCCCCTTCTAGAGCAGCGTCATTAATCTGAGTGCACATTCTTTATTACTCCTATTCTTAACACGGTGACAGACAAATAGATACAAGCCGATGCCTCTGGTGTTCCCTTCCGTTGAGGACGCTGGGTCTCTTCGCAGTCTCGGTGATTATAGCAAAGTTATGATAATGTTTAGTGCAGTCAGGGACAGGCGTGCTCACATGACCAGATACGCCATTAATCATTCTGTCGAGAGCGGGTGGGAGGCAGGGCTGGGGAGAAGGGGATGGGTTTGGGGGGGGGGGGGTTCGGTGTAGGGGGCAGTGACAGTTTGGCAAGGTGATGTGAGCTGAACTACTCGCCTGTGGAGAAGTGCACCCCCCCGTCGCCTGCCCCTCCCCTCCCCCCCATATCACGCCACCTCTCCCTCTGTAGCTTCCTCTCCCTGTCTCTCTGTCACCTTATTCTCTCCTACCAGCCATGTTTTCAACCCCTCTATTAAGGCACTGTTTACCCCCTGGTGTGTATCTCCTGTGCCTGACTGTCACTCACACAACAACACAGAACACACACACATGTCATGTGGAGATGGGATATATTGGATTTGTACAGATGTGGGTGCAACAGTTGATATGTGGGCACAGTATGCACACACACACACACACTATATTAAGCATCTATATATATACTGTATATATGAAGGAAGGAGAATAATAAAAAAAAATGCATGATATTATTGGCATTATAATTCTCTCTTACTAAATTTACTTTTAATGAATGTCTATAAACTCTCAAACAGTCACCCAGTGTCTTTGTAAAGGTCGTGCTGTAATAAAATAAGTATATAACAAGGCCTTGAGTCTGCAGCCATGCCAGTGGCTCTGTGAGGCTGGGTTTACACACACCTGTGCTAAATGCTAATGCCGGTGTGCTAGCATGCTCATAATGGTAACACATATGGTTTTAGATGCTAATTTACACAACACACAGCTCAGGTTCATTGCTATCCTGCATAGACACACTGCTAGGGAAACTAAAAATAATAATTGTTGCTTTTTGAGGTTATAATCTTGTTAGTGATTTCAGGTCATGTGATCCAGAATTACATGTGTCCGTTTTGTGCATGCGTGTTTATCTTTGTGAGCACGGCATACATCATCACTTGTCACTTCATCGCAGTAAGTTCACTGTGTAGTCAGATGCTTTTTCCTTTTCCCCCCTTGATTACTGACTAATATGATCCGACAGTAAATGTCACTGTAGCCGCTCTTCGCTGTAGCTGTCAAGTGAAAACCTTTCATGTTTTAAATTTAGTTCAAGGATTACATGCTTTATAATGGGATGAGAAAGACGCACACTCCCCTCGATTCATGAAACCAGCGCAAAACCTAATTAGAGAAATTCACAAACACACGGCCATCCACCTAAAAGTGGATCAAAAAAACAATACTGTAAACTGATGCAATTACATGACGATGTGTCGTGTAATTTAAAACAACTTCTGACTGCTGGAAACAATAAGTAAAAAGCTGCTATGAATGTCAAGTTCACTGCTTTTTAGAGCCCCTTTGTGCCAAAAACATTGTGTGGGATCGTGATATGAGCTGGAAACAGCGGTGGTCATTCCTCAACACAACCGCAGGCTTAATGGTTTTTTAAGGAAAACATCTTTTTGGTCGATTTTCAACCATGCAGACAGGTTCAACCCTGTGTGTACTCTTTGATCTGTCAGCTTGATTTCCCTGTGAAGTGTCTGTGCATGTATCTTGCATCGAAGCCACTGGACGCGTGTTCCTGGGTGGGCATGCATGTGAATTTGAATATGCATGTGTGTTTCTGCGTGTGTATGATTTCATGACTGAAGGCCATGTGTGCAGGAGTGTGTAACAGTGACATCAAGGGCTCGCCGTAGACGGGGGAACCTCGGGGAGTTAGTCGCATCAGCATTAGAGCCAGACACGCTCCTATCTGATGTGGTTGTCATGTCAAATTTAACCTTTGAGCCCGGCCTTGTTTTTTTAGATTTAAATCTATAATAGTCATAATTATTTTCAATTTCTTTTTCGTCTCTTTTCATTTCATCCTCTTTTTTTCTCTCTCATTCCAGTTTACTAGTGAAGCTTCTGTGTCAGTTGTGTTTTAAGCACCTGCTTTGAGAACAGAGATCAGTCGTGTGGAAAAGCCCAACAGAGGCCTTCAAGGGCTGCGGATCACAGGAAAAGTCAAATATTTGGGTATGGAGCGGCAGGGAGGTGCGCCGAAGAAATCGTTTCATCCCTCCTCCACAGATGAGGATTTCTGCAGCTGTCAAAATGCATCTTGGGGTTTTTTTTTTTGGGGGGGGGGGGGGGGGGGGGGGGGATGAGTCCCGGCAGGTGACAGGGGTGAGATACATACACCAAAGAGGCTGATTATAATATCCATCTGTTTGGCCAAGATGCTTGCCATTGTAGTCCACAAAGGGAAACATCACTTCAAACTTCGGCTCTCATATTCTATGCATCATCTGACTGTTAGGTAACAGTTAGTTTGTCTCCTTTCTGTTAGAGCCAGAAAGAACACTATAATTAAAAACTATTTTAAAGATAAACCTCATTGGAAAAAAGCTAAAAAAAAAAAAAAGTAATTGGATGAAGTAAGATGCCAAGAAAGTAATCCACTTAATTTGAAATGAATGACAACACTTTTACATTTTTAGCCAAATCTACTTTGGAGTGTTTCAAAAGTCTGTGAAACCACAAAACCAGTCGCTGCACATTTCTTTGAGCTCACTGATAAGAACAGGGTAAGTGAAGAAGAGAGTTTCAAAATGGCCACCCGAGGGCTGCTGCTGTAGATATTTTTTGCCATTATAATACTTTAGTGCAATTGCCTTTTAATGCAGACGGTTTAGAAGCAGCACAGGTGGAGGATAAAATAACTGAGAAGTGAATGTCACACTGTGATGTGAATATCTTCGGTTTAAAGCTGCATATTTCTTTTGAGTGCTCGTGCCTGCAGAGAGGAAATCAGGAATCTCGAGCACTTTACGTATGGTCACGAGCTTAATGTAGTCACGACAGGTACGAGAAGCCAAGGCGTTGCACACGATCCCTGTTTAATCTGCCATGCTGAGGTCCTGAGCTCAGATTTGGCTCAAAAAACAGGGTGGAAACACAGAGGGGGTTTTTGTAACCAGCGAAATCACATTAGGAAGAACTTGAGAACTAATCGCTGGGACCATTTTCCAAATGCACAGCCAATTGACTGGGCTGGTTCAGGATTTACAAGATCACTTTATCTCCCCGAACTTGACAAGACTGAGCTTTTGCCAAAAGAGCACTTTAGGGATCTTTCAGGCAGAGCTGCATCGAAAAAAGCACATCGGGTCAGTTTTAAAAAATGCTCCATGGATGCATTTTAGCTCGCTGTCGTGGTTTATATTAGATGCATTGATATCCTGCGTGGACCGACCTCATTTCGGCTGCTTGTACGAGTGAGGATCAGTATTTAAACCGGGATAATTGGCAGAGCTTCTTTATGTCTGTTGCCTGCTGTCATCTCTCTGCTCCAGTATTTTAGATATCTGCCACTGGGGAGTGTCAAAGAGATGTATGCAGTGGCTATGAGAGACTGTGAAGCCATCGCTATCTGTGTGCTATTTATCTGCATTCTCCCCGTGGGTGACAGGGAATGTGGCTGAGCTGGGCTCCGGCTGAGCTCCGTCCTTGGAAGTGGGTGAGCGGCGGACAGGCTGGGAGTTAGACAGATGCCCTCAGCTTACCACAGATCATTAATGCATGAGGAAGATGGAGATGGGCAGTATCCTGTTCCACTGGAGAAAAGGTCACAGCCAGTGGAGACTGCAGAGGAGAGGCAACATGAGTTGAAGGTGCAGGAGGACGCAAAGTATAGAAGTGAGATAAGTCGGATAAAACTGGACTATGAGGGAGAATGGTGAAGAGAATAGTGAACGTTTTAGCGTTTGACATGAGGAGACATTTATCTCATTAACCCTTTGAATCGATAAGTACATTTACATGTACTGCAGGAACCTATTGACTTTATTCCAAACAAGATTAATTAAAACAGTCTAACTGGGATGTTAACAGAAATACTCTGTTTATATTCCCGTTTACATCCTACGGAACGGAGCCAAATCAATGATGGCAGATGGTCCCTCCACTCCGATGTTGTTGTTGTTGTGGATGCCTAATCCTTCTAGGTACCTTTCTTCAATCAAATTGTGCAAAAACACAACGCTTTGAGCAATTTTTTACATTTTTTAAGGGAATACATGAAAGGATATTGTAATGGTGAAGCATTTGCGAAGGGGATGAAAAGCACCAGAGGGGGGTTCGTCCCTAAGGGTGCTCTCATATATGACGAAACAATGGAAGAGACAAAGACTTGCATGTCTCAAGGAGTTTCTTTGGCATGTGTTGTCACGCCTGAATACCACACGATGCCATATAGATAGAGATGGTTTGATAAAGTTGGGGAACCTACACACAATGCAACTCGTGTTTTTGCTGGACCCTCTCAGCCTATCACATACCTGGGTGATCTCACTTGAGTGATTTTCAATAGAAGACGTTGTCTTCCGAGGCTGAGCAGTGCACCCTGTGACTATTAACCAGACTTTTACATGGACGATTCATGGGTTTCCCTTTTTAATGCAGGAGCATGGCAACATGCCTCCACCTCTCTCCTCCTCCATCTCATGCTCCCTAGGAGAGCGAGTGGTGAACCATTTCGTGATTGCAAAACGGTTCCACACAATACACACAATATCCATTATTCAATTCCCCCCCCACAAAAATGTTTCCCCCCGTTCTCATTTAATTTCGCAGAGACGAGCCTTTTAAGCCATTGTTGCGGATTTTGTCTTGCGAGTGTGCGCTCGTTCCTCACCGAACGCCGGGATCCGCTCCGTTCAAGCGTGGCTGGTAAATGTCTGTTGTGGCTGGGAGGTCGGCGTGTTGTGGCTGGCTGTGCCTGTCGCTCCTCAGCCGTGTCCATGGGGGGCCATCGCTTTCTGTCGCTGGGTGGTGGAGGTAACGGGTGGTGGAGTGCTGAGGGACAGGGTGGGGTGGTGTTGGGGAGGAGGGCACATACTTGCTCCTCATTGCCCCTCCATTATATGTGGTTGACCTATTTCAGCAGTGAGCAGGGGAGGGAGCTGGGAGGGGTAGATGGCAAAATCACAGGCTGACAGGGGTCCCCTGGTGGGTGGGGATGGGTGTGTGATTCCCTAATGCAGTCACCCCTCACACACTCACACAAAACAAGCACACACACATTAACTGCCCTCCATCCCACCAAGTGGTTTTGCCTCTTAACACACCATTAACAGGTGTGAGGTCTGCGCTTGTCTTCCTCTTTGTGTGTGCGTGAGTGAAACAAATAGGACTTTTTATCCATCTCTTGGTGTTGGACAATTAATCAATACGGCGTGTATATATGCATATATTTTAATATAATAATTTCTCCGGATATATTGGCACTAATATCTGAGCCCTTTATGGAAGCGTTTGCATTTTTGTTATGTATTTCCACTCATTTTATTCACGTCTGTACATGTGTGGATGTTGTTTGAGTCCAGCTGCTAATGAAAAACGATCAATTCTTTGCAGTATTAGCACGGCAAAACCAAGCAGCCAAAGACAAAAAACAAAAGTCTTTACCGTAGTTTCCATCTCCGTACTCCATCCCTCTCTGCAGCTCTGACGTGTAACTGTATACTTTGGTTTTCATACTTTGGAGGGGGAGGGGAGAGAGAGACATTTAAACCCGTATATAAAACGATTCCCCACAGAAAGGAATGAAGTGGTCACTCACGATTTATATGAGACGCACTCTGGCTCCAGGTGCGATCTGCCATCCATCTCAACCGGATATAGAAACAGTCCGGATATATCTGATGCTCTGATACCGTGTTTGACCAGGGTCACAGTGACAATCTGTGTGTGTGTGTGTGTGTGTGGACATGTCTTCATCTGCCCACTTTTCTCAGTGTTTATTACACCATAAAGAAACGGCGCAATTACTGTTCATTTGCCATCTTTTCCCGGAAGCTCCCCCTCTTATCCACACAGCCGTGTAGGGGAGGCGAAGGCAGGGGAGGTCATGTGATGGCAGACAGAAGTGGCTATTTGGCTTCGCCCCGAATGCAATCGCTGATCCAAGCTGGACGTGGCGTAGTGTACTGTATGAGAGCCAATGTGATACCCTATCCAATGTGTAATAGCAGCTATGATGTCATTCCTCTGCAAGCCAATATCACAAGGGAAAGGAACTGTGTGTAATGGTCTGCGACAATGTTTTTTTGTTGTATAACAAGCCTTGTATGTTGATTTGACACACGGATGCAGTATTTTGGGGTACAGGACATCTTTGCATCTAAGGTGGGGACCCCGAACCAACCCAGTGCATGGCAACAACACACCCAGCACCCTTCTACAGTTGTACACCTGCCTACTGTAGCCTATATATGTGCAGCAACCAGCATGTTGCATTTCCACTTGAATGCTTGCAAAGCCCTTTTCATTTTGGGAAACAGCCCAACAAGCATCCCAGCTCCCCTTGAATAAACATGCAGGACTAAACAATGGTGGCATTGAAGAACACGGTGAAAATTATACACCATGAAAACCATTGTGAGGCAGCCAAATGTGTTAGCGATTCGTGCCGAATTCCTGTGCCGCACCGCTAATTTTAGTGAACTCAGCATATATGTGATAGAAATGCACACCTAGTCCACATGAAAGAGCAGGTACGCCACAGTTGCAAGGATGCAAGCTCAGTGAGGTTTATGGATTATTAGTATATATATTTATAAAGAATGTATTCGATCAATAGAAAACCCATTGAATCCATTAGAAATTAAGGTAAATCAGCTTTTATAGTGTGATAACACAAACATGATTACAAACAAACAAACAAACACAGTGAAGGATTTGATTTGAGAGAGACAGCTGTCGGCGTTTGCTGATCAGTCTGTTCAGAAACAGTCGGGTTAACGATCAGCTGGTCAGGGTGCTTTTGACGGCGAGGCTTGTTTACACAACGCTGGTGAACTTCGTCTGTGTTTTTGCTCCAGTTCTCAACAGAAACGCTGCTATGTGTTTTTCAGAGCCCCATCCAATGGGCTCCACACAGTAAGTAAAGAATTAGCATGTTGTACAACAGCGAGCTTGTGTAACAGCATTAAGATTTTAACAGTATTACAGCCATATCTAACACTCGAGCTGTTGGGCTCAAAGCAGCATAATAAATTACTGGAAAAGCGGATAGAGTTTGTGTTTTGTACGTATTCGTGTGTGTGTGTGTGTGTGTGTGTGTGTGTGTGTGCGTGCGTGCGTGTCATAACCCTCAGGGCCAGATATAGAGTCATGTCTATTAGCAGGCTATTGCGGCTGGGGTCTTGTTTTTATTATCAGCATCATAACTGTGATGTGTGTGTGTGTGTGTGTGAGAGCGTGCATGTGTGTGTGTGTGTGTGTGTGTGTGCCCTTTAATATATCATCTCCTGCTCTCCCTCTCCTGATCCCGGGGCTAAGATTTATGATTCTGCATTACATCTGCCTTGTCACATTAATTCAGCCATCACACACAGACACACGTTCACACACACACACGCCACACACACACACACACACACACACACACACACATACAGGCTACCTCATCCCCCCCGACATAAACATGCACCCACAGCCAAAGCCTGCATTAGGGCATACACCCATGTTTGGTGTATTACAGCATACAATAAATCCTGATCTTCTCATTTCCCATCACAACTGAGGTCTTTAGTAGATGGCTGCAGGTTCCTGTTTTTCAGCTCAGCTGCGGGGTTGGTGATACAGGAGAGGATGCCGTTCTCAAGAGAGAGAGAGACATAGAGACAGAGAGAGAGAGAGAGCGAGAGAGAGAGAGAGAGAGAGAGAGAGAGATGTTTAAAGAAAAGAGGGTTACTTCTGAAAGCATCGTATAGGCCTTTACGTGGAATTTGATTGACGAGGCAAGAATGAGATTTAGGAGGTTGATGTGAGTGTGGAGGTTCTCTATGTGTGTGTGTGTGTGTGTGTGTATGCGTGTGTGTGTGTGTGTGTGTCTCAGGGGATTAAGCAGGCAGCCAGATACAGTGACAGACATGGAGAATAGACTGTACTCTGGGGACTGTCTCACACATTCTGACACACTTCTAGGCTGTAGTGTCCTTCAGATAAAGTGCTAGCAGGGATTTTCTGTGTGACATATGAGTGATTCAGGATGTATATATATATATATATATATATATATATATATATATATATATAGTGTGTGTGTGTGTGTGTGTGTGTGTGTGTGTGTGTGTGTGTGTGTGTGTGTGAAATGTGTGTGAAATGTGTGTATATGTAGGGGATGGCTCCTCCATACTCCTCTGCAAAATGACACTCTTGGCTTGAGAACACACCATGAAGGACTGACTGGATAATTGCTGTCATTTGGACTAGCGATTATCACCCCCGTCATCCATGCATCCATGTGCGTATGTCTTTATGAAAATATGTAATCATAACATACTGGATGTGTTTCCGCCTCTCCTGTTGCCACAGCTCTGTGCATCAAGCAAAAAGTCCTCAACTTAATAACATGTATCTGTGTTATGATAGAATAATGGTCCAGCACATTTGAAATAATACATATGTAACAATAAGGATTTCTTCGTTGTCAGCGGGACAGAGCAGCTGAGTTTCAAACGTGTTATATTCAAAACACACTAAATGATTCCTTTTCAAATTCTCGTGCGTTAGGTTTTGCATGCTATATATGACGCTATTCTCCAACCTAGTTAGCAACTACAGCCATTAGTAGTGTTGGAGTGGAAGGGAAAGGGAAAGACTTGCTGCCCGCTGCTCCGGGCCAATTAGACAAAGCAGTGGCCTCGCCTCGAACCAGTGGGCACAGTGAGGGGTCAGCGAGTGTGAGGCGTCTCCACTCCCCAGCCCAACCGCTCCATACGAGGTCGGGTGACGGCCCGTCTGGCTTTGGGAGGGGCACCCAGGGGTGTGACATGTGACAAGTGAATGGGCATGCCGTGTCCATCCTAGAAGGACCAGTCATTATGACCGCAAGGGAAGTCGAGCAAGAGGCTTCTGCATGCAGCGGCTGCTTCAAAACTGCATTAAAGTGTTTGTGCATCGGTGAGCGTGCGTGTTTGGCGAGCAGTGGGTGGGCAGCGAGGCACGGGGCATGACACATATTTATATTGACACCTGTCATTGAGGCCTTGAAGCACAAAGACAGAGAGCAGAGAGCTAATTAGGGTTTGTATCGGGACCGTCTGTGTTGGACGCCCCGGTCTACCTCTTTGGAAGGTGTGAGGTCAGACCCCCCTCTCCCTTTTCCCTCGCCTGTCTCTCGCGTGGACTCTACTCACAGAGCGATGTCTGCGCCGCACTGCACTGCACCGTAAATTAGTCCCGGGCGGTGACATGGTGCTTGCTGGGTAATTTGGACAATGGGGCGTTTGACAGCTCACCCATCACGGCTACAGCGCCCCGGGGAGTCACTACTCCTCCTGAGCTTTTCTCGCTCTCGTCCCTCGGTGCTGATGGAGTGACTCTCTAAGTAGCAGCATCATTCTCCAATCAACCACCAAAATGGCTTTTCATCCAGGAGGGAGAAAATGGGGGAGAGGGGAGGAGGAGGAGGAGGAGAGGGGATATACAGCACACAGAGAACTGCTGGAGAGTGGAGCAAAAAAAACATTTAGATGAGCAGCAGAAAAACAGAGATTGTGAATAAGAGGAATAAAATAACCAGATCCCAGTATTATAATGCATGAATAAAAGGATTTTTATCTGGTCAAGCATTAAAAAAAGCTTTTAATTAATCGCCGCTTTAAGGACATACAACTGATCAGTATGCACACAAACACATGATCTCAGTATAAATGATTAAAGCAATGGAAAACAGCTAAATGCTTTGTAATTGCCAGTGATAATTACTTGTTTGTGCCTCAAAGCAATGTGACCTTTTCTCATCTTAGATGGTAAAACCTAGACTGGCCAGATAGTATTGATGTCTGTTGTTTGTATATTCTACAAAGATCACTTTCCCATCTCGTAGTCATCCTGACCTCTCTAAGGAAAATTCTTATTTACAGAAAGAGAAAGAGTCTGCTCACCTCTGGTTATCCCACTGAATAAAGCTCATTATTGTCTTTTTATTTGAAGAATGGAGAATAATCGATAATACGATGTGTTATCCATTGCTGTTACTTGAAGAAACAGTGCATTCTTGCGGCAGGAAACCGTTAGATGTGTGATGACGTGGATGAAAATCTATTTAAACTTCTAAGTATTTTTTTTGAGACTTAATTATCATGATGTTTTGACCTTGCCTTTCCTGGCGCTGTGATGCGACTGGACAGACAGTGGCCAAAGCCTAGCATGACCCTGGCAAAGACCAGCTGCCTCCTGCCAGAGAGCAGCCAGAGTGGACCAAGTGAAGGTCGGGGATGAGGACTGGAGAGAACATGTAAACCCCCCCCATGAGAAAGACATGACTGGCTGCACAAGGACAGGAAGAGGAGGAAATGGTTCCGTGCTCTCCACTGTTTGTGTTTTTTACTAGATGTTGTTTTTATATGAGATTCTTCTCTTTCTGTCCTCTTAGTAATCCTGAGGTCACTGCGGGAGATGTTTGGGGGGGGAGGGAAACCACGGGGTACTGTTTATCGCCTGAAAGACCATTTCTTGGTAGATAGATTTAAAACGCTTATCTGCAGGCCCACTCCTCAGTTCTACGACTGCTTTCTGTGTGTTTGCACTTTACCACAGTGGGCTAAATCAATTTGTGTGCAGATTCATTTTTTTCCAATTACATCACATACTCTAGTAGAGATAAGAGCCGTGAATTGGCCCGTTCCATAATGCCCTGATTGAATTATTAATTTGGTTTATTTGGCGATTAGGTCATTGGGATTCCGTCGTCCAACGAGACGACCATAGGCCGTAACCCGATCGTGGAGGTGAACGTCGGACTTTAACTTCTAGGACCGTCTGCTTGTTTTTTATTTGTGACATCTCCTCCCTTACTAGCTGGTGTGATGGCAGGATTTTCCCAGAGATGAAATATGAGTGTGCTTAGCACGCGCCGGCAGAGAGGCTCGGAGAGCACGGGGGCGAAGGAGGGGGGTCGCCAGCCCCCCAACAGTAATCAATAAATACCTGCTGCAGCCAAGCGTTAGATGGGGCCCTGCAGACAATGTGTGTAGACACATTAGTGTATATGAAGCACTTGGCTGGAAAGAGACATTAGAGTGGGAGCAAGCCTCCACTCACTTTGCCGGTTTCTCGTGGAGCTTCGAAAGGATTTTTTTTTTTTTTGCTTTAAGAACAACAAGCCATACATATTGATTGAAGCCACCGGGATGTATGGGTCCAATACTAACAAGTATTGACGGGAGGAGGTCGTTACCATTGATTTATGTTCACTCAATATAATGGGTAGGTGTGCTCAAAGTACATTTATAGGGAGGTCTGATTGACAGTCTATTTATCCTGCTTCAATTGACATGACAGCTGAGTGGTTTATTATTCTGCTTGACCACTCAGCTGCGAACCACCTCTTGTCCTTCCCCCCGTCGCGGCATAGCAAAAAAAAAATATTAGCTAGTAAAAACTCTCCGTTGGCTCTCTGGCCAAACCACTTACCGATCTTTTTCCTCCATGCGGAGCGGGAATGCATATAAGAATGATGAGAAGGCACGAGGGACAGGGGAGGAGGGTAAAGAGGATAAATAGGAATAAAACAGGAATGAAAGAGGGATAAGATTTATGCCAGTGTTCGTCTTCGTTCATGCTTGACTCTCCCCTGATTGAAGGGAAACATTGGCCCCACTGATACAGTGCTTTTCCTCGGGACAATAAATCTACGTGAGTACAGAGAGAATAGAGAGAGCTTATCTTGCACAGCGGTGTCAGAGCCCGGCATTCAAAAGCTGTTATCGCAGACAGTCACATATATATGGTAGAAGAAATATAGTCGTACAGATATTCAGCGTGGGCGTGCAGGGAAACAGGTGATACACCCTCTAGGACTGCATGTTAAGTACATTCAGCAGTTTAATGCTTGGCATTTTCATGTGTATTAATATCACACATGTCTTTTTGTCTTTCTCTATCATATTCTAGTTATTGCTTGATTTGGACCGGGGATGTAACCACATAATATTATTAATCTTACGTGTGCTCTGCTCGCTTTACACAAATCTTTCTTTTCGATCTTGAGTTGGCAAATTCCCAGAGCATCTTTCTCGGAAAGTCGACTTCGGCCTCCTGTTGACACGTGATGTCAAAAAAAATGTGAAATTACCGGAGCATTTATGCTCTGAAGTGCATTTGGGAAATGGCAATGTGGCGCTGCGATGTCTTGGCCCGGCTGGGCACAGTCTCGACGTTTGATGCGTACCCGGGGTTTCCTGTCGTCAGTTTTTCACTGTCCTCAGCACAATAGACGTCATTAATGTGACTGAGGTATTGATGGTCCAGTAACAGTGGTCTACTGATTGCAGTGGTTAGGGGGTAATAATGCTTCAGGAGGTTTTGCTGGAGCTCATTTTAAGGACTACTTGGACTGCACTTGCTGGATGATTGTTCATATAGCCAGCCAGTGCTCATTTCTAATGGAGACTATTGATATAAGGTCGACATTAACCCCCGTCTTAGAACCAGTCAGCTGATGGTCACCCAGACAACCCTAACGGAAAATACTGTCGATATAAACGTTGCAGAAAAAAATCAGGAGGATTCTGTAGTGGACTTCGGCTAATTGGACAGGCCATTTGGATCTTGTTGATAGTCTATATTCAGACTAGACTAGTTCTACAGGGTGCACATTCTAACCCATGCATTTGATGTGAATTTCCGCGTGCTTGTGTTTGGTGTGGGAGTTCTCCATGAAACCATTTACGTATTTATGTAGCAGAGTTTTTATGCTATTTGTGGCATGTGTGACATTTCTTTTACAGCTCTGTTTGTCTCATCAGAGACCGTGCTTTGATACGCACCCGTGCCAGTATTTAGGAATGCCTTAGAATTACTAAGTCCAAAATGCAATCGTCCCTTTATATTGCTCCACACCCACAACTATTGGAGTTGACTCAAGCCAACAGAAAGGCTGACTGCCAAGGCCCTCTCTTACCTCTCCCACTTGCTTGTCTTCCTTTGATTACATCTCATCCTTCTTGAAATACTTCTTCATAACCCTTTTTTTTGCCCTCAACCTGATGAATTCATATGCAAGTTTCATCCATTCATTAGTTTTATTTTGAGGGCAATATGCAGCTCATTTTTCTTCAGAACTTTTTTTTTGCAGTTGGGATGTGGGACCGATCTAAAATTCAACTAATATTCAATTTGGATCTTAAAATATTCAGTAATAAGACTTACAATACGCGTTAGAAAAACTCACCCCAATTACGGAGCAAAATACAATTTGAATAAAAAGCGCTGCAAGGACATATTTCATTAAATTTTAAACACTCAATATGGAAGCAAATTTTCTGATTAAAATCAAGCCACAGAATTACAAATGCTTGGGAAAATCCATATTGCATATCAAACAGTGGAGGCATGCCATATTAATGCTCCTATTAAAGGGATATGACACTTAAAAACAGAGGGGAAAAGTATTTCATGATGCGTATTTGATTTGTACAAGCGTGGTTTCATGTTCTTAAGTGCTGGGCTTGTGTTTATACACACCCAGTATCCCAACCAATCGCATCATCTTGAATGTGAACGATGCTGAAACTATTTTAGTGTGAACCGGTCTCATCATTGCATATGAATGGAGACAGTGTGAGAGGCAGCCAGAGGAAAAAAAAAAGTCATGTTTCTCTTTGAGCTTCTTGTTGCTCGCAGTATTCTGTTCACCAGGGAGGGAGGGAGGGAGGAGGTGCTGGGAGTTGGGTTTTGGGGGTGGGGGGCTGTGTGATTGGAAGGAGTCAGGGTCTTTCATTTTGTCATATGGTGTCTTTTTTCATTTCGGGGCTGATTTTTCACTGGAGGGCTAGTTCCATTCACTTGAATTTATTATTTCTCCCACTGAGGAAGTTGACGAATTTGAATATCTGTGTGTGTGTGTGTGTGTGTGTGAGAGAGCATGTGAGGCGCGCGTCTCTCAGTGCGTAAGGGAGCGACGCTTTCATGACTGTTTCAGATCTCTCCCTGCCTCACAGTTCGACAGAGCGAGGGAGCCAGGAGGGAGAGAGAGATGGAGAGATAATGGGAATGGAGGGTGAAAGAGGCTAACACAGTCTTTAATGAGTTTCCTTGGCTCTCTTTGCCTGTTTCTGGGTCAGGGTCCCCTAGCTGATGATGTGGGTGGACTGAGGACTATATGGACCAGAAAGGAACCGACTAACCCAGGGTCCGCTGAAATAAGACTTCTACATTAAAGAGTCGTCACCTTCATGGAGACATAACAGAGGATTTTTCGTTTTTTCCTTTTCTTCTTGTTTAGACAGAAAAAAAAGATTAAAAAAAAAGTTAACGATCTTTGTTTCAGCACCTCGCTGCACCCACACAAACTGCAAACTGTGTACGGAGGCGGCTGCTCTTAATGGTCAGAGGTCAGGGGAGGCTTTTAATGCCTCTGTTCAATTAACGGCCGATTATGAGCCAAGGAAAAAAAGAGCATTTGGAACTTTTTCCTGATAAGAAGCGGCGACACCCTCGTACACTAAAAGAAAACTCCCCCACACAACAAAAAAACACACTTTCATAACAGGACGCAGACAAACTACCGCGGCGAAGACGGCTTTGCTCATTTTTTTTTTTTTCTGATTGGCTCCCCTCCTCCTGCCCTTTCATTTCCTAGCAATCAACTTCAATCTGTGGCAGGTATGGAGGGAGAGATAACATTAGAGAGACATCGCGGGGAGATATCTGCTCAGCCGAGACGTTATTTAGTGCTCCCAAAGCATGCAGGAGACAACCTCTGTCAGACAACAAGGCTCCGGCGTGTCCACACAGGACACGGAGGCGGAGTAGATAGAAGGACATGGAAGAATTGCTGATGGGCCGATAAACTCTTTTTTGTTATCCGAACGGTCTGCTTCCCTGTTTCTGTTCTCCCGCGCGGCATTTTCTCTCCGTCTGCCCAACTCCATTTCGATGTCTCAATCTATGTCTGTCTGGGTGAGTTACTCTCACCGTCTCCCTCTGCCCTCCCTCCCTCCCTCACCTTCTGTCTCCTACTGTATCTCTGTCTCTGTTACTCTGCCTCCTTTCTCTTCACACTGGTGAATAATTGATGCCTACCGGTTCGATGGTAAGAATAGAACAGTTCTGGAGGTGACAAATGGGGTGGCGAATAGGCTTCATCCTCCCCTCTTCAAAGAGTTAGAAAGTTATCCGTGCGCGCTCGCGGGCCGCCTGCGGGCGCCGCGTGTGCCCGTCTGCCTGCTTGCGATGTTTCGTGGCACGGGGAGCGCGCGTTGGTGTTTGTGTGTTTGTGTGTGTGTGTGTGATTTAAGACAGGGAGATGAAAGGGAGTTGTAATTACAGGGAAGCGTATCTGTCTACTGCAGAAGTATCCGAGGAATGGCACAAACTGGGCCAAAAGCCTGAGGTCATTAGATCTGCTGCGTGTGTGTGTGAGTGTGAATGTGTGTGTGTGAGAGGGAGAGAGAGACAAAAGCATAGAGAAAGAGAGGGAGAAAGAGAGAAAATGGGAGAAGGAGAGAGATCAGCTTATAACTTCAGTTCCTCAGAGTCAACCTCTGAACTCTTCTTCTCATTATTGGCGCTGCCTCTCTCCCTCTCTCTCGCTCGTTCCTCAGCAGCAGCCGTTTGTGGTCAGAGCGAGCGAGGCCCGCTTTCTGTAAATCCACGCAGCCTTATTGCCCGAGAGGAATCCCAGAATTTCCTGCGCTCTAAAATACACTTGTGTAAACATTCCAAAATATCAAATGATAGGGATTTCACTGTGTGCTGCGCAGATGGATAATCCCATGCAAAGACTGTGGTTATAATACACTGTCCCACTGTCTCTTGTCTGCTTTCCTTTCCCTCCCAACCCATCCTTTCTCTCCCTCTTTCTCCCTCCCTCCGCCTTCCCTTTCATCCTCTCCTCTCTCCCTCCATCTTCTCGCCATCTCTCTCCTCACAGTGGACGATGACTTCATCGGTCTCGGCGATCTGCCAGAAACCTTCCCCTCGGACCCCCCTGAGCCGCTGCCCGTGTTCCTGATGGAGCCGGAGGAGGCCTACATAGTCAAGAACAAGCCGGTCAACCTGTACTGCAAGGCCACGCCCGCCACACAGATCTACTTCAAGTGCAACAGCGAGTGGGTTCACCAGAAGGAGCACACGGTGGAGGAGCGGGTAGACGAGAACTCCGGTCAGTAAACAGGATCAGATATAGATGTTTATACACACATAATATTCATACGTAACACCGTTCTATTTGCATGTTTTTATTAGGGATTAAATATTGATAAAGTCCATGTTAACTTCACATCATTAACCGTCTAGCAAATAGTAGCATAATTATATTTCGTAGGATGTGAGGTTGATCGAAACGAACGCATCTCCTTATCAAACTTACAGGCCAGTTGATTTCATCAACATGACGTCACCTTATCTGCAGGAAAGGCTCGACTTAGAGTGTGGTGTGTGTGTGCTTTGGGTGTGTAGTGTGTGGTTATGCACATGTTTGTACGCATCTAGAGAAAGTAAAGGTAGCGAAGCTCCAGCAGGATTATTTCCAACAGAATACAGCCCCCCGAAGGCGCCGGAGCCATTACACACAACAGCCTAGCACTGATTGGCTGCATTCAGCTGCTGTATTGGAAATTGAGTTCTTTCTGTCGCCCACAGGTACCAATCACATCGCATTTACCCTTTTCATCCCACTGTTTTGCCACCAAGACACACACACACACACACACACACACACACACAATGCTCCTTCACTTCAATCTGAATGTTTAGGCATATAAGCACACATGTGTTGCATGTTGTAGCTGACGTATGTCGTTAAACATATGAAACACAGAATTGTTGCAAGCTGATACAAGTACAAAAGGAGATGCACAGATACAGAGAGTGCTGCAGCCAGAACGGATATAAAAAGGAGCCGAAACAACCTGAAATCTTTTCATTTTGACCTAGTGTACTTTAGGAAGAATACACAGATCTGAAGCTGTGTTTCATGGTTGTGATTATGACAAAGAAGAGGGTGAAGGTATCAGTGGATTTTAGCCTTTTGTGTCGGGAGGTTTTGTGCTAAAAGCATCAACATGGAAAAACAACCCACACACATCACATCCCTCCACACTACTGTATCCACAGGCTGTTTGCTGCACAGATATTCATTCATTTATGCCCTTTGTGCACACACACACACACACACACACACACACACACAGGCTACGATCCACCCGGTGGATGTGTGTGGCCTCTCCACTGCTCTCTGATTTCCCCAGATTGACAGAAAAGGAGCACCCATAGAAACTGGCCAGCCGGGTCAATACCACTGATGGTTTAGCCTGAAGAAATTGGATCTCTCCCTCTTCTTCCCGCCCCTCCGTGTTTCTGTTTTTCTCTCGTCCCATCTCTATGTCTCACTTTCATGTTGGCGAGAACTTATGCTTTCATGAAAATAAGACGAAATGGGAGATAATGAGATTAAGACCGAGAGGGAAATCGCAAATACTGGTGTCCATTTAAACTACAGGCTGCATCCATTACAGCTTTATGTCCACTTCATATACATATGCAGGAACAACAGTTCTGTTTGCGTGTATTTAATCTGTTAAGCGATTTGAAACAGACTAGTGGTCTTTCATCAAAGGTGAAATGTAGTGCTAATAAAAAATAAACTCCTCCCTGGAAGTTATCATGATCTATTGTCTGAAAATCCAAGTCAATTTAACCTAAACCATTAAGACACAAAGGAGTGTTCCGATGTGCAAAAGCATCAATTGAATACCACATATTATAAATCATGACTTGACTTATTGAAACATATTATATTTGTTATTCAGTTAGATCATTTAGATTTCACTTTGACATTGAATCTGCGTCGATTAGAAGTTGAACCGCAGTAAAAATATGAAAACTATGAAAAAACGGGGTGAACACTTTTTACAGGCCCCGTATAATGCAACTATCAATTATTCCTAAGATGTTTGAATCACACAAAAAAAAAAATTCCTGCTGAAAGCGCAATTCGTGCGGCATCAGTAATTGCAGTGTAATCAGCAATGTGTTTCATTCGCCGATTAAACCACTTTTGTGTGAAATAATGAGGACGCATGTAAAAAAGAAAGGACCCTGGTCACATGTGATGGAATCGTTTTTAAATAACAAATAGCCTCAGTGATGATTCAGCTTCAGAGACTCATCCTGCTGTCACCTGACCACTGTAGCGTTCGCCTCTCAGTGCCGAGGGCAGGTTAGAGTCGGTTGTGAGCAAAAGGAGAATTGATTTGAGCGAATGAGCAGCATATTAATTATAAGCAGGCGCTTCTGCAGGAGTGTAATATACACTGGAGGCAGCTTATCACTCTCTTAGATATGAGGTAGAAGATCAAACAAGTACTCTTCATCCGGCCAGATAATCAGACTCCCCCACCTCCCTCCTCCTTCACCGCCCCTTCGATGACCAATGCCTCCTTTTTCTGCCTGACTGGTCGGATCAATAATGTTAGCCAGTGCTACCACTGAGCAGCGAGACCAGCTCCGTTTAATGACCACATTAATAATAAATCATCTCCAATGAGCGGCCCCTACTTCAGCCTATTAATGGTTCCTATTGTAGAATCATTTCTACCACTAATGGCCACATTGACATGTGTGAAGTAGCCCCACAACGCCGGCCCTGACACCAGCCCGTGCTACAGCGCTACCTCTTGATCGCCAATTGAGTGGCCTGTTTGTGTTGTTATCGTTGCCGCAGGCTGAGCAAACACATGAAGTCACCAGATGAGGTCAGCAGGGTGCGTTCAGAGCGGCCTCCGCTCTTCTGCCGGGGTGACGCTTCCGATGCGTTTTCGAGTGTGGCGCGTCGGGGACGAGCTTAATCCCGCTTTAATGAAGTCATGAATTACTCTTCGACTTATAGCTCCGTCGTCGACGCCCCTCGAGGCTATCTGGCGGTGCAGAGGGCTCACTCTAACATCAGACGGATAATTCACCTCTTTAGAACCTTTCTGCAGAAACGGTCTGGAGCTGAAAAAGAAATTACCTGATCCCGGCGCGTGTTTTTACACCCTCGGAGAGTTCATATCTTCTTATTGTTTCCACTTATTGATTTCCCCTCTCCTACTCCGTTTGTGATGTTCTACCATCACAAACCTTGACATTCTCCAAGAAAAAAAAAACGCAATACGCATCTCAGACACGCTGGCGTACGGTGGAGACAGCAGCAGACACACGCCCTTGGACTCGCACATGCGTGAGGACACATACGTGCAGAAGCACACAACAAGCTGCAGCTGCTCTACTGCCTGTCAGCGCCACGGTGTAAATTTTACATGAGGGCTAAGCTGGTGTGTGGGATGTCACTCTGCCTGCTGTGTGTGTGTGTGTGTGTGCCAGAACAAGGAGGCTGTGTGAATGCAATGAACCTAAAGTAAAATGGCATGTTCATTGTTTTAACCATCCAGTGTCTTCACATTTCACATTCAGCCAGAGATTCAGACGCAGCGTAAACCTGCTAGAAATGTAGAACAGATGCTGAACCTTTGTATAAATTGTGATCTTTCAGAAGAGCAGAATAAAAGGTAGGCTCGTGGTTATTAACAGACGTGTAAAAATGTGAGGAAAATCTAATGACATTGTCAGTTTCATTTTGACTGAAATTGCCATATCGATATTTTTTCATAAGGTTTCTGTTCCTCAGTAATATCAGCAATATATAGGGTCGCCCATGAAGCTGGAATAATTTGCAAATTGTCTTTTATAGCACTAAACAAATGTTATGCATGAATACATTTTCACCTGGGTTACTGTGACACGTAATGTAAAAATTGCACCTGGTTAAATGTGATTACTGATGCATTTAAATAGGAATAAACAGAGGATTGTGTCTGAAAACAAAATAATCCAACGTTATGGGCAACAGTGTATGTGATATAATGCTACGATATAAACCGCAGATGATCATTTGTAGGATTTGTGATACGGACTCTTTCCTAAAATGTTTAGGGAATAAAAGAAATAAAGCGATTGTGACAGTGTGACTGCGTTGACACGATTTAACCTCCACAGATTTTTCCAATTTCAATTTTCCGATGCCGTCAAAGGTTCCCAGCGTGACTCAAACAGGTCCATTTCATGTCTAGATCAGCAGGTAGCCTAGTGAATCACTATAATGAATTAGATTCCAGGCAGAGATTGGGTTAGTGATTGAATGAACATGGGGACACGATGAGTCACTGATCTGTGGCACAAAGCAGCACATGATAATGATGTCACATCAACAACACAGCGGTATCTCTTAGGTAAGTAGGTTAAAAACTTAAAGGAAGGGTGAATATGCTTGCCATGGGGCCGTTATAGAGATATGGTTATTTAGTCAGCATTAAAAAACACAGCTCCAGCCAATAAAATCAATTATTATGTTATATTATATGCTACTAGTTAGTTGGTTGATTAGTGGAAATGCTTGCTACAACACACTTCAATCAAACATATTTTATTATCTGCAAAAAAACCTGCTCCAGCCAGATGGTAACCTCCAGTTCTGAAAAGTGAAGCCATGCAGAATTGCCTTAACCTTGCATTCTCTCTGCTGGCCATCATGGGGCAACTCCTCTGGTAGCAAAAGAGCCAGATGGCATGGAAGTCTATGAGGGAATGACCCTACTTCTCACATCTCTGTAAATATTGTAAACATGAGTTTATGGTCTCAATCTCTAGTTCCAAGTCTTCTCCAGCACAGCATGATTTACTGAATTATGGTCCATAGAGTCAGATAAGAATAGTTCGTAAGAATAGTTGAAGTTAGCTCACAGACTAAAACATTACACCTGTGCTTGGACAAGCTCTAGTCTAGCACTTTTGGCCTTTTGACATCATTAATTCTGTAACCGTCCCCTGTTCCAATTGGCATGCACTCTGTGCAGCCCTTTTAATTTGACTCCTCAAGAGACACCAGCCTCACCATTGTTTTGGAATTAACAGGCTAGGGCGTGCCCTAAGGACAAGTGTTGAGGATGATGAAGAGCAATGAGTATGATATCTGTAACAATAATAAGATGTGTACATCCTATCCCGGCATGTAAACAGATGTAGTCACCAGACAATGACACAAAGCCTCCAGACACTAGCAGTCTTTTGGTTAAAACCAGCAATTCAAGCTCTAAACTATAGGCAGGCTGAATACACGCATGAGTGCTCAGTGCACACGTCATTAAACTTTGTATTGGATGTACTACAACTGCAACAGGAGACTCCCAGTTTCTGTCATTATGTCAGCTGACAATAAAACACAGCTACAGAGCTGAAGTCATCAGCAATGCTGGGTTGCTAAAGAGTGTGTGTGTGTGTGTGTGTGTGTGGAGGGGGGCTGCCTTTCTGACAAATAGCGGTTTGTAATGCTGATGACATGATCTGAAATATAGTAGACAAAAAAAACATAACTCTGTGGATGTGTGTGAATGTTTCCAAGGCACTTCACAAAAAGCTCTTCTGTAGCAACACAATTTGAATGCCACGGTGCAATTTCACATTAACTGCTGACCAGGTACGTGAGCATGACAGTTCCAGGAAAATGACATCAACGTAACTTTTTTTTAAAATGTTTTTCCAGTGGGCTGCACAAGCCCCACATTTAAAACCCTAATAGAGTAGCACTTTGGGGATGAGGTGGCTTTGGATAGCCGCAGCATGAGCTCAGCGTCCGAAAACCCCGTTGTTGCAGCACTATCCAGACATATAGAATAAATAGGGTTTTTTTTCACTCCTGCTCATGATGGGTTCAAATAACCAAGGTATATCAAAGTGTCAGTTGTCTCACAATGTTTGAAATACTATCGCACATTTATTTTTCGTACAAAGACCTCAAGACGCCACCGTTGTCCTCCCAAATATCCCATTCAATCATAAAATGATGATGAAGCTTCGGTGAAATGCCCTTGCACTGTGTAATCTCTAAATATATGCACGCACTGGATTCCTATGCATCCTCAATGTACACACAGTCTGCTCTAGAGGGGCAGCTGTGTGCAGAGACATTTGTTTTGGGGATGATTTGTTTGTTTGGGTCCTGGCACCCAGATGAGCAGTAATCCGAGGAGTTAGCAAACAGGATTGTGGTAGCCATGACGCCCGAGAATCCTTCCCAACGGGGCCAGGGCCCAAACAGCTCAGTGCTCTGCTGGCTCCTGGAGTCGCTAGGCAGGCTGGCACACGCAGAGAAATGCCCAGTGTCAAAGCATGTGATGTGACTGATTTCAATTGCACTAATTTGCGACAGGATCTGCTAGAATCGATCTTGCATAGAGGATCCGACATGTCAGTATGTGGATAGTGTGAAGATAGTATACATGACATCTACCGCTTCATATTTGTATGTTTTAGTTCCTCATTTTGTTCTCTGTTGATATGCACTCATACCTGCCCTCTGTCTCCTTTCCATCTGTCCTCGCAGGCCTGGTGGTGAGGGAAGCCAGCATCGAGATCACCCGGCAGCAGGTGGAGGAGCTGTTTGGGCCGGAGGACTTCTGGTGTCAGTGTGTGGCCTGGAGTTCTGCAGGGACCACCAAGAGCCGCAAAGCCCACGTCCGCATCGCCTGTGAGTGTCCTCCCCCTTCCTCCGTCCTCCTCTACATCCCATTACTCAGTCTCTATCCGTCTATCTCATCTTTGTATTCAGCTCCAAACAAAAAACCTCTCTGCTGCCAAGTAAACGCATAACACAGACGACTTGTGTACCGAGACAGATTTCAAGATTCTGGAGATAGAAGCGGCGCAAAAAGAGGACACAGGACTGAAGTGTCCCTTTGAACTGGAATGGTTAAAAAGCCGACATGATCTGAATCAGTTTCCGTGTGTACATACAGTGTAAACCGGTGCCGAGGACGGGGGAGAGCGGCGGCAGCATATACACAGTGGAGAGCCTATGACACATGTTTATGCCAATGTTCCCTCTTTCTTCCTCGTTCCTGTAGGTGGTCCTCATTTATTCTCTGCCTGTGTGTTCGTCCTCCTACTGAAATGCATAACACAAATAGTTCCTGAGTAAAGACAACGTTCTGTTTCCTCTAAAGTTTGGTGCTCATTTTAAAAAAAAGAAAAAGAAAAAAGAAAAACTGTTTTCCAACAGCGTCTGCCAATCAAAATCTGGAAAGTAATGAAACCCCCAGAGGACACGGCGTGGCAAGCAGAGTTATAAGAGATTTTTTTTAGTTGCGACATCAAGGCAACACAACACCCATTACGTAACACGAGTGCTTCCGTGTTGTTGTCAAAAACTCCACCTGAAGGGACTTCTTCTGTAGCGTCGGCTCGATCACGCTTCGCACCTTCAACTCCCGTCTGAGTCGTTTCAAGGCGCCGTGACTGACATGTGGCAGAACAGACGGAGGGGAAAAAATGCAACGCCCTCTTGCAGTGTGTTGTAGTCTGCATCTAACGCATTGTAATCGATGCTGGATAGAGTTTAATAGGGATATTGGCTGCCACTGATTTCATTTCCACTATACGCTTCGGCAGAATAGCACAGTCCATATCCATAGTTTCCACCTGATCTACTCCATTCAGATGCAGTTAGCAGCCGTATACCTGTCCCTCTCAATTTTCATCTCTCCCAATTTTAATTTTCCTTCTCTGCATCTTTCTATCACTTGCCTCTCTAACTCTCTCTTATACATTTTCTCTTTGAATTCAGTGTGTGCCCTCTTTCTCAACACCAGTAGCTTCTTCTCATTACTGCTGGCTGCTGTTATAGTAGCCGGGTGAATCAGAATCATGCCTCTCAGTCTCCCCCGCCGAGCCCACTCCCGCTGCTCCACCTCCTTTAATCACCCATGATGAGCAGCCTTCCAGCACTAACCTATCCCTCAAATCACAATGGACCCCTCATCCCCTCCCATTAGCTTCTGCTGAATGGATTAGCTCCTCCGCTGTGCTCTCTCTTCAGGCAGGCTCCTTGTCGGAGCCTGGTTCTATCCTGTTAGGCTAATGGAAACTGGGCTTGTTTTCCTCTCCTCTCCCATCATCCAAACATATACAGTTTAATCAGACGGTGAGTCAGAGCCAGGGCTGGTGAGTTAAGAGGCTGTTGTGTTAAAGAACTGGCTTTCAAACTCGCAAAAAAGAAAACACAAAAAAAAGAAAAAGAGGCCGGTCTGGCTAAAGTCTTGTCGGGGATCGTGTGCTCGTTGGAGGAAGAATTGTGTAAATTCCCCGTGATTGCCTTCTCTTCTTGTGACCTCCACCAAAGCGTTTTGATTGGCCTCCATACTTGGGGAGCAGTGATTGCTTGCCAAGGAGAGGCAGTAAAAAGCATGTGCACAGAACCAAATTAAATAAATGAGTCAAATCAATTGAAAGGCCTTCCAAAAGATTGTTGAAGGGTAAAGTTTACTGACAGAGCTGGAAATGTTTTTTTCTTTTTTTACTCATTTGTTTGTGGCCTTATAATTGAGTTCAGCATAATAAGTAAAAGCTTAACTTTCTTACGACTTGACTAATGATTTCAAACTTTTAAACTTGGTTAGTCTTCATGGTGACTCCTAGTTTTAACAGCTTTAAACCAACTACCTAATGATTTACTAAGCACGCCAGTTCCTGAAGTGTGAGGGCGGTGTAATTTAGCGTGACAAGTAGCCAAACATACAGCATGCACTTAAGGTAATGGTTGTCACGTGTGAGGCTGGAAGGGAATGGTGCGACTCCCACAGGAATGTCGACTCAGCTGGTCCCACACCCTCCAGCGTCCCACAGTGCCGTTCGAGGGCTTATACAAGGAGAGGAGAGGGACTCCGGAGGGGGGGAAGCATAATTTAAAACCCGCAACCAATAAAAAAAAAATATGCAGAGGCAAAATAATCACTTGCATGCTACTTATTCATTGTGTTCCATTAAGAGTTATGTCGCATGTTTGCAAAGCACGATTGGCAATAACGATACGAGCGCCGGGTGTTTAATTTCAGTTTAACAAGCCGTCGTTGAGCCGCTACAAGGAGCATGAGTAATAAAAGTGTGGATATTTCACATTAACTCACAAACACTGGTCTGTGCCGTTAATACTAATAATGTAATACAGGCTATTATGTGATCTTGTAGTCTGTACAATAATACATCCACTTGGTGGTCGGGAGCGAGACTGGAAGAGCGTGGCGTTTTTGGGTCCTGTGGCTCTAAATGTGGAGCTTTCTCATGATAAACACGCTATCCTTTCCTATTTGAAACCAACCAGAACCTCCTACGTGTCATGGCCGCTAGGCATTATGGGCCACCACCAAATGACATGCTGAGCAGCCAGGCCAGCACCCTGGTGAACACTCGCATGCTCTCCTGTAGCTTTATGTAGAAAATCGTATATAATTTATTGGATTTGGCTGCAGTGCATGTATAGCACAGGGGAGCATTAAGTGTGTTCCAGTGTAGAACGGTTGCCTGCTGCTCCTCCTCACCCGTCATGCTGTGACTACATCTTCTTTTATCTTTTGAAGGCATTCTGAACTAGGATCCGTCTCTACATTGTAGCTCCGACATCAGAGCAACGTTAAAATTACTCCCACTACAAAGGCAGTGCACCTTTGAGTTAACACGTTTACTACGTCCTTTCCGTCTGAGCAAAAAACAAACAGTTTGTCCTCGGATCAAAATTCCATAACGTTATGCCCCTCAAGTCATTTCCTCTTCTAATTTCATACAAGACTTTTACAGAAATTGCTTCCGATTCAACACTCCCACGTTCAGCTTCTTATAATGCATTGAAATTTGTGGAGTTAGCGTTATTATTCCCCCCGAAGACACGCGTGCTCACATGTTGAATTGGGACGCGCCGTTGAATTTGTTATTTTAAGGTTAAATTTTCCCCCCCCAAATAATAAATGAACCTTACAAATGACTATAGGTATTCTATGGGGCCTCCAGGTGTAGTCCCGATCATGTAGTCTGTAATAAGAACATGATCTAGTTCCTCCTGCAGGGGAAGTGGAGCAGTTTGCTGAACAGGGAAAATGTCTCTATTTGAGTATAATGTCTCCTCGTGTAATAGCTATTGAACAAAAAGAAAGCATGTGATGTAAATCTGTTAATTTAACCTCAATCGTGATCAGGTTTATTACTCACTATATCCATTCATACTGATCTCCCTGGACCCTGTAGAACACTACTAGTAGATGTAGACTATTACATTCACATTGTACTCAAAATGATTGAGTTATTACGTGAAGTCTCCTTCAACTTCTGCCAAACAATCTATCAACTGCACATGTGAAGGTGCTTTCACTCTATACTCACAAACTAAACCTTGAAACCCAAACAAACGTGCTGTTGTAGAGCTGTCTGATGTAGTAAATCTTCTTTTTTTTTTGTCAGCACGTCCCGTCAATAGCAATCCATTTCTGTATTAATAGCATTCTGTATGGAAGACTTGCCTTATGCTTTGCACAGATTGAATAATAGTGTTTCCATGGATAAAGTTGGGTGTAGGTAGACGAAGAAAGTGAAGAAACGTGTTGGTATCAAACATTTAGAGATTAAAAGTAGAGTAAACAGACACCCAACAGGTAGCTTACTGTTGCAGCCTATTTTAGTCTGCTGTCTTTAAGGCCTGAGCTAGAATGTATGGTTCACTATAACCTCTCAGCTTGTCATGATAGCCCAGATATATTATATATTGTTGAGATGTATGATTGTTGTACAGAAAAAGATTAAATGTGCCAGTGAGAAAGTGAAGGTGTGTTTTACCAAAGGCTGAGGAAACAGGATCAGTGGAGTCTGGAGGTTTGATTGTAGATTTGATCCTTCAGTAACTCCAAAGTTCCCAAATAACACTGTAACTCCCCAATAAGTCCTCTCTCGCCCCCCCCCCCCCCCCTCCCCCCTGCTGTGTGTATGATGCACACTGCTCCTGTCACTGCAGCCGGTAATGATATATGTCTAATGGGCTTTAGGTTCCAGTGTAGCATGACACCTTCAGTAATCCTGCCCTGTCAGCTCCACCATCCCTGCCCTGCACTACTCCATCAGGGCTCTCACACCACAAAAATATTGGTTTTTCATTGGAGGGTGAGACCCCCCCTCCTCCTTATCATCCCTCCATCTACTTCAGGAAACTAAACTGTGTGCCAAAGGAGAGAGGCAGAAAGAAAGCTTCTTTTGCACATTGGCGATTATTATTGATGAGTTGCCCTGTCCTTTGATGATTTATTGTGAGTATATCAATACTGTATTATTGATTGACTCAGCATTTAATATTAAACACAGCTCTCAGAAGAACCCTCACATCTAGCCGTCGATGAGATACAGGTGAATATTGATGCTTGTGTCTGTCCGTTGTAGACTTGAGGAAGACCTTTGACCAGGAGCCTCTTGGGAAGGAAGTGTCTCTGGAACAGGAAGTGTTGCTCCAGTGTCGCCCACCTGAAGGCATCCCAGCTGCTGAGGTAAGTGCACTGTAGTTGTTCGGATTATTGTAAGGTCATTTCTAATATGCACTCATACATGTTCACAATAGAAATGCAGGCAGCTGGGATTCTCCAGACGGAGCCGCCCCAAAGGTTCTCAAGAAAAAAAGGAAAAGAGGTTCATGTGGAGAGCTCGCCATTATATTTTTCTACATATTGGATAGATAAAATGCCTAGATATTTAGCATATTAACATGTATTATATGTTCTGGTAATTCCAGTCATAGTTTCTGTTCTTTTATGTCTCTATAAAAAAGGTGAAAACTGCATCGACGGAGTTAAATTTCCCTCAGTTTTGACCTCTGCTCATTTCAGAAGTTGTAATAAAATAAATATGAATAAATCTGACACAGTCTAGCGCTCAGATATGGATGTTTTTTTCCCCACTGCTGCCTGGACTATTTAAGCTGTTTGGCTATTTTCCTGAACATCAGCCAGTCTCTGCAGTTTGGTCAGAGGAGAAAAAATTGTAATTATCTGCTGTAGGGGGGGAAAAAAGAATAAAAAGCAGTTATGTCCCTGTGTTACCTTAGCTCGGCGCATATCGCCTCCCTGCTCTACTTCCTTCGCTGCCCTACAGTAGAGGGCTGTTGCAGCTGCATTTGAAAAGGCTCAGTTGAGATTGCAGGAACATAAATAGAGGATGAAAGGGTGGTTTGATGGGTGGGGGCGGCTTTGGTGTGTATTTTTTTTTTTTTTTTTAAGATGGGGGTGTTGGGACTGAACTCTGCAAAGGCTTGTGATTGACCTGGAAAAGCCGAGCTAAGTGAGTGGAACTGCACAGCGTTTATCCCCGCTGAAAGTGCTGACAGGCTAAATGGACAAAAGTTTTGGGACCGGCACTCCACGGTCTCTCCTTATAGGAGCCGGGCTTCAGTCAGATAGCGTTCCTATAACAGTCATACCGGCGATTCTGCTGCCTATCCAAGGTCTCTCTGTCAGTCTTGGATTGGCTCAGTGCCGCCATTAAAGACTCAGCTGGGGTCCAATCATGACGCATCTATGCTTCCTGAGCTATGGCGTTGCTGTGGCAACCTAGATGTTTCAATGAGAGGTTTGCCAACATTAATAGTTTATTTCAGTCCAGGTAAAGGTTGCATCTGTGTTGTTTTCATGAACCTTTCAATGAACAAGAGTAAGCATTTTTCATTATGAGGTTTAGGATATGATGTTCTGCATTTGAAGCAATCTCTTCGAAAAAAAAAAAAAAAGCTTAAACAGATCAATGTCTGTATTCTCACTGAGAGCAGTGATTGTTTTTGTGCAGTTTTCCGCTTCTTTAATTACTCGCACTTACCTCATGGCGACAAAAAAAAGGACAACATTTCCATTCCACAAGTTGTTTTTGCTCTTTTTTTTCCTCTTGAATTTAAACACAGCTGCCTCAGTGGGGAAAAAAAGGACAAAACTGAATGCTGCTTTCTCATCTGTTTGTCAGGCCTTTTCTCACACAAGCCCGCCAGAGAGAAAAAAAAAAAAAAAAGCAGATGGGCTAAGTCTGTGGTTACACATGAATCTGCAGAAATGTGGAGCAGCCGTTGTGAAGGAAGGATCTGTCATATTTCACCCACTCCGAGACAAAAAAATAATATAGCGGGGATGAGAGAGGTTGAAGGCGGAGGGAGAGGAGCTGTTGAGGTTTGTCCGGGTTTGGATCCAGTAGGTTGTTGTCAGGCCTCCAGTGGGCTGTCAGCTCACTCTGTGCCTCCTTTACAGGGCTTCGCCTTGCGAGGGAGAGGCCACATAACCCATACTATTACAGCACTTTTGTTAAATCGTGTGGACTGTATGTGATGGACATTGTGCTGTGTGGCATGGTTCTAAAGCCATTTTTTCCAGCAACACACACACACACACACACACACACACACACACACACCACACGCACACACACACACACACACTGTGCTGACTGCATGTGAACTGTCCCCATCCCCGTGTTTCCACATGGATGTTCACATGTCAGGGTACCAGCGAGGGCATGAACACGTCCGCATGCTGCAGCCACACATGATAACATGCTGCCAACAACTCAAGAGAGAAAAATGTAATTGTGGCTGACCAGCTGGCAGAAAAGACTCACTGCCGATGAACTGCTTCTTCCTTTCAAACTAGAATCTTCGTCTTAGAAGGAAAGTCTGTTGCTTAGGTTTGTACACATTCTGTTGTCATCGTTAATAGTTTCTAAAATGCTGATTCGCTGTTAGAATAATGTCCTCCGAGATAACATCATAATAGTCAAACTGTTGCAGGCGCCGATGCTTTCTGACACTTAGAGGTTGTTAATGTTCAGTTTTAATGAAGATATTTTGTTGAGATCAGCTATAACGCCACATTTCTGCAGCTGGTTTAGACAGTGAGTCTACACACACACACACACACACACACACGCATCCTCCGGACTACAAAGCCCATGTTCTGGAGAATTCAAAGACAGTCGGTCACAATTGGTTTGGATCTCGGGTTACAAAGTGGATCTGCACTATTTAATGTTATCCGGTGTCATTCTCTGTCCTCCCACTTCTCAGATGATTTACATGATAGGTTCTCGGGTCGGTGTACCACAGCAATGACGCTCTGTGATTCTATTTAAGTGGTTTGGAGTCTTTGTTGGCTTCCTGCGGCGGCCGGTTGCCCTGAAAAGCTAAACATTATGCTGAATAATCAGAATCGCTCCTGTGATGATGCAGCAACTTTTTACATAACAGAAGATATGAAACGGTTCCCATCAGACATCTCGGAGGTTTTTTCATTTTTGAGTCTTGAGTTATCCCGGCCCTTATTTCTGACAGGTTATTCACACTTGATGCATTGATTTTCTGGTGTACAGATAGTCCCTGAGTTGTTGGATACACACACACATGCACACACATGCACGCACGTCCACGTCGCGCCACAAAGAAAATAAGCAGACGGCATTTATTTTGGCTCTCCTTGCAACCATTACCAGTGGAACTTTGGCCTCAAAGGACTGAAATACTGCAAGTGAGGTTTCTGAAATAGCAAAAGGATTCAATCATCTGAAAGTCTTGTATGGTCTGAATACATTAGACACTCACCAGGCTCCCTAAAAGTCATTGTTACACATTTCCACCGCCATGAATATTTGATGTATACTTAATCAAGAGCAGAAGGAAAATGTAACTGTTGAGACTATTCTTGGAAGGCAGCGAGAGGGAGTGATTTGGCAGGGAAGGCTTCGTTTCTGTGTTATGTGGGCTCACTCTCCGTCGGGAGAGAAAAGGTAAAGATGGGGATGGAGGACTTTCCCTCAACACTGATCATTCTCTTTAAATACCTCCATGAAGCTCTTTCATCAACATTTTAAGGGCGCCTGGAGAATTAACAGTGGCCTCTTTTCATAGCCGAGAACATGTGGCAGGCTCATAAAACTGACTTAAATCTCTTTGTGGAGGAATACGCCGTCATTGTTCCGCCCTCTTTTCTTCTCCCATGCCCTCCATCTCCACTTCAGAGCACTTGTCACAGCCCCGAGAGAAAGACACGGGTTCAGAGGTGATGCAGCACTGTGAGCTGCTGAGCCTGTTTCCATGGAAGCGGGACTTTAATTCAGGCATCTCCTCAGTCAGCCGGGGTCCTGCCGTGTTATCATGGGTAACGAGTCATTGATGCTCTGCAGGGGAAGAGGCCCCGCTGCCATGATTAAGTCCACTGGCTTTACCCGAGAAGAAAGCCGAGGAAACACAAAGATCTTTACTTCACACTCCCTCATCCAGAGAAAGTGAGAAAAACTAAGCCGGATGAATTTTCGACAGCTGGGACGGCAGCCAAAGCCAAATTCAAGGGGTTTTCAAACGTAGCACTGTGAATCCATAGAAACGGTAGCTTTTTTTCAAATATTATTAAGCTCGAGCGATGTGTCACTTTTTCTTTTTGTTATCGACTAAATGTATTGATAATGAATCATCAGCGCTGACTGATGCATTTCTAAATCGAATCTGGCACGTTATGGAGATCCAGCATCCAACCTTTTCCACACGTCAAACCACGTAAATGTCAGGGATTAGCATCACTGTTGATTTTAGGTCCAGTTCCACTTAATAGGCCAGAGTGAAGACGGAGCGCCAAAACGGCGACTCGTCGGGTCACCTTGTCAAAAAACGTTGAGTGCTTCCTCCGAGTCAAAATGCTCTATAGTGTAGTTATGAGGGGGGGCAGGAATGTCAAGAGTAACAACACCTCGGCGCCCAGTCTAAAGGGATGTGTGTTTTCATTTAGGTTACCCACGGGAGAGAGAGTGTCAGGAGGCTAGACTGAAACCCCCTGGCAACCAACCAAAGATTGCCCTTTAGGCTCCCGCCTGTCAATCACTCCCTGTGCGAAGCCTGTGATTTACTCTAATAGCCTGACATTTTTGAGCTCTGCTGTGCTCTGTAAGTCACTGCACTTTCTTTTCTTTTCTTTTTTTACCTTAACAAACATTTACATGTACAACTTTGGACCTGAGGGCTTCTTTTTTTTTTCTGTGTACGGACTCCATCAGACCACCTATGAGAAAGAAAAGAAAATATTATGCATGACCGGACAAAGTCGAGAAGCCCTGCTCGGGGGTCTAGAAGGATGCAAAGTCGTAAACCGATGCCAGGAAACATATCCAGCTAACTACGACACGCACTTCGGGCTGCGAGAACAGCTGGTATATTGAAAACCTCGTTGCCATTCTTGTGTTTTGAATCGCTGGTTCACCTGCCATCACAGCTTCCTCCTAAGCCCTCCAGGTATACGCAGCTACTTTGTTTACAGTTCCAAAAAGGGCATAAAATGATCAAAAAAACAACACCCTAGAATTGCGGGGAAGGTGAATTGCTGGATGCCAGCTGGTATTTTATTTTAACACAGGGATGAGACTACTCAACGTTTTCTTTATCACTTTTTAAAATGATTTTTTAAAAACTGTTTACACCGAACTTGTTTTGTTCCGGCATTTCTATCCTGAAGTTTGTATTCTATACTAAGAGAGTTTTTCTGAGGCCAGAGGACACTTGTGGAGACCAAGGACTGCATGCAGTGTATCACACAGTCCCCCCGCTTGCACAGCTGCAGCCTTAGTAATGGTTTACACTGCTTTATTTGCTATTTCATATCAAATGCCTCTCTGCAGCCAACTTTTACTCATCCACCCACACTCCCAGTATCAAAAGATTTTGGCTTAAAAAAACAAAATGTACAGTAATAATGACAGATATCTCAAAGACGCCATCATCGCCATCAAAACACAATCAGCTGCTTTGTGGACCGAGGATGATTCATGTGCCACACTTTAGAACAAATCCTGTTTTAATGCCTCCCAAACAAACGGACCAACAAAGTGGTGAAAACATGAACTCCCGTCAACGTTATGTCGCAGCAAGGGGGGGGGGGCTTCCAGAAATCCTATCTGAGGAGAAAATGGAGAGAGCTAGCTTTAAGAAATAGCTGCTCCTCTTTCAGCGGACTGTGGGGAGCTTTAGGCAGGACTGAGCTGGAGGAGGTCATTACTCCCACTGATCCGTCTTCTGTGTGGACACCGGAACCACTCCAGCTTCACCTCTCTTACCTAACCTCAGCCTCCCTCCTTAGCCCAACCCCCATCCCACACCAGCTCCTCACAAACACACTACGTAGTTCCAGGCAAGAAATACAGGCACACACACACGCTCATATTCTTCCCATCACACCTCCATATATCACACCTTGGTGCATTTTCGGCTCCTCAATATTTATACAACTCGCATTTCCATTCTTGTCATGCAGGCAGATGCAGAGCATATGGCTCGTTGTCTCATAGTAAATGATTGAATAATCAGTTTGTAACCTTTTGTGGCTCATTCTCCAGGTGTGTCATTCAAGCCGGCGGCGGATGTGCGATGTGAAAAAAGGGGGGGAAATGAATAAATTACACCGGGTAGATAGTTAGACTTCACGTGGAGGAGCGGGAGAGCTGGTAATGACTTCTCTGTAGAGGAGTCTCACGCGATTCTCTGGAACATTTTTGTTCCCTTTCCTCCCCCGTTCTTCCCTTTTCACACACCCCTCCACCCCCGCGCTCCGACGTACGTTCTATTCCTGACACAACAGCGATGAGTAATGAATGGTTTTGCCTCACGCCGGTTCTTAACAAGTGAGCGGATTGTATACGTTGTGTTCTGTATATTGGGCTAATTGGTGTTGTGCTGTGCACTCGGAGCACGCAGACGTCCAGCTTAACGGCTGCAGCCTGCTCTGTTTGCTTACAGCGGGAGAAAAAGTGACAGTGGAAGGACATCGAAGCTTCGCCCCCGATTCGGCGCGTCACAGCACCGCTGTGACGGGTCTCTCCAAAGAGCTGAAGGCGAGCTCCAGCATCGTGTTCCAACGTCAATTACATCATGAAGGACACTTAAATGCAGCTTGCTAAGGGTCTGAACATTTCCAATGGTACAATTATAATTTTTTTTGTTATTGTCAAGCCTATTTTGGGGAAAATACACAAAAAGCAATCTAGGTTTTATGGCATGTTTTACTTAAAAGTATGCCCATTTAATTGCATTGTAACCACGCACTGCATTCGGCTGTGTGCTCTCTCTTCCATCACATGTACACATCATTTAGCATCTCGTTAAATAGGAATTTGGTAGAATGATAACCCCTCTGCATTCACAGTGTATTCTCCCATCCCTTGTGCAGCCCACACTGCTGCCAACATTTCACTGCCTGAGCCAAAGGACTACTTGCTTTCATGTAACTTTTAATTAAATTCCTGGAGTAAATACATTTTTGTATTTTTATATTCCAGTTAAAACAAGCAGAAGGTAGCCAAAAGCAAAATAAAAAAAAAAAAAAAATAGCTAGCTTTTATTAGATAACAATGTATTGTTATTATTACATAAAGTATTGAGATGATGGAATAGTTAAGCATCTAACCTGAAGTGCAAAAATTAGATAAAAATGGAATAAATGGTATGAATAGTATCAGACATGTGAAGCTGTTCCAGTTGGTAGTGCAAATATCAGTCAATTCTTTTTAATTCTCATGGAAAGTTTCCACCTTGAATATTCCTGGATTTCTTTTGCAACCCTTTTAGTACCTCCTTTGCAAGATTTCTTATTCTAACCTGTCTTCATTATTTTTCTCAATGCCACCCATGATGCATCTCTGGTCTATGAGTTCTCCAGAGCTCAAGAGACAAGAAAAAGAAAGAAAAGCTGTCCTCTCAGATCGTTTTTCTTTGTTTACCTCTCTAGTCTTTCCCTTACTCACTCACTCATTCAGACACTTTCGCCTCTTCAAGACAAAGTCAGCTCCTTGTAACCTTTTCCCTCCGTTCCCCGTCTTTATTCTTTCTTGTGCTCGGTGGTGATGATGCACACTTGTGACCCTCCTCCTGCTGTACGTACACCACACTCCTTCTCACCCATCCATCACCTCCTTACCATCTGTCCTGCGCTTTTCTTTCTGTCCGTCTCCTCCTCGTCCTCTCTAGGTTTAGGTGACCGTCTCGCTGCCTGTCCCTCGCTGTCAGTTAGCTGTCTCCCAGCCGAGACAGACTCCCTTTTCTTTAAGGCAGCTGACATGTGGCAATTTCCCTTCGTTAATGACAAGAAATGTGCCAATTACCTCTCCGGATGTTTTACTGCCAATCAGATGCTAACGAGCTGTGAGTGTGAGTGTGTGTGAGTGTGTGTGTGAGAGTGTGTGTGTGTGTTGCCATGTGAAAAGTTGGACAAATGCTATACGAGATTTCTTCTGCATAATTTTAATCATTTGCGATCTTTCCACAAGTATGGTGTAGATTGGCTTACCTTTTCATCTCAGGTTTTATTAATGAGCCCTAATTATAGTCGGCGCAGAAGACACATGATGGGTGAACTGTTGCTCACTTTAGCTCCCTGCACACACACACACACACACACACACACACACATTCCCACTCCCGACACGAGTTTCTCACCACGTTCCATCTCCTCGTCACCGTCTCCCTCCCACCCCTCCATCTGCACTGAAAAGCCCTTTTGTTCAATTTTTAATTACCTTCTCATATAAAAGTGCTCTTGACATCTGAACGCAGCGTGTTTGGAGAGGCTGCCTCTGTGATTGGAGCAAAATTGGCTAACCACCTCTTTGTATCGGCTGTCAATCTCCATTGGAAGAATGGACCTTGTACGTACTAATGCTCTTTGCTCAGCGCGCAGTAGAAAAAAAAAACCTCTAAATAACATTTATGATGTCAACAATCATCCTTTTTTTTTTGATTGCATCATCTTTTCATCGACTTGTCTTCATGACACAGGGAACACAAAATCAGATTCCTCTGAAATCTTTGCTGGTTGACACAGGTCCATATTTATTCTACATAACCCTTGTTCAATGGCTATAATGTAGCCTCCATGCAATCTATAATGATGGTAGTGGTCGCTTTCATTGCAGTGATAATGCAGAGGTAGTTATTTCATGTTATTTCTAATGCTTATGCCTAATGTATATAATAAGATGACATTTAGATCCCTCTGTGTTCTTCAGGGAGGAAATGTCACCAGAAGCTGCCGCTTAGTGAGTTATTATTGAGATCTTCTGCTCCTCCACTCCTGAATGTCATGACAGATGTCTAACTGCCACCTTAGCAGATGTCGAGGCACATTTGTTGCAGTAAAATTAAAACAGAAGCCAACTTAATAGCACAATACTGAGACGCGTAATTATATACACCTATCACATATGTTCAGGCTTTGCTATAAAAATCCCCGAGTAACCATTAAAGAGCGCTCCGTGTTCTTAAGCTGCGTTATCGCCAACCATCGTTCTCACTGAGTGGTTTCAGTTCACAGGAATAATAAAGACTGACACCTAAGGATTGACAGTGTCAACAGAATGACAATGACACATCTATTACTATAGACTAGATGTTCTGTTTCTCGTGTCTAAGTCCGTACTGCATGCTTCTTTCATTAAGAATCTAGTAACAAATTAAAGGAAAATAGCATCTGCTAACATAAAGACTTTTCTTTCTATGTGGCAAGAATTACCAAGATGCTGTACCATGATTTGAGGAACAAAGACGACGTATAAGACAGCTCCTCGAGATTGATTCAGCTAACACGCTGTTTATGGAAGAAAACATCCATAAACAGCAAAAATCAGGAGAGAATAAACATCGAGCTTTACTTGAAAGCTCTGCTGATGTTTAGTCCGCATCCGGTGTTTGGTCAGATGTGAGCGCCGTCGTGGTGATACGTGTTTTATGTGCTGCATACGTTGATGTGAAGGGGAGGCTGGGGAAGAATACTTTAACTGAAAATAATTGTGTGGTATTGAAAACATTTCCTTGTCAGCCTCTGTGACGTGTTCCCCGCTGGATGCGAGAGCAGGCAGCTGAGGTATTACTCTGATGGCGTCTTTGATATCTGCCATCTCAAGCAAACACAAAACCCCAGTGAAGCTGGTGATGCATGTCACAATCGGCCCATCTCCTCCTTTGAGAAAGTTCTAGCAATGCTGGTCCTGCAACAAAGCCCGATGTGTTGTACATCTCTGCACCTCTGCATGGCCTTTCTGTGTTTCCAACAACAACAGTGAGCCTGCACGCCGTTTTGTTCTTCATATCAGGTTATTGTCCCACTTTTTTTGAGATACTTTATCTCATGAGAAAGACCCTTCATAAACATCCTACCTGTCTTTGCCTGCACCACTTCTTAGCGTCTTATCTCTTATCGGGGGCCCTGCTCCTCGTGGGATACCACAATATGCAGGAAGCTATCTATTTGGCAGGCCTCCCCGTCACTGGATGGCTCCTTTTGAAGAAAACCAGAGAACCAGCAAATTATTTTTTCAAAGTGGCCGCAGAGTGTGACGTGGCACGTGTTATTCTAAAAAAAAAAAAAAAACCCTCCCGTACCTTCACACCTCTTGAGAGAGAAAAAGGATCTCTGTGATTTACAGCCAAATAACGGCTCTAAATGGTCCCCAGTTCTGTGATAGTGCCAGGAGTTCAATATCCGTATCATTTAGAGGAATGAAACTCATAAGGAAAGGTCAGAGAGTCTCTCAGCTTCCAGAATTTCCTCCACCGCCTGACAATGCTGCAGTTACTGTAGTGCTTTGTTCAAGGGGGAGAATAAAAAGAGCATGATAGCTATTGACTTTTTGTAGCGGGACCTCAGAGACGTAAACAATCGCGCTCTAATCCAGCCGCTATGTGAGAGGTTAGTCGGAGAGCACAGACGAACCACGACTTGTTTAATCATCGCTGTGATTTTTCTTCAATTTGAGAGGTCAACCTGTCACATCCCCTCACGCCGTCTGTTTAAAAGAGATTTTGTCTGAGCTCTCTTCTTCTTCTTCTTCTTCTCTCTTAGGTGGAGTGGTTAAAGAACGAGGAAGTTATAGATCCCGCGGATGACAGGAACTTCTACATCACCATCGACCACAACCTCATCATCAAACAGGCCCGCCTCTCCGACACCGCCAACTACACTTGCGTCGCAAAGAACATCGTGGCCAAGAGACGCAGCACCACCGCCACCGTTATCGTCTATGGTAAGGCCTCCATCTGAACACTCAACCACCTCAATGAGATCCACAAATACAGTCTCACATCTCCCGATCTGCACTCCCTCCTCCAGATCGGTTAAGTCAGACGCCAGTGCAGAGAGAAAAGTGTTGAGTTCCTATAAGAAGGCAGCTCAACTGAGGGGAAAAAAAAACAAATAAAAAAACAACAAATTTCAAAGTCACTCTGCATAAAGCGAATCCCTCTCTCTCTCCCGGGGCGTGTAACACTCGCTCATTTTGTTCACGCCGCAAGGTGTGCAAGGAATGGAAGATAAGTGATTTTTCTGAACTGTAAGTGAGGTGCTGATGCGGCTGAGGCGTACTTAAAGAGACCCCCGCTGCGGTTTCACACAGACTCACCCACTGTTTCCCTAACATCAGCTAACACGACTGTTATTGCACAGCGCGGCTGTGAAGACGAACCGACGCCTGCTGGAGGCTGTGCGTTTTTTTTTTTTTTCCAAATGAAGAGTCACTGCATGTATGTGAATGGAGGAACAGATGTTTGAAAACGATGCTTTCACCGGGGTTAAGTTTCCCTTAAATCTGAAATCCCCTCATCACATTCTGCACGACGTGGACATTGAGGATGACGCGATAAATCTAAGCGCGATGTACAAACAAATTGTAAATCCAAGGGAGCCGATTTCAGGGACAAGGGTCGCTGTCTGTGCAAGGCTTTACCGTCTCCAACGGTCTATTAGGACTAAGTGTCGAATAACTGCTTTGATGTCAGCTCATCCTTGACAGAAAGTACAACAAGCCACGGCGTCTGTCGGTGCCGTCCTTGCTTCTTTTTTTTCTCCCAAAATGGGATATTCGCACATTTATGCACAGTTGTATGTGAGAGCACAGATAGGGGACTCATAGGATACGGGAGAGGTGTGTCAGATACTAGTGAGAAGGACAGCCAGTCTGTTTTTAGCCCAGTGGTTTCCAGCCTCTTCCTGCTGCAAGGACGCTGGAAACAGGAGCAGAAACAAAAGGAGAGAAGGAGGGAGAGAGGAGATAGATTCATGATCCACGGAGGAAAGAGCGCAGACAGTAAAGAAATGTGGACTTTGGCAGTCTTCCCCCCCAGAGTCCAATATTTTGGGCTTCACTCATAAGCATGTCACATTTTGAAAGTCGGAGGCTCCGAGGGGCCCCTCCCGGTTCCACCATCTCAAATGCCACGGACTTGTTCTCAGCCACAAGCCCTGGTGTCACTCTGCACTGGATTTAGTTGCTGACAGAGATGGATGAGCGAGGGAAGAGAGGCATTAGGAGGAATCAGTGAATGGGAAAATGCCGCAATCTGACCAGAATTTACTGTCTGGCTGCATGGCAGAGTGATGACCCGAGATGTCAGGGTCAGACACACAGAAACACTATACGTACATGTTACAAAGGGATGAATGATGGAGACAAACCTAATAAAATCCAAATTTAATGTTTTTATTTTTTTGATATCACTTTTTATTTCTTTTTTATTTCTTATAATGTATATTTTTAACTTGTTTTTGAAAATGCATTATGAATCGAAGGACGGTAGTGAGAAAACAAACAGCCTCAGTGACGGTCCAGCATATTTTATCATCCTCTGTTCCAGTGAACGGTGGTTGGTCGACGTGGACCGAGTGGTCGGTGTGCAACAGCCGCTGTGGCCGCGGTTACCAGAAACGCACGCGCAGCTGCACCAACCCGGCCCCGCTCAACGGCGGCGCCATCTGCGACGGGCAAGGCATCCAGAAGCTGGCATGCAATCCTCTCTGCCCAGGTATGGCTATCCGATTACATTACACCCTCTTAGTAGTTGACAGCGTATGGGTGCACACAAAAAAAAAGAAAAATACATGAATTAAGATTCAAGTTTGCATATTTCGCTCTGTTTGCGCCTCCGCCCTTACGTGTGTCTCTCTCCCACATATCCCTCACCGTCTCAATCACGCATCCGTTCACCCACGCGTTCTCATCTGTCATTTCATCCCCCCCTCCCCCTGTTTGTCCTGTCTGTTGTGTGGTAGTGGATGGCCTGTGGACAGAGTGGAGTAAATGGTCCACCTGTGGGACAGAGTGCACCCACTGGAGGAGGAGAGAATGCGGCGCCCCGGCACCCAAAAACGGGGGGAAGGACTGTGAGGGCATGGTGCTCCAGTCCAAGAACTGCACCGATGGGATGTGCATGCAGAGTGAGTACCCGACTAATGCTCCGCTACTCCCTCTGACCGGCCGAACCGGAGACATTTCCTCACCCTTTGACCGCTCGGCTCTTTCATCGACGCGCTGTGTTTCACTTCCCCACATGGCACTCTCACCCTGTCTCTCACTCTGTCTCACCTCGCTCATACATAAACAAGAAGATATGCTAAATGCCTTTCCTCCCTGTCTTCTGCCCACAGTCTCTTTATTTGCACATTCATGATTCGGATAAAAGTGACATAAGTAGAAACCACGGCATGTCTTTTTTTTTTCTTCGGTCCAATGAGAGGAAACACGAGGCCACAGAGTGGCACACGTGTAGACTTCAGTATTGTAGACTTCATATAATCTAGTCTCATAAAGTGAACAAGTATTGTAGACTTCATATAATCTAGTCTCATAAAGTGAGCAAGTATTGTAGACTTCATATAATCTAGTCTCATAAAGTGAGCAAGTATTGTAGACTTCATATAATCTACTCTCATAAAGTGAACAAGTATTGCATACTTCATATAATCTAGTCTCATAAAGTGAACAAGTATTGTAGACTTCATATAATCTAGTCTCATAAAGTGAGCAAGTATTGTAGACTTCATATAATCTAGTCTCATAAAGTGAACAAGTATTACAGACTTCATATAATCTGGTCTCATAAAGTGAACAAGTATTGCAGACTTCATATAATCTAGTCTCATAAAGTGAACAAGTATTGTAGACTTCATATAATCTAGTCTCATAAAGTGAACAAGTATTGTAGACTTCATATAATCTAGTCTCATAAAGTGAACAAGTATTACAGACTTCATATAATCTGGTCTCATAAAGTGAACAAGTATTGTAGACTTCATATAATCTAGTCTCATAAAGTGAACAAGTATTGTAGACTTCATATAATCTAGTCTCATAAAGTGAACAAGTATTACAGACTTCATATAATCTGGTCTCATAAAGTGAACAAGTATTGTAGACTTCATATAATCTAGTCTCATAAAGTGAGCAAGTATTGTAGACTTCATATAATCTAGTCTCATAAAGTGAACAAGTATTGTAGACTTCATATAATCTGGTCTCATAAAGTGAGCAAGTATTTCAGACTTCATATAATCTATTCTCATAAAGTGAGCAAGTATTGCAGACTTCATATAATCTATTCTCATAAAGTGAACAAGTATTGTAGACTTCAATAATCTAGTCTAGTCTCAGAGAAGTATTATACTGCAAATAATCTGGTCTCACCATGATTCCCAAGTATAGAAAAGGCTCCGGGATGCATCAGCATTTTTTCCCTCATCAATCACAATTCTTCAATTGGTTTCACCGTTTTGTTGCTAACAATAAAAAGGCTAAAGCCAGTTTGTGGTGCAGCCAGATATTTCTCTGCAGGCAACAAATTGTTTTCTGCTTTTCTCTCTTCCAGCAAGTTGAAAAACAGCCACGCAGTTTAGTCGAGCCAACAACCGTGCTCCCGCTCCCTTTATAATACATTCACAGATTGGAGTCATGCTGCAGTCGCTGTGATGCACACGTGTGTGTGTGTGCGTGTGTGTGTGTGTGTGTGTGTGTGTTCACTGCAGTGTTATGAAGCTACAGGGTAAACTTTTTGACACCTTGAACTTCATCTACTAAAATAGTCTTTGCCTTGGTTTCTGTGCCGGTTCTAACAAGAAAAGGAGGATGAGAAGGAAGGCTGCTGGGAAGACGGTAACCGAGTTAAACTCTGTCTAGTTCAATAAAAAAATCCTCCCCAATAAACATCTCTGAATGTGTTAGACCCCCACACGCTGTCACAGATGCCTCCATTATGTGTGTAACCTACCGCAGATGGTGATGGTGACACTAATAGTATAACAGAGGCTTGGCTGCTGGATTTCTACACTTTGATGCAGCCGGCCGTCGCCGTGAGCAACCCGTCGGGGGGGTGAACTGCTACCTGCATTATGTCACCGACTGGTCTGTCTGTCCGTACGTACGTATGGAGGACTGACAGGAAACTATGGCAGTGATTTCATCTGACGTGAGCGTCAGTGGAACGCATTAGCTGATTTTACAGCCAAGGTCGTACGTTTGCGGCGTATAGAAGCATCGGCTAGCAATCTACAAGAAAACCTACTCATATTTGTCTTATTCATCATATTTTATTCTCCCTCTGCGGCACAAAAGACGTTCACCCCCCCCCCCACACACTCTCCCCGCCCTCCGGCGACTCAACCTATCACAGAAGCATTAGTTCTCGGCAGATTGATGGCCGGCTTGCAGAGAATATAAAGCCATAATGATATAGATTTAGGATCATTTCAGGGATTGATTTTTTGGGAAGCTAAGAGGGTGAAGCCACTTATGTCAACGCTAATGACCATTTCCACGAGCATTTAGGAGAACGGCCCCATTATCTAAAAGCTCACATTATGGCAAATATGATTGGGAGTGGAAGTTGTGTGCAATCCGAACTCACCTCGGACCGCTGATCTGCTCCCTCCAGTGCGGCGCCTCGGACCGGGGCGAACGCGTGTCTGTGGATTCCGTTGCACCTTGATCTTATTTTCTGTTGTTTGAATTTATTTAAATCACTTCAATAGCAATCCATCGCTGAAATCAGGGGGGGGCGAAAGGAATTTGATCCAACCAGAGCTGGAAATAGTAAACGTGCCGATGCTCTGCCTCCACCGCTGCACAAAAACACAACTGACACCGAGTCAAAAAGATCGTTGTGTGATAATTTACTTTGCAGCTTGTTCATCGCATTTCAAGTTTAGGGGGGAGGGTTAGGCGTTAACAGTTACGAATCTACTGATCAAGAGAGGTTGCACTCTGCCCGTTCAGAGAGAACTTCCCAACTCTAACACAGGAGTGTAGTTTTCACAGTTCGCTGAGGATGACCTGTCTAACTCTCTTGTTTTTCGCTCTCCCTCCGCGGTCTGCCTTCTTTGATTCTCAGACATGACATTTGCTTGGCATATTGATGTAGAGGAAGGGGAGTGCATACTCATAGCCAGGGCAAATGCTTTATTGCTATCAAACACCCGAACATAGGGGGGGAAAACAGATCGAATACGAGAACATAAGAAGTGAAAAAAAAAACAGTAGTTATTATAACAATGACCTCAGTTTTGCCAGATAACAGTATCTCTCTCTGAGGATTGAAATCTGTCACATTGAAGGGAGTAATGGCTGAAACACAGACGGTGATTTCCTGTCCTATAAGTCCCACTTCCTCCCCAGCACCATCTTGTCAGGAAGGAATAATCGCGGTCTCTCTGGGGCACTGAGGTTTCCTTTCCGAGCCCACCCAGTGAAGCATGCTTTTACTCTGGCTATACTGTAGACTGACGGATGAATAGAAACTCTGCAGGATGGGTTCAAATGGGCCATCAGTTAGACTGACCCTGACAGAGCCCCCCCCCCACCACCCCCCTGCTCCGGGCTGGTCCACCCTGTTGCCTGATTACATGAACACACCAACCCCATCTATCAAGCCATTGATTTTCCTGTCGGTCCACTTGTCTGCCCGTGGCTCTCTCCCTCTCCAATAAGGACTTCATTGTTTGTATAGTTGTTTATGGATGTCCCAGGGAGCCGGAATATTATGTGCACCATCCTTGGCTGCACTTCTAAGCTGCTTTCCTCTTCACGTCAACAAACACCAAAGCCGACTAAAAAAGCCCAGGCTCCGAAAAGCCATCCATGTTGAACATTTTTTCTTCAACCTTTTTTACCTTACGTGATCTCCTCCTTCCGACCCCGTGTTACCGACCCCTCCATCCACCTTCCAGTGACGGATGTTGGAGTCCTCACTTCATCAGCCCCTCCGTTCTTCCCCTCACCTGCCAGCATCAGTCCTGCTGCTGCTGTGGCACTAAACCCGGTTGATGGATCGCACCGCTCCCTCACAGAACCTCCATGTTTCCCCCCCTCCTCTCATCCATCTATATAGTCTGTACACAGATCTGGAGAGGAGGGGCCAAATCAAGAAAGATCGCGTCCCTGTGTCATCACTCCTACTCATGAGTTTGTTGCTGTCTCATTTGTTGAGTTTGTTTTTTCTGTTGGCTTAAATTTGATTTTCATCATCCCTCTCCCCTCCCTCTCCCCTCCCCTCACCCCTCCTTACATCCCCTGCTCTCTCTCTCCCACCCATCCTCTCCTCTCTTCAAGGTTCCTTATATCAGAAGTCCTCTGAGGCAAAAGGCAAGAGTGATTTGGGAAATTCATGTGAGTTGTTTTTTTGTTTTTGGTTCTTTTAACATCATTTTCTACATCCATTCTCACGTCTGTCTCTAATCTTCATTGAGAGTTTGTGCACAAGGAATTTTTACAGTCTCCCTCATATCCCCAGATAATTCATTAGCAACATTACTTTTATTGCAAACAAACTTTTACAAGTGGTTATTTGTGCGATGAGAAACAAATGTTTGCCATTGTTCTTTCATGTCCTTCTATGTTTCATTACTGCTGTTCTGTTTTGTTTTTTACTTGCAGATTTACAGATTTTATTTTATTTCCGTCCCGTCCTTTCTCATAATGTCTCTCTGCTAGCCGGCTGCCTGTTTGCTGTTGCTCTAAGTCAAAGCTGATATTGCTCATTGCCCTGTTGCGCCTTAAGAACTTCAGCCTGATACTTTATCTCCCCGTGAGCTGTGTTGTGGCAAACAATTTAACCCACTGTGTCTTCCTTAGTGTAAATCTGTAGTACTTTTTCCCCTTCTCTGCATCTCCCCCTGTAAATCTCTGCGTCCTCACAGAGAATGAAGTGTTCAATAATCCCTTTCATTTCCATTTCTTGTACTTTTCCCTCTCCAACAATGGCTCATGTTCAAAGGGATGTATTAATCTAAGTGATACATTTTAATGCGTACAATGAGCAGGTTGCTGCCTCCATCATCAAAGCGGGGATGGGAGATTGTTCGACTGAGGGGATATATGTTAAATAACTGCGGGGAAGCTTTGCCGAGGAAGCACGGTGAAATTACATTTTTCAGACTTTCATCGTCGGCTCCCTGCTCTGTTTCCAGCTCGCGTCTGCGCGTGGAGAAGGATTAGAGGGCTAACATATATGAGGATATATCTTGACATTCCTCTTTAATGTGATGTCTCAGTTAAGGCGGCGTAGAGAGAGCGAGGTCAGACATGGGGACTGAGGGAAATTAAGTCTTCCCCCGCCGCTTTAATTGCAACAATTCAACACATCTTAACCTAAAGAAACAAGCTTTTTTTTTTCTAAATCGCTATGGTAATGCAGTGAGCACAAAAAGGTATGCCTTAGTGGAGGTCATACCTAGATAAATTCTGATGGAGATCCCTGAAGAGTCGATGATTAGATCCGAGCAGCCTGATTCAACGGCCAATCTCACAGTTGAATTTCACGGTGATGGGAAAATGCAGTCGTTAAAAAAAGGATGATTCATCATTCTTGAATAACAACACGGCTATTTCATGTCAAATAATATGCCTCCATTCGTTTTTACAATTTTTATGTAAAACTTAAACAGAGAGACGTTAATGACCAACAAAAAAGCCAACTAAAGGCTAGACTTGACCAATCAGATTAGACTATGTGAACTGCAGTTATTACAGTATTATTAATCTAATAGAGATTCTCAAAGTAAATATCATGGATTTTAAACTGACAAAGTGTTGAGTTGCATACTTGTAAGATTGAACAACCTATTACCCATTTTACATGAACCCAAAAGTCATAACCAGAGAAAAACAAGCCACACATTTTTACTCTGGGAGATCAAAGATGTGCTCAAAAACACAATTTATGACTTTGGCTTGTCACAAAAAAAACACTCCCTTCTCTGCTTTTCTCCCGCTTCTCCTCCTTTGTGCAAGGCAACACCAGAGACACAGATTGAGTGCCATCTGTATCCCTGAGACACATGGGGCTAATTTACACAAATGCTGAGCATCATGCATGAAGAACATGCTGTGTATGGATTTGTGGCTGATGCTGCCATCTACTGGTGCACATTATGTTGCATTTGCATACTCGAATGATGTAAAAAAACAAACATAAATGACCTCTCTGATCACAATGACTTCATTCTGTAACAAATTAGTATGTGTCTATATGATTTAGTGTTTTACTTTTTGGAGAGCCCCCTGACATCTATGTAATCTGTGTGTGTGTGTGTGTGTGTGTGTGTGTGTATACAATGCACACATACAGGCTCACACATGCCTCGTGGCATTTTGCTACCTCTAAAGAAGAGTTTCTCCCCATTTGTCAACTCGGTGACAGTGAAGAACATTCTTCTCCAAACACTACAGAGGGTTCAGGCTGTCAGTAGGCATCCATTAAAAGGTCTGATCGGTAATGAGTGGCTGTCTGAGTCTGCGTCTCCAGCAGCCACTATATCCATGCCAGGCCCGCTAATCAGAGGTTTTTCTCCAGCTGGAAAGTGGACAGAAAGACTCTGGAAGGAAGACAGAGATGAAAGACAATTTGAGAAATGCAAGCTATGTCTAGATCATATCTGCAGTGTGTAAGAACAAAGACGGAGACAGACTCTGAACTCCAACACAGAGCACGGTAATTCCAAGATGAAAACATCTCTATCTCAGTCTTCAGGACTTTTGATCTGGCTTCTGAGGCTGCTTGTTAGGACAGCGTGTCATCGGGCTGCACTGGAGCAGCCTTCCTTATTAATGGCACCGTCGTGCGCCGAAACGATCGTCATTATATTTATTTTTCATGTGTCTAATTATCTCTGTGATGCATGGTTTAACACCCCCTCTCACACACACACACACAACACAATATGGCTTCTTATAGGAAATATGACTTTGTTATTATATTGGACCCACCAATCATGACTCTTGCATATGTTGAGCAGATTCTTTTGCGAGGCGTTTTTGTGTGCCCGTTAGTGTATCGGCCAAAATTGAATATTAAATGTCAAATAAATAGAGCTGTGCATGACTCTCTCTCTCTCCATTACATGCATCATTATCCCTTCTGACTTCTGATAATTAAGAGTGCCTTGCATTATTTAATCAAACCCAATATTAGTTGCCACAGCGGGGCCAGCCTTAACTACACACAAAACACACAGGAGGACTGTATGCATTTATTTCCCAGTAGATGGTTATTAATATCCGGCTCAATCTTAAACCAGGATATTAGTCTGCTGATAATGGCTTCATCATGCTGGGAAAGAAAGACGTCGGTGTGGCCTTATGAGATTTTCTTTAAAGGCTAATTCTCTCTCTGTCTTTTTGTCCCTCCCCCTCCCCTTCTAGTGGCCCCGAGCACAGATGACGTCGCCCTGTACGTGGGTATCGTCATAGCGGTGATCATGTGCCTGGTCATCTCTGTCGTCGTGGCGCTCTTCATCTACAGGAAGAACCACCGCGACTTCGACTCTGACATCATCGACACCTCCGCCCTCAACGGTGGCTTCCAGCCAGTCAGCATCAAGACGGCCCGCAAAGGTGGGGTGAAAGGATGCACGCTAATGGCGTTGCGTGGTTAGAATAGGATTGCAGTACAGATACAAAAATGTTAGAACATTTATGATTCAAATCTGTAAAAGTGTCATCGAGTAAAACACATTTCAGTCAGAACCAGAACAAAAAGTTTTGACTTTTGTTTCAATCATACCTGTGATGTCAGGCAATGTGAATCATTTGCATTAGCAACCGGTAACATGAACCTGGCGAGATATGTTTGTTAGTGATGATGGGAATGCAAATGTGCCCTTTTGACTGGATGAGCAGGGAGCTTGTGAGAGAAATCTAGACAGCATGTTTGCGTGGGCGAGGTGGTGGAACTATTAAAATGCTTGTCGTCGTGATGGGAGGCCAAACGATGCCCCTTCATTAAGGCCCAATGAAGCCAGTCTGCGTGTCGCATATTAAACTGTAATTAGAGTTGGGCTGGTGACGCTTGACTTAAAAGGTAAGACGCAGAGGTGAGGACAGGTGGCAGCGAGCTAGACAATAAGACGGAAGGGGAACAGATGGATTAGTGAGACTGTGAAGGACAAGAAAAGACAGGAAATTAAGATTTTTCTATTTAAAAGTTTGCTAAATGGTGTTATTTCTGTTTTTGTCCACGTTAATGACATTAGTTAAGCCACCACAGAGCTGATGGGGAAACTCTGGAAAGCAACAAGTTAACCACAATGTTCATGCATCAGATTTTCCCTTTGATTGAATATTTATGAGAGAAAAAAAATGTGGAAATAAATATATTTAATAATGATATTGATGTTAGCCTCTGGCTGTCTAAATCACTAGATGTCTCAACCAGACGAATGAAGACGAGATCTGGTGGTGATAAATAAACAAATCAAAACCAGTCTCTATGTGTGAACTGACTGTCAATGTCAGCAAAAAAAAAAAAAAAAAAAAAAAAAAAAATATATATATATATATATATATATATATTGAGCCTTTTCTAAATGGTTGGCTTATTAATGAAATTAAATTGTCTTTGGATTGAGACATAAATAATACTATATTCAGTAGCTGCTGTTTTATATGGCATTAACAATAACAACACTCATTCTGCTACTACTCTACTACTGCAGAAAATGGGAACTACGATGACATAAATCATTATTCTGGCCAACTCTTTGCGGCTCACATTTACATCTGCACCGCGTAGAAACTTTTTGTGTTGTCGGAAAAAGCAGAGAGGTCGGAGGGCGTGGAAAAGCTGGAGGACGGAGAGCTCCCGCTGCCGTCGCTCCACCCACTCAGCACGGCTATTGAACATTCATCCTTGTACCTGCTGGGTAAACTGAGTGTTGGTTATGCCATCTGTTGCTCATGAATCACAGCTGTGCCTATAAATTCTCTGACTGACTAATGTTTCTTGCCGGTGAGTTGGACTTCCCTAATGAGTGAAAAAACAAACGAGTGGAGTCCTGCTGATTGCTGCCAACACTTTACTTCCTTGTGCTTCCCATTTAGATTTTTCAGAATATACAGCGACCAACTTCTCTTGACTGATGTCACTTCCTTCTCTTTTCCAGCTGATCTCCTCACAGCGCCCCCTGACTTGACCTCCGCCGCCGCCATGTACCGCGGCCCAGTCTACGCCCTCCACGACGTGGCTGACAAAATCCCCATGACCAATTCCCCTCTGCTGGACCCGCTCCCCAACCTGAAGATCAAGGTGTACAACTCCTCAGGCCTGGTGACCCCGCAGGATGACCTGGGAGGGGAGTTCTCCTCCAAACTGTCCCCGAAGCTACCGCACTGCCTCCTGGACAACAGCGACAGCACGATGGGCCGTCGCACACAGACCCAGACGCTGCTCCGCACCAGGGACCCGTCCTGCACCGCGCTGGGCTCCTTCAGTTCCCAGGGGGGACACCTCATTGTGCCCAACTCAGGTACCGTACCAGACAATGAGAGCGAGTGTTTTTAACAGCTGTGGTCTGTGATTCATTGAATATTCATGTGTTTAACTGGGCAAAATCTGTTTTTTAACATAGTATAAGAAAGGGAATAAATGAGCTCTCATTTGTGAAAGAAGGATTTTAAAGTTCCGACAAACTCATAGTTCACCTTAAACATCCTTAGATGTCTTTGTGTCTCTGATGATTGGAACAGTATGTTTCCATATACCCAGTGGCTCTCCCTTCGGGTGCTTTATGAGCTCTTCCTCTCATCAGTATTTAGTAAAAGTACCTCCTTTTGTGTGTGTGTGTGTGTGAGAGAGAGAATGTGCGGGTGTGTGCACATATTTTCCAACTGGAAGGATTATCTCCTCTCCACAGTCTAGCCTGACATGGAGAAAAGATCATCCATCAGCTCTTTTCCTCTATGGGGCCCATTCTATTTTTTTTTTCTCCGTTATAATAGGTGATGATATTCTGAGCCCGAAATGTTTCCCTCCAAGATTCCGTGAAATTGGCACTTACACTCCAAAGTATTTCTTGGCTTGGCACAGTAGCTTCCCGCTACCTCTGCTGTTTGTCTGGCATCTGCATGAGGCACAAACAAACCCCCCCCAAAAACACAACTTGTCATTTTTACACTTTGGTTTTAAAGGGATGAAACAAACATGATGTAACGTGTTTGTGATCTTGATGTGCTAAAAGGCAGATTTTGTTACCATTGAAGAGTCGTGTCAAGCTGTTTAGAGTTTTATTGATCTTTTCAACAACTCAAAACGCAAAAAGTCACAAGGCACAATGTTACCCACCACGGTTTCCAATGACGACTACTCAGATGGTTCTGTGTAACGAACCATCTGGCGGGTCAAGTGAGGTGAAACGTGCCAACACTAATAATAATAATAATAATGAGTACTGTGTTTGTTTCTACGTTGTTTTACATTTTCTCATTTATTCACACATTATTGAAAGTGCTCACCAGACTGGACCGATTACAGTATAACCCGTGTTCCAGATTAATGAGCCTCTTTACCACCTTTACGAGGATAACTCCAAATAATATGCCGAAACATACGCGAAGCTGTCAGCGTGTTGACGGCACACAGCGTGATACGGGTGGATGGAAACCCAGGGTGTGTGCACTGGAAGTCCTGACGTGGAGGTATACGGTTTCAGGCAGCTTACATTAACCACGCTGTCCTCACTTCAAACATGTGGGCCGTTTGTAACATGCCACAGATGCATGTTGACAGGCCCAGGCAAACGAGCAGGGACATTAAAGGATACACCGACTTCTCAAGTTTCTTTTTCTCGTTTTGATTCCTGTAAAAAAAAAAAAAAAATGTTCTGAGCGCCTAGTTGTGCTCAGCCACCTTCATCATGTTACATAGGCGGAGGGAAGAGGAAAGAGCACATTGGATATGTGATCCGTTCGTGTGTCTGGCTAATGAAATATTTTTGTGGCACCTTCAGCGTGGCTGTTTGGTAGTTTGCATCTTAAAAAAAAAAAAAAAACGCAGTTCCCATCTCTTTGAAGCTTCGCTGCGAGGAACGAGTGGCAGTGTGAGTTGTGATTGCTTCGCTGGCTAGCAAGAGAAGCTGTCTGTCACCTTTTTTGAAAAGTTCAGTACAAGGACATGGGGAAATCAATGAGCTATCTGAGAAAGCCCCTCCAGAGAGAGAACGCCTGTGTGTGTGTGTGTGTGTGTGTGTGTGTGTGTGTGTGTGTATGTAGGGGAATGTGTGTGTGTGTGTGTGTGTGTGTGTGTATGTAGGGGAATGTGTGTGTGTGTGGGGGGGGGAGGTGGTCCTAAAAAACACATTGGACAGGACATCATATCAAATCAATCCGAGATAGAAAAATGTAAATCATGCTGGCTGCAGCAATATGAAAATGCTATGAAGAGCAGAGAGATCATTGATTTTAGAAATTAAATGTCACACTATTCCCTCGTGGCAGGAGAAAGCAATAAACTGCCATGTTTTTTCTGTGTGGGGCTGATGGGAATTGCAGCCACTGCTATACCTCCTATAATTAAAATAATTATCACATTAATTGCTCTCTACATGTGTAGGAATACGTTAAGATTCATCCATTAAACGTAAAATGACATTCCACGTTGGCATCGGCAGCACACATCTCTGTAAAGACTCCTCTGCCTCGACTACAAATCTTGCAAATGCCTTCTTTGTTTGTCTGTTTTGTGCTCCCCAGGAGTGAGTCTGCTTATTCCAGCGGGGGCCATTCCTCAGGGCCGAGTGTACGAGATGTATGTGACGGTTCAGAGGAAGGACAACATGAGGTATGCATTGCCTGCAGCCACATCCCCGCCCCGGAGCTGCGTCTGCCCCTGTCAGCTCCGCCGTGTCATACATACACCCAGAGAGCCGCCACGCTGCCACTAAAGAGCATTTGTGTTGGTCCCCCCTCTGCACCTCTAGGCCCTCGGTGGAAGATGGCCAAACGGTGCTGAGCCCCGTGGTGAGCTGCGGACCCCCCGGGGCCTTGTTGACTCGGCCCCTCATCATCACCATGCACCACTGTGCCGTGTTTGACGGCCAACAGGATTGGCTGATCCAGCTCAAGAGCCAGTCCCAGCAGAACCACTGGGAGGTGAGATTGAAACCTGCGCAGTCGACTCTTATATCCATCAAGTTATCCAAGTTTGAAAATGTGCTTTGGCAGTAATGTGAAGTATTAAAATGATAGATGTTCGCCAGCGAAAAATAAAACTCACGGATGTGATTTATCCACATCCACAATGCATTTGCTCGGTTGAAAATTTGACTCAGAAAAAAAGTAAAGGAGAAGGTATCGGAGACAGACAGACATGATGTTGGGTTGCCGAGGGCAGAATGTGTTCCATCCGTCTGTCTGTCCTCCCTCCCTTGCTTTCTCTCTCTGTCACACACATGCAACAATTACCACAAACAGATCATTCATACAGAAACTATTCTTCCACCCTCCACTTGGGTCCGGCTTTCATCGCTCTCCCCAGAAGTGAGTAGTACACCTCAAATATTAGCGTGACAGACCAGTGTTGTGGGCAGCTATTAGCATATTTTTTTCTTACCTGCTAAGAGAGCATTTTTCTGAGTAAGCTTTCCTTCCTTGTGGTTTTTAATGGACTCTCACAGGCGGAACTGTGCCGAGACCTTTTTAAAGTGGAAGGTGCACAAAGTATCAAAAAGGTACCGAAGGCTAATCAACTGTGTAACAGCGGGAACGCGAGCAAACCAGTATTGTAGAAAGAACACAAAATTGTGAAATGTTCATAATTTCAAAGAGGCTGCTGCTCTTGGAGAGGGTATTTAGGAAAATGTTGAAACGCCAGTTGGAGTCTATGAAGGCATACTGTGTCAGCCAGTCACATACAACTACTTAGCGCCGGCCGATATCTGTATATCTCTATAATAATATATATCTGTCAGCTCATTATTGAGAAATGGCTTTAATAACCTCACGTTCAGGAAGTCTTTGCACAATCTCCACTGCTGATGTGGTGATATGGCTTATGGAGCGGAGGAAAACTGCCAGACCGACCCCACATGCCTCTGTGACATTGATGAATTACTCGGGGGCGGCCAATAAAGCTCAGTGTAAACAGAGTATTTTTAAGGAGGAAATAACTATTGATCAAGGGCAACTTTGGGGAGACCCAAGTGTGTGTGTGTGTGTGTGTGTGTGTGTGTGTTTCTGATGCAATCTGAAAGGAGTCTGGCTCCCGGCACACAGCTGTATAAAAAGTCAATATAAGGGTTTTTGTAAAACCAGTCAAACACAATCGTCTTGTCTTCTTCAACCATCAGCTCCATGTTCACGTGTTCAGTGACACAGTTTGACCAACAACACAATGATAATAGTGAACGCTACACATCCTGTGCTTGTGGAAGTCAGTTCTAACTCTGACTATTGCAGGGAATACGAATAGCTTTCTTTCAACTTTTGGAGGATCCGATGACCTGAGAACATATATCCATATTTCATATATATATCGGAGAGGAGACCTGCTCCCCAGCCCTCCCGTGATGATTACACACTTGCTATTGATTACATCTCCGATCTGTCAGGAATGCAGATGGTAATATCCAAGGCGACGGCAGATTTTCCGTTATATGAGCTCGTCTTCCCACTGAGGCCGTCCTCCATGCTGCATGTAAGAAATATTGTTTTATATGACATGCTCTGTCAAAGTGAGTAGTCATCACTGCAGCAGAAATAGGAGAGATGAGCTCCTCTGAAGAAGTAATGACATATATATATATATATATATATATATATATATATATAATCCAGGATGCAGCACCCATCCCCCGTCAAACCACACACGCTGTGTCATTGAGGGAACATGGTGTTGTGATGATGGTGTGATGGTGATGATGAAGCCAGCAGGTCTTATCATGAGGAATACATGCAGCTTCAGTAACTCCCCTGTGACATTAATCCTCCCACGCCTCTGAGGAAAAAAGATCCTTGATGATGAATGCAGTCTAAACTAAATTATGCCGTGTGAATATCGTGTTTACATGTTTGCTCCGGCACACACATGAAGCAAAAGCCCACTTCCACTGTGTGCTCCTAATTATCCCCAATAAGGAGCCCCAGTGCCGTCCCCCAGGATCAGTTAAAGAGCCTAATGATCAGCCATAATACTGCTGTTAAACGGCCTAGCTCACAATAAAATACTGTAATTCCTCTTCTGTCTCTCATAATAGGCTGAATTAATGCCAACGTGCTGCACACAGGAGTGTTTGGATTAGAGAGAGAAAGAAAGCAAGATCCAAAGAGATCAAGAGAGGGTGACAGCCTCCTCTGACCAGACGGTATGAATAGAAGAGAAAAATGTCCCGGCATCGCTGCCATTAATGGGCCAGAAACTCAGTCATCTATTATCTCACATACACGATGACAGAGTGGCAAATGTTATATTTTAAGGACACAGATTATGTGAAAAGCCATGACCCTCGATTTTACTTTGTCCTTTACAGTTCAGTTATCATTCAGTTTAATTTCATCCATTTGGGCCCACAAATGAAATGTTACATTTTCCTTTGTGAAAATGTTTTTTGGGCTCGCCTTAGTACAAATCAGAAGAAAGGTTTGAAATTGACCAAACCAATTATTTCGACTGAAAAGTGAGGTTTATTTTCCATGAAAAAACTCTAGAATAAGCAATAAAATTGTATAATTTGTATGATCTTAAGTTCACAAGTGCAAGCTCCTTTCTATATATTCTATATGAAAAAAGTGTCACATTACTAGTATGTGTCATACAGCTGGTGAAAACATTAACTTGAGGAGCCATTCTTCATTAGCCTGCTCGCTTCTAATAAACCTCAGAACTTCTGTTTCAAAATGTGAAAATTAGAGAACAAACTGTGACTGTTTTATGCCTTATTGCTTTACTGGGTTTTATTTACACAAATGTAAGGGATAATTCAAATGACAGTAAAACAACAACTTGCTGGTGCCTGATTGTCTCCGCTGAATGGTGAACACGTCGTCTCACTTATAGGAATGGAAAGAACATTTAATTTGATTTAGAAGAACACAAATTTGATAACGTGTCTTGCAGCCAAGAAAGAAATCTTGAACCTTTTCTCTCTGCTATAAATATCCAACTTAGTTGCCAACAAATGAAAATTATATAAGAAAACTTGTGTGGGACTGAGCCAGAATGACAGCAGTTTAATTATGTCTCCTTTTGCTCTCATTCTTTTCCTCTATATAATGTTTCTTTTCCAACTTCAAATGCTACCCTGTGTAACAGAATTATGAAACGTTTTCTGTTTTTTTTTAGCTTGTTATCTCCCACACTTGTGTCACCATCTTCTTCCTTCCCGTCCACATAGGATGTGGTGGTGGTAGGAGAGGAGAATTTCACCACGCCGTGCTACATCCAAATGGATGACGAGTCCTGCCACATCCTGACGGAGACGCTGGGCACCACCTGCCTAGTGGGCCAGTCTCTCAGCGCCTCGACCACCAAGCGCCTCAAACTGGCCATCTTCGGCCCCGTCACCTGCCCCGCCATGGAGTATCACATCAGAGTCTACTGCCTGGACGACACACAGGACGCACTCAAGGTAAATGCATTATGTGTATCCCTTCGTATGTTCAGGTTATGTAGCATGTAGCGTGAGCATTAATGATGTATAGGCTTATGCCAGCAAATGAGTGTGGGAGGAAGAATGAGGAATCTTTGTGTCCTTTGAAAAGCGTTGCGGCTCCTGGGAAGACACAAACTGAGCCACCTTCATCCTTCTACTCCACTGTTTTCTCCCTCTGTTTTAATATCCTCCATCTACCTACATGGGAGAAAGATAAGGAGAGATTACTACACTGAGCAGGGATATTAAACACGGTTATTAAGTTTGAGAATGGGCAATGAGAAGTGATACGTGATCCCGCTGCTAAAGGCACTGAAGTTAGGTTGCAGATGGCAGGTCCAGATTCAGGTTCATAAAGCCTCAAGGAAAGTGATGAATAGAAACATGTCATTTGTAGATATTTATTAGAGGAGTGGAGTAGTAGACATTTTTTCTTTTTCTGTTTTTCTATTCTTAACAAGTGTGTTCTTGTGTTTTCAGGAAGTCCTGCAGATGGAGAAGCAAATGGGCGGGAAGCTGTTGGACGAACCAAAGACGCTCAACTTTAAAGACAGCACCCACAACCTGAGACTGTCCATCCACGACGTCCCCCACACAGTTGTGGAAGAGCAAACTGCTAGCCAAGTACCAGGTAAACTGCTCACCCTTTTTGTCTTTTAGAAGGAGGACAAACATGTCCACCTGCCGTCTGCCCGCGGGGGTAAATCTTCCACCCTTCTTCACCTCTCCACAGGAGCTTTCCTTTCAGCAAGTCTGGATCGGCTCCCAGAGGAACCTCCACTGTTGCTTCACTCTGGAGCGCTTCTCGTGCAGCACCGTGGACCTGGCCTGTAAGATATGTGTGCGCCAGGTGGAGGGAGAAGGACAGATTTTCCAGCTAGACACCACGCTGTCAGAGGTAGGGTTTATACTTTATATCTTCACTTATAACTTTCGCTGTGTGTCATAGTGCATTACGCTTGATGACACATTTTTTTTTTACTATTCCTTTTTTACTGGTGAGATGAAGTAAGACTGTATCATTTGTCTTGACTGAAAAGCATGAAATGGCTAATTCCTGGAAGAAATATCGATCTTGTGCTGTTCATTTATAAAGCTCTACCGTTGAAGCTTCTAAACTACCTCACATCTCGTCTCTGTTAAATATAGTAAATACAGAACACAATCCAGTAACTACTTTAACCTAAGAACTCCAAAATGCCCTCAATCCTTACAATCTTGTGACTCTTTTCATTTCATGTTGACTAGTTGTGTTTCTGTTTTGCCGGTTGGGTTCTGGTGAATGTTTCTTGTTCTCCGGTCTCTCTTGGGAAAGGAGATCTTAATCCCAAAGAGGCAGTCCGATTAGATAACGATTAAATAAACAAAAAAATGAATAAAATGCAGCTCTTGCATTGGATTTGTAACAGCTTTAAAGAATTATTCTCCTTAAAATCGAGCAATGCATCACAAAAACAGATCAGTGCATTTCAAATATAAGACGAATGTCTCTCTATTGTGAGGGATACTTCTATCCTCTCCCCCCCATGACCTCTTCCCTCGTTCCACAATGTTCACAAAGACTGATAGGGCGAAGACAGGGAGTCTCGACCCTGCAGCCTCCATATAGACCTGCCAGGACAATGCAGAGCAGAGGGGGAATAATCACCCTCCAGTCATACTGCACTTGTTCCATAAAGGCCATCTGGCCAGGAGGATAGAGCTTGAGGGATGGCGGTGCACTCAGGCTTTGTGCTCCGTAATGAGATGAATTACAGTACATGCGGTGTGGAGCGGCGTCCCTGCCTGACCTTGCTTCATTTGTCTCTGCGTCTTGCTTCGGTTTCTGTAGCCAGACCTGCAGCACTTAATCCACCAGATGTGATATATATGAAAAATCACTCGGCTTGCAACGATAAATGGATGACAATAAAAATGAATCATTTAGACTTCTTTATGCAACTCAGAAACAGACATTTTTCTGTGCTACGGGTCAATTTTGACCCACATTATGTTTCAATTCTCCCTCTGCAGGATTCCCAGAGTATCGACACGTCTCTGCTGGACCCCGCCAGTAACATCACCACACTGGTGGGGCCCAACGCCTTCCGCATCCCCGTCTCCGTCCGGCAGAAGCTGTGCGGCAGCCTGGATGCACCACAGACCAGGGGAAATGACTGGAGGATGTTAGCCCACAAACTCAACCTTGACAGGTGCATAGAGCAACAGGGTGGTAGGGGGGAATTTAGGCTTTTACTGGTTAAAGTCTGGCCACAGGAACAGGCTGGTTTGGCTCATTTAAAAAAAATATATATGCATGAAAAGTTATGAGCGAGTTGTTTCAGAAATATACAAAATATCCCTATTCTTCAAAAAAAAAGCTGTTGATGTGCAATTTCCCCTCCCAGTAGGCAAGTGGGCAACCAGATCACACGAGTAATGAAACTGTAGATAGCTGTAGTCTTTTTTTTATTTGAAGTTGATTGTTCTGTGGGGATGTGACTCATTCTGATAAGCATCTGCTGAATTGAGATTAATTGAGTTAGACTAGAAGAGAGAGAGAGAGAGAGAGAGAGAGAGAGAGAGAGAGAATGACACGCTTTTCAAAACGTCAACCATGTGTCTTTGATAGTCTAGTGTGTGTGTGTATGTGTGTGTGTGAAGGAGATTCAGTGTGTGTCCATTAATAAGGTCCCAGATCAGCGGGGCGGCCTTATCACAGGCAGCAGCTGCAGATTGAGGAGACCACTGACGGTCTGGCATGAAGGAGGGAGAGACTTGACTCAGCCTCTCATTCACACTGATGATGCATACAGAACAGTAGTGTTTTGAGGCTCATATAAAAATCCCGTTATTAAGGTGTGTTTGTTTTGTATATCACAAACTATGTGACACACAAATGCTCAAAAAGTACCTTTTTTTTTAATTGCCTCGCTTAAAGAGACTCTTGCGTGTGATAAGCAAATATGTGCATATTCTCCACATTTTCCTTCTGTGCTGTGCTCGGCACAACAGAACTTAATTTACTGACAACTGCAAAAATAACTTCCGAGAGTTTAAACTGCTCTGTTAAATAATCTGGGTAATTATAAGCATTCTTGGGTTAAACAGCAGATTATAACTATTACAATAACAGATTATCATTCTCAATTTCTACAATGGAATGTCTTGTAAACATCAATAACATTTGAATCCATGCTTAGTCATTATTTTCCAAAATGCACAACTTCTCTCTCCTCGTTTCCTTGTCTCTGTCTTTTGGAGTAATAACATTTTCCCACATGGTTACGACCACTATGTGAGGTCCAACTGCCTACTACAACTGTACAGAGAGAGAGAGAAAAGATACCTAACGTACAGATTTTGTCACATGTTTCAATTATCAGATCCGGCAGATCATTCTTTCCCCCTTAGGGGACCTACTGGGAGTTTCAAATATACAAACCACGTGTAATAACTTTAACAGAATACCAGACCTCAAGACAAGGGCGCTACATACAAATAAACATTTTATTAATTGTAACATTTCTCACATAGCGCCTCACCTGCCAATGTGAATGTTATTTCAGCAGGGACACGGAGAGATGCGAGTGGCAGACACAAATATGCTATAAGAACCAAAAATGTAGATTACCCTGAGGCATGCCATTTCCATATTTATCATAAAGGCGACGACAGCCATTTGAAACTGCAGGGTGTTTGTGGAGACATGATGTTATGGTGTATTCAGGTCTTGAGGAAATGGATTTCACACCTTTATTAAAAGGCTCATTTCCTCTTTTGTTGATGTTATTGAAGTGATTTTCATTGTTATGGTTCTAATCATTACTGTGACTACAAACGTCTCTTCCTAACCTATTTGTGGGACATGTGTTGTGTAATTTAAATCTAACAAGGAATCACAACATTCCACTCAGGTTTTATTTGCTACTTTTTGATATTAAATTATAAAAGCTCCCTTTTTTAAATAAAAGAGCACAGTAAAATAACTTACATTTTTAATATAATTTCTTATTCCATATTATTTGAAACACATCATTATTACATCAAATGTCATTATTATTGGTGAAATATGTGTATTTCGCCTTCCTTTTTGGCCCCTCCAAGTACTGTTAGACCAGCTAGTATGTCAACATAATCTTGCGTAAAAAAAGTCATTTAAAAAAAGCTAAAAGATAAAAAAAGGTAGTATCAGGGGCTCAACAATAAGTATTGCTCGATACAAACTCACATGCCCAATCGGGCAAGTGGTTAAACGGAATTAAACACATTTTTTAGCTTGGACTGATCGTTTGCCAACCATTATTGGCCGATATTCAGTAAAAAAAATGCACTTGGGAGATCAGTGTTGCTTTATAATCACCACTCACTGCATTGTGAACAACAAATCCGTGTTGAAATCTGCAGGAGTGCTCACTAACGTTAGCTGATAGCTGCCTGCACATTATATAATGTGCTTTAATGCATATATTATATCATAGACCTCTTGTTACTTTTTCATTTTTAAAACCATGTCAACACCAGCCGAGCCCTGTGTTATTAATCAAGTCACTCATCTATCTCTTAACCATTTACTTCCCTTTTCTTACCCACCCATCTCTACTTTGTCTGTCAATCATTCACCCAGGTATCTTAACTACTTTGCCACCAAATCCAGTCCTACGGGAGTGATCCTGGACTTGTGGGAGGCCCAGCATTTTCCTGACGGCAACCTCAGCCGCCTGGCCCAGGTGCTGGAGGAGATGGGACGCCATGACAGCCTCGTTCCTGCACTGGAACACTGACATCTGCCCACGAGGGAGTGTGACATTCCAGGGAGGAAGAAGACATAAAAAGAAAAATAAGAGAGGGGGGGGGGGGACGCTGAAAAAACCAGGCGAGTCATTTGGCATCACAATGACAAATGCACGTACACACTGGCAGGTAATGTGTGTGGGCGTAGGAGTAAGAAGAAAGAAAACCGCTAGGTCTACTCAGCCATGACCCAGTTAAACATTGGCAACAAAGGGTGTAAAAACTTGGAGGGTAAACAAGAATCTCTGTCATTTCTCTCTGGCTGTTCCTCTCTCTCTTTCTGGTACAACGACTTGATATTTTTGGCTCTCGTTTCCTTGGAAACAGCTGTCCGGTTATTTGGGTAGACTGTGCATATATGTGGATGATGCCCTTGCCATAGACAACAGCCTGAATATTGAGACACTATCAAAAGGTCAAAGGAGCAAGACTTGGATCAGAGGAAGCATCTCTCACTCTCCGAAAACCAGTCTCCATACTCCATGGTTGTGTTCTGTGATTACATAGTATTTAACAATATGCCTATTTATACATCTCTTTTTTTTGTTGCATTTTATGCTGCCTGTTATGGAATATTTTTGCAATGTCCTCACATTATGTTTCCCGTTCCATTATGTTTGACTGTATCAGAGCACCTCCTGGTGGACTCTTGCAGTAATAGCTCCTTTACATGTACAGAAGGAAATCAATGATGTAACCATTTTTACAGCGTTAGTGTTGCTGTCGTAACTGCTATTAATGCTATTTTATTCATGTCATGTATAATTATTGATTTTCACATATGTGTGATTTTTTTTTAGACATTTCCTTTTTTTTTTTTTTTTTTTACAAGTTGCATTGGTTATGATTTTTCTTTACTTTCTTTGAATGTTTATTTGGTCATTTGGATAATTACATCAGTCTTACGCCTCTAAATAGAGGGTGATCAAACTAAATAAAACTCATGACTGATGCTGATGATTTGTATGCTGTTCAAGATGATTATCATGTATGTTAACAAGACCAGAGGGGCAGAGAGGTAGATGCTGTCAAAAAAGGGAATCAAATATGTATATTTTTGTAGGACCAATGCAACCGATTAAAACGGCTTTGTACCAAATAAGTGACATACAGCATATGAGGTCAAACTGAATGCAGAGGGCAGTCATCAAATATCAAACGTCATTTCTTGTGTTTCCAACTGAATGACTCTCACCTGTGATTGTGGAAACTCAGACTTCTATGTTTGTACATTAATGACAGACGCCATCGGTGTCATGGCAACGCCGACTGTGTGCATAAAAAAAATTATGTGATAGGTGTAAATGCAACATTCCCTTGATGCAGCAGCACTTGTGACTGTTCCAAGTGTTCATGGTTGGCTTTTGATTTGATTTAGATTTTATTTGTATTTTTTTTGGCAGTTGTCCCAGTTTTCGTAAAGTCGTCTATGCAAACTTTGCATCTTTCTGAAACAATCTCTACATTCTCAGTGGGCTAGCTTTTTTTTTTTTTTTTTTTTTTTGCATTCCCTAGTTGTTCTTCAGCTTCATGATTATTATTATTGTGTATAGTGAGAATGTCTGTTTCTGGCACTCATGATGTCCCTCGCAACTGCTTGCATTTCATCTGTCAAGTTATTGTACAAAGTGTAAGAAAGAATTTTTAAGACTAATAATAAATTATATTTATATGCAACATTGAAAAAAGAGCACGATATCATTTGCATTTCAATGTGAGATTCATAGTGTAACATGAATCTTACAGCAGTGTTGGACCAGCCACCACCATAGACCAGCCTTCCAGATCCACTCAGACACTCTCATTAATCACATTTGTACGGATTAATAAGGCACATGCCATAGTGGGAGAGTGGATGGGACATATTCTGTACACAGATTAATCATCAAAAACACATTTTAACATTCAACAAGGCTATAATTATCAATAGATTTCAGCTCAGTTATGTAGAAATGAATTGTGAGTGGAAAGAAGAGACAATGAGGGAGAGCAAAGTTTCAGTCTCCGTTCTGAAGGACAACCAAAATTGTTTCATGCGGAGGTTTTATTTAAATTTTGAAATAAAATATACATAAGAGTTGTCTATACAGTGTTCTGTTTTGTTGGACATGCTTTGTGTCCACTGAGCCTGAATTAGACATTTCATTGGATGGATGACAATCATTATGGATGGAGTGGACAGAGTCATAAAAGAAACATGAAGACAGCTGTGACAGTACAAAAGATGGAACATAGAAAACTGCAATATGGTTTTAGAGCAGAACAGGAGCTTTGTCTGTTTAGAACCAAGCAGTGGGATTTAACTGCGAGCTTCCCTGTCTGGACCTGACAACCTCTCACTTCACAGAAAGCCCAATTACTTGACAAAGGGAGGGCAGCTCTCCCCTGACATAATAAATCTTGTGCCTCTAATTTTTCTGAATCCCTGTTGACCGTTATCTCTATCGTTCATCCTCGCTGTCAGTTTCCTTTCCTCTTCTTTTCTTTTCAACATCTTTGCCAGGGTCTTTTTCTCCCTCAGGGCTGTGAGGCGACAGGTCGGGTTTGTGAGCCCAACACTCGGACATCAGTTTCACGTAGACACTGAAGACCCATAGATGAGAATAAAACAATACCTTTAAACCTGTACATTGTGTGAAAGCGATTATTGTGATAATTCATTAGTTATAAGGTATTTTTTTAAATCAACATGTCTCTGTTCTCCAGCGCTTTAAATTGTAAGACGACCACTTCAATAAATTATTAACCGCTACCATTTCCAGTATTGCTGCAGAAATTATGGCTTTCTTTGTTTTTTAATACAGACCACTTCTCCCATGTCCTCGTAGGATGGATCAGTGGGAACAAGTTTGCTATAGGGCAGCTGATACTCCTCCAGGATGTCTGCAGGAATAACATATACATGTGTGTGAATCAATATTATCATTTAGAAAGCATCAGACATGTATTGATCATGTTGAAATTTAAAAAAGATGGATTTTTTTTCTAGAAGACAGGTTTTAGCATAGCCTTGAAATCCAGCTGTTGTACTTGAGATAGTCATATAAAGATCCATAAAGCAAAGCTGAGTCAACGAGCTGGTTCCTTTAATATCTGCTGCTATGAATCCTAGGGGTTGAAAAGAAGGTACGACAGGAATGAGTGCACATGGAAAATAAGCAAAATTAAATTAGGGTCACATTTAATGACTTTTACTCTTGGGGGGCATAGTATGTTGAAAAGACTCATAGCACAGTATGTCGAAAAAAGTCATAGTGTAGTATGATGGAAAAGTATAGTTTGGTAAAAAAAAAGTCATAGTACAGAATGTCGAAAAAAAAATCCTAAAAAGCCATAGTAAAGTATGTCAGAAAAATTCACAAATATGAATCATATATTATGTTGAGAAAGGCATAGTATAGTGTGTTGAAAAAAGTAATAAAAAAGTGATAGTATACTATGTTGAAAAGTCATAAAATAGTAATCATAGTGAGTCATGAAAAAGTCAGTAAAAGTCCTTAAAAAAGTCATAGTTTAGTATGACAAAGTCATAAAAAAGTCATACTAAAGTATGTCCGAAGATTCATAAAAAGTCATAGTAAAGTATGTTGAAAAAAATAAATAAAAAAGTCATAGTAAAATCAGGTAGCAAAAGTCATTAAAAAGTCATATTATAGTATGTCTAAAAAAGTCACAATAAATAATCATATATTACGTTGTAATAGTGATGAAAAGAATAGTATGTCGGAAAAGTCATAAAAAAGTCATAGTTTAGTATGTCGCAAAAAGTCATAGTATACTATGTCGGAAAAAGTCATAAAAAAAAAGTCATAGTAAAGTATGTCATAAAAAGTCATAAAAAAAAGTCATAGTTTAGTATGTCGGAAAAAGTCGTTAAAAAAGCATAGTAAAGTAAGTCGGAAAAAGTCATAAAAAAAGTCATAGTAAAATATGTCATAAAAAGTCATAAAAAAGTCATAGTATAGTATGTCGGAAAAAGTAATTAAAAAAGCATGTAAAGTATGTCGGAAAAAGTCATAAAAAAAGTCATAGTAGAGTATGTCGGAAAAAGTCATAAAAATGTCATAGTATAGTATGTCAGAAAAAGTCATAAAAAAGTCTTGGTTTAATATGTCGGAAAAAGTCATAACAAAGTCATAGTATGGTATGTCGGAAAAAGTCATAAAAAGTCATAGTTTAGTATGTCGGAAAAAGTAAAAAAAGTCATAGTATAGTATGTCGGAAAAAATCATTAAAAAAGCATAGTAAAGTATGTCAGAAAAAGTCATAAAAATGTCATAGTATAGTATGTCGGAAAAAGTGATAAAAAAAGTCATAGTTTAGTATGTCGGAAAAAGTGATAAAAAAAGTCATAGTATAGTATGTCGGAAAAAGTCATAAAAAAGTCATAGTATAGTATGTCGGAAAAAGTCATAAAAAAAGTCATAGTATAGTTTGTCGGGAATAGTCATAAAAAAGTCATAGTATAGTATGTTGGAAAAAGTCATAAAAAAGTCATAGTATAGTATGTCGGGTAAAGTCAGAAAAAAAGTCATATTAAAGTATGTCATAAAAAGTCATAAAAAAGTCATAGTATAGTATGTCGGAAAAAAAGTCATAAAAAGTCATAATTTAGTATGTCGGAAAAAGTCAAAAAAGTCATAGTATAGTATGTCGGAAAAAGTCATGAAAAAAGCATAGTATAGTATGTTGGAAAAAGTCATAAAAAAAGTGTTAGTAAAGTTTGTCATAAAAAGTCATAAAAAGTCATAGTATAGTATGTCGGAAAAAGTCATAGTATAGTATGTCGGAAAAAGTCATAGTATATTATGTTGGAAAAAGTCATAAAAAAGTCATAGTATAGTATGTCGGAAAAAGTCATAAAAAAGTCATAGTATAGTATGTCGGAAAGAAAGTCATAAAAAGTCATAGTTTAGTATGTCGGAAAAAGTCAAAAAAGTCATAGTATAGTATATCGGAAAAAAAAATAAAAAAGTCATAGTGTAGTATGTCGAAAAAAGTCATTAAAAAAGCATAGTAAAGTATGTCGGAAAAATTCATAAAAAAAGTCATAGTAAAGTATGTCATAAAAAGTCATAGTATAGTATGTCGGAAAAAGTCATTAAAAAAGCATAGCAATGTATGTCAGAAAAAGTCATAAAAAGTCATAGTTTAGTATGTCGGAAAAAGTCAAAAAAGTCATAGTATAGTATGTCGGAAAAAGTCATTAAAAAGCATAGCAAAGTACGTCGGAAAAAGTCATAAAAAGTCATAGTTTAGTATGTCGGAAAATGTCATAAAAAAGTCATAGTATAGTATGTCGGAAAAACTCATAAAAAAGTCATAGTATAGTTTGTCGGGAAAAGTCATAAAAAAGTCATAGTATAGTATGTTGGAAAAAGTCATAAAAAGTCATAGTATAGTATGTCGGAAAAAGTCATAAAAAAGTCATAGTATAGTATGTCGGAAAAAGTCATAAAAAGTTTAGTATGTCGGAAAAAGTCATAAAAAAGTCATAGTATAGTTTGTCGGGAAAAGTCATAAAAAAGTCATAGTATAGTATGTTGGAAAAAGTCATAAAAAGTCATAGTATAGTATGTCGGAAAAAGTCATAAAAAAGTCATAGTATAGTATGTCGTAAAAAAAGTCATAAAAAGTCATAGTTTAGTATGTCGGAAAAAGTCAAAAAAGTCATAGTATAGTATGTCGGAAAAAGTCATGAAAAAAGCATAGTATAGTATGTTGGAAAAAGTCATAAAAAAAGTGTTAGTAAAGTTTGTCATAAAAAGTCATAAAAAGTCATAGTATAGTATCTCGGAAAAAGTCATAGTATATTATGTTGGAAAAAGTCATAAAAAAGTCATTATATAGTATGTCGGAAAAAGTCATAAAAAAGTCATAGTATAGTATGTCGGAAAGAAAGTCATAAAAAGTCATAGTTTAGTATGTCGGAAAAAGTCAAAAAAGTCATAGTATAGTATATCGGGAAAAAAAATAAAAAAGTCATAGTGTAGTATGTCGAAAAAAGTCATTAAAAAAGCATAGTAAAGTATGTCGGAAAAATTCATAAAAAAAGTCATAGTAAAGTATGTCATAAAAAGTCATAAAAAGTCATAGTATAGTATGTCGGAAAAAGTCATTAAAAAAGCATAGCAATGTATGTCAGAAAAAGTCATAAAAAGTCATAGTTTAGTATGTCGGAAAAAGTCATAAAAAATCATAGTTTAGTATGTCGGAGAAAGTCATAAAAAAAAGTCATAGTAAAGTATGTCATAAAAACTCTTAAAAAGTCATAGTATAGTATGTCGGAAAAAGTCATAAAAATGTCATAGTATAATATGTCAGAAGAAGTCATAAAAAAAACAGTTTCATAGTTTAGTATGTCATAAAAAGTCATAAAAAAGTCATAGTATAGTATGTCGGAAAAAGTCATAAAAAAGTCATAGTTTAGTATGTCGGAAAAAGTCATAAAAAATCATAGTTTAGTATGTCGGAAAAAGTCATAAAAAATCATAGTTTAGGATGTCGGAAAAAGTAAAAAAAATCATAGTATAGTATGTTGGAAAAAGTCATAAAAAAGCATAGTATAGTATGTCAGAAAAAGTCATAAAAAAGTCATAGTAAAGTATGTCATGAAAAAGTCATAAAAAAGTCATAGTAAAGTATGTCATAAAAAGTCATAAAAAAGTCATAGTAAAGTATGTCATAAAAAGTCATATAAAATCATAGTATAGTATGTCGGAAAAAGTAATTAAAAAAGCATAGTAAAGTATGTCGGAAAAAGTCATAAAAAAAAGTCATAGTAAAGTATGTCATAAAAAGTCATAAAAAGTCATAGTATAGTATGTCGGAAAAAGTCATAAAAAAGTCATAGTTTAGTATGTCGGAAAAAGTCATAAAAAATCATAGTTTAGTATGTCGGAAAAAGTCATAAAAAATCATAGTTTAGTATGTCGGAAAAAGTAAAAAAAAGTCATAGTATAGTATGTTGGAAAAAGTCATAAAAAAGCATAGTATAGTATGTCAGAAAAAGTCATAAAAAAGTCATAGTAAAGTATGTCATGAAAAAGTCATAAAAAAGTCATAGTATAGTATGTCAGAAAAAGTCATAAAAAAGTCATAGTAAAGTATGTCATAAAAAGTCATATAAAATCATAGTTTAGTATGTCGGAAAAAGTCATAAAAAATCATAGTTTAGTATGTCGGAAAAAGTAAAAAAAATCATAGTATAGTATGTTGGAAAAAGTTATAAAAAAGCATAGTATAGTTTGTCAGAAAAAGTCATAAAAAAGTCATAGTAAAGTATGTCGGAAAAAGTCATAAAAAAGTCATAGTAAAGTATGTCATGAAAAAGTCATAAAAAAGTCATAGTAAAGTATGTCATAAAAAGTAATAAAAAGTCATAGTTTAGTATGTCGGAAAAAGTAATAAAAAATCATAGTTTAGTATGTCGGAAAAAGTTATAAAAAATCATAGTATAGTATGTCGGAAAAAGTCATTAAAAAAGTCATAGTATAGTATGTTGGAAAAAGTCATTAAAAAAGCATAGTAAAGTATGTCGGAAAAATTCATAAAAAAAGTCATAGTAAAGTATGTCATAAAAAGTCATAAAAAGTCATAGTATAGTATGTCGGAAAAAGTCATTAAAAAAGTCATAGTATAGTATGTTGGAAAAAGTCATAAAAAGTCATAGTATAGTATGTCGGAAAAAGTCATAAAAAAGTCATAGTATAGTATGTCGGAAAAAGTCATAAAAAAGTCATAGTTTAGTATGTCGGAAAAAGTCATAAAAAAGTCATAGTATAGTATGTCGGAAAAAGTCATAAAAAAGTCATAGTATAGTATGTCGTAAAAAAAGTCATAAAAAGTCATAGTTTAGTATGTCGGAAAAAGTCAAAAAAGTCATAGTATAGTATGTCGGAAAAAGTCATGAAAAAAGCATAGTATAGTATGTTGGAAAAAGTCATGAAAAAAGCATAGTATAGTATGTTGGAAAAAGTCATAAAAAAAGTGTTAGTAAAGTTTGTCATAAAAAGTCATAAAAAGTCATAGTATAGTATGTCGGAAAAAGTCATAGTATAGTATGTCGGAAAAAGTCATAGTATAGTATGTCGGAAAAAGTCATAAAAAAGTCATAGTATAGTATGTCGGAAAGAAAGTCATAAAAGTCTTTAGTATGTGGAAAAAGTCATAAAAAGTCATAGTTAGTATGTCGGAAAAAGTAAAAAAAGTCATAGTATAGTATATCAGAAAAAAAAATAAAAAAGTCATAGTGTAGTATGTCGAAAAAAGTCATTAAAAAAGCATAGTAAAGTATGTCGGAAAAATTCATAAAAAAAGTCATAGTAAAGTATGTCATAAAAAGTCATAGTATAGTATGTCGGAAAAAGTCAAAAAAGTCATAGTATAGTATGTCGGAAAAAGTCATTAAAAAAGCATAGCAAAGTACGTCGGAAAAAGTCATAAAAAGTCATAGTTTAGTATGTCGGAAAAAGTAAAAAAAAATAAAAGTAAAATATTAGTTGGAAAAAGTCATAAAAAGTATATAAAGTATGTCGGAAAAAGTCATAAAAAAGTCATAGTATAGTATGTCGAAAAGAAAAAGTCATATTAATGAAAAAGTCATAGTATAGTATGTTGGAAAAAGTCATAAAAAAGTCATAGTATAGTATGTCGGAAAAAGTCATAAAAAAGTCATAGTATAGTATGTCAGAAAAAGTCTAAAAGTCATAGTAGTATGTCGGAAAAAGTCATAAAAAAGTCATAGTATAGTATGTCGGAAAAAGTCATAAAAAAGTCATAGTATAGTATGTCGAAAAAAAGTCATAAAAAGTCATAGTTTAGTATGTCGGAAAAAGTCATAAAAAAGTCATAGTATAGTATGTCGGAAAAAGTCATAAAAAAGCATAGTATAGTATGTCGGAAAAAGTCATAAAAAAAGTCATAGTAAAGTTTGTCATAAAAAGTCATAAAAAGTCATAGTATAGTATGTCGGAAAAAGTCATAAAAAGTCATAGTATATAGTCGGAAAAAGTCATAAAAAGTCATAGTTATAGTATGTCGAAAAAGTCATAAAAAAGTCATAGTATAGTATGTCGGAAAAAGTCATAAAAAAGTCATAGTATAGTATGTCGGAAAGAAAGTCATAAAAAAGTCATAGTTTAGTATGTCGGAAAAAGTCATAAAAAAGTCATAGTATAGTATCGGAAAAAAAATAAAAAAGTCATAGTTAGTATGTCGAAAAAAGTCATTAAAAAAGCATAGTAAAGTATGTCGGAAAAATTCATAAAAAAAGTCATAGTAAAGTATGTCATAAAAAGTCATAAAAAGTCATAGTATAGTATGTCGGAAAAAGTCATTAAAAAAGCATAGCAATGTATGTCAGAAAAAGTCATAAAAAGTCATAGTGTAGTATGTCGAAAAAAGTCATTAAAAAAGCATAGTAAAGTATGTCGGAAAAATTCATAAAAAAAGTCATAGTAAAGTATGTCATAAAAAGTCATAAAAAAGTCATAGTATAATATGTCGGAAAAAGTCATAAAAAAGTCATAGTATAGTATGTCGGAAAAAGTCATAAAAAAGCATAGTATAGTATGTCAGAAAAAGTCATAAAAAAGTCATAGTTAAGTATGTCATAAAAATTCATAAAAAAGTCATAGTATAGTATGTCGGAAAAAGTCATAAAAAAGTCATAGTAAAGTATGTCATAAAAAGTCATAAAAAGTCATAGTTTAGTATGTCGGAAAAAGTCATAAAAAAGTCATAGTTTAGTATGTCGGAAAAAGTCATAAAAAAGTCATAGTAAAGTATGTCATAAAAAGTCATAAAAAGCATAGTTAGTATGTCGAAAGTCATAAAAGTCTAGTATAGTATGTCGGAAAAAGTCATAAAAAAGTCATAGTATAGTATGTCGGAAAAAGTCATAAAAAAGTCATAGTAAAGTATGTCATAAAAAGTCATAAAAAAGTCATAGTATAATATGTCGGAAAAAGTCATGAAAAAGTCATAGTATATGTCATAAAAAGTCATAAAAAAGTCATAGTATAGTATGTCGGAAAAAGTCATAAAAAAGTCATAGTATAGTATGTCGGAAAAAGTCATAAAAAAGTCATAGTATAGTATGTCGGAAAAAGTCATAAAAAAGTCATAGTATAGTATGTCATAAAAAGTCATAAAAAAGTCATAGTAAAGTATGTCATAAAAAGTCATAAAAAGTCATAGTATAGTATGTCGGAAAAAGTCATTAAAAAATCATAGTTTAGTATGTCGGAAAAAGTCATAAAAAAGTCATAGTTTAGTATGTCGGAAAAAGTCATAAAAAAGTCATAGTATAGTATGTCGGAAAAAGTCATTAAAAAAGCATAGTATAGTATGTCGGAAAAAGTCATAAAAAAAGTCATAGTAAAGTATTGTCATAAAAAGTCATAAAAAAGTCATAGTATAGTATGTCGGAAAAAGTCATAAAAAGTCATAGTATAGTATGTCGGAAAAAAAGTCATAAAAAAGTCATAGTTTAGTATGTCGGAAAAAGTCAAAAAAAGTCATAGTATAGTATGTCGGAAAAAAGTCATAAAAAAGTCATAGTTTAGTATGTCGGAAAAAGTAAAAAAGTCATAGTATAGTATGTCGGAAAAAGTCATAAAAAAGCATAGTATAGTATGTCAGAAAAAGTCATAAAAAAGTCATAGTATAGTATGTCGGAAAAAGTCATAAAAAAGTCATAGTAAAGTATGTCGAAAAAGTAAGAAGTAGTGGAAAAAGTCATAAAAGCATATAGTATGTCGAAAAGTCATAAAAAGTCATAGTATAGTATGTCGGAAAAAGTCATAAAAAATCATAGTATAGTATGTCGGAAAAAGTCATAAAAAAGTCATAGTATAGTATGTCTGAAAAAGTCATAAAAAGTCATAGTTTAGTATGTCGGAAAAAGTCATAAAAAAGTCATAGTATAGTATGTCGAAAAAGAAAAATCATAGTTTAGTATGTCGAAAAAGTCATAAAAAAGTCATAGTTAGTATGTCGGAAAAAGTCATAAAAAAGTCATAATCAGTATGTCATAAAAAGTCATAAAAAAAGTCATAGTAAAGTATGTCATAAAAAGTCATAAAGTCATAGTTAGTATGTCGGAAAAAGTCATAAAATCATAGTATAGTATGTCGGAAAAAGTCATAAAAAAGTCATAGTATAGTATGTCGGAAAAAGTCATAAAAAACATAGTATAGTATGTTGGAAAAAGTCATAAAAAAGTCATAGTATAGTATGTCATAAAAAGTCATAAAAAAGTCATAGTATAGTATGTCGGAAAAAGTCATAAAAAAGTCATAGTAAAGTATGTCGAAAAAGTCATAAAAAGTCATAGTATAGTATGTCGGAAAAAGTCATAAAAAAAGTCATAGTAAAGTATGTCATAAAGTCATAAAAAGTCATAGTTAGTATGTCGGAAAAAGTCATAGTAAATTCGAAAAGTCATAGTATAGTATGTCGGAAAAAGTCATAAAAAGTCATAGTATAGTATGTCGGAAAAAGTCATAAAAAGTCATAGTAAGTAGTCGAAAAAGTCATAAAAAGTCATAGTATAGTATGTCGGAAAAAGTCATAAAAAAGTCATAGTATAAGTATGTCAGAAAAAGTCATAAAAAAAGTCATAGTTAGTATGTCGAGTAAAAAGTCATAAAAAAGTCATAGTATAGTATGTCGGAAAAAGTCATAAAAAGTCATAGTAAGTATGTCGGAAAAAGTCATTAAAAAAGTCATAGTAAGTATGTCGGAAAAAGTCATAAAAAAGTCATAGTAATAGTATGTCAAAAAAGTCATAAAAAAGTCATAGTATAGTATGTCGGAAAAAGTCATAAAAAAGTCATAGTATAGTATGTCGGAAAAAGTCATAAAAAAGTCATAGTATAAGTATGTCATGAAAAAGTCATAAAAAAAGTCATAGTATAGTATGTCGGAAAAAGTCATAAAAAAGTCATAGTAAAGTATGTCGGAAAAAGTCATAAAAAAGTCATAGTTTAGTATGTCGGAAAAAGTCATAAAAAATCATAGTTTAGTATGTCGGAAAAAGTCATAAAAAAAGTCATAGTAAAGTATGTCAGAAAAAGTCATAAAAAAGTCATAGTATAGTATGTCGGAAAAAAGTCATAAAAAGTCATAGTATTAGTATGTCGGAAAAAGTCATAAAAAGTCATAGTATAGTATGTCGGAAAAAGTCATAAAAAAGTCATAGTATAGTATGTCGGAAAAAGTCATAAAAAAGTCATAGTATAGTATGTCGGAAAAAGTCATAAAAAAAGTCATAGTATAGTATGTCGGAAAAAGTCATAAAAAAGTCATAGTATAGTATGTCAGAAAAAGTCATAAAAAAGTCATAGTATAGTATGTCAGAAAAAGTCATAAAAAAGTCATAGTAAAGTATGTCATAAAAAGTCATAAAAAGTCATAGTTTAGTATGTCGGAAAAAGTCATAAAAAATCATAGTTTAGTATGTCGGAAAAAGTCATAAAAAATCATAGTATAGTATGTCGGAAAAAGTCATAAAAAAGTCATAGTATAGTATGTCGGAAAAAAGTCATAAAAAGTCATAGTATAGTATGTCGGAAAAAGTCATAAAAAAGTCATAGTATAGTATGTCGGAAAAAGTCATGAAAAAAGTCATAGTATAGTATGTTGGAAAAAAGTCATAAAAAAAGTCATTAGTAAAGTATTGTCATAAAAAGTCATAAAAAGTCATAGTATAGTATGTCGGAAAAAGTCATAAAAAATCATAGTTTAGTATGTCGGAAAAAGTCATAAAAAAGTCATAGTATAGTATGTCGGAAAAAGTCATAAAAAAGCATAGTATAGTATGTCGAAAAAGTCATAAAAAAGCATAGTATAGTATGTCGGAAAAAGTCATAAAAGTCATAGTAGTATGTCGGAAAAAGTCATAAAAAAAGTCATAGTATAGTATGTCGGAAAAAGTCATTAAAAAAGCATAGTAATAGTATGTCGGAAAAAGTCATAAAAAAAGTCATAGTAAAGTATGTCATAAAAAGTCATAAAAAAGTCATAGTATAGTATGTCGGAAAAATGTCATAAAAGAAAAAAAGTCATAGTATAGTATGTCGAAAAAGTCATAAAAAAGTCATAGTATAGTATGTCGGAAAAAGTCATAAAAAAGTCATAGTATAGTATGTCGGAAAAAAGTCATAAAAAGTCATAGTTTAGTATGTCGGAAAAAGTCATAAAAAGTCATAGTATAGTATGTCGGAAAAAATAAAAAAGTCATAGTTAGTATGTCGGAAAAAAGTCATAAAAAAGTCATAGTAGTATGTCGGAAAAAGTCATAAAAAAAGTCATAGTAAAGTATTGTCATAAAAATAAAAGTCATAGTATAGTATGTCGGAAAAAGTCATAAAAAAGCTAGTATGTATGTCAGAAAAAGTCATAAAAAAAAGTTCATAGTATAGTATGTCGGAAAAAGTCAAAAAAGTAGTATAGTATGTCGGAAAAAGTCATTAAAAAAGATAAAAGAATAAGTATGTCGGAAAAAGTCATAAAAAAGTCATAGTATAGTATGTCGGAAAAAAGTCATAAAAAGTCATAGTATAGTATGTCGGAAAAAGTCATAAAAAAGTCATAGTATAGTATGTCGGAAAAAGTCATAAAAAAGTCATAGTTAGTATGTCGGAAAAAGTCATTAAAAAAGCATAGTAAAGTATGTCGGAAAAATTCATAAAAAAGTCATAGTAAAGTATGTCATAAAAAGTCATAGTTAGTATGTCGGAAAAAGTCATAAAAAGTCATAATGTATGTCGGAAAAAGTCATTAAAAAAGCATAGCAAGTATGTCGGAAAAAGTCATAAAAAGTCATAGTTTAGTATGTCGGAAAAAGTCATAAAAAAGTCATAGTTATAGTATGTCGGAAAAAAGTCATAAAAAAAAGTCATAGTAATAGTATGTCGAAAAAAGTCATAAAAAGTCATAGTATAGTATGTCGGAAAAAGTCATAAAAAGTCATAGTATATATGTCGGAAAAAGTCATAAAAAAAGTTCATAGTATAGTATGTCATAAAAAGTCATAAAAAAGTCATAGTATAGTATGTCGGAAAAAGTCATAGTATAGTATTGGAAAAAGTCATAAAAAGTATAAGTATGTCGGAAAAAGTCATAAAAAAAGTCATAGTATTAGTATGTCGGAAAAAAGTCATAAAAAGTCATAGTATAGTATGTCGGAAAAAGTCATAAAAAGTCATAGTATAGTATGTCGGAAAAAGTCATAAAAAAGTCATAGTATAGTATGTCGGAAAAAGTCATAAAAAAGTCATAGTAAAGTATGTCATAAAAAGTCATAAAAAAGTCATAGTATAAGTATGTCGGAAAAAGTCATAAAAAAGTCATAGTATATGTCGAAAAAGTCATAAAAAAGTCATAGTAAGTATGTCGGAAAAAGTCATAAAAAAGTCATAGTAAGTATGTCGGAAAAAGTCATAAAAAAGTCATAGTATAGTATGTCGGAAAAAGTCATAAAAAAGTCATAGTTTAGTATGTCGGAAAAAGTCATAAAAAAGTCATAGTAAAGTATGTCGATAAAAATCATAAAAAAGTCATAGTATAGTATGTCGGAAAAAGTCATAAAAAAGTCATAGTATAAGTATGTCGGAAAAAGTCATAAAAAAAGTCATAGTATAGTATGTCGGTAAAAAGTCATAAAAAAGTCATAGTATAGTATGTCGGAAAAAGTCATAAAAAAGTCATAGTAAGTATGTCAGAAAAAGTCATAAAAAAGTCATAGTATAAGTATGTCGGAAAAAAGTCATAAAAAAGTCATAGTAATAGTATGTCGGAAAAAGTCATAAAAAGTCATAGTTTAGTATGTCGGAAAAAGTCATAAAAAAGTCATAGTATAGTATGTCGGAAAAAGTCATAAAAAAGTCATAGTATAGTATGTCGGAAAAAGTCATAAAAAAGTCATAGTATAGTATGTCATAAAAAGTCATAAAAAAGTCATAGTAAAGTATGTCATAAAAAGTCATAAAAAGTCATAGTATAGTATGTCGGAAAAAGTCATAAAAAAGTCATAGTAAAGTATGTCATAAAAAGTCATAAAAAGTCATAGTATAGTATGTCGGAAAAAGTCATTAAAAAATCATAGTTTAGTATGTCGGAAAAAGTCATAAAAAATCATAGTTTAGTATGTCGGAAAAAGTAAAAAAAAGTCATAGTATAGTATGTTGGAAAAAGTCATAAAAAAGCATAGTATAGTATGTCATAAAAAGTCATAGTAAAGTATGTCGGAAAAAGTCATGAAAAAAAGTCATAAAAAGTAAAGTATGTCAGAAAAAGTCATAAAAAAGTCATAGTAAAGTATGTCATGAAAAAGTCATAAAAAGTCATAGTATAGTATGTTGGAAAAAGTCATAAAAAGTCATAGTATAGTATGTCGGAAAAAGTCATAAAAAAGTCATAGTATAGTATGTCGGAAAAAGTCATAAAAAAGTCATAGTTTAGTATGTCGGAAAAAGTCATAAAAAAGTCATAGTATAGTATGTCGGAAAAAGTCATAAAAAAGTCATAGTATAGTATGTCGGAAAAAGTCATAAAAAAGTCATAGTATAGTATGTCGGAAAAAGTCATTAAAAAAGTCATAGTATAGTATGTTGGAAAAAGTCATAAAAAGTCATAGTATAGTATGTCGGAAAAAGTCATAAAAAAGTCATAGTATAGTATGTCGGAAAAAGTCATAAAAAAGTCATAGTTTAGTATGTCGGAAAAAGTCATAAAAAAGTCATAGTATAGTATGTCGGAAAAAGTCATAAAAAAGTCATAGTATAGTATGTCGTAAAAAAAGTCATAAAAAGTCATAGTTTAGTATGTCGGAAAAAGTCAAAAAAGTCATAGTATAGTATGTCGGAAAAAGTCATGAAAAAAGCATAGTATAGTATGTTGGAAAAAGTCATAAAAAAAGTGTTAGTAAAGTTTGTCATAAGAAGTCATAAAAAGTCATAGTATAGTATGTCGGAAAAAGTCATAAAAAAGTCATAGTATAGTATGTCGGAAAAAGTCATAAAAAAGTCATAGTATAGTATGTCGGAAAAAGTCATAAAAAAGTCATAGTATAGTATGTCGGAAAGAAAGTCATAAAAAGTCATAGTTTAGTATGTCGGAAAAAGTCAAAAAAGTCATAGTATAGTATATCAGAAAAAAAAATAAAAAAGTCATAGTGTAGTATGTCGAAAAAAGTCATTAAAAAAGCATAGTAAAGTATGTCGGAAAAATTCATAAAAAAAGTCATAGTAAAGTATGTCATAAAAAGTCATAGTATAGTATGTCGGAAAAAGTCAAAAAAGTCATAGTATGTATGTCGGAAAAAGTCATAAAAAAGTCATAGTATAGTATGTCGGAAAAAGTCATAAAAAGTCATAGTTTAGTATGTCGGAAAAGTCATAAAAAAGTCATAGTATAGTTATGTCATAAAAACTCATAAAAAAGTCATAGTATAGTATGTCGGAAAAAGTCATAAAAAAGTCATAGTATAGTATGTCAAAAAGTCATAAAAAAAGTTCATAGTATAGTATGTCGAAAAAAGTCATAAAAAAGTCATAGTATAGTATGTCGGAAAAAGTCATAAAAAGTTATTAGTATGTCGGAAAAAGTCATAAAAAAGTCATAGTATAGTATGTCGGAAAAAGTCATAAAAAAGTCATAGTTAGTATGTCGGAAAAAGTAAATAAAAAGTCATAGTTTAGTATGTGGAAAAAGTCATAAAAAGTCATAGTATAGTATGTCGGAAAAAGTCATAAAAATGTCATAGTATAATATGTCAGAAGAAGTCATAAAAAAACAGTTTCATAGTTTAGTATGTCATAAAAAGTCATAAAAAAGTCATAGTATAGTATGTCGGAAAAAGTCATAGTATAGTATGTCGGAAAAAGTAATTAAAAAAGCATAGTAAAGTATGTCGGAAAAAGTCATAAAAAAAAGTCATAGTAAAGTATGTCATAAAAAGTCATAAAAAGTCATAGTATAGTATGTCGGAAAAAGTCATAAAAAAGTCATAGTATAGTATGTCGGAAAAAGTCATAAAAAAGTCATAGTAAAGTATGTCATAAAAATTCATAAAAAAGTCATAGTATAGTATGTCGGAAAAAGTCATAAAAAAGTCATAGTAAAGTATGTCGGAAAAAGTCATAAAAAAGTCATAGTAAAGTATGTCATAAAAAGTCATAAAAAAGTCATAGTATAGTATGTCGGAAAAAGTCATAAAAAAGTCATAGTAAAGTATGTCATAAAAAGTCATAAAAAAGTCATAGTATAGTATGTCGGAAAAAGTCATAAAAATCATAGTTTAGTATGTCGGAAAAAGTCATAAAAAAGTCATAGTATAGTATGTCGGAAAAAGTCATAAAAAAGTCATAGTATAGTATGTTGGAAAAAGTATAAAAAAGTCATAGTATAGTTTGTCGGAAAAAGTCATAAAAAAGTCATAGTAAGTATGTCGGAAAAAGTCATAAAAAAGTCATAGTAAAGTATGTCATGAAAAAGTCATAAAAAAGTCATAGTAAGTATGTCAAAAAGTCAAAAAAAGTCATAGTATAGTATGTCGGAAAAAGTATAAAAATCATAGTTTAGTATGTCGGAAAAAGTCATAAAAAATCATAGTATAGTATGTCGGAAAAAGTCATAAAAAAAGTCATAGTATAGTATGTGAAAAAGTCATTAAAAAAGCATAGTAAGTATGTCGGAAAAATAAAAAAAAGTAACAAAAAAGTCAAAAAAGTCATAGTATAGTATGTCGGAAAAAGTCATTAAAAAAGTCATAGTATAGTATGTCGGAAAAAGTCATAAAAAAGTCATAGTATAGTATGTTGGAAAAAGTCATAAAAAGTCATAGTATAGTATGTCGGAAAAAGTCATAAAAAAGTCATAGTATAGTATGTCGGAAAAAGTCATAAAAAAGTCATAGTATAGTATGTCGGAAAAAGTCATAAAAAAGTCATAGTATAGTATGTCGTAAAAAAAGTCATAAAAAGTCATAGTTTAGTATGTCGGAAAAAGTCAAAAAAGTCATAGTATAGTATGTCGGAAAAAGTCATAAAAAATCATAGTTAGTATGTCGGAAAAAGTCATAAAAAAAGTCATAGTATAGTATGTTGAAAAAGTCATAAAAAAGCATAGTAAAGTATGTCAGAAAAAGTCATAAAAAGTCATAGTATAGTATGTCGGAAAAAGTCATTAAAGAAAAGTCATAGTAAAGTATGTCGGAAAAAGTCATAAAAAAGTCATAGTAAGATGTCGAAAAAAGTCATAAAAAGTCATAGTTTAGTATGTCGGAAAAAGTAAAAAAGTCATAGTATAGTATTCGAAAAAAAATAAAAAAGTCATAGTTTAGTATGTCGGAAAAAGTCATAAAAAAGCATAGTATAGTATGTCGGAAAAAATTCATAAAAAAATCATAGTAAAGTATGTCATAAAAAGTAATAAAGAAAAAGTCAAAAAAGTATAGTATGTATGGGAAAAAGTCATTAAAAAAGCATAGAAGTAGTCGGAAAAAGTCATAAAAAGTCATAGTTTAGTATGTCGGAAAAGTCATAAAAAAGTCATAGTATAGTATGTCGAAAAATCATAAAAAAGTCATAGTATATTTGTCGAAAAGTCATAAAAAAGTCATAGTATAGTATGTTGGAAAAAGTCATAAAAAAGTCATAGTATATATGTCGGAAAAAGTCTAAAAAAGTCATAGTAAGTATGTCAGAAAAAGTCATAGTAAAGTATGTCATAAAAATTCATAAAAAAGTCATAGTATAGTATGTCGGAAAAAGTCATAAAAAAGTCATAGTAAAGTATGTCATAAAAAGTCATAAAAAGTCATAGTTTAGTATGTCGGAAAAAGTCATAAAAAATCATAGTTTAGTATGTCGGAGAAAGTCATAAAAAAAAGTCATAGTAAAGTATGTCATAAAAAGTCATAAAAAAGTCATAGTATAGTATGTCGGAAAAAAAGTCATCAAAAGTCATAGTTTAGTATGTCGGAAAAAGTCAAAAAAGTCATAGTATAGTATGTCGGAAAAAGTCATGAAAAAAGCATAGTATAGTATGTTGGAAAAAGTCATAAAAAAAGTCTTAGTAAAGTTTGTCATAAAAAGTCATAAACAAGTCATAGTATAGTATGTCGGAAAAAGTCATAAAAAAATCATAGTTTAGTATGTCGGAAAAAGTCATAAAAAAGTCATAGTATAGTATGTCGGAAAAATTCATAGTATAGTATGTCAGAAAAAGTCATAAAAAAGACATAGTATAGTATGTCGGAAAAAGTCATAGTATATTATGTCGGAAAAAGTCATAAAAAAAGTCATAGTATAGTATGTCAGAAAAAGTCATTAAAAAAGCATAGTAAAGTATGTCGGAAAAAATCATAAAAAAAGTCATAGTAAAGTATGTCATAAAAAGTCATTAAAAAAGCATAGTAAAGTATGTCGGAAAAATTCATAAAAAAAAGTCAAAGTAAAGTATGTCATAAAAGGTCATAAAAAGTCATAGTATAGTATGTCGGAAAAAGTCAAAAAAGTCATAGTATAGTATGTCGGAAAAAAAGTCATAAAAAGTCATAGTTTAGTATGTCGGAAAAAGTCAAAAAAGTCATAGTATAGTATGTCCGAAAAAATGATAAAAAATCATAGTTTAGTATGTCGGAAAAAGTAAAAAAAAAGTCATAGTATAGTATGTTGGAAAAAGTCATAAAAAAGCATAGTATAGTATGTCGGAAAAAGTCATAAAAAAGTCATAGTAAAGTATGTCATGAAAAAGTCATAAAAAAGTCATAGTAAAGTATGTCATAAAAAGTCATAGTTTAGTATGTCGGAAAAAGTCATAAAAAATCATAGTTTAATATGTCTGAAAAAGTTATAAAAAATCATAGTTTAGTATGTCGGAAAAAGTAAAAAAAAGTCATAGTATAGTATGTTGGAAAAAGTCATAAAAAAACAGTATGTCATAAAAAGTAATAAAAAAATAATAGTAAAGTATGTCATAAAAAGTCATAAAAAAGTCATAGTATAGTATGTCGGGAAAAGTCATAAAAATGTCATAGTATAGTATGTCAGAAAAAGTCATAAAAAAGTCATAGTTTCATAGTTTTGTATGTCATAAAAAGTCATAAAAAAGTCATAGTATAGTATGTCGGAAAAAGTCATAAAAAAGTCATAGTATAATATGTCGGAAAAAGTCCTAAAAATGTCATAGTAAAGTATGTCAGAAAAAGTCATAGTTAAGTATGTCGGCAAAAGTCATAAAAAAGTCATAGTATAGTATGTCGGAAAAAGTCATAAAAAAGTCATAGTAAAGTATGTCAAAAAGTCATGAAAAAGTCATAGTATAATATGTCGGAAAAAGTCCTAAAAATGTCATAGTAAAGTATGTCAGAAAAAGTCATAGTTAAGTATGTCGTCAAAAGTCATAAAAAAGTCATAGTATAGTATGTCGGAAAAAGTCATAAAAAAGTCATAGTAAAGTATGTCAAAAAGTCATGAAAAAGTCATAGTATAATATGTCGGAAAAAGTCCTAAAAATGTCATAGTAAAGTATGTCAGAAAAAGTCATAGTTAAGTATGTCGGCAAAAGTCATAAAAAAGTCATAGTATAGTATTTCGGAAAAAGTAATAAAAAGTCATAGTTTAGTATGTCGGAAAAAGTCATAGTATAGTATGTCATAAAAAGTCATGAAAAAGTCATAGTATAATATGTCGGAAAAAGTCATAAAAAAGTCATAGTATAGTATCTCATAAAAAGTCATAAAAAAGTCATAGTATAGTATGTTGGAAAAAGTCATAAAAAAGTCATAGTATAGTATCTCATAAAAAGTCATAAAAAAAAGTCATAGTATATTATGTCAGAAAAAGTCATAAAAAAGTCATTTACATTTAGGTAATTTAGCAGACGCTAAATTAAAAGTAATTAAAAAAAAAGTAGTGAAAGTCATTAAAAAGTCATATTAGTACGTCTAAAAAAAGTAACAAAAAAGAATCATATATTACGTGGAAACGTGATAAAAAAAAAGTCATAGTATGTCGGAAAAAGTCATAGTAGTGGAAATATGTGTTGATGAATTATGATTAATCTGCAAAGTTATCCATTTATCATGTTTAACACAGCAGTAGTGTTTGCATGCACTTTATGACTTCACACTTGGACTATGCCAATGAATAAGAAGGAAAACTGTCCAGTCATAAAAGATCATGGTCATGTCTCTCCTATAACCCTCCCTTATGTTTCTTTCTGCTCCCTGCCCTTTGTCTCCCGTGGACTCCCTGTGTGTCTGTCCAGGTTTTTTTTTTGCCGTGAATCTGCTACTGCACCTGAACTCGAGCTGGCATACCATTATATCAACGCTGGCTTTCCTCCCAGTCTTCAATAGTTCACTACAGTTCTCAGTTAAAAGTCATTTTTAGAGAGTTCCTGTTTTTTTTGTTATATTTCCCTCTGAGTTAATCATCTTTTTCCTTATGCTCACATCTCTGCCTGTCTGTAAGCTGTCTTGGATTTCCAATTTCCTGCCGGCCTGCTCAATCTCTTCGATGTCAAATGCAGCTTACCATTCATGTCTGTTTTAGCCACTGGATCAGCAGGAACACTTCTCTACCTCGGCCATCTGCCAGTATCTCCTTTATGAAAACCCTTAAAACTACTTTTAGAGTCTGTCTGCTGAGTTCTGGATTCACTCTAGATAGAATATAACAGTCATTTTAATGTATGTCATAAAAAAGGCATTGTATAATATGTCAAAAAGAAGTATGGTAAGAAAAGAAATTATAGTATACTATTTGAAAAAACGTATGGTATGTCACAAAAAGTCATAAGAATAATTCACAGTCAAGCAAAAAAATTTCAAAAAAGCCATTAAAAATTAAAAAAATGAAAAAAGTATATAATTAAAAGTTGACTATGTCCAAATTGTATGAATATGGTATGTCATTATTTCAATAGTCATGCTAAGTCAAATGTTATAAAAAAGTACTATTTTAGTATGTCAATCAATGACAAACAGTCATAGTAGTATGTCATTAAAATGTAAAGAATACACACCAAAACACATTGTAAACATTTTGAATAAGTCATAATAGTCATGTTATAAAAAGTCATAATTTGTCATGAAAAAATAGAAATAAGTTTAGTCTATCATTAAAATGTAAAAAAATACATCTATAGTGGAGTATATCATAGCATAGTGTGTGGTTAAAAAGTAATGTTAGTCAGAGAAAGTGTGTAGTGTATTAAAAAATCATATATAACATTTATATGCAACATTGAAACCAACGAAGACATCATTGGCATTGTGAGATAAATAACTCTTGAAGCAGCGTTAAGGGACGAGCCTTCGTGAAGCATAGTCGTTTTATTTGGGAATGTTATCCAGATCCACTCAGACACTCTCATTAATCACATATGTACAGATTAAATAAGGCACATGCCATAGTGGGAGAGTGGATGGGACATATTCTGTACACAGATAAATCATCAAAAACACATTTTAACATTCAACAAGGCTATAATTATCTATAGATTTCAGCTCAGTTATGTACAAATGAATCGTGAGTGGAAAGAAGAAACAATGAGGGAGGGCAAAGTCTCCATTCTGAAGGACAACCAAATTCACAAATACATCAATAACAAGAATAATGCAGAGGTCTTCAATATTTTTTTGATATCGACAACTCTGTTTTTTCTTGCTGGACATGTTTTAACATTGTTGTAGTCTTGCTCCCCTTTGTTCTGTGATAATAACAATAATATAATTGACAATGAGGTCACTGAGACATTTCTTTGGATGACAGTCACTATCGATAGGAGTTGACGGTGACTGAATAAAAAAAAAGAAAACTGCAGACAGCTGTGACAGTACAAAAGACTGCACAAAACACTGTAATATGGCTTTAGAGCAGAGCAGGAGCTTCCTCTGTTTAGAATCAAGCAGTGGGATTTCAAACGCTCCTCTCCTGCGAGGGTCCCCGTCCGCTGGCCCACCTGGACAGTCTGGACCCGACGACCACTCAGCTTTCACAGAAAGCACAACCTGAACACTTGGCCTGAGGCAGAGGCCACTCACAAAACGGGAGGGCAGATCTCCCCTGACATAATAAATCTTTTGCCTCTCAATTGTCCGGCTCCCTGTCGACCGTTATCTCCGTCACCGCTGTCAGCTTCCTTTGTCCTTTCTTTGACAGTCTCTTCCCCCCCGCCATCTGCTATTGGCCGCTGTGAGTGGCGCCGTGTCCATGGCAGTGACAAGTCTCTGCTGATGAGAGTGTCTCTTTTAACCCTCTGTCACAGCTTGATGTCTTGGGTCTCCAACATCTTTGCCAGGGTCTTCTTCACCCTCAGGGCTGTGAGGCGACAGGTCGGGTTGTGAGCCCAACACTCGGACATCAGTTTTCCCATCTGACGTAGACACTGAAGACCCACATAGAGAGATGGGGAAAATGGATTACTGATGATGAATACATAAATCATTTCAATAAACTTAAATAACTGCAGAACGGATGGCTGACTAATGAGAAACCCATGACTCACTCTCTTCAAATATTTCATTTTGCTCACAAAAATGTGGAGGAGGATATATACCAACCTGGCAACCCCAAGTTCTCATTCTAATGTCTTATTATTAGTCTATAAAACATGTATAAATATTATAAAATAATATAATTGCTATTCATGAATGAAGACATTACTATGTATTAACGCTTAAAAGTGGTACAGAAAAACTTGTGGGATACCTCATCGCTCGTCCAGCGATTAGGAAACGACGGTCTTTGTTTCTTAATGCAGACGACTTCTCTCATGTCCTCGTAGGACGGATCGGTGGGCACAAGGTCGTGATAGGGCAGCTGATACTCCTCCACGATGCCTTCAGGAAGAACAGATATACGTGTATAGTATAGTATACAGTATTATCATTTAGAAAGCATCCATATAGATCTTGTTGAAATAAAAGAAAAGGATGGATTTCTTCCCCATACCTCCAGAAATGCAACGTCGGGCCATCTCCCACACAATAAGGCCGAAGCTGTACATGTCTGCCATTATAAAAGACTGGGTCTTGTTCAGGGTCTCTTCCAACACTTCAGGTGGCATGTAGCGCTTCGTACCCACTCGTAGGTTCGGAGGGATGTCCACCTCATTGGTGTCACTGAGAAACAATGCAAAAGATATTTGAGGATTGATGTCCAAGATACACCTTATTTGTATTAAAATGTGATTTCAACATGTATGCTGTACCTGTTAAACTTGACAGCCAGTCCAAGGTCTGCTATACAGCAGAATCCGTTCTTTTTTACCAATATATTTTTACTCTTCAGGTCCCTGTGTGCGATGGCAGGTTTGCCCTGTGTGCCGTAGATCTCAGTGTGCAGGTGACAGAGGCCTGATATGGATGAGTAGGCCAGTTTCAGCAGAGCCTTGACGTCTAAGGTGTTGGACTTGAGGTAGTCGTATAAAGATCCGTTCTCGTGGTAGTCTGTAATTAGGTAGAGCTGAGTCCACGAGCCGGTTCCTTTAATATCTGCTGCTATGAAACCTGGGGGGGAAAGGAAATTGAGAAACTTGAGCGCACACAGAAAATAACATTTGGATCAATATTAAGCCCTTAATTTCATAATTTGTTTTCCAAACTCCATACATCACCTTACCCAGTATATTGTCATGTCTCATCAGGAAGGTCTGATATATTTCAGTCTCTCTGAACCAGCTTTCTTCTTCTGTGGTAAAGAAGACCTTAACAGCCACTCTCTCTCCCCTCCACTTGCCCATCCAGACCTCTCCGTATCGCCCTTTTCCAATCTGCTTGACCATCTGAATTTGCTTGGCGATGGTGCGCTGCACCTGGCAACAGATTATTAGAAAGAAAAGTGTGATTTATTATTCAATTTCCCTTTGAGTACAAATCTGTCAAAAAACATTCTTCATAGAAGTATAGATGTTGCTTTTTGTTCTAAGTTGCGCTACTGTTTCTGTTTGCTTCTGTTGACAAATTATGATCAATAAGTAAAATGAGTTCATGATTTCACCCATCTTACTGAACCCTATGTGAAAGTATGAGAATTTAGTTATTTATCACTGCTCTAAAAGGACTGATGTTGAGCCAGATGTGCACTTATTTTTTCATACCAGTAGAGGGAGGCCTGACCCAGAACCAGACCCAATGCTGCGAGAATGTTCTATCAGGTCCTTCAGGGACTCCCCAGGGGGGATGTAGGTCTCCTCCTGCTCCAGATCAATACTGTAGCGTGGTCGGGACTCCTGCCGCTTATATCTGCAAACAGAAAGGTGAAGAAATGTTTACTGACTGCAAAAAAGCAATGGTATAATATGTTATTAAATGGTCATTTAAAAAAAAAAATACTACTATATAATGCAGTGAAAATGTCATACAAAGTAATAGTGTAGTATTGCATTAAAATGTCAAATTGCAATCACAGTAAAGCATGTCATTAAAATTATGTTAGAAATTTATAGAAATGTCATAAAACGCCATGGTATGTTATTTAAATATCAAAAGGGTCATGTCGCAAAAACATTGAATTTATTTTTATTTCAATTGTTATTAAAAGTTCTAGAACTGTGTATAATGTCATTAGAATGCAATACATAAAGTAATTAAGTCAAAGTATAATTTGTTGTAAAAATCAAAATAACAACTCACAGTATGTAGCATAGTATGCCAATAAATTGTCATTAAATATTCATAGTGTAGTATATCATAAAAAAGTCATAGTGTAGTAGGTAATAGAAATGTCATAATAGGTGAATTTGTCTTTTAGATTCTTACCTGACGTAGCAGAAGACTAGGCTGAGAACAAGGATGATTGTGACTGCGATGGAAATGAAGAGAGCCATGTACTGGATGCTGCTGTCAACGTAATCTAAAACAAACAACGAAAGGAGAAGCATTCACATTACTTTCATGTCGTTTCTATTATCGTACCACCCCTTAATGTGAATAATCCACTTCTCAGTTGGAAAGTCTGTATCAGAGGTGATGAATAGGTGGGGACAGTCATTTGTTCATTGCTATCAGCTCCAACATCTTTCTGGTTTTCACTGGCAGGAACAAGCTCCTTTTCCCCTTCGTCCTCAAATCCCCCCCCCCCCCCCCCCCCCCACCTTCTCACAGCGTGTGATCGATCACATCCCCTTCCTGAATTCCACAGATCGGTTGTCACACTGACATTGCTGCAGAAACCCCAGAGGCCTGAAGCAGCTCCGGGGCTCTAGCCTTTCTAGTCGTGCTCCTGCCAATTAGGCACACACAAACACTTCATGGCGTTTACACACACACGGAGCATGAAGCACTAGTGGACAAAGAAAAGCTGCATGGACAGCAAAGTGTCCTATGAACACCCTGCAAGTTCATGGAGGTCTGGCTTTAGCTAAACAAAAACAAAGGCGATCAGTAATATTCCCCCCAAAGTCCAGAACTTGCTCTTTTATTGTTCACAGATTGTAATGACGGATATGATTGCTGTCAACATTTCAGGAGCACTCACTTTCATTCTTACCGCTCGATTGCATTGTTTCAATCCTCTGGTTGTTGTAACAATGTTGCCATGTTCTCACATCTTGGTGAGATATTATGTGAGTAGTGTTTTTAAAAAAGGTCTTTATTATTCTATATCCTTACAATTCAGTTCGTCACCGTGTGTTTGAAGGTCAAAACAAAGTGTGTGTGAGGCTGTGTTCAAAGCGCAATGGTGAGGTTGTGTGACAGAAAGAGGGGGCGAGAGAGACCAGGAATGCATGTGTGTGTTTAAGAGTGTGTGTGTGTGTGTGTGTGTGAGTGTGTTGCAGGGTAACAGATGGACAGATATCTCACATCCGTCCCAAGGCAAGAAACTCAAGCAGGCCCTGGGGAGAGGCTGTCCTTTTCATTAGAGGGTGAGAGAACAAGCCCAGTCTACAGGCTCTGTTTCACCTGCCTCTCTCTCCCTCTCTCCCCCCCCTCCCCGAGCAGCCACTTTCCACTTCACTCCAGCACCACACTGTGGTTTGTAACAGTTTTAACTACCCATCGCCACCCAGCGTGGCCCCGAACGAGCCCCTTCGAAGGGCCCTGAAGTGGGGCAGGATTTCAAACAAGTGTCCATCTTACCTGACGTCACCAGCGGGGGAAGAGTCGGATGCAGGTCTTTGTTGCAGTAATCCTGATCCGTGCAACACTCCAGAGCTCTCCTCGAACGAGCGTTCCACGTGTCCTGTCACACACAATCACAAGACACATGCCTTTCTAAATGACGCTAACGAAGAGTCGAGAGGAGGCAACGTTTCCAGCCACGTTCATTCCCTAATGAGAGCATTTTACAATAGACCAAAGTGGGTTTTTTCCCCCCACAGCGAGGCAAGACAAGTCTGACTTAAAGTAAAGTAAAGAAAAGCTTATAAAGACTTAACAATAGCTCACGAAGAAGGACGCATACACATACACACACACACAGCTGACTTACTCTGCACTGGAACTCGGAGCCGGCGAGACCCAAACAACCTGCAGTGAGTACCGCCACACCTCCCTCCTCCTCCACCATGGTGAAGCAGTAACCATCAGTCCTACCGAATGCACAAACATCAATGTGTTCATCATCACAGGCGTTCTCTTTTTTTATAATAAAAACTGGGAATAGTCATATATTCATTATGTGCACTACTTTTTTCGTCATATGCACAAAATAAATGCAATAATAATTAAAAGTGTTAAAAAGCCGCGTCTCAAGAGCCTTGAGGGATCTCGTTAGCAGCTGAAGTAAATATTTGCGTACTTCAAATCGGCTCATTGGAGGCCTCCCTGATAATTACTGTGGATCATTATTTGGATCGCCTTTGAGTTAATTGTATTAGTTTTGCGTGCGCCTCGCCGTACAAGCAAGTGTTGTTGGCGGAGTCCTCGGGGCAGTGTTGGTAACAGTGGCACCGGAGCATGTTCTCCGCTGAGACTGTGACGGCGCCGCTCCGCTCCTCCGCCCGTCGCTCCGATCCTCCCTTCCATCCGTTCTTCAGCAGCATGTCGTCCAGCATGTTGGCTGTACAGAGAAGAGAGAGAGAGAGAGAGAGAGAGAGAGAGAGAGAGAGAGAGAGAGAGAGAGAGAGACTGGATTGAGCATCACAGCAGGCCAAAACATCTGGACACTCTAAAACTTAAGTACATACACCTCAGGAAAATTAAAGATGGAATAAATTAGAGGATACAAACAACATTTTCTTCTGCTTTTGAATGATATAGTTCTGCCTGCCTTGGCACGGTTGCCGTGGCAATGCAAGCCACAGAATGTGTGAATCCAGTATGTGTAGAGATACACAGAAAGTATCTACAGAATACAGTATGCGCTGCTGAAAGCAACCATGCTGTTCTGGACTGAACTCAATGTGCATGGAACCAGAATAACACTGCTCACCAGAAAGAAGTCTTTGTGGTGTGTGTGTGTGTGTATGCAGAGTGTGCAAAGTGCTTTTGAAATGTGTGTTTCAAGAGAATCTATCCGTCATATTTGGCAGATACCTTTCACAGCCTGAGCTTTCTAATGCCATTAGTGGTCTTCTTCACGTCGATATCTTTCTGCAATCTATCAAATCCTCCAAAACAACAGTAGAATTTATTGCTGACAGAACTAACAATCATAATAAAAATGTTAAAATAAATGTTGAACTAGTCTATGATGATATTATCACTTCCTAAAACATATATACTAAGAAATAAACAGAAAACGTAGTTCCTGGAACTTGTTAATCATTTCTAGTAAACCTTCTTTTTATCCTCCGCTCCAGAATCAGTCTCCAAATAGCACAGTTTGACAGACATCATTAGTCTGTTGACAAAACTACTAAAAAGCAAAGAATATAGGTCATGGGATAAATGGGTTGATTTAGTGTTTATCTTGCGAGAGGAAAAACACATTTCCAGCAAGCAACAGATACAGTGAATGGATACAGAACCAACACGGAGGCAAGCCAAGTCCAGCAACACAGAACGCATGTATTCACATGAACCAGGAGGTTGCTGCTCATCCTTGAAACTATTAACTGTTGCAGCTGCCACTGAACACTGAACCAGCCCAAGGTTGTTCTTAGAACCAAAAAGGGATCATTTTCTAAGTTACTAAGTTATCAACTTGACTGAATTGTACTGAAACACTGGGAACCAACTGGGATTTTATAAATATTAACGCATAAAGTTAATATCCCAAAATAAATACTAGAGTAATTAATACCCACTGATTTAGAATTAAAATTCCTGATAAGAATAATCCACTGTTCATTGTACATGAATAGTCAAAAGATAATCTTCATTATTATTAAAACCATGTGAAACTTTTCTTTAATCCTTATATTATCAAGTAAGTATGAAACTAGGTGCATACGTTCACGAGTGGAGAAGAAAACCAGTTGAGACAGCAGCTCATCCCTAAAGACCTCTGCGGTCAGAGAGCTGAACAGTGTTGTGCCACACTAGATGGATGTCTTCCTCACTCACTCACTCTCGCTCTCTTTCCTCTCCTGCTCTCATATTTAAATTATTTATATCATAAAACTGCAGATTTCAAAAACAGAACGCTCAAGTTACTCCTCTGCGTTGCAAACCTCGCCGAGTTAGTTTTGCAAGAACGTTTCACAGGCAACTATAAACGACAGGCAGCACAGGTGTACACAGGTCTACATCAGATCCATACACAGCCAAGAATAGCTCCCTTATACTGTGTGGATGGGTTTCACTATAATAGGTGTAAGTAGATACAACCAGTCTGGAAGCAAACCGGCCAATCGAAAAGGGGGAGACGAGCGATCATTCAGGACTACGTGATGAAAAGGCCGAATCGGCTTTTTCTCCAAGCGGTACTCGGTGTCCTTCCAACCTGATCCGCGTTAGCCGTTCTGGCAGAGAGGAAGTTTGTGGAGGTGTTCCCATCCTCCCTCGCAGTGCCCTTGGTTTTGTCTATCGCACCTGCTTTGCAAGTGTGCAAAACAACCACAAGACGGGAATGTTTCATGAATTAGTCATACTTTCAGATACATTCTATCCACCTCAGCTCTGTTTTATTCAAACTTGGCCAAATGCGGTAAGAGAGCAAAGAAGAAAGGGGCGGGTCACCCCCGGAGAGAATGTTACAGGAAAGCTGACGTAAGGGAAGGAGAATCCTGCTCTTGAGTGAACGGCCTTGAAGAGATGCAACACTAAAACTTGGATGATCGAGACCTGACCTGCCAAACTAAAATCTGTCAGTCATGTTCACCTCCTTCACAATAAAAGCATGCCACAGTCACATTAACGACACAGAAAACTTCATACTCCAAGCTTTTCTCTCTTTTCTTCAAGCAAACCTTACCTCATGTACTAGAATTTAGTTCATGGCCAGAATATTGATCATTTTATCAAGAAGACATGTTTATCTTCTGTCATAAACAGACTAACAACATTCTTTATACGATTGTGGTTTCCTGTCGTGTGTTCTCAGCACAGACTAAGGGCATAAGGGGCTACGGACAGATAGATTAACTAAGACACTATATTGATTCATTTTTTATTATAACATGGCCATCCAAGTAAAAACTACTTAAACCATAACTTCATAGATTTGGTTACATGAGATAAAAGGTTGAGTTCTCATTAGTATTCATACACCACACTATATTCCATTGTTTTCACACATTATTGCAAACACCATCATTCTTTGTCTCTGTACACACACACACACACACAAAACAAACAGACTTGCTGTGTCAGCTATAAGGCACACTCAAGGTCACCCCGAAATCTGATCTGCATCCCCCACACATTCCACAGGCTGTTCCTCAAACCACACACACACACACACACACACACACACACACTGATCACACTCAAAGCAATTAGTTGTTACATGTAGTGAATGACTCCAGCTGGAGACGTTCATTCACAGCTCATCACCGCCTGTGGCACAGCATCTTTGGGCACCTCCACCTCGGCTTCACTTTCCCAGATGTATCTGAATGAGCAATGACAGTTCAAGTGGCGTCTTCATGCTCGTTTGTCATCTCCTTTCATTTCTGGCGGAACACTATCAGTGTGGTACGTGACACTTCCTCCCTCCTCACACCCAGTCAAGGTTTCCGTGGTGACAGAAGCAGCATGACTGTGTGTCAGCCCTGTGATACTAATGACACATAGGAACTAAACTGACATTGAAATTCCCACATCAGATCCAGATGTTCATCACATGTTCTCATTATAAGTTTGTGTATTTTTAATGTTGCATTTCCTAATATTTTCTAATTATATTTTCTATTTTTTATCAATCATCTACTGATTTGTTGAAATGTACATGCATGACATGGGATACCGACATCCACATTGTACAAATCCATCCACTTTTGACCTTGATGCTAAAACCAAACAATGCACAGAAACTTGGGTAAGGCAAGTGTGCCTAGATTATAAATATATGACTTACCATGAATAATAGACAGCCAAAAAAAAAGCATGTCTATGTTTGTGTATTTGTAGCACTTTGATCATAGCACTGTTGTTTTTAAGGTATCCTTGCTGAAAAGCTACTACTTAAGTCAGACGAGGACCTAACACTTTTTTCTATTTTTTAGCTCTTACCTTATCGGCAATGATATGTTGTGGTTTCTTTCTATTGATAAATGTACTTGTGAGTCGCTTTGGACAAAAGTGTCTGCTAAATGCCCTAAATGTAAATGTCTAATTTAATTTGAAATATTCTCATAATATATATTAATATTCTAATCCTCTATTCTGAAAAATGAAATGAGTAGACTTTGATAATCAGTGTATTGTAACAAGGGCGACACACGAGAAGAAAAGCTGAAAAATAAAGTAATAAAACCGTTCTTGCATATTATGTTAAATGTTTAAAAGAAGGAAGATTTTAAAGAATGCCTTGTTGTAGAACAAGAGTCAGTGATGAGACGGGAGTTGAGCATTTCAGAGAATGTGCTATGTGACCTTGGAATATTTGAAACCGAAAACTAAAGCCAATTTGTCCCTTTCATTTGTAGACGTAAATGTTTGTGTGGACTGCTGTGCTCTGTGTTAGCGTTCTTCTAAAACCGCATCCCATGAAAACAATAATTAATATGATCCCAGAGGTAAATTAATTCAAATAGACTTCCTGATTGTTACAGTTCTGTGCACTAGAAATAGAAATATGTGTTGTGACCCCATAATTAATTTCCAGTTATCAAGCAATAACTGGAATGCAAAACAGAAATATGCTATTACGAGCGATGATTTAGAAGAGAAATGTTGAGGAGGGAATTTTACGTCTCCGAAAAAACAATCTCTGACATAAAGTGTTCCAATTAACACGGTTGTTTCACAAGAGCCGACTTCAGAGCACTACAGCCATTTCATCTGTGAGCCGAGACCTTCGCACAGACTGTTCATCTCAGACGGAGAGGAGGACATGAGAGGAAGAGGGAGATAAGTTACTCCAGGTGGCCATTATAAATCACCTCCTCAAAGGAGACATCGTCCCCTGTGTCTCCAGAGTGCACTTTGACCCCGAGGGGGTCACAACCAACCTGCAAAGGGAGCCATACATCCTCCTCCACCCTACCGCTGCACCCTCATCCCTCTTAACCCCCTACTGGCTTCAAAGGACTCTGCCACATGAGACACACACACACACATGTGCACACACACACACACACACACACACACACACGTCTGAGGAGCACATTCCACACTCTCTCCTCCGTCACCGCTGCTACACCCACATCAGGCCGTCATTTTCCCACCATGCATCTTGCAGCAACCTGTTCTGCGTTTACCGGCCATGACCAGAGTGCCTTTGTTGGAGGAATGAGATGGTCACTTTGAGGCTCCCACCACCAGCAGCAATAATGCCACAGCTAATTTATGGAGGGTCTGCCGTAGCCCTCCCCGCTCCTCAAAGTACCCCATCTCTTCAGAAAAAACCCACCAATTCACAATGTTTGCACAGAGAAAACTTTCCATGAGGGTGTGAATACAGGGAGCTGCTGTGTCCACAGCAAAAAAGTCAAGTGAATTAATTTACCACACACAGACAAAATGGCTTTTGCTATATTCCAATAAATTGAGAGACAGACGCACTCAAAAAGGGACATTTTTTTTTATGTATTTTGTTATCTCTTCAAAAATCTATATACAAGTGTGTGACTACATTAAATAAAATGCAACACACACTTGTACACAAACACTCACACATACAGAACAGGTGTGGTTGCTGGCATGGAATGAACCGGAGGCTTTGTGTCGACCACAAAGTGCCCTCATCCCAACATCTCAGTCCTATCTTTTCTTATTTATTCCTCCTGCTAAGTTCAAGATATATATATATATATATATATATATATATATATATTTAAACATTGTCTTTCCACAATGCTCATAAGTACACATCACTGCTCGTCTATCCATGCATGTGGTCTGGACTTACTGGAAAAAGCCACAAGCCACCGACTAATGCCGGGCTCTATTACATATAGAGACTACAGCCACAGTCATTTTACTCCACAATATCACCTCCACCCAAAAAAGGTGTTTCCTTCAAGGTTGTTGAAGGTTGTTATAACTCAAAACCACATATGTTTAGGGTGATATAATCTTGAATTCATGCTATTTTATTTTATGTTAAACTCATCATTCAGACGCTGTAATCCGGGGCATAATGTTAACGTCACATTAGTTAACATTACAAGCAGTGATTTCACTGGAATGAAATGATCGTAAATAAACGTGACTTATTAATCAATTGTGATTTCCAAGTCACACGTCAGACTAATGGCAATGAAGTCAACTCCCATGATCCCACACTATCATCAAAGTCTTTTTGCCATTGTTTTGATTGAGAGACCCCTAGTGGCAGAAATGACAGACTATGCCTTTTAAATTCCCCCTGAACTCACAAAAGGTACTCTGAAGAATCCAAATATCACAAGGCAGACACACACACACATACACACACACACACACACACACACACACACACACACACACACACACACACACACACACGGTATGCTCCCATGCCTGATCGCTGGAGCAGCACATCTGCCTTGGGGACCAAATTCTGTGCGGGGGAACCAAATCCACATCCTGACAGGAAGCAGCACACAGAAGGCTGGAGGGGCCTGAACCTGCCAAGGACCAACTGCTGATGTTTTGTGCTTCTGGACCACAGCACCAAGCTACACTCTGAACTGATTCCACAATTTATGGATTTCCTACACTTGGAATAATCATCGACAGTGTTAGAAATTGATGAAATCGCATACTTTCTATTGAGTACAAATACAATGACTCTTAAAGAACATGACATAACAATTAATCTGTTTTCCCCTTAAATCAATAAAAACTAGAAAGTTTTTCTATTAGAAGCAGTCCAATACTAAGAAACCTCTTCCTTTAAACTCCTTCACACACGTAACTGAAGCGGCGCTACAGAAAAAAACAAATGGTTGCTGATAAAGAAATCAAGCCTCCTCTGAATGTTCCTTTGTAGACACACTCCTACAAAGACACACTGACATTTTCAGATATACAAAGATCATTGTGAAAGGAAACACTCGACGTACGTGGAAAACGGCTCCTTGGAGAGCAACTTGTGATTCTACACGTCTGTCCAGAGGACCGGGGTATTGCTTTTAAGATGTAAAGTCACATATTTGTTGGCGTTCCGTGTTCATAAACAGCCCGTATCACTTTGTGAGTCAGAGTCTCTCTTGGTGGGTGTTTGGCAGACGATGTTTCACCTTCTCAATATGGAGATTAGAGTCATATTTGCAGCTGTGACCCAGACAAAACCAAACACGTGGATGAAGGAAATGAGCCAAACACCAATATAAATAAAACAAATGTAACTGTTATAGAGTATGTTATCGAAACACAACGGACTTATTTGCGTTTCCACAGCAGTGCGACAGGAAGAATGAGGCTAGGGCTCATCTAGTCTCTGTGAACCTCACCAGCCTATAGAAACAGGTGGCAAATTGACCGTGCTGCTGAGATTTATGGGGCAACCTCCCACATGTTATACTCATTTGGGAGACCTTTAAAAGATCAGATCACAGACAAAAAAAACGAAATAAAAGCAACTGGTGGTTCAAATATTGGTGAAAAGAAAGTGGACAGAAGGAGTTCAACACTTTCCAAGAGGGCCCACGGCTTCGGTCTGAACCGACAGGAACGAGCAGAACCTTCACCTCCTGCCGGTTTATAGTCCAGAACGTTGCTACTCTTCACACATGATTCCCTATGAATTTCACTCCATCTTCCCACATCCTCTCTATCTGCGTGGCTACTGACCTTCATACCCCTTGGACTAATACCGGAGGAGAAGTTAAACACTTAGCTCCGTCTGCACAGATAAGAATGAAGGAAATTCTCTGAAGAAACATTCATCGGCAGCTGAGGTATTTGGTGACCAACTGCAAAAGTTACAGCTTGCTCTGAACTGGCCGGTCGGTCGGGGCTTTTACAGCTGGTCTTTATTTTTGACGCACTTTCGGTGAAGCATCTCTTCTCAGGATTAAAATGTTACAATGTGAAAGTTCATTGTATTCATAGATCTACCTTTTTCCTTGAGCAAAACAACACTAACAGCCTGATAAATCTACATCAAATGAGGATGACAATCTTATATTTAGCAACAGGAGACTATAAACAGGTCCTTACATTAAACTGACACATCATCTATCACTTAAGGGAAATCCAGTTGCAGCAAAGAGTCAAACAGGGAAATTTTCCAGACCATCGCTAAGTGGCAATATTTATAAACACTGTGCTTTTGTCTATGTGTGTGTGTGTGTGTGTGTGTGTGTTCAGCCAGATGAATGCCTGACTCCCAACTGTGTCCTTAATAAGTGTGACAAGGCAGTATTTCTGCAAAGGTAAAGCTTGTCCACATAAACCATCAGAAGAAGGGCAACGACAATTGATAATTTGCATTATCGATTAATCATTTACTATTGATCAATTAATGATTGGCTCTGTAAAAAAATGTCTTTAGCTAATTCCCAACTTGATGTCTTCAAATGACTTGTTTTGACTAACAAACAGTCCAATATGTAAATATATATGAATTGTAATATATAAAATGAAGAAATGAAAAATAGGAAAATAGTCACAAATATATGAACTCTCTATCAACTAATCAATTGATCGTTTCAGCTCTAATGAAAAGCCACATAAGGAAAATTTCAGATAAAAGCATACAAGCTTGAAGAAATTGTTAAATGAGTAAGATCCTAAACCATACTTTTAATAGCACTCATCTGGAGCAACAATGTCTCCTTTCCATGATGAGAAACAGAAAACAGGCACAAATGCCATCAAGACTGTGAGCCTGTCGACCCTCTCCGCCTGTCAAGACCTTACGGGACACCGTGACACTGTTGGCATTCATCGTAAAAGACAACTGGCTGTCCATCTTCAAACAATTCAACACAGGAGCGGAGGGTGGAGGGTGGGGGGATAAATGCACACCCTCTGTGGACATCATAGTAGCTTTTGCTCATCATAAATATTGCAGGTTGAAAAATAGACTCAGAAGCAAACAAGCTTCTGGCTTCAAGTGCATTTACTTCTCAAACACCAAAGCAGAAACACACATTCCTCCGAAGAAAATTATTCCATTCAATTTGCTTCTTCCAGCTTTTTTATCACAGTTTAGCCAACCAATGACAAAAGCAGCCTCATCATGCTTCCCAGGCAGCGGGAGCATCAGAACACACACACAGTGAGAGCCCCCGGTACTCACCATCAGACCCGCGGTGCAGTGATGCTAGTCCGGTCGCCAGGAGAAACGCCTGCCAGGCCCACTCCTGAGGCAGCCGCGCCACCACCATCACTCCAGTCGCCCACCTCCTTCAAACCCTGCAGGCGCAGCCACCACCAACACAACCCCGTGTGAGAGGTACGAGACTGGCCTCTTATATCCCTCCGTGACACAACTCCGGTCCGCCTTTCTGTACAAGTGTCTCTCTGTGGGCGACCGCCACTCTGCCTCTCTGCACTCTCAGGAAGTTCCCACAGCACAGGGCAGCCTCGCAGCTTCCAGCACTACTCCACACTGACAGCCTGGGAGAGAAAGACACAGAGAAAGAAGGGGGGGGGGGAGGTGGGTGTTACTTAGTTGCTCTCTCACTGTGCTATTTGTCCGGCCCTTTCTATGACCGCTTCACTACAGAGGGAACAGCTGAGTGTATGTGAATCCACGTATGGCCTCTCTCTCTCTCTTTCACACACATTACAGATTCTCTCTCACTCCCCCACAAACACACACACACACACACACACACACACACACACACACACAGCAGAGTAGAAGAGTACGGGGCGGCCGATGATGTGGGCAGGAGCCGAACGAGGTGTGAAGGGCAGCAGTAAACCATTATGAGCTATTGCCACAGGCATACAAACAGCCAGCATGCCAAGAGAGACAGAAAAAGCTAAGAACTAAGGAATATAAACTTGCACAAGACATGTACATATACTTTGGTGAAACTATCTGGTATCAAGTGTTTGATGCAAGGACCCAGAAGGAGACCTGTGTTTGTGCTTGGTGTGAATGGGTCAACACGGGTTATCCATGCTGACTCAGCAACACAGTTTCCCAGAATTCTATGTGTGTATAGCATTCCCTTCGTTGCTATAATGACGTTTACTGTCATTTTACACAATAAATTCAACAATAATCAGTCTGCATACTTGAATTCACCAAAAAGACGGAAATCTACAATGACGGAAAAAAAAAGCAACCCCTCCACAACCTTCCTGTAATGTGTATGGGCCTACAGCTGCAGACACAGGTGCTGTGTGAATGGCTTTAATCTGTAACCAAGAGTCTGGCATTAAAGTTCAGACGCAGGCTGAACGGCGTTCAGCTCCTCATGTGAGTCTGCGTGTGTGTGAACGGGGTGAAAACACAAACACTTGTACGGGGATCAGGCCATCACACATGAGGTGATTAGAGGTGATTAGGGCTCACACCTCCAGGCACCGCCAACAACTTTTTACAACTTTGCACTAATCCAACGCACACAAACATAGCAATGGCACAGGGAGGGGAAAATGATAACAATAGGGACACATTCCAGCGGGGAAGATTTACGTGGGTTACAAGTTAAGAGGATTAAGTGCGGATTACATCAAGTCTGACTACAGCACCTACACAAATCATAAACATCTCACATTTCACACATCCGTATGAGTGAGAAAACAGTAACCTCGGAGAGAGATGTTTATCCAAATGGTTAATGGGGAGCAAAAAAAAAAAAAAAACACTGATGGGAGGAGGGCGAAACAACAGCAAACAACCAAATGGGCTCCTCTAGGCCACACCTGTCCTCTCTGACTGGGTGGGAACAGCAGCTCCCAGAAGCCACTTCTCCCCTCCAGTGTTCCAATGGCCCTATAGCTGTCACTCCTGATTTGTGCAGCGCCGTGCATTACATGTGATAAGTCAGCCTATTCTGGAGCACGAGTGCATGGGGAGCGATGTGAATGGGTCAGTGCACCTCACACACCCTTCTGCGCTCCATCAAACGCCCAGCGTGGAGCCTCCCTGTATTCTCAGACAGCCCACTCACCCCACAGGGATGGGGGGTCCGGGGAGGGAGGGGGGGCAGCTCTGTAGGTGGGGGTCACTTCACCACATAAAGGGGGTTGAAAGTGGGGCAAACCGGTTGGAAGATTTGCATTATAGTTAAATTAACTCTTCGCTTTCCCCTCACTTTTTTTTTTCTTTCTTCTTTCTTCCCCCTCCCTCGCTTGGTTCGAATTTTAACTGCAGAAACCGTCTGTCATCGTGCAAATAGCTGCAGGATGATTAATACCGCCAGGGAAATCGGTCTGTCAGCACCTTGATCGCTCTGTGAAACCACAATGTTTGCTGCAACTGGAACGAGAAATAGTCCCATTAGACACACGAGCACCTGAAAATGATTTCAGAAAGTCGCGTCAAAGGAGGCCGATTTCACACATTAAGGTTTGGTTTGGTCATTATGGAGAGTCCTGCTTTAACATGACAATAGAGGTGTCAATCATTTGGTGGCCCTGGTCTGATGAGTTGGGTTAGAAGGTGGCACATTATTTGTTAGTAGAAAGCTTGTGTTACAAGCCGATTAAGTCAGATTACATTCTGGTATATTAGATTTAAAAGTTCAAGGCATTTACAGGCAGGAGGAAGTCTAACTTGTTTCTGCAACAGTGCTGAGCTGTGTAGTGGCCAAAGTCGGAATTGCAGGTCGGAAAAACACATTCTCATGCACAATAATGTCCAAATAAACTGCTGCATCGCAATGAATAACGTACTCCCTCGTGTCAAAAGCACTTTGAGATGACTCTTTGTATTCTCGGTGTTCAGGCTGGGCCCGGTAAAACGTCTCAATGTGCCGTGTTTGTGGATTGTTTTCATGCTGCTCATGTGTGTGAAAAGTTAGCAGGCAGTCACCGAGCTGGCTCGGCCACGGACGGACTCAAATGAGCCAAAACACATGGAAAGCCTGACAACGCTTTGCAACGTATGTGCCCAAACTTTAACTTTCTTTCAACAGACTGAAAAATTCCACCTCAGTGCTCCTGAATCCTCCTCAGTTCTGTGATCATCAACACATAGCAAGAGCAAAAAGCCCCAGAGATTTAAATACTTGTTAGAATACCTGATCAGCTACTCTTTGGACAAAAATATATATATATTTCACGCAAATTATATTCAAAGAAATGACGTTCCTGCACACAACGTAGGCCTACTTCAGTAAATCACGAGCCTCTTCACTTGGTGGCACACATAAAGATGCTGATCCGCGGGGCTCCAGGTCTGGCTTTGACCCCCTTAGTGCAGTGGGCATTAAGTTCTGATCGGAGAGAGACTGGGAGGTTGGGGAGTAGTTGATCCACGCGATTATTCTCAATTTGTTTTGCAGACTCCGACTCCCCCCCGTTCTGCCCTCCAGCAGTCAGAGATCAATTAATGCAGCTTGCTTGTTTGTAATAATCTGTCTCAATTTCATAAGGCAAACATTTTTCTTATGAAATAGAGACCGTACAATAATACCAGCGGCGGTGTTATAACGCGCCGTGACGTTTTTGATTTCAGAAAAGGACTTTAAAAGGAGCGAACGCACCTTTCATCGTTCGGCGAGAGAGAACGGGATGTATGACTGTGAAGAATCACCGCTAACCTGTGAAACAAAAAGCCACGGCGGAACGCAGATGATGAAATTACTCCAAGCAGAGATGGAATGCGTGTCATGAGCGATGTTCCAGCCGGGGACAAAACCGACCCCTGGCTCTGTGAAATTAGGAGGATTTTCGGCAGCTCGGCGTTTTTCAAAACCGCTGTCATAGAATCCTGGAAAGCAGTTTATTACCGTGGCAACACAGCTGTCTGGCCCCATATGGTCCAATCAGGCCCAGCAAGAGTCAAGAAAGCGTGACACCGTGTCTTCATCGTCCAGCGAGACAAAGATGTGCTGCCTCTCCTGACGGACTTTTTTAGAAACGCTGTCGTACTCGATTTTGTACCATGAACTTTCGTTTGATGACCGTATTTATCACCAGATTAATCATTTAGTCCCACGATGTCTCACTAAAGCCTGACGTGACGTCCTCAGAGACACTTCAAAAGACAAAGACATTCAATTCACATACGCAGAAGCGGAAAAGTGAGAAGGTGGAGCCAGCAGCTGTCTCTGGTTATGCTTTAAAACTTACTTAAACAATCAATCAATTGATAATATCCAATGAATTGATTATTCAAATAACTGTTCCAGCACTGTATCCATCATTTATAATCCATCTTTTTTTATTAATAAGAACCCAATGGGATAAACATGACACTTCTATACATCCAGACACCCTTGTTCACACATCAGTCATCCATCCACATCCACTCATGTTATATAATGGCAATATATTCCCTCAAGGAAAAGAAAGACCCCGATGAATATTCACGATTCACACAATAGCGGGGGCCAAATCACTATGCCCGAGATTGACGCTTTGAAGTTCCAAAGAATGCTGAGGGGGAAGAAAAACGTCATTCATAAGGAGTGAAAAGGCTGTCACAGCGAGATGCGGCCCTCCTTCCCCTCCCCGCGTCTGTCACGCTGTCTCATTCTCTCACTCCTGTCTGTCTCACTGTCTCATTCTCTCACGACGTGACGACACAGTGGGATATTGATAAAACACTTTGAATCATTTCTTTCTGCCAATATTAATGTTCGGCAGTATAACCGCGACTATCTTTGCCCCTAAACAAATATATATTATGTATCACTGTAATTCAGGAGCTGAACTGTCTCAACCCCGGCGGTAGAAAGCTTGTAAACTCACAGCTGAGTTCCAGACAACAAGGGGAAGGAAGAACTTGGCGTATCCACATACTTGGATTTACATCATTCAGGCCGCGCATAAAGATGCACAGTGTGCAGGTAATAATTAAGTCTGTTACATCCGCACGGCTATCTGCGAAGGCGATTGTCTGTGTCAGGCAGTAAATGTCAAAAACTTTTTTGTGATGCTCATAAACATTTCACTTCACACCGCTTCCAGCCAGACAAGGAAACTCAACCTAGAGATGGCATGCAATGCAGCAATTCGTCATGTCACATTTTACTCAACACACACACACACACACACACACACACACACACACACACACTCTCACAGCACATGCATGCATTATGAATCCAATCTCCAATCGTACTTGGCTATATGAAAATCGAATTCACGATGTTTGTTGTAAAAATAAATTACATATAATAAACATACAACGACTTAATGATACGTTCAATTTAATTAATCCAGTGAATTATATACCTGACAAACCAAGGGGCTTCATCACGTTGTAAAAATCCACAAATACCTGCAGGACTGCACAAAAGCTGCAATATTAAAAAGGGATAACAAATCTCAAAATACATGATCACCCTCCACTGAACTCCCTGGTCCTCCAGAGGCGATGCAAACAAACCTTCTCCTACCACCTTTTCGATCACCACAAAAAAAACACTTTTGCTTTTTGAGAGGCCTCTCCAAGAATCAAATTGGCAACGAGGAATTTGGCTATCTAATGTTCGAATGAACACTTTGAAGCAGTTGAACCAGTATAATTTGAGGCTGGAAGCTCCCTCGAGGGGGATGTTTAACGGCTAAATGGTAATACTGTAACTTGCCAAACCCTGCAAATATGAATTATCAAAAGGAGCCTGGGTGTGGCTCCGACTGATAATTATAACGTTGCTAAGAACATTGCACTGCATGGGCTTTTATTTTATGGTTATGTTTTCGAAGAGGATGGCAGACTCATTGCCTTGCGAATCACTGTGACAACATGGTGTTACATTTGAGACTGTGTAATTATAAAACGGTGTGGACTGTTTTTGACAGACAGCTGGGGTCTGCTTGTCATTTGTATTTAATTATTCCAGTTGCTGATCAGATTTCCTCGTCAACTTAAGAAAATACACTTTTCTTTTTACCCACTGATGCAGAACCTTCATGGGAACCTTATCAAATGCTGCTTTGGTTTTCTATTTGGCGATATAACACGAAGAGGTCGTGACAACAATGCACAAGGCCCTTTTGCTGTGGGGCAACTGGCGACCGCACCTGAAACACACCTGTGGCTCGGGTTTCACCCAGCGGTTCCAAAACAGCCCCACGAGCCTGCAGATGGATTCCATGTAAAGAAGTGTCTGTCTGGCTCTGAAGGTGCCGTTAAGAAAGTGCTCTGTGATTTTCCACCGTCGGGGCAACAACACGCTCCGGCCAAGAACAGCAGAATGAAATCCTTCCCCTCTCTCTCTCTCTCTCTCTCTCTCTCAGCAAAGCGCAGTGACCTTCACTGCGCTTTGCTGGATCTCTACCGAGCAAACCTCCTTGTTTTCGTCAGCATGGCCTGGCTGTCAGTGGGCTGTACTTAAGTTAATTCCCTCACAGCTCTGTTCCTATTCATTTTCTGGCCACTGATCTCCACTCTGGCATCTTGCATAATAGCGTGTACTCACATTGCAAACATGCACCAAACCAAAGGCAACATCTTGTTGAAATAACACTGTGCAGCAGTGAGCAAACCTATAATTAATCATTGGGAAATGCTGCAGTGACGAAGACATTTTCGGAGGAGAAGAAAGCGTGTGAGCCACGTTGACATAGGCCACATGAATGCAATTACACCCATAAAGTTTCTGTTCAACACACTTAATGCCAGCGTTTTTAGTTATAAATTATTAATTTAGACACAGGCAAAGTGTCCAGTCGGAAAGGAAAAACAGTTGGAAATCATCCATAGAAATGTGATGAATCTGATAACGATGACACATAGTCGCTTCTCAGAAATGATGAAAAAAGAGCAACTGATGCGTCCAAAATGAAAAAAATAAACATATTCTTAATGCGGCTTTGGTGGAATCGGGGAAAGCGAGGCTCCTCTTGCCAAGTCAACCAGGAGCATTTAATGAAGGGATTGTTGCAGAGTGTCCGCTGGGCTGCATCAAGCAGACACCGCACAACCAAAGGGTCTAATTAAGGGGTTCCTCTGACGGTCAGACAAAGCAGACAGCGGGGGTCAAGACGCTGGCCCACAAACTGGCTGTGACCCTCACACCTGCCTGGTTGCATTACACTGCAACATGTCGGCGCACAGTGGACACGCTCACACTGACACATCATTACCGAACTGGTGCTTGCCACACACACTGAAACGCAGGAATGGGGAAGGAGACGGGGAGAGGCGAGCAGGACCTATAGGCAAGTGGTGGTGCTGTGTGAGCTAATGTCTTAAAACATGTATGAACACACAAAAAAGATGAATCTGAAGCACCAAAGAGACAAAAACATTTTTCAGAATAAAAGCAGCATGTGTTTTTCCACAAGCATATCGACAGGGAGAGGTGTTTTGACTTCTGGCGTTGCAAAGAGAACCTTGACATTAACCTACAATAAATGAAGTCTGGCAGGCGGCTAAGGGGCCCCATATATGAGTGTGTCAAAAGTTCATGCCCTCCCTCCACTGCTCACACTGCAAAAACAAGAAGATCGCCCAGTGTGAGCTATTGGCCCCGCCACTAACAAGACTGATTGCTACAGAGTGGCTCCACCTGTCTCTTGCTCCAATTAGTCCTGCAAGCCACTGAAGTGCTAAATAACCAGCGGGGAGGGAAGTGACAGGACAGCAATAGGGTCAAAGGAATGGAAAATATGCAAGAAAGGCACGGGATGGAGGATGAGCAGAGACAAAAGTCGAGCATTTCTTTATGTTTCGGTTTAAAAGGAACAGCCTGTTTCTGGTAAAGAAAAGGAAGCATTACGTTTACGGGGAAGTTAAGATGTCCTAGTTTAGTCAGCCAGAGCACTTGCTTCCTCTAAGGTTCACAGGAGGCTGTAATTATGGGAAACTGGTGGTGTATTTACCATATCACATGCTCTTTAACAAGCACTAATTGTGTGTGTGTGTGTGTGTGTGTGTGTGTGTGTGTGTGTGTGTGTGTGTAGGAATGTCGGACCAAAGCTGCAGGAATTGTTTAATGAATAGAGCAGCTTGGACGACATGGTTTGTGTCAAATCTGTCAAAAACAACATAAACCGGAAAGCTGACGGGGTCAGACTGCGAAATGAACAACTGTGGACACTAAATTATAGCTTTTTAAGTCTCATTGTTATGGAAAAAAATCCATGGAAATATGTTTATATCTAAGTGATGGTTAAAATGGTTTTATTCACACTTTTAAGTGTCAAACAATTCTTCCATCTCCACCTGCAGGAGGATGTTGTTTATTTCCATTTTACAACAAAGACAGTGAAAATGTCTTGTGGTTTGCACAGACTGAGTCTGGTAATATGAGAACACACAAAGGTGTTTTTCACATTGTTTAACATTGTTTTTCACATTTTTTTCCTAAGGAAACATAGCCGATACATTCTCAGTTGTTCCTTTAACGTTATTCACCTGAATGAATGAGTACAATGTCTCAATCATCCCTTCACAGGTTTTTCCAACTGACCAATCACAGCAATCTGACTAAGTTAATCCTGGTTAACAATAAAATTCTTAATTTGACCTTGTTTGTTTCTTTTGTTGTACAAGTCTAGCGTTCATTCCCATTGGTGGGATGTTTAGGGATCTAATAGTGTTTCAATGGCACAAAAGTGAACAAATCCAAATCCAGAGATAAAGAAACAAACAATCAGGTCGGTTCATGTACCAACAGCATATCTTTCCAAATAAAAAGCCTGTATGTTATTAATAAGGCCATTTTTGCACACTGGCTCCTTTTTCCAACATGCCCAGTCACTGGGTGTAGTAAGGCATGAAGGAATGGACACAACCCAACCCTTGGAACAAGCTTCGGGACTCCATTTACAAGCCCCTCTACGGACTAGTTGACACAGGCAGGTGGGGTTTAAATACCCAGTTCACCGCCCCCAGAAAGACTCTGTTCATTACAACAGACGCTCCTAGCCATTGTGATTAATGGCGTTTGGGTAAATTTAGTTTCACCGCTTTATAATTCAGAGGGAATTAATAGAAGGGGCCGGTCCATTGCCTCTGGTCAAACTACCTGCTCTGTGTTGCTGTGAGCGTGATTGAGAGGGAGTGCAGGGCGAGAGCAGGAGGGAGGGAGGGAGGGAGTCTTCGGTGCATATTTTCCATGCACGCCCACGCCCCTCCCTCGGCCGCCGCGCTGAAAGCTCTTTTGTGCGTTTGTGAGCGGTGTGAAGGCTGCAGTGATACAGCACACACCTCAGATCTCTGACTGAACGATCACTGGCACCGTTTCAATGCTGGATTTATGCTGAGAGAGGGGGATTGCAAAACTGCAATGAAGCTGTAAAAAAGTAGTCATTGGCTTGAGAAAAACACCGGCATTGTAAGCTTTAGATCATATCAAGATTTCCCACATAGATCCACTTAGTCCTGAGCTTTTTGAACATGAAACCAGGGGATGTGTAAACATGTGTAACTCCGGAGCAGCTTCTCCATCCATCCAGAGCGTTCGGCTTGTTGCAAAAGCCAAGGTCAAGAAAGTAGTCCTGTTTTTAGAATTAGATCAATTACATCGGTGTCTCACATGGAGAACAATCATGTGTCCAACCTCGCTGTTTTCCTGTATTTATAAATTGCTTTATAACATTATTATATGATTTGTAAAGCACTTTGTAACCTGAAAGGTGTCCGCATGAATAAAATGGAAGAAGCCAGAAGACAGTGATGAAAGACAATGGAAGAAAGAGATGAGATGAAAAGATACAATTACCATAATCGCCCATAATTAGCACATGCCCGCCACTTATTAAATCAAGTAAATGCCTCAATAGGTAAATGAAATCTAGCATTAAATGTTCTGGACACACAAGGACACATAGGAGCTGCAATGAACGAGTCTCACAGCTGCTGATACTTAAGGTCCTATTTCTATGCCGGAGCAAATCAAACAGTGACCTTTTGTGGATTTCTTTCCATCTGTGACTGTTAATGCCATATTGAGCTGGAAGCACACTGGACGGAGCCTGCAAATTGGATGTCACACTGCGCGTTTGAATATATATATATATATATACACAGCATGCAGGGTCAGTGTCAGCCAAGGACAAATGTGCAGCTCAAAGTTACTGTGTGCTACTTTCACGACTCTACTTGTTCCTATTTGATCCCAGTATAACTCGACTGCTTCACGCCGCATCTTCTTCTGAATTCCATCAATGACAGGAATTCAGGCAGAAGTTGAATATAAAATCAAATCCATACTGTTACGGAGGAGACGGACGCTCCTTCTCTATCGCACTTCATCGCTCTCCAACCACTCCATCCAGGTTGTCTTCATCTTTTCACGACCTCACAGTTATTATTGCAAGGCTGCTGCGACTCCATCCAGCGATAAATTCAGACAGCTTGGATCTAAACAGGTGTTTTCTGTTGCTGCTGTCATCCATCCATCAGAGCACTGAGCCCGTCTCGTCTCAGGACTTCCCCCCCAACTCGGGGTTAACCGTGTCCAGGAGAGATTTACAGATGCTAACAATATCTACACATCTGTTAGTCAGCTCATCTAAAGAGAGGAAACACTGCTGATGATAATCACCATGAACACAGATCTCTCAGTTGTCTGGTCCACCCTGTAGTCAATAAGCGGAGATAGCCAGGAGCAGATGTGGATGTTTGGAAGCGATGCACTGCGACTGATATGAATTAAAGGAATAACATGAGTCTTGGACACTGTAATCTTTATATACCAAGAAGGCATCTGCAGATTTGAGTATTGTTGCATCAATTACTTCAATAAGCTTCACAAATGCACTACAGCTTGTTTCTGGAAACATTCCGATATACCATAGTTATATACCGTATAAAGTTCTGAAGGTTACACCAGAATCTGGAGTTACGATTAAAATCAAGAGAAGGTCATGTAACTGGAGAGCAAAATCAAATTTCCATCGCGTGAACGTAGTCTATAAAGACAGATTATTCACTCCTGCATGTGGAAATCAATCAATAACAACAAGTCCCATTTATTATGTTGGCTACATTGTCCACGTTAATCCCTCAGCTTGAAGAAAAGCTGATGAGACTTCCTGTTTTCTTTAGCGCAGGTCTGACTGAGCGTTACACCGTCTGCTCCCCTGGCTGATGGAAACCCAGGGGCCTTGCAGTCTTGGCAGGGAAACCCCGTCTATGGTTGACTGGTTGACCCTGAGCTCATTTGTCAATCAGTCACATTTTCCTTTAATTTAGAGAAACAGTCAAACAGTTTGGGAGCAGAAACATAACTCCCTGCTTGTCTGTCTGTATTCCCTCTCATGGATGTAAAACTGACACCTGCTTTTTTCTTTTGCTCTATAATGATTTTTTTTTGGTGCTTTGAAATAAATTATTAGCACAAGATTACGCGGAACCTTTTTGATGTTTTATTACATATTCGAACGTCACAAAGGGAGACTTTAAAACCACTTTGCAGTCCTGTTTCGCAGATGTACATTGATTTGTATGTACATCTGTTATTTTAGGCACCACGTATTGTTTTTGAGGTAAAATAACGTGACATTGAAAACATTCCTTTCATATGAGTTTAACATAATTTGAAACATTCACATACACAGTGAGGAAATAACAAAAGACATGCTTGATGTTTGTGATGGACTGGCTGTGAGGGAGTCGAGTGCCACATGAGATACACAAGAGGATTTTTTTTCACACATCTGTGTGACATTACGGAGCGTTTTGGATGCCGTTCATGTGCAGCGGTGCGTCCAAATTAGATGGACCACGCAGTCCATGCAGGCTTCCCCTCTTGTTAGCTGTAAATCATCACTTAATCTATACTTAAAACATTTTTACACTAAGAACAAATGCAGGGTTAATACGGTTCATGTATTCTGCTGCACACGTAAACTAAGCCTCTTTATTTCATCCAGAAGTTGATCGTCGGTACAGTTTACATATCTTACCTCACTATTCACATATCACACACAAGCACACGTTATTCACCCACTAATGCAGTTAAAAAAATTGTCTGAGGGATTAAAAGGAACAATGTGTGATCCGAGTGTAAACATGAGGGCAGTCTCGGCTCCTAAATGGAAAACAGATTGGGCGATTGAAACCTGAAATTACTCCCAAATTACTTTGGGACACCAGACAATTACTAAATCAAGAAGCAGCTTTACTGGATTATCAGGATAACTCTACTGAGGAAAAGTTTTTTTTTAACTTAGTTACTTAATGGTTTAAGACAGAGATCTTCAACAGGGGGTCCGGGACCCCTAGAGGGTCCCCAAAATTATTTGATCCAAATTTTTCCTTACAAAAATTTAAATATGTCCAAAAGTATACATTAAGTATCAAATATAAATCATACTATGTAGAAATGCCAAAATAGAATTAAAATATGTTCGATAAATATATTGAATCTGTGTCACTATAAGCCTTGGGGGTCCTCTGGTTTAAGAGACAGGCTGATTTTACTCTTTGAAGTCAACACAAATGTATATTTCTTTGGTAAAGGCATTTAAATGTTTCACTCTAGTGCTCCTAGAAATAAAGTATCTAATACAGACGGAATGACTCTTGGCTCTGGACCCTTGTTTAATGCAGATAAAGATCAATATAAGACACCATCAAATCTGAACCAACAACACCATCAATTTGTGTGCATGCAATGTAATTGTGTTGTGAGAAACCACCACCAGTAAAAGCTTAGTGGCATCCAGATTTGTGTGTATATATATATTATAAGGCGTTCTGGTACATGTAAATCTCTCTCCCTGGAGATCCGAGCGCATTAGATACGGAGCTATCGGTAGCCTTTCCCCCTGACGTTGTTGTTTGCTCTCATCCAATGATAGCCCGATGAAAACACAGGAAGCAGCTCGGAGAACAACGGGGCTGGGATCGATGCATCCGCGTCCGAGCAGAAGCTAGGTGATGTCTTAACGTCTGCCCTCCTCACTTCTCAACCCCCGTCAAGTCTCCCTCTACCGCTAATGCATCTGAATGCAGTGTCATGCAGGGCCGCCTTGCAGCAGTCCATAAATACTGGAAATGCTATCCATCTCTGAAACATCACTCCTTCACTTACTGTAAGTGCGCATCACTGCGGGCACCATCCCTGCGCTGCTGACAGGGAGGAAGACAACACCAGGCGGCCCCCCGGCCATGACCGAGCATCATCGGACGTAACCACAGACACAGCTTTCCCTGCTAACATTGCAGACTGTCATTTGTAAAAAAAAAGTGTTTCAAACTTATTCCAGAAGTAATGAGCACACCTTATGATTGCAACATGATCATATTTTTCTCCTCATATCCTCTGAAATGGCAACATCTCTTAGATTACGTATTGGTAGTCACATTTCAATAAGTATGATAATAATACTACATTACTAATAATACACTAGAAGATCAGAGGTCTTTATTAAATCAGCCAGGCTTATAAATTGCGAGATGTATTGCAGATATTTTGGTATATATATAATACAGTACAGAAATGCCAGAGGGAATGTAGAAATTGCATTTTAATGATAGCCAGCAACGACAAAATGAATTTGCAAGCTGTAGAATAACCTGCTCGGTACATTTTGGACATAATTCTTTAGTGACCGCATTGAAGGGAATGGGTTTGTCTTATTTTGTATTTTTCTTGAAATTTTATTGGCTAGTTTAAAAAATCTAATTCCAATCCTAAGGATATGAGAAAAGCAGGTCAAACTTAGGCCTGTGCGATTAATAGATTTTAAATCGTAATCGTGATTATGTAGTTAGGACAATGTTAAAAACGTGAAAATAGTCAAATTGATTTTTCAAAAAGTTAAAGTTCTGCACTTTATTCATTCATTTTTGTTTAATGGACACACCATTAAATATAAGATAATATACATGTGAAAGTGAGGTTTTTCTCTTAATTGTAAATGAATAAACGTTTTTTTTTTGTTTACAAGTGTTCTACAAGAAGATAACATGGAGCAAAGCCAGATGGCAAAAGTTCATTAATTGTTCTTTATATTAATCCCTTGAGGGATTTTTTGATTAATAAGAGCAAGGTTTGCACTCAAATCCCAATGGGGAAATTATTTGCAAAATGTTCAATAAAAAACAGCATATTTGAAATAATTTCTTTGCCTTTTGTCATTTCACAAAATAATCGTAATCGTAATCGAAAATCGGATTTTGAGAGAAGAAAATCAGGATTTTATTTTTGGGCAAAATCGAACAGCCATAGTCAAACTATTCATTAAACAATATTAAGCTGTCAGGCTGCAAGATTTTGCAGTGTTTTAAGCAGTGCCTTGTATAATAATGTGTAACAAATATGCAGAGAAATGAATCAAGCAACCTTACATGTTTTCAAGGGGTTTAAAGAGCATCGGTGACAGTTTTGTTATACATTTCTTTTCTTTGAGCCTTTACAGTTTACAGTCATTTCCTGTGACAAACTTGTATGACTCATATGTCTTGCTAACAATGCAGAGGAAGTTGCTTGGGTCAATTCATCTATCATTAACACGTTGTGATTCATCACGTTTAGTCTACTTCAAACTCCTTAATACACTGGTGAGATGACAGCTGCGGTACTAATACAAAAGCACTTCCTTCCTCCATCTCTCAGCTCATCCTTAAAACTACGCATCAAACACCTCTCCTATCTGTGACACTGTAGAAGCATCACTTGTCTCAAGAATGCCTGCAGTCAGCACTCAATAAAATCCATCCCGACGCCAGGAAACGTGTTGATATTGTGAAAATAATTGCATTCAGTTGTTTTCTGCTCTCTTGCCAGTGGAAACTGGAAACTGGAAACCCGTTGGCAGAAGCATCTCATGAGACCGTTTCCACCTTCAGACCTTCCGCTCTCTTCCTACACTTGTGGAATATACAACGGCGGCTGCAATTCTTGGTTGTTGTGATCATCACTGTACACTTTAAACTATAGGCTTTGAGCTATAGTGCAGGAAACTATGATGCATATATACTGTGAAGGGCGCATGCAACATCAATGGGGCAGGAATCAAATAGTGGAAACGAGAGCGTGAAAAAAAATGTAAAAGCCAAGTCGACCTTATTGGAGCTGCACAGAGAACACATTATTGTCTGTGTGAATTCTATATATAGTGTCCTGCTTAAGTTTAGAGCGAAGATAATAAAAACCACACCCAGTGTGTTTGAATCCACTGCTGGATGTTAAAGGGGAAAAATGTTTTTCTAAAGAAATGTTCATGCTTTCTGCTTTACACTGGCTTCACATACAAATCAGTAAAACAGTACACTAAGGGATACTTAAAATGTTTGATTCATCATATCTGTTTCATGGCATTGTGTTTAAATTCTCATTAGAGCTTTTTTTCCCTGCTTTGCAATAAACAAAACTCTTAGACCACAATCGCTAGGTGACTTCAGTATGCCCTAATTACCCATTCCTGTAGTTTTTACAGCTTTATAATATTTGTCAACTTCAGCGATCTCCACCTGATTCTTACCTGATCCGACTTCCACTGACAAGTGCAATAAATCAGTGCGCCTTCCAATAACATTGTGAGTTCGCCGTAGCCTCCACGGTCGGCGTAATTAATGGCGCCACGGGTCCTGTGAGAGTGGGACCAGCTGCCCGTTATGTCTTGTCACCAGTCCCACTCTCTTTGACACGTTCGGCCACGTCCCTCTCTTCCGATGCCAAGAATACTGGCGGAGTGTACTGCCGGGGTCTGAGGACTCTTTGTGCCCACCCTCAGAGAACAAACGCCATTAAGACTCGACGACGTGCCCCTTTGCCCATCCCCAGAGTGCGGGCCGTGCCAGCGTCTGTAACTGGAGAGCGGAGAGCAAAACAGCTGCTCCCAGTCTATCCTGCATCTGCCACAACTGTGATCTCATGGAACAAAGCGAGAATGCAACCACACGTTTGGACTGGGTGTTCAGTCACACTCCCTGCCATTGTCCTCCCTCTCTCTCTCACACGCTCTCTGTCTACCTTTTCCTCTTCTCCCACACTTCTGTCACACCCAGATGCATAGCGTGGATATACATCTAATATTTTCAATCCATGCCCAGTCATCAGCTCTGATTGATTTTTATGTTACATATTTAACTTTGCAAAGCCATTCATCCTGTGGGGCAGTGGTGCACCCGCCTGTGTTCTTCCGACTGATTGATGGGGATCTTTGGGGCGACTGCTGTCCCACAGACAGGTGTTTCTAAAAAGCTGGCTGCATGGAGACCGCCTGTTTAGTGATATACTTTTATGGCACTTATTAAATGGGCACTTTCATAAATTAAGGGGATTTGTGATTCACAGATTTTCAGAATCAAATTCTGTCTCAATTTTCTTTCGTATGGCTCAGGCTCTAAAAAGGCTCTATCCTGCACTTCCCATAATGCAACAAGAGAAAGTAGTGGTAGACAATGACCTGAAACTTATTTCATTGGCAGACTAGAACTGGTGATGGACAGCGTTGTAGCTGTTTGTAACATGGTTTTTCTAACTAGTACCGGAACAAACCAATGATAATTTGACAATATGGTGTATATCTTCAAACACATCATTATAATGACTGCATAAAAGCAGTAAGATTATACCAATATTTTTGACAAAAATCTCCAGGGTCTAATTACCAGTGTTTTCCTTTGAAAAATCCAATGTCTGAAATCTATTCAACTTGGACAGAGTCCATCGGTTCAGAATGCAGGCGGTAAAAGACCAACATTTACAGCTATATAATGATCATTAGTGGCATTTCTGTGTCTTTAGTTGATCCACTGCTAAACACAGTGAAATTCCTTTCATTCCATAAGTCAAAGCTTATGCATCGTGGGTCTCTGGGAAAATTACAACAAGAAAAACTCTCATTGACAGATCCTTCAGTGCTCTTTGACACCTTCTCAATGAGGCATTAACAGACACTTTTGACAGCACACCTGCACACCTCCGTTACACGACTGCTTCTTTTTTATTCCATAAGAGGGGGAGGTATTTCCAACACCCACCTGCAGCAAAACAGTCAGTACAGCCTTTATCCAAATGATGGAAATGGTTCTTATCTGTTAAAGAATGCACGTTGTGAGGTTTTTTTTTTTCATACATGTGTGTTTTTCCACCTTTTAATATGCAATAAGTCATGTGAAGTTTCCCCATACTATCACTGGCCAGGTCCATTCTCGCAGTGTACTGGCCAAATAGCCAATCACAGCACTGCTATTGGCAAACTACTCCCATGTATAAACAGTACTGTAAATAGCAGCGTGTTAGAATCGAGGGTTTATTTCTTCAGTCCTCTAAGACATCTGTTTTACCTCCAGTCCTCTCAGCCAATCAAAATGCCAGCAAGCTCCAAGCTGTGCAATTAATGAGAAGGGACAGCTGCTTCCAGAGACGGCCTGCTGGTTAAATTACACTATTATATCATGAAAATGATTCTTCTGCTTGTGCGTGTTCTTTCAACAATCATCTCTTCACTGTGTTTGATACCTTTGATTCTCTTACACTGATTGAATTATGAGCTTTTTTAAGCTGCTGGCCTTCAGGTGACATGGGAAGCTTCTATGTGGGATGATGATTGCTAGAGCAATACCAATACAAAAAGTTGTTTGCTGTTGTTGATTTTATTTCTGATGAAAATACTTTTTTTTATTTATTTATTTTTTTTAAGCAAAAAACACATTTATAAAGGACTTCCATCTCTGATTTGTTTAATTTTGGTCGGTCTAATTGATTTAATGATTCGTTAAGATTGTTCATGCACTGACTGGTCTCCTACGTACATGTAACATATTTCAGTTTTATGATACCAAACCATACGGTAGGATTTCATAGCATAGAAAAAAAACAAACATTGTAAACAAACAAACAAACAAAAAAAAACAGATGTAAGTCCATTACCTTTAATCAAATCTGAGCTGTTTACTTATGATAATGGCTTGTTTACAGACATCCACTATGTCTTATCATTCTTGTGTATCGAGACAACAAACAACAACATGCAGGGGGGTTCAATTACAGCTTTTTATAGAGACTAATGGCGGACTACTCTTCTAAAGTAGCTGACTTCTCCCTGTAGTGCAATTGAGTTTGATTAGGACATGGCTGCGGCGTGTTAGTGAGCAGCAGTGAAATGTCGACACAGGCTTCACACACAACAACGCTAATAACGCGTTCTGGGACTGACATTTAAACTGGAAAACAAAATGAGCCATTCTGCCATTCTCGACCCCGGCATAACGACTCCACTATGTACCATTCAAATCTGCCACAAACTGTCCTCGGCTTTGATTCCCTTCTATAGTTAGAAGCAGCCAGTGTGCGGCCAGCCGGGGCCGTGTTGCATGTAGGTATGGCAGAGTGTCAGTCCACCAGACAGCACGTCTAGGAAGGATCAATACGGGATTACGGACAAATCCCTCACTTCAGACTTTGTTTCTAGGTGTGTAAAATCCTCGAGTGTTAAAAGGTTTTCCCCAACGAAGGCGGGTGATTTTCCAGTCAGTCGAACATGTGAACCATCTGTTTTTATATATCATGTTTTAACGTAAATCTACTAGGCAGAAACGAGAAAAGGGGATTTTTGAAAGGCAGAAGTTTCATGAAGACGCCTCGGTTTGGCATGTTTGTGTGTGTGTGTGTGTGTGTGTGTGTGTGTGTGTGTGTGTGCGCGTGCTGAGCTTATCCAGTGGCTGCAATCACCAGGTGTGTCCATGCAGGGAGTGGAAAAATAAAACAGAGGAAAGCTGAGCCGTGCTGCTTATTTGACATCACAGTGGAAGGGTTTGTCTTTGCAGGCTCCCGTGACCTTAAATAACTAAAATAGATGATTGACAGAATGACTGACACTTACAGAGAGCATACTCTGTGCTGACTGGGGGGAAAAAAACTTCCAGACTAATCTACAATAAGCCATATGGTCTATTTTCAATATTTAACATATAGTGTTAGAAGGAAGTGGTCCTGTGCAAAGAATCCCTGCCTCATTCCCTTGGTGGGTTTTTTTAAATGGTCACAAAACAAACCATTGTCCTTGGTTTCTGACTTCTGTTCTGAATCACAGAGATACAAACTTTGGCCAGACAGTTATTTAATGTGGCTCTGCTCACTGCGTTTTCACATGCGATCCTCACAAGCAATAATACATACAGCATGTCATCTGTTAGCCCCCTCTCCTGAAAACAAAGGGAACTAAAAATGTGAGCATGCACACACACTGCATACGCCCGAACAAAACACACACTAAGGAAAAATGTCTAAATTGACAACACTGGCTTCATACAAACATACAAATCATCCCACCAGACAGCCACGAAGCCAAATGGTTCTCTCCACTCAGCTAATTCCAGGACTTTTCAACTTTGCAAACCAACACCGACAAACTATCTACAAAGAGGGGAACACACATCTGCCTCATCTGTCAACACATTAGAACCGAGCCAATAACAAACTCTGAGCTCACGGCGAGGTGGCAGAGAGGTCAGTCGACTGTGTGTGTGTGCGTCTGAGCAGAGAGAATGTCTATTCACAGCATGGATCTGGGATCCAGGTCTACACTCATGCTACCCCCCTCCGACCCCCTGGGAAACCGAAGCCACAGCGGGCAACCCGAAACCCCATGATGTCATCCTCGGAGAGCTCGGGCTACCGGCAGTCAGTGAGAAAGTGTACAAAACCCAAAGTCAACATCACACAATTACTGGGGTTAATTGTATTTACAGTTGAGCAGCTGTGGTGGATTACGGGGCTCGCCGATAACGTATGGTGCATGTGTGAGGGGAAGCGGAGAGGCCTTTGCCGGGGAAGTTCCTGAGAGGAAAGTCAAATTGACAAAGATTCTACGTTTGTCTTTAAGCGCCACGCCGGCCCTCCCTGTCCTGAGCAACGAGGTAGAACAGGGAACGCATGTGCCGTGTTTTATTTCCAGCCGACAATAAGACTCAGCTTGTGCTTTCACTGATGAACTCGGCTTCAACCACAGAGATGGAGCCGATCAGTTGGACCACAATGCTCCAGTGTTTTGTTGGAATAAGAACCTGCACATTCTTGGCGTTCCATGGCACAATAATGTGCCATGTGATACATCACTGGTCGCACAGGTAAATTATCTTAACATTGCTTGTTTCGAGGAGATGAAAGGTTTTTGCTAGGCTCAAGAGGAGTGGACTTGGAAGTGGTGGAGGCCGACTCCTCTGAAAGATATACTGAGAGGCCTCAGTAGATTCTAGTTATATGTATCTTGGGTCTGTGCAAAGCCAATACAAAGCTGTGCTTGCTAAAATAAATTGGACGATCACATTGATTTGTATAAGTGTGTATTCAAAGAAAAACCCTCAATGCAGCATTATGGAAAAACTATTGGCCCGATTTTCAGGAAACTTGGAAGTGTCATGGGCCATTGAAGAACCCATTCAATTTGGGAACGACCCCGGATCACAGGCTGGATGCAGGCACTGTTCTTGTCACGGAGGTCTGAGCAGTCTTTAATATAGTTGACAACTTTGTTAAGGCGAAAAGGTCAATGGAAAATACAGGTAGAAGCATGCTGAGACGTAGTGAAAATGGCACTAAATGAGGAAACAATGTGATGTGAAGTGAAGCAGAGAGAGAGAGAGAGAGAGAGAGAGAGAGAGAGAGAGAGAGAGAGAGAGAGAGAGAGAGAGAGTATAGGGTCATCACATGCTATCCATGATGGATGGCCATTAACTTCCACTCTGCAGGTTCTTACAGAGGGCTTCTGTTTCTGCTCTGTTTTATCTTAGATACAAGGCCCTTTACCCTGTTGGACCCCGTCACCACAGACGTATGAACCCTGAATCCTTAAATTCCTAGCAGCTCCCCAGCTGTTTTTTTTTTTTTTGTGTGTGTGTCTGCAACTCTTTTCATGTACATTCCTGCTTATAGAAACTTTTATTTAATTCATGATTTTCAACTCTTTGACAACTGCTCTATATCCACTACTCCACTACTTCATATGACATATATACATTTTATACATTTAAAAGCTATTCATGATCATTCTACAGAAATATTTCATCTGCTGTGAGTTTTTTTTTTTTTTTTACTGTTGCTTGGTTCTAAATTCATGCTTTGACTAAAGGCCTAAGGTGTAATATCAAACAGCGAACTATAGAGCAGCAACAGTAGAGCGATCCTGCAGGATAACTTTAAATCAGCTTTGAAATGTAACCATATGACTCCGCATCTTCTCTTAACATGTGTTTATCATCAATGCCAGGATGCTGCGCGAGAGACTTCTAAAATGCTTTGGGCCGACTGAGAACTGGGTCAAGTGTCAGGATGATCTTCTACGGTACGTTTATCATTTTTCAGCCCACGCCCATAAGCAGATTTTGACCCTCTTATGATCTGTTGAGCTTCTCTCCGAAGGCTTCGTGTGAAAAAATGTAAACAGTCATGGCGAGTAATTACAGTTTCATTACGGGTTCCTGTTTGTTTATGTCATCTGTGGTTCTTGGCCTCCTCAAAAAAGTCAGATTGCTAATTGGTTCGTTGTGTTTCACAGCACAAAACTTGAATTTGATTGACAATTGACCACTAGAAGCAATTTTACATGAATACCGTGTCCGGTATTCGATGACTGTGTCATTTTTTCCCTCTTCACATGGTGCATTAACCCCCACACCCTCACTGGACAGCCCTGTGATCAAAGCCTGCCAAATTCCTTGGTGATGATTCCCTCTTCTGGGTCCAGTGTCAGATCAGAGACCGGAGCAGGGGGACGGCGTCGTCAGTCAAACAAGCCACGTATCATTCATTTGCCATGCTGGATCTATTGCAAAAAAAGGGCACACATGCATCCATTGGGCATGCAAACATGGACCAACAGGGGGGCCCGGAGACAGCTGTCCTGTCAGCCTGTGTCTAATATAGACAGACAACGGGTGAAGAAACGATTGGACGCAGTGAGGCGCTCAAGGGGGGGCTGAGAACATCAGGATGATGATGAACCCTGTTTGTTCTGGGTCCGCAGTATTATCTCGTGTCCGTGGACGAGAGAATTACGGCCTGCTTGGGTTTCCACAGTGACATATCATCTAAAACAATAGTTCGAGAGCAGTTCAAGAACTGAATCTTCAAAGTGGTCTTAAAAAGTCTAATTTATGATTTAAAAAACGGCAGATGGTGGTTGCATATTCGAGCAGCCCACAAATTAAAAAAATCAAAAATGATTTAGGAAACGCTTTGGTTGGGGTAATATGCATAATCACTCACTGAGGGGTAATTGAGAACCCGCCGAAAGAGCGTTTGACTCGGCTTCCAGAAAGTCTCTTGCAGTGCAGTTTAATTATAATGTTTGCAAAGAGATATCTATGAGGGCCGACCACAAAATGATTGTGACAGAAACATTTGGGTTGGGGTTGATAGCCGAAGGGACAACGTGGAATTCTGATGCATTGTGGAGCACGGAGACACGAGTGTTAATCACACATGCAACCGTGTTTCTATTAATATTGCGTTAAAGAAGGCTGAAAATATTCAGTTTGAAAAAAAAAATCAGAAAAGAAATTACAAAAACAACTTCATAATTCCCTGAGAGGTCCAGGCCACTAGGTTAAGAGCCACTAGACTAAAAATCAACAACATGAACATGAACAACGTCCTTGTATCTCAACTATTCGCTGATCCCTTTCCCAGATCCATACGCTCGGCAGGCTTCACATGATGTACACTTGACACGCACACACACACACATTGAGTTTGTCATTCCAGACATGTTTACACAGACGACGTTAGATCTCAGAGCAGAAACCCTGCGGGCTTTGTCTTTGCCAGAGGATCCCCAACCCCCCCTCGATCCCTCCTTGTCCTTCTGAACCCTTGTGAAGGTTCAATTTTAGGGATTCAACTTCAGTTTGGCTCCTCGGGACCGTCTCTCTCCTTTGCTCAAGTTTTGCTTGGTTAAGGCCAATTTAGCGCTTGCAGTATGACCAGTAAACTGCCAAGCCACCATGAAATTATTTTCACAACATGGGTTTCACGATCCGCGGCTCACGCCGACACCGAAACCTAATGAAACCACCCCGAGGAGGACCTGTGTGACAAGTGACGACCATTAGCTCTGCTCCGTTGTTGACGTAGGTTTGATGTGATGCCTCATCATCAGTCTTGGACGAAGCCCAAACCTAACCCGACTCAAGAGTCAGGTCTGGGAACACGGCCGCCACCAGCCCCCGTCCAAACACAGACGGCGGCCAAAAGAACTCCTCTCTGCCTGTCAGCGCGGCTGAGAGCCTCCTGTCTGTGATTGATGACCGGGGGTTCTGCATATTTCTGAAGCCGCCGACACGTGTTGGCTCTGTTGGCCGGGAGTCGTCTCTGCTCTATTTAGTTTACATTATTCTTATTATTGCTCTGACCAGCCCAGCTGCTGAGTGCGTGTGTGTGTGTGTGTGTGTGTGTGTGTGGGAGGGGTTTTTCCATGCCCTCAGTTGTCCAGGTATGTGTAATGAAATCTTGAGTTCTGTTTTGAAAACCCTCGGAGTTCCAGTCATTTTCACATTTGAGGTTTTTGTAGCTCGGCTTCCTTCTTCTCCCCCCCCCCACCCATGTGTACTCCCATGGAACGGTCCACCCAAGGTTACTTACGGCTTCATTTGCAGCACTTTCAAAAAGTAAAACAAACACAGGTTTTTAAAAGGTGGGGAACACCCACCACCTTGACCACTTTGTGTCCAGAAGCAAAAAAAAAAACAGCTCCTAATTGTAGAACAACCGTGTGCGCATGTGTGTGTCTTAAAATGAAACTTTTCAGCTCAAACACAAATCAAGTCGCTTATCTTTTCGAGTCGTGTGCTTAAAACCGGCGCCGTCGTTAATTAAACCCGATCTTTGGGAGAAGTACAAGAGAGCTTCTGTTGTGTTGCGTTGAAGCCGCGTTACACAGGTGGAGGAAAGGAGGAGCAGCTGTTCACGGACAAAAATGCGAGCAGGATCATGCAAACACACACACACACACACACACACACACACACACACACCTCGTAAAATTTTAGGGAGTGAACGCAGGCTCTAAAACAGAGATGTGCTTGTGATAAAGGGCTATTTAAAAAAAACAAACGGTTCTAGTTGACTGTTCCTCAAATATGCACACTAATTTATCTCCGGTATCACTAACAGGCAGGTCGCTCGATTTAACAGCTACTTACTGAGTCTTTTCTCCTCGAATTGAAATGACCGGCGCTTAATAAACGTCGCCCTCTCTTCACCGTGTCAGCGGAGGATGATGTGATTGATGTGTGTGGACAAGCAGAGGAAGGAGAATCGCTCACACAGACATCGACGAGCTGAACCGGGGGCACGATCGCTCCAGACGTTGCTACTCATGTTCATCCGATACTCGATTAAATGATGGACGGACAGAATTCAACATGTCGGCAATCTAGTGAATCTCAACTGTGGGCTTCTTACACGCAACTCTGTTGGTGAACACATTGTAAAGATTTCTAAAGACATCCAATAATTAACCTGAATTATGCACATACATTGTAATTATTGTGAAATGCCACTTTAAAGCTTCTTGGCAGGAGCTGAGAATCGCCGTGGTTGCCAATTTTGAAGGCAAATCAACACAGCTGACCCCAAACTTCGGCTACAAATGGTACGCGCTCAAACAGCACAGGTAAAGCACATTTTCTTGCACATTTCCCAATGCTGTGTGAACAGATGAGGTCGATTGCTTTAGGCTACGCAAAATTAAAACGGAAAACAGCATGTAGCAACAACAACAACAAAAAAGATAGCAAATATGAGATTCAACCAGAGGATTCTATAAACCAAGATAGCATTTCATCCCCCAAAACCATCTTCTGATCCTCAAATCCTAATCTGTGTATTCTGGCAATGCCGGCGTGCATTTGTGCGAGGCCGTTCATGTGTGACTGCAGCTCAACGTGTGCAGCGACGGCGAGGTAATTAACAGCTGTGTCTGCTCTTGCAACACCTGCAATAACAAGCCGGGCTGTAGCAGGTTAGCGAGCCGCTACTCTTTCTTTTTCTTTTTCTTGTAATCCGACCCGTCCTCTCCTCTACGCGAAGCTCTCAGAGCCACCGAAGAGGCCGGACATGGAAGAAGAGGCAAAGTGTTGTTTTCCTACTCTTCATCCACAACTGAGGACATCAAGGAAGTCTGCATCCTTCAGGGGTGTCGTCAGCTACCAAGGTGGCTCATTGAAGACTGAAAGCCAGTCAATCGTTTTCATTGCTATAAAAAAAGAGGTTTAACCATCTGCAACATGGATATTTTCAAAGTAACACAAGACACCTAATAGAGCTCCAAAGAGGACAAATTAGCTGTCGCTGGCCAAACTGCTGGAGAACTAGTCAAAAATAAACAGGAAAAAAAAAACAACGTTCAAAACGTCACTGGGGAACGTCTGGAAAAGTCAGGACAACTCGTGCCAAAACACCAAACTGCTCCAACAAAGGACAACAGCTGTCACAACCCACCGGGGATGTGGCAGACGCACATAAAAGCTCGCCAAGCTACAGTCACTCCACTCACCTTTTGTTTGGGAGAGTTATTTGTTTAATCCGCGGTTAATATTCTTTTCATGGAGTGTCGATGACAGTTTGTCACCTGTCGCCTGTATTGTCTGGCTGCCCTAAATCCGGCAAGCAATGCCAGAAACTGGCAGGAATTAGAGTGTGTGCCTGTGTGTGTGTGTGTGTGTGTGTGTGTGTGTGTAGCTCATTTCCAGATAAAGCACTCAAAAACACTGTATCAACAGGTAAGTGTGAGGTAACACTGCTTTAATGCTCCACACATTCTGTCCTGGAATACCAGGATGTGCCTAAGTCTTTAATAAACAGGTAAGCTTTGCATTGATGACACCTGGAGGGCGGACTCACCTGGTTTAATCTATGCAAACACGGCTTCTTCTGAGTTGTCAGTGCAGCATCCTCCTCATCCGCCTCCTCATCCGCCGGTTTGAACCCTCTGATGTCAGCACATTTCCCTGCAGACGGCCTCACAGGTACGCCTCCAAATGCCCTCTGCCCTCTCCTGAATCTATCGGGGGGGATGCACATATGAAAACCATTTTGCAATCTGTCATCAGAAACACAGTGCTGTGCAACAGGAAAAACTCCAAACGAGACAGAAATTGACTTCATCTGTTCCTCCGTCTCCTCCCGCAGTCTGAGTGGCACTCGCTGTCACTTGATATTTAAGCCGACGAGCGTGAGGTTCAAGTGCGGAATCAAGACGCGGCGCGGGAACGAGGTCCACGGCGGGAGCAGACGTGCAAGAATTCAGAACAAAGCTTTCCGCAGATCCGTCTGTTGAAAGATCAAACTGTCGAGGGAGATCACGCTGATACATTTTGAGCGTGGCGAAATGTGGGAAAGCCTCTTTCGCGCAGATAAAAGGAATTGTGACCTTTTGCGCGAGGGTCACACCGGCAACACTCTGGTAACCTTGGGCCAATAGTGCATCGGCAAAAATACCAGGCGGAGTCGCAGCTGGGATCTGAACGAACACAGGAAAGAGTCTCAGACCCTTTCAGCTGAAACAGGGTTCTGGGTGGTCTCGTCTTTTCTTAATAAACCTAATAAGGGCACGATTACAGGCTGACATCCGGCCTGCTACCTGCTTGTCAAGTATGCGTGTGTATGAGACTGTGTACACTGTAAACACTCATTTTTTTTTCTTTTCCGACCATCTTCTGCTTTTCACACGCACTGCGCGCACACAGCTGCCTTTTCTTTGCCAGGATCCAGCCGCAGATGGCGATACAGTGTGAACTTTAACATGCGGATTCTTGACATTCTTTAAGGGTGCGAGTTGCTCTAGGACTCTCTTCACTTCCCCCGCCAGCGGGTCACTGTTGCAGAAGGAGTCTGGGACAGCCTCTCCCAACACACACACACACACACATTGTCCTCCTCGCAGGTACAGTAACTCACTCAGCTCATTCACGGGCTTGGCTTCCCCGACCCGTACGCCAAGCCTCAGCGTCGGAGTCGTGTCAGCATATTTTGCTGTTTATGAGGGGTCCTGTAGTGGCAAGTTTGTGGCTTAATGTAAAAGGAATGCTAATTAAACGATGCTGCACGCCTGCTCACAGTTGAAATCAAGGGGCAAAAAGCTGTCGACCAATGATTTCTTTGTGTTACTTAATGCTCAACATGTCTTAAAATTTCTATTTCAAAAGAGGAAAAATGTACAAACCTGTAACATAAATGCTGTTTTAATGACTAAGTTTGACATTGCGAGATAAAAGTAAAATCCTCTTTCATCCACATGAACGGACATTGAAGCCCTGCACTGATGTATGGTGAACTACTCAGGTGAAATGAAAGCTTCTGAGAGTTTCTAAAATTTACTACACTCTATCAGATGTTGATCTCATTCATTTCCGGCACTCCGGTCGGCAGACGGAGTCTGTGTCTGGCCTCCGACGCTCCAGTGGAGAAAACAAGATTCTATTATAGTCAGCGTGGCTTATTTTACATAGCCATCCAGCAGAAAGTCAATTAGCGTGCCACTTTGGAGGCAAATTGCTACCGAGACGGCATTACAATCAGAAAACACACACACACACACACACAAATACCTCTGCTGCAGGAGAATCAACACTCAATCTATCATGATCGATTGAGCTTTCAGCTTTGGATTACACAATATCACTGGTTCGGACAGCAAGCAAAACCGCTCCAAATTGCATTTATCAGTATGTCTCGGCTTTAGAGTCGAGAACTCTGGGACAAACATGTGGAAAGTTAACTCTAACAATTGAACAACAACAGATGTGGAGCTGCCCTTCGAGAGCTCGACTCACCGTCCAAACGCAGGACATCAGACAGCATCCTGTCACAGAAGCCAGCCACCAGCATCGGCACTTGTCTCTCCCCTGGAAGAGAAAAATAAGTCGAGTTATTAGAAGGAGCTCATGTGTCCGCTGTCTAGAAATGAAAAGGAGGGGGTCTAAATTTCAAGCTCGGGTCACTCACTTCCCCACTTTGACTTTCGCCCAATCATGCCAAGTACCTCTTATCCTCTTCTGCTCTTCGATCTTCAATCATCCCCCACTCATCCTGTACCTCTTTCTCCCTTCTTTTCTTTTCTGCCTCTCCCTCCCTCTCTAATAACAGGATGTCGGCTTTCTCTCACATGGCTGCTGACCTTCCAGGCAAAGAGCGGAGCGCCTCGCAGCTTTAAGTAATTCCTGCTGCCTGCGTTTGTCTCTCATCAACGACTACAGATGAAACAGGGCGCACGGCATCTGCGCTCCGTTCTGGTCGTTGGGTTAGTTGTCAAAGAGCCAACGGGGCCTACAGGTAAGAAGAATATTAATTCCCGAGTGGAGCGGGATCGGCTGCATTACTTCCTAGCTGATGGGAGCCAGAGGAGGGACAGCGTGATACTCTCAGCCACCGGTTTATCTCAAAAAAGTTGAAATTCCAACTTCCAATGCTGTGTGGGACAAATTCAAGCGCAGGCCTGCGAGACAGGCAGCATCTGTGTTGACAGTGTTGTTGTTACAATGAAAGCAGGGCTGCGTGGACGTGCCTCTCCTTCAGCATGTGTGCATGGGAGATACAGTATATTGTATTATTATCGCTCTGTGGGAAGAACGGCAAACCACTGGCAGAAATCAGTGAATGGATGACAGATGGAAAAGCCATACCGTACCTGTGGAGAGCCTTGATGCTCCTCTTACAGCGCGTGTGTGTGGTTGTGTGTGGTTGTGTGTGGTTGTGTGTGTGTGTGTGTGTGTGTGTGTGTGTGTGTGTGTGTGGAGGAGAAACGAAAGGAAACGTCCTGGCAGCTGGAAAAGACATTGAACGTCTGCCTGGGACCAAATTTCTGACAATTGTGTCTCTTGATATACTGTATCTCCAGCATTTGATCTGTCTGACAGTCGCCGTGCTCGTATTACATGACTGCTTATAGCCGGAGCGTGATGAACGTCTATATAGTGTCGCCTTTCGTCTTCTGCAAAACCTGAGTGCTCCTCAATATCGAACATCACTCAGACTTTCTGGCAAAACCCCCCCAAAAAAAACCTCTTCCTCTCCCTCCCCGGACATACTTGGTCATTACCTGTCCAGTTCTTAAAATACTGCTCCTATTGAGCTCGTTAATATGCACCAAATATCTCCGCTCTGATTGGCTGGACTCATTTCCTGTAATTATAGGAGAGGAAACTGGGGTGAAGGGTTGCAGCTTGCTAAGTTTAGCCCTGTGGACAAACCCGGATTCAGGCCTGTACCTCCATCATGACATTGTTTGTGTGTTTGTGTGCATCAGAGAGTGAATGACTGAGTGTATCTGTACGTCTTCATTTCAACATATTAATGATGGGCGTTGTGATGCATTAATTCTGTTCGCTCTGATTTAATGATACCCATTGCACTTAAAGGAGGATGCATTTCTATTACCTCTCAACGGCTCTGTACATGGCGACGGCTGAGCCTTGCTGCTATATTAATGCTCTGAATCCTGCGTAATGCGACTTTAAAAACCCAATCGATAATGCACAATACAGTTACAGGCCTCTCCTATTCTTCTCTGTGACAGCGGGGGCGGTTTTGTGTTTTTTCAACAGCCATATTTCCATCAAAAGCCTGCGTAATTTAGAAATGTGTGAGGTCTACATCGTCCTTCACTTTTCCATTTGTGGTGGTTTCAATCAACCACGGATCAAAGTGCATTAAGAAGCCCACCAGTGTGCACACACAGGACTTGCTGTTCAGCTTCAGATTTCCATTTTTCTGGATTACCATTTGCTCAACATTATACTACATGCAGAGTTCTGTGAGGACAGAACGGCCTTTATGTTGTTACTGTAACCGGGCCTAACGTGACAAACGTTGGTATGTTTCTCTCCCACACACACACACACACACACACACACTTGTGTCTGTGGTAGACCACAAAGCACCGCCTTGCCATGCACTCTCTCTTGACACGCCATGCCCGTCGTGTAAGCCTAATGACGGGGGTTACTCCTTGCCAGGGGCAGAGGCAGGGCAAGGACCAGGCGGCGGTTTCATCGCTCTCTGTGTGTTTAATATTACCTCTAAACACTCACTCAACTCTACTCAGTGAGCGTCTCTGTCCTGCAGAGAGTCAACAGGGTTGGTCAGTGCATTAGGAGACCACACAACAGACCGGCGTGAGGTGCAGCTGGTCGTGTGCACGGCTCTCTCTGCACCCTGAGATGCAGATGTAAACATCAGGATCTCAGTGATGTCACAGACATCAGCTCTGCGGTTCACAGACGCTCGGTGATCAACCGCCGAATACAGAGTGGTTTTGTGCCGTGCTTTCAACAGGCAAAATGTTGCCGTTGACGCCTTGCCACTATACACCGACAGGCGATGGAGTCTTTAGCTCGCTGCCAGACATTAACAATTTTTCCCTGCAATGTATTTCACTCCCTCCACACCCATGAGTATGACCTGAAACCAAATGGACATGGGAGCACAAGGATTATGAAACCGCATCCTAAAGCTGAGCTTTAAAGTTCCACCTTGGAAGCAGAGGAAGCTGAGAAAACAATCTCACTACATTTTGTAGTTCATATTAAATGATCTTGGAATCACAGTTCAACTTTAAGTTAAAGTTAAAAACTGAGTAATCTCTGCATTTGTGGTGATGAAGACATGAAGCTTAAAGGGACCTTTAGTTTTATCAATCATATCATGAATGTTTCACTGTCATAAATAAACATATTTAGATAGAACCTGGACAAATACCTGGACCTTACTGTTCTATGTGCTTTTTCTATTCTATTTCCTTCACCTCAATAAGTCAATAACATTAATGCCATTGTTATATTAACGCAATTAGAAGAAGTGGTTAAGATGTACTGTAGCGGCGATAATGGCCACAATCACTGATCATCATCATCATCATCATCATCATCATCATCATCATCATCATCATCATCATCTCAGACTCCACCAATAACGCCGTTGGGGTTCCAGCGTTTCGCCCGCAGCTGCTAATTAAACTAAACTAAACTAAATAAGCGCTTCTATTGAACTCTAATGAACAGCAGCACGAAAAAAAAACGAGGCGACAAACCCTCTGGTTTCAGTTAGAAACGCAGCTCCAACCAGACCGCTGCTGTTGTGTTCCTGTAAAGTATCCTTACCGTCTCAAACGCGGCGCGACAACATCCCCGGTTAGTCTCGAGTTGAGGTCCAACGTGCTCTCGTTTTACTTCAACGTGCTCCTCTCGTCCTCTGCGTCGCGGCGGAGTTTTCTGTGGACCACCGCGCGCTATTCGAGGCTGGGAGGAAAAAAAAGAAGTCTCGCGTCGCCTCTCGCGCGCACAGCTCCCACCTCCGACGTCTCAGAGAAGTGCGCCTGTCAGCGCGCGCGCGGCTGTTACTCCGGCTGCGTTTTCCTCCCACAGCACCCGCGTGACGACTCAACTCAATCAACGCTGGATGCGCGTGCCTGTCTGCTATTACTAAATAACGTGACTCAACTGAATTGTTATTATAAAAGGAAGAATGCGCCAGGCGCGCGTGCCTGGTGGGTGTTTCTCCCGTCCCTATGGAGATACGCACTTTCCCCTCTGACTGCAGGTGAAGCTCATGCTGCTGCCTGTCTGTCTGCCTGTCTGTCTGGGAAACTTCTCTGGATAACAACCGTCACAGCTACAGATGTATAATATACATACCAAGCATCAGAGCTTTCGGTTCGCTTACAAACATATGACAGGTGCATGTGCACAACACATAAACGAGGTATTTGTAGGAGGAAGAGTTTCTTTTTAATGTTTTTATCCAGCGTTAGTCAGAGATAATAGCTTAACAAAAACTTTATGACAAACTCAAGAGCTCTCAACGTTGAATCCTTTTATATGAAATGGAAATAAGGAGAAAGTGCTTATTTATGCAGTGTCCAATGAAAAATCCATTGCACAAGTGCATACAAGAATATTGATGTTTGACAAAGAATAGATGAAATATATATAAGCATTGTTTTGTGTTAATTGAACACATTCTATCAAGCATCACAAAAACATGATAAAACAATTCAACATAGTGGTAGGTTCAGTTTGGTTTAAGAAAAGACGGGAAAATAATTCAATTTCTATGCATTTTAATGCCAGGAGCTAGTTTAATGAAGTACAGTTTCATGTGGATATTCACTGGAAGCATGTTTTTTTGAAAGAAATACATAAACACTGCTCAATATATGATGGAGTTGTCTCCGTAATGACCAGCCTTATATCAGATATATTATATATGACCCATACAGTGTCTAATTTACACACTGCTGTACACATTATTCTTTTCACATCATTCTTTTACTGGGAATGGTTACACACTGCATCACTTAGAAACAATAAAAATAACAACCTAATATTTAAAATGTCCCATTTTTATTCTGAAGGCCAGACGTCTTTTTGTCACCCAAACATGTTGAGCAATCTTCGTTTACAAATAAATAATTTCCCCCCCTTAATGTTAAATAATCATACTTTCTTTATACCTTCCACTCGCTTTACTAAAAACATACCTTTCCACATCAATATTTCTTTCAAATATGTGACCCCCGAGGGGCTCAGTAGGTCATTGCATTAAAATGCCCACAGAGAGCTTATCTCCAGCAGAAATAAAACATGTGTATTAAGAAACCACGTTGAGCCGGCAGCGGGCCACCAGTATACTGAAATGTACTGCTGCATATTAAAGCGGATATCACAAAATAAAAATAAAAAGCTCATCGTGGAACCTCTGAAAACACTTCTGAAAATATGTAACATCTGACCAAAATATAAACTGCTGTAAACGGACACAGTTGCCCTATATCTGGTTCATGTGGTGGGAAAAGGTTCAGATGTTGACAGTGTGGGCGTGTTTCTTGCACAAAGGCTTGTCTTTTTTGGAGAAGAACGCCTGACCCTCCAGACTAGTAGAGCAGACCTGTGGAGAGACCCAAAGTTATACAGAGCGCTGTTGATATTCACACCATATTCTTCACATTTTCATTTTTTCTTTGTGTAAGACTGTCTCCTGGACCTACCGCACACACGAAGCAGGTGTCGTGCCAGGTGGACCCCAGAGCTTCCAGGAACTTGTCCCCGGCCTCGATGGGGAAGTCGCAGCCGTGGCAGCTGGACCCAAACAGGTTGTAGTAGTCTGCGGGAAAAAGGCACGTTGACTAAATGTCACTCTTCTCCTTTTTCTTTACAAACATTTTACTGGCGAGGGCTTCCCGCTGTACCTTTTTCACAGTACGGCTGTCCATCCTCCATGTGAAATGTGTTGCCCCTGATCGGCTGGTGGCATGCGGAACAGACGAAACAGGACACGTGCCAGGTCTGTTTCAGGGCATTCATGACTTCCTGCAGAGAAAAGAAAGAAATACGGAAGAGTTTTCTTTGAATGCTTTTCCTTTTTGAAAGACCTGGAGACGGAATCTTCTACTGCACTTTGGATGTTAGGCTACATATTGTGTTATTGTCTACAATAACTCACCCCCAGAATCTTCTGCTGGCAGCGGCCACAGGTGGGAGCGAAGAACTGCTCGTAGCAACGTTCGCAGTACACTTGGCCCTTCTCCTCCACAAATCCATTTTCTGCCAGCGAGGCATGGCAGTGAGCGCAGTCGAACTCCTCAGGGTGCCAGGACATACCCATGGCCACGAGGAATGGGCCTCTGGTGAGAATAAGCAAGGGACAGGAGAGGATTTAGAGTGTAGAACTTTATACACTTATTGAATCGCTGACACATCTGTCTCGTTTCCGGTGGCATTTACCTGATGACAGTGTTGCACTTGTTGCACATGGGGGTGCGTTTCCCGGCTGGGATGTGCTCAGCACGCTGCACCAGAGAGTTGAGGTCCTGTGGGTGTGGCTGTGGGGTGGGACGGTCCGGACCTTTGGGAGATGGGTTGGTCACTCTGCCGAAGGAAGGAGCTGCTCCACCCTTAGGAAAACCTAAGACCAGCAGGGGAAATAATGGGTCGTGATTCAAATGGAAAAAATAAAGATAAAAGTGACAAAATGTGCTTTCCAAATGTGGAGAAACCATCAAGCCAACCACCAATGAAACGCTTGGATTTTGTTCCACTGATCCATTCATTTTTGCAATTCTTTTGCAGAACACGTGCGCAGTTTCGGTGTGTGTTGTCAGAATGATTTCATGATCTCTAACCTCCATGCCTGAAGCATGAGGCAGCTGGGTCGGACGGAGCCGCCCCACCCAGCCCAGACAACGGATCAATGTTTCCCACAAGAGGGGAAACAACACATTCCTGGAGACACCTGGAAAAATAATCCCCCCGTCGTCTTTATCTCAAAACATATGGGGAGGATGCATGATTTTTTTTTCACCCTCTCTGTGAAATGACACATCCAGGAGAGAGGTCAGTGGCGTCCGGCCTCAGAGGGAGCGCTCCAGGCTAAAGGCATCGGGGACAGAGACACGTTTGAAAGAGAGCACTGTTATCAGAAGACTCTGGAGGTCAAAGGACAAGTGCTTCCTAAATTTCTTTGTAATGGAGAGCAAACAAACTGAATAAACAGAGTGGGGCACTGGCGGTTTAACAGGAGGGGAGATGGAGAGAAATATGGGCTCTGAATAGCGATACAAACATTCTCTCACAATTTGTTTTTTTAGTTATAATTACTGGATAAAATCATTTTTCCGTTAATTTGAAGAGCTCTCGATGTAAACACCATTAGTCAATTTCCCGTGACATTATCAAACATAATTATGCCGACATTATCCAAATTGCCAAACACTTCCTGAGACATATTTTTGTTAGATCACAGTATTTTCTTTCTTCGGAAACCTGGAAGGGGTTTACAATGAAAAACATTCACACAAGGGATATTTTGCAGGCGCATCAAATGTTTTTAAAAAATACATTCAAACTGGACTACTATGAGTCCATCTTTTCTATATTTCTCCACAGGAACTCTACTCGTGTCAGTATGGAGAATATCAAAACTGGATAAACATATCAAATTTAACTGAATGGGGTATTTATGCAGGGAATAATATTTTTCAGCGGCACTGTGTGGCCTTATCTGTGTGAACAGGGGGGGCGGATGGTGACGTGCTGTCAGCGGGGCGAAAATATTCTCAACCAATCTTTTGGCAGCAGCACAGATTGAGGGCTGAGCCACATCAAATAGCTGAAAGTGAAGCAGACATTTGTGAGTCATTGCTGTCGTGCTGTATGAGGAAGATAAGGGGAAAAGAGAGAGCAATAAAAACGAGTCGCTCCGAAAAAAAACTACATATGAATTTGATTAAATCCCATTTTTGTCAAAACGTAATGTGATTACAGCATCTTTAAAAGCCTAAATATTCCACTCAGTTCTCGCTTCAGAAGGTCGTTGCAGTTAAAGTGCCAAGGCTATTAATGAATGTAAATAAAAGTAAAGGTCACATTCTGCATATTGCACATGGCCACGATGAGATACGTGTCTGTTGGACTCCAAGTATGTGTTAATCTGATAAACAACACAGCCAACAGAGGACTAAGTGTGGGCTCTCCGGCTCTCTCCCTGTGGCACCTTTCTGCAGCCGTTTCTTTAAAAGGCCTCCGGGGAAACACGTCGGGGTACATAGTGCATCTGTTCACGCATAAGGGCACGCTTGTGTCTAAGTATTGCTAATAATGACCCTTGACTGACGGCTTTCAGCTAATATTTACCCTGACCGGCTCGAGGTGGCAGCGACCGCTGGATTTAAAGAGCAGCCTTCACACAAAAATACATAATTCTCAACTTCAAAATCTATTTGACTACAAGGATCTTGGGAAAAGCCAGTAATGTGAGCTCATTAACAGAATACCTCTGGTTTTTATGGCGCTCATAATCTGAAATGGCTTAGTGTCAGATATTAAACCGGCAATAAATGTTTGGACTGATTTAAAAGAATGGGGCTGCCCTCTGTGGGCTGAAAGGAGCAACTACACATTCATGTGGCAGTGAACAGATCCTCTACCTGGTGGACCTCCAGGCTGGAAGGGAGGCTGGTTCTGGACCGCCGGGCTCTTGAACGTTGAAGCAGGGATCCCGTTGCCGTTCCGCGGTGATGCTGCAGATTTGGAAAAGGGCTTTGCTGCAGGCGAGGTGTGCACAGCGGGACTGGTGTTGTCAACTGACTCACTGGGAAAGAGATGTTAATATATAAATACATGATAATATAAATTATATATATGTATTTTTGGGTCTATATTTTTCTACTCTTCCTACGACCCCTGACTGGGAAACAAATCTAAAAGCAGGACCGGTCCAGATCATCTGAAGCTCCAGTACTGACTAATGCTCGTCCTGATCCGGTCATCTGCACGTTTACAATCAGCCGGTCAGAATCTCAGTGACACATGCGAACAATCAGGACAATTACGGGGCACCTTCAAACAGGGATATGCACTGCTGCCCACTGTCCATATGGTTTGTCAATTACAGACACCAGGAAACAATTACAGTTGGTGATGCCATAACATCTGCTGTACATGTAGCTCATACTCCAATCATCTCTGGAGGATAATCAGCGGTGTCTTTTAATGGTGGCCACTGCTTTTATTACGCCTGAAAAAGCAAAAACCGACACTTGAGGCAACAGTGATTTCTTTTCCTGCTAAGAGCCACTGTATATTTAAGAAAAAGTGAGAAAAGTCGACTTACAGGTCTTTTTTGGTTTCTGTCAAGTGGAGTCTAAAGTCATGTGACTCACGTCCACATCTCTGTCCCTTAAGTTCTACAGCTTGGTGGTGGTAAAAATGGAATACTTCTTCTTCTTCTTTTTACTGAGTTTGGCACATATAATCTGTGCCTATTATGATACAATATTTGGTTTAACAGGGCTCAGAAGATCCCAATCAACCAGACAAAGACAAAATCCTTCAGCATTCATCACGTAGACGCTGTAGCTGCTCAGAAAGACCGGTTGAGCAAAGGATTTGCACCGACAGGTTATAATTTCTAAGCCTGAAGCTGTTTGGTTTTCCAGCAACAGCACACTGCGTGTAACTAACAACAGAGCCGAGTGTGCTGTCAACCAAGGATGTGTTTTCTTTATGTCTTATCCTGCCTGATGGCCGTTTATGTTTGACTGACATGAGAATCACGTCTAGGAAATTCAACGTAATCACCTGCTGGTTTATGATCTCATTTGCATGTACATAAAGGCAACTTTGAACAAATGGCTTTTGTGTGTGTGTGTGTGTGTATGGCATAAATCCTGTTTCAATGCAGGTCATATCAAGTTTAAATTGAGCACATTAACATGGTTATTGCCTCGATTGATCCATGGCAGGACCGGGTATGAGGCAACTGATTTACGTGACGATTATATTGGCAACTTTACTTTTTTTCTGCCCGGCAAGAAGAAAATAAGGAATGAAAGATTAAGAAATAAGCAACAGCAGAAGAGAAAGAAAATAGTTTATTGGGGTAAAAATCACCAAAAAGCTGGCAAATTAATCTACTTTGGTTAGTGAGAAAAAGAGGAAAAAGACATGCTCAGAAAATACAGTATAAGATTACAGAAAGTTTGCAGAGCAGGGGAGGCTCAGACATGAATAATATTCTACAGAGAATCGTACACTGTGATATAGGCTATGTTGCATTTTCAAGAAGCACACATTTGTATTTAATGGCATGCAGGCATTTCATTTACATATATAATCACATATATCAGGACTATGTGTACCTTTAAACATCTTTTTACAACAAGAGGTTGTCTGCTCTTCTTTCAGTTTTGATTTCTGTTGTATGAACGTTGGAATCTGGATATTTAAGAAGTCATTAGTGTGCCAAATACAGGCGTCAACTGCGTTGGTGTGAAAAAGGAGGCGATTAATAGTGGTCAAATTATAACAAATAAAACCAAGACGAGACAAAAAGTGTCCCTACTGCACATTTAGAACCCGTGCTGAAACGTCATGATGCCAATCTCTCAGCTTGTTGTACTTGTGTCCTATAACTTCTGGGTCCAACTTGTTGGCTCTGATTTGCCCCGTGAGACGGGATTAAGTGAGGGGGGAAAAGAAGAGAAAGTCGGAAAGGTTAAGAATGTAGAAGAAAAGCAACACAAGAGAGAACACACTGGTTAACGAGGAGAGAAAAAAATAGCACAGTTGAGAGATGAATTCAAAAGGAAAGACTTTCCTAGCAGATGTGTTCTGAATTATAAACCAAGGCAGATGTGTAATAAGCCCCTCAAAATCCCACTAACAGAAGGAGAGCAGGAATCTCCTTCTGGCAGGGCTGCCATTGCCCACAATACCACTTAATTACCCACAGGTTCCAGTGAGTGACACACTGATTGGTTGAAAATCTGGTGTGGACGGCAAACTGTGTTTACTGCGGATGAAATTGACTTAAGACCGAGGACGGCGGTAGCAATCACACCCGTTGCCGAGTCTATGGCCGTCTCCACTCATCCTTCTCCCTCCAAGAACTCCCGGAGCAGTTTCTCCAAATAAAGCCTTAAATTAGGCGTGATACTGTAGGACTTTGAGATCAGGAAATGAGGGCTTAACTCTGAATCACAGACCCCGACATGCTTAAATGAGTACCTTGGGGGCTAAATTTGAATGTGAAACCTCCAGGACCAAAACATTATTATTATCAGTATTATTACTACGATTATTATTATTATAATTATTATGATGCCTGACATTCGGTACATAGAAAAGACAGAGAGTGACCACATACTAAATTTGATTATCTTAAAAAAAAAGCAGCAACCACTTACTTCTTTCCACCATTCTCTGAAGCTTCTTCTGCAACAGGGAAGAAGGAAAACACCAATGAAAATAAAGTAAAACGTACAATAAACTAGGCAATCTAGGACCGGTTAGGACTTTCTGGACTCATCCCCCCAATAGTTCACAGCTGCAGAAGCACCAGACACACAGACACACTGAATATACATCAAACGTTCAAAGCACATCACATATTAGCACACCAGTCTGGTAAGATCATTTGACAGAAAAGAAAAGAAACGGTCAAATCTCTCATCTTACTTCCTTCTAATAACCGAGTTACTGTAAATTACATTTTTGCATCGGTTAAGCAGATCCTCACACACGTTCACACGAGCCCTATGAGTGGAGAGATAGCCAAGGCCTCAGCCTGCACTTATAGTCAAAGGAGTTATATAAAGAATAAAGTCAAATCAGACGGTGATGAAAGCCTTCTTAAACTACATCACTGTAATCTAAAGAGGCAATGACATTAAGCATGAATAAACACTTCTGAGGGAAATAAGTTGGAAAAAGGATTACCCTAAAATCATGCCTGAAGTCATTTTTAGATCTAAAATGAACTGACAGAAATAAAAAGCTGAGCCTTATAATACTTATAGAATCATATTCAGCCAATTTCAACACTTAAAAAAAGAAATTCTGTGTAATAAGTATCTGCTGAGTGTTAAGCCTTCATCAACAACCAACCAATCAGGCACACTGAGGTGGAACACACCATTCTCGGTGCCGGTGAGCTGAGCTAGGATACGGAAGGAGCGGGACTGGGAGGTGCCGGTCCGTGGGTGCCAGTCCTCCGTGTTCTCAATCAGACGCTTCTTGCTGGCGTCGCTCAGTGGGGACGCATGCTCCTCGGGCTCTACGGCAGGTTTCCTGTTCAGTCAGATCAAACATGATGATGTTACAGACGTGGAAGGTTAAAACAAACTTCCTGATTATACACGCACACACAAGTACACATATGATGCAATCAGGGATGCAGCTTGTAGATACACGTTCATGCCCCTCCTGTTAGATTACCTCCTAGGTCTAGCTGGAGGTGGAGTTCTGTGGGCGGGGCATTGAGAATGCAATGAGAGAGAAATGCACAAAAGTAGAAATGATCAGAAATTCAAAGTGCTAAGTAAACTGTATGACACTGCACCGTATATATGGGAAAGTCAAGGAACTGTTCTGACTTACTTAAGATTGCTCTGAGACTCACTACTAGAAAGGAAGTAGAGGAGTAGAGGTCAGCCAAATAATTAAACAACAGGTCGTTTCTTAGAAAGACATCATAAATGAATGAGAAATTAGATTCACTATGCCAAAATTGTGATATTAAACACACCGTTTGTGTATTAACAACAGTGAGTGTTTGAGAGATGAAAGTGACAGTGACCACATCTCACCACAAGGTGGGGGTAGTGTGCTTTAAAAATAAAGGATCGCCTTTTCTTCCTAAAATAATCTGAGGGTACTCATGAATGCCAATAATATTTATGTTGAGTGTGTGTGTGTGTGTGTGTGTAGGTGAGTTGACGTGAAGGGCAATCAAAGTCAGTCTATTCTTAGGCAACGCGGACACACACTTGGCAGTGATTTGCCCGGCCTCGGTTACTGACAACAGTGGAGGATGGAGCTAGACAGATGCAGATCTGGGTGACTTGAACAGCCCGAGTGTGCTGACAGGCCTCCTTGTAAATACAGCTTTAGCCAACCGGAGCCCCACCGAGAGAGAGAGAGAGAGAATGAAGAAGTATGAGGCCGACCCACACTGGGTGTTCCTGTGGCGTCTCGGAGATGGATTATTTACGGGGTTTCACAGTGTGTTCGGACCATGAAATGAGCATGTACGGGTAAGTGGATGAGCACGCATGTGAGGTTTGTGGAGGGTTGAGCGCAAAGATGTGCAAGCATGCCTTTGGTCATCAGAAACCAGAGCGATGTCAAGGCTGTAATCACATTCCACGTGGTTAGAGAGTTACTGCAGCAGATGCATTATCATTCAACGGCACTAACTTGGTGTCTGTCTCGTCTTCCTCCTGTGGGCAAAGAAGGGGCAAATGGAAAAGACTGAAGCAAAAGGAGGAGCATGAATAGAGCAGATTCGGTCCCCCGAATTTAACTGAAAAGCCCTTCTGAGAGAATATGCATGAAATTAAACCCACAGAAACCACAAAGAAAGCATGCAGGTCAGGACACAAACACACACATGCTGACACAAAGACGCCCCTCCTCGCTGTACGCTGGCAGGACAAGGGCTCAGCTCACAGAAAGCTTTTGGAAATTTTCACGGGTTATCTGATCAAACCTGAAGATTCCTGAATAGACCATCAAGTGTGAAGCCTCAGCTATGTGACATGTTTTTTTCCAGGTTGCAGAGAATAAAGAATTACTGGCAAATGACTTAAACCTAGGTCAGACTACTGTAACCCAACCGGTGAACCAAATCCTGCTGATGAGCACCAATCCAGCCAGCTCTGTCCCTGGTCTCTAGAAGCCCACAGCTGCCAGAAGTCTGGCTCATTAGCAACAAGTGCTGCACCAGCAGCGCCTGTTGGGCAGACCGTGAGTTTGGCAGCCATGTGGACCACGCTGTCAAGGCATGCAGTAGCATCGGTTAGCAGGTTGTCTAGACTCTGGTCGCTAGATTTGAAAAAGATGTGCGGCATGCTTTGGATTTCCCTCGTGTGCAGCTGTGTGAAAACAGATCGCCGATGGGCCGTGGCAATGATGGCTTTCCAAATGAGGCGCATATCTTGGGGTGGAATAGGAAATGAGGTATAGGAATGGAATACTTTCTTTTCTTCTATTATAAAGGAAGGATGTCCACTGATCTGAGCTCCTATAAACCACTACTCCTCCTGGACACAACGTACATATATTAATCATTCTATGATGCTTTCCACTTACACCAACATGAAGAAGACATATAGTAACCAGGTTTGATGAACGCCACCTACCCATTGAAGTTCTCCGACAGCCCCTGGCTCTCCAGAAGGCCCCGTCTCTGCCCCATGGCCACCTCACAAGCGTTGTTGTTGGAGTAGAGGTTGATAGGTGTGTTATAGACGGAGGGCTGCGGAACATTAGGGGCGGCTGTCACTCTGGCCGGAGACGAGGAGGAGGAGTTTGAAAACGAAGACGAGGCAGACGGGGAGGTGAAGGAGGAGCGAGCAGGGCTGGGTCTGGGGACCGGTCCGGCTGGAGCCGAGTCCACGGCGGAGAGGCTCGACTTCAGCAGGAACGGAGGCTGCGGCGGTTGAGCGGACGAAGCCGGTTTGAAAGCGGACGACTGTGAAGGAATGGAGGGAGCAGCGGCGGGGGAAGCCGTGACCACGCCGCCCCCAAAAGGCCGGGCTGTCTTGTTGAACGCAGGCGTAGGCTGACTGGACGGCTTGGTGTACGGCGTGCTCGGGGCGGGGTGAGTGATTGGGACAGGCTTAATGATTTCCTGAGGTTCGTCCTGGATCCAGGTGGAGACACACAGCATGCGCACACAGCAAATCCACAATTAAAAGTCATGCTTGTAAAGCCACATTCCTGAAAGAACTGCACAACAACCATCAAAATGTGTTTTTTTTTTTTCTGTGACACTTCTGTATGAATGAAAGCCATGCCTGTGCCATACAAGTTAATTTAAGGTGATATGAAACCTCTCGGGTCAGTAATGCATGCCGAGGCAGTTTGTGTTCTCTCAGAAGGGCCTGATGAACATGCTCATTTTTAATTCATCTGCATAATATTTACAACATGGTAACGCAGGTGAACATTTTTATGAATTCGTATTTTACTTCATACCTTAGGTACGCCGTCTTTAGGGCCAGCGGAGGGTCTGTGAAGGAAAAGAAGGACAGATCATTAAAACACTGCAAACACATAGCAGCCAGTCATAATTTAGCAATAAAGTTTAATTTCCTTACATAAAAAGGCTGGACATACGAACTGCGATCAAAGAGTCAGATCATGTTCGGCTGATTCAGGGTAACATTCATGTTTTTTTATATGGTGGTATTTAGTAAACTAGCAGTATGTGTGAACATGCTGTGCTTGTCGGATGTGCGACCACGTGCAGACTGGTGTTGAAGTGTGCCGTGCATCTGATTTACACTAAGGGTTGAAGCAGCTGCCACAGTTTTATCACCTATGGGAGAGGGTCTGTTTGTCACTTCTCCTGAGGTGTTCTGGATGGAAACCAGCAAAATATCCAATAAAACTTGCATCCCCTCCTTTTGTTCCATTCAGTGTGTATTCAGACGTATCCCACGTAAGTTCCTGTCGAGTAACTTAAGTGTCTTAAAGGAAAACTCAAATTCAGACAGATGCCTTCGTTAACAATGTGTCTTATTTATGGGTCCGGACATGTAGATAATGTGTCCCGTATTGCTCATTAAAAGAAAATACAAAGAACAGACAGTGAGTCAGCAAATCAGGTTCCGGACCAGGAGCTTTGGTATGTCCGCTGCCGTCCTTCCTTTCTCTGCCATATTAGGGAACAACAATCTCCCAAGCATTTCCTTTCTGACTGAGCTGAGATGCAACAACCCGAGCGCTGGCATCGTCAGGTTATTAAAGGGCCCCGCCCTCCGACCAGATGTTGATGTCATCTGTGCCCATACTGTACTTGGGTTTGCAGTTTCCACTTAGTGGCTGACATACAGTATGCTTATTTTCCAGTGTACTTTGTATTATTGGACCCGCTTGTGGAGAAGCGGCAGGTTGTGCCAAGGAAAACAGTCAAAGTTCTAAAAACTACTACAAACGCGTACTCGCTCTACAATGAGGCAATGTGTATGTGCCATCCCAGAGAGGGGCAGCTGGGTGGATTCATGGCTCGTCTTCCCGGAGCAAACTGAACACTTGCTCTGGTGGTCCCGTTAACATCTGTTCAGCTCGGCCCCTCTGTGCTGTTCCGCTCCCCGCCTAGCTGGACCTGCTTTTGTTCTGCTGTGACAAAGAGTGTGTGTGGGCGCACAAGTATGCATTTTCCTTTTTGGTGCCCAAGTGTACGTATAATTGGCTGGATGGTGACGCCAATGGGTGTTTCATTCTGATGGAAGGAGTCTTACTTTAACTTTTTACACATTTAAAAGAGAAAAGGAAACTTGGATCCCTTCGTTGTCCTCCATGAAATTTAATGAAGTACGATACATGCTCCATGCGTCAACTACTATTATTCCGAGGCATTTTCAAAAGGCTGTATGCAAGTTGAAGCCATGACTACAGAGGACATGGGGCTCATTTTGGCAAACAATATATGGATATCTACTAATACAGTACATCATTTAGATTCAACATATTTTAGGTGAAATCAATTAGTATTTTCTTCATTAATAGATGAGCATGGGTAATATCTATCATTTGTCCTTTTTTTGTGTTACAACAAGGTCATCTTTTCACAGATGTCATACAGTTCATGCAAAACACAAAAACACAAAACAAGATACATATCTTGTTTTTTTTTGTGTTTTGCATGGACTTTTGTTCAAGAGGAATACGTATATATACACACATATGCATACACACACACACATGCGCGCACAATTATGTGCTATCTTCTGTATTAAAATGGATTTGTATTCATCACAAAAAAGTGGGTTTTATGGGTGATGGGTTATTTTTGCAAAAAAAGCAATGAAGTTTTCATTATTACAAAACATCTGCTCTCTTTGCAGATAAAGTACTCCAGTTTGTGCTACTGTACATGTTCATAACACAGACAAATCCCCCTGTTGAAGGTGCATGTCATGGCTTTGCTCACTCCAGTTGGTTTCCTCCTAATCTAATCAGGATGCCTCGTTTTATTAGATTACAGACGCTGATGCCCACAAAACTCGTCTATGGATCAAATGTAAAGACATACCTTAAAAGGAGATAACAACTAAGTGAAAGGTATAAATTGACTTTATCTTGAAAGCAAAAAGTGTACTTGGATGAAGAAAAGAAAAAAAGAAAAACACACACACACACACACACACACACACACACACACAGTTCCAGAGTTAGAGAATGAGGAGGTTAACCGGAGCAATAAGCCTGAGGGCGAAGCTGACTGACACATTTCCACCCTGCCCGTGTCCCTCTCTGGGCCAAGAGAAACAGTCTGGTAAACGGCATTTGACTGAATGATGGAGCGGCTAATGGACACGGTTTCCTCACCACACACTCATCTCACCAACCAACCGAATCAAATAAGAGCAGTCTTTACATTTTCCCTGCATTGTGTTCACTTGACTTTCACACGCTTTTGGAAAAGTTCGTCTGTCAACGTCTTTTTGCTTTAATATCTAGACATCTGGTCACTCTCATGTTATTAAAGCACTCTGGGAGTCAGATATACAAACACTAATGCCATGCACAGGTTACATTATTCCAAAACCTTGTTGGAGACCTGGCCTCTTATGTTTAATTGAATGATAAAAGTGATAAATGTTGATGAACAGCGTAAATATGTTACTAAATCATCCCCGGAGCGATAAACTCAGAGGGAGACCAGGCAAATGTGTTTTCTCTGGATTTATTTCTGCATTGAACATTTGAATGAAAGCATGGAGAAGAAGGAAAACATGGAGAGAAAAAAAAAACAAACATAGGAAAGCAAAACATAAAAAAATCCAACAGAGGGACGTGGAATTAGCGGGTGTGGAAAATAACTCTTCTTTCTGTTTTTCTGTGCGGCCAGCCTATCCGCTCGGTGGCAAAACTCACAGCTTGGATCTGGCACCCGGCCTCTCCCATCCCTCCCCGTTCCACTTCTTCTCACTGCTCCCTCATATTTCATCAAGAATGAGCATCCCGGAGAGGGAATGTGTGTTTTTAAGAAGGGCTCACAAAATGACATTTCATTAGAGAAGAGTCGGAACAGATGCTCCCAAAAGAAAAGGGACAGAGATTTAAAGCTGGGATGAGCGATAACAGAAACACGACTGCTTATTAACATGTTAGTGGACAGCCTCTTGCTGCTGTCAGTTGCCCGTGTCTGAAACACGTGTCAAGCAGGAACCCTGTGCACTTGTCCGTATCAGCGGCCACGTGCATCGTCGTAATGGAGGGCATTCGTACAACTCACTCCCATGAGCCCCGTCGGGCCCCTCTGGAGCACTTCACTGTGTGACTGATAAATCTCTGCTCGTGTGTGCCAAATAGCGGAATGAAAAGTGAACCGCAGCACCACACGAAAGCCATTCAGATTTGCTTGAATATAGCAATCAAGACCAGATCGAAGGGTAAAGCAAGTAGGGAAATGAGGCGAGTTCCTCCTTGAGGTCAGACCTCTGGATGAGGCAGACCGCGACAGAATAAACTGCCACTCCGGTTTGCTAGATCTTTTTTTAATGCAGGTCCAGGCGATGCAAAAACAAGCCCCCATCCTTTCTTCCGACCACCCCACCACATCTGGCCGAGGCAGCCAGGAATCATAGGGGGCTCTGGGCTGCGATGCATTGTCCTCTGCTTCACCCTGATCTAACCATTCCATAGGACTTGTTGTGTGTGCATTGGCCTTGTATGGAAATATAGATTTAACCCACAGGCGCCTAGCTGATTTGTGTTTAGCTTAACAGTAGGTGGCCTGTGGGGGGAAGAGGGGGGGATCCTGTATCAGATAGTGTAGCTACAGCAGCGTCTGTGTGTGGGAATGTAAGACAGGTATAATTAAAACAAGGTTGCACTTTTGGTAAATCACATTTTTAAGTTAGAAGGAAGGAGGTTACATAATTAAAAGTGAGTGGAGCAACGGCAAGAAAGTCCAAGTTATGCTTTGATGTCTGTCAGTTGCACCGTTGATTATGAACATCCAGTTAATGATCTGTTCCATCCGGCAGCATCGCAGCTGATAAATTCATAGAGTTAATATACTTAACACCTTCCCCAATGCTTCACGCTGTCCTATTTCCCCAGAATCAGCAGTTTCAGACACGCAAAGCGGAAAGCGCGCGAAGAAAGGGTCTGAATGAACTGCTCTCGTGCTGTGGGAGTCGACACAGATTCTTGTGTAAAAACATCAGAAGACTGTGGGGATCGCAGCGCTCGCGGCGTTGATATGCATTACCTTTGAGGTTTTTGGAACCAGGTGCAGCCGGCCGCAACCGCCGGGGAGTCGGGTTTCATTGTGCTGTGCTGCATATTTCCGATGACAATAAATAAACATCAATTATCATACTTTCCTAAACCTACTTCCCACAGCCGCCTGGTGTGACCGACTGCTTCCCGGCAACAAGATTTCCACGATACGAGAACAAAAAGTACCCGTCATATTTTGCGGTCATATCAACTGCAAGAGTCAAAATCGCAGGATGGATAATCGGAAAAAATGTGATTTGATAAAAATCTCTGTGGAAGGCCCGTATGCGACCTACGTTCTGCTGAGGTAGATGTCATTGTGGGAAACATTGGTCTGTGTGTTTCTCAAGTGGAACCCACTCCCCAAACTGACGCTTTTGGGGCAACCAGTCTGTTCCGTTCATGGAAACCATAAGCCCAAGTTAGCGAGTGCTGTCGGATACCATTTTTGACATGTTTTTCTCAGACCACAGCCTTGGAAAGGAAAACCTGGTTTCTCTCTCCGTCACAAAACACATAACAGCTCTTTGCACATTCAGACTCATCTTGACAGTTGACCACAGGATGAGGAGAGTACTTAAAAAAAAAAAAAAAGGTAATTTCTTCCCAGAAAACATGTTTCCCCTCTGCAGCAAGAAGGAAATCACATTTTGGCATCATGATGAGTGCCTTTTTTGGCTCGACGACGTAAGGAAACACTGCGTGGTATGCAACATTTAGAGGGTGTTAATTGGATGGGTTTTACTTTATATATATTCACTCGTTAGTTTTTCCCCCACACCTGCATCATGTAGGTTGGGATGTTGTTTTTTCGGGAGTTGCCCAAAGAATGTCAACTATGACAAAGTGACATAATGGTGCTGAACTGTAGTCAAATTAATTATCTCTTGGCACGCTTGGAATGTTATTGTGATAAGAAGTCTTATCAGTGAGCATCAAAGCCATACATCAAATGTGAGAACATGGATGGAGGATGCGGTGCACGTCGGAGAGGAATATTCTAGTTAAATAGGGCTCATAAAATATGACATATTAAACTGGGCTTCACATATTTGTTTTTTTTTTAGATACAGAGTAATAATGTTAGATATCCTCCACTTTCTTCAACCTTGATTGCATTAATATAATATATTTAACTCTCAAATCCCAAGTAAAAATGCCCCATTTTCATCAATTGTAATAAAAAAATGCATGTATAGTATATAGATAGTATTTTTTTTGTGATTAAAGACATTGCAGGGCTCTTAAAATATGACATATTATACTGAGAGAGATACTTTTGAAGACGGAGGAATAATATTAGATACCACTTTCTTCAACCTTCTTTGCATTAATATCATATTTAACTCTCAAATCCCAAGTAAAAATGCCCCATGTTCATCAATTATGATAAAAAAGAGATTAAAGGCATAGCATCCTCTCCAAAAATGCAGCCAGAGAGGAAGCAAACGACCATCACGTATCGTGTGAAACAAGCAAACCTTTGTTGTTTATTGGGTGATTTTGGTTGTAGTGTACATGTCCTGCGAGTCCAGAATGTTTGATGTTTCATTGTGCAGCCATTACCCACACTAGATTACATGCAGCTGTGGGACAGGGCTATTTTAGGACCATTTTCCCACGATTAAAGCTCAGAGGCTTCTTTCCTCGTTTGATGTGGCGAAGGAATGACAGGACATGTAAACCAGGCTTTGACTTTTTCTGTCAACATGTTTTCGCAGCTCGGGAGGAATGTGCGTGCTTCACCTCCAGTTGTTTGTGTCCGACACTAAAGTTACTCTTCTTCACGCTCGGCTGCAGAGAATGTTTGGCTAAAATCCATCAGTCTTCCTCGAGTAAAAATGAACGCGCCACAGTTCTGAGCTGAGTGAAATAATCCTCCTGTGAAACGTAGTGTGAAATTTGAGTCATTTCTTAATCTATCAAATCATCTTGAGGCATCTTTATGTAACGCTTCCATTTAAAGTGCTTTAATACACTCAGAATACCAGGATCTTCCTTTTGTCTGATGGGAAAAGAAAAGGTTGAGGAACTTAACAAAACCTACCTGAGGATGGAACGTAACCCTCAATTCTATTGATTTAAATTAAATGTTTTTAATAGTCTAAAACGTAAGGCTACACTGGAAACTGCACAATTGCTTTGTCTTATAATGGACTTTTCATAACACAAGGGAATCCATAAATCCAGCATCCTGCTGGCTGACCAATGTACTCTCATCTAAAATGCAGAGGACAAGATACATAAACTGTGCATGGAATCATCCAGCTGTTTTAATGTTGCCAAACTACGTACATGACCTCGGGACATACAGTAGCATCTGCTGTGGCAGAAACACTGAGCGGTTTTAAATAAGCAAACGAGTGCATCTGTTTCAAATTTTTAAAAAAAGCAAGAATAAACCAAACATGGCAATCAAACTTCCTGTTGCCAATAACATATATTTCTGATCTCTCGTCCAGTGAAAAGAAGCTTCAAATGCATCCAGTATGGAAACTCTTGGCTCTGTTCTTCTAACGGGTTTAAATACACGCTGGTGGGCAAAATCAACAAAGTGCGCATTCCGCTGCCCAGCAGGAAATCCATAGATTATGTTTTAGAAAGCGTTTGCTCATGTGTGCAATGCAATGTGTGTGTGCGACTGTTACCTCTGCAGGGTGAGGCTGAGATTGCCAGTGCAGGCCTTAATCTTGTTCTGGGCCTCGAGGTGATTCATGCCATCTGTGGAAATGCCATTAATGGACAGAATGATGTCTCCGACACTCATCTTGGCTTTGGCTGCTTTGCCTCCATCATTTAGCTGCAAACAAAAGACAAAAGAGAGAAGAAAAAAAGAAGTTCATCATATGACACATTTGCAGCAAACAAAGGAGAGTATTCACTAGGGCTGGGTACTAATACCAGTACCAGTACACGTAATTTCACCAGTGCTACTTCATTTGATACCCATCATGTGCATTTAGTTGTGAAAGCAAAGACATTTGATGAGTAAATGAGAAGAACACGTGTGGTGATCGTATCATACATTTAACATTATGTTGTGAAAGTTTTGCATGTCGAGTTTAACTAAATGAACAAGAGAAAGGCATTAAACTGTTAAAACTAAACTGCATATTTTGAGGATTTATTTCTTGTATACAGCAAGTAAAGTGCTCTCCTTTCGGTTTCCTGTCTTATGTAACTTTTCTCAAATAAGATCAGATAAGATAGGCATCATCACAACATCCTTGGGGCGGGCTTCAACATTCACCAAAACAAGCCACAATCCTAGCAAATGACCATCAAAACCGTTTTTCCAAACTTTGTAACAGGATCATCCATCCATCCATCCATTTTCTACCGCTTATCCTGTATTTAGGGTCACGGGGGGGGCTGGAGCCGATCCCAGCTGTCATTGGGCGAAGGCAGGGACGCCAGTCTATCACAGGGCTGACATGTAGAGACAAACAACCATTCACGCTCACATTCACATTCACACCTACGGGCAATTTAGAGTCTTCAATTAACCTATCCCCATCTTGCATGTCTTTGGACTGTGGGAGGAAGCCGGAGAACCCGGAGAGAACCCACGCTTACACAGGGAGAACATGCAAACTCCACACAGAAGGAACCCGGGGCCGACCCGGGGATCGAACCTGGGACCCTCTTGCTGTGAGGCGAGAGTGCTACCCACTACACCACCGTGCAGCCCTGTAACAGGATCAGTCATTTGTAATTTAATCTGTTCTAAATAAAAAACGGAATATTTCCCATGAAAACTAATCAGATGTTCTATTCAGTACTTTGAAAGGACAACATGGACATTGGTTACAGCACAATGTGGTGTCAGTTATGCCTCTCCCCAACTCAGGCTCAAGCTCTTTCACAATAAATTGCACCACTGGTGATCTTCAGCTCTCCCCTCGGATTATACATTATACACTACTGCTTTTGCTGGGTCCTTTAAGGACTTTGGGCCTCGTTCACAAACATCTTTCTAAGTTTTTCTCTTATATGTTCTTTAAAAACAATTATCCTGAGATTCCAAACGTGTTCTTAAAGCTGTGTTCTTGTAACAATGAATGACTGTCATTGTCCTTGTTAATTGAAGGCGTGTGCCAGTTGAACCTAATTAGCGAATTAACGCTCCACCAATCCCCATAAAAGGTCATGAGGATGCAGGGAGGAGCTAAAACACCAAATTAAAGGTCTAATGAGGGTAGAGCACCTGACTCCAAATGCAAAAAAAAATCTCTTATTGATCATGTTTGTTCGGGTATAAGCTGTTTCCACTGTGATAAACATGATTATTAAAAAATTACTATAAACGATGAAGCAATAACCACATCTTGAGTGTGCATAGATTCTGTTCAACAAATCCCAAATAAAGAAATAATCGGTGAACGTCGGAAAAAAAGAGGCTTTCAATCAGAAATGTACTTCAGAACAGTGTTGGACGAGGCCCATTCGGAGACTTGAAGCCACTCCAGGGTTTTCTTTGTTGCGTGCTTCATCCGTTATTGTGGCGACAATCCTCACTGAAAAGTGAGGAAAAGCTTAATACTTGAAATGTAAAAAAAAAAAAAACTTCCCCACTTTGAGAGGTAGAATTAGAATTAGGCGTATGAGCTTACAGGTCCACACATGTCTGCCAGGGAGCAGTGTGTGGCAAGGTTGAGGTTTTATCGCTTTCCACCACGCTGAGACTCGCATTTAAACACGCAGAAGTCCACGTCATAAAGCCATGACGACGGGATGACTCTCTACCGGGTGTGGCGATTGAACAGCGATTACGGAAAAAAGGCGATTCGCCCCCGATCAATCACTCGGCGCACTCATAACCTGCAATTATGCAGAAGAACTCTGTGTACTTATTATCCTCAGCTGCCTTTGTTAGATATCTCTATGTCACCTGCCAGCAATGTGAGACAACTTGAACGTAGCAAACTCTTAAAATGGGGACGTGGGAAACGCGCTGACGTTCATCAAGTGGCATCTCAGGTGAGATGTGTGAACGTGTGGAGAGACAGGAGAGGATAATGAAGAGGAGGTGAAGAATGATGGTAGGAAAGTGATTTATCCGTCAACTCTTTCAAGTGTTGGATATAAAATGAGATGCTCCCCCTACCGCCATCTACGACACATTTCTACGAAGCAATAAAAGATAAATGCATGAGATCTTTCACTCACACACTTAGAGATTTAATTGAGCCCTGATTTAGGTGTTAACACAAAACAAGAAATCCCCTTCTACTGCGAAAGAATGCATTCAGGTTAGGGAACTCTTTTTTTTTTTTTCAAAGAGCCAATGAGACATAAAGAATGTGTTAACCCTCGTAAATTAAATGTTGAAAAAAAATAGGGACAAAAAGTGTGGAGGGGGATAAAGAATGAGGAAGTGGCGTCGGTGGCAGTGACCCGCACATTTTCTCCGGAGCTGTGTTTCCCATGTGTCATTATCAAGTAGATCAGAAGCAGGAAGTGCCGGACGCATAGCTGAGGCTGATGTATGCATACCGACGTCCTGGAAACCTATAGCGCAGCCACATGCTAAGTGTTACTCACAAAGGGGGCAGCTCTCTGAGCAGGCATGAACACAGCTTCTAGTGACTCCCCCGCCTGGACACACCTGCTCAATGACTCGCTCCTGACTCGTTTACTTTCAATGAAACAAGTCCTTACTCTTCGGTGCGGAGGTCGGTAAAGAGAGCGTGAGCACTCTTCAGAGGTCGGCAGCGTCGACTACAGCTGCAGAGGTCAGTGACAGAAAACAAAAGCGTTCCCGAGACTCTCTCCTTGTAGGGATGCAAAAAAAACACAATACTATACATCTCTATATATGGCGACCGCTCAAACTATTATAAGACATGAAGAGAGGAAAATCTGCGTTTTTATATGCGGCGAACAATATTTAATGCTGTCTGCGGCGAACAGAACAGAGAGCACTTCATAAATCCCTCCTTCCTTCAGTCAAACACTGTCTTTCTCACATGGATACAAAACACATAGATGTTACAGCAGGAATCCCCGGCATCCGCAGGCTATAAATATAAATCAAGAGAGGTCTGAAGCACTCGTGACGGAGAGCAGATAAGTAATGAACTGGAACTTTTGGCTGCTCTTCTCCGGCTGTGTCGGGACGGAGAACAGGATGTTTCAGCAACATGCTTTCACCAAATACCCTCAACCACATCACAGTTATGTAAATTGTGTACTTAATCAGAGTTTGTTAAAAACACAAGTTGCTATTTTAAAAGGAAAAGGTTGTTTCACACGATTAAAAAAAGGTTGATTTAAAGAGTAAAAAAAAGGCTGTTATAGGGCTTTATTAGTTTGGCAGATGAGATTCCAAATGAATGTGTCTTTCCAACTGCGCTTACTTGAATGGGATTCCATCCACATAATGGTGTGGCTGCTGTGGTCCTCTCCACACTGCTGATTTTACTGCTGTGCAGTTACTGGTAATGACTGGTTCTACCAAACTACACACTCCCCCGCTCCAGCAAATGTAGCATATTGCACAAAGCTTGGCAGATGTAGGCAAATCCTACAGTACACTAGAGATTATGATATTACGAGCCAAAAAAATGGTTTATTTCTTTCTGGTAATGAATGAATGTGGAGGAACTATCTTCACCTCCAAGTGTAAAGACTTGGAGGGATTTGGTCCCAGGCTTAACGGAAGAAAACACAAGAAGTGGAGCAGAAGCCTTAAAATAAATGAGTCCATTGCTTCCATGTGTCTTCAATCCATCTGTTGCACAGCCATAACCAAAAGCAGTCATAAAAGTGAATAAAAAAAAGTTTGAAAGGCTTATTCCAACGACTGTTAAGATTTAGATGTTGACCAAGTTATCATCCCCAGTAAGCAATAAATTAATGAAGACGAATAAATAATTCTATAAGAGCCATTAATGATGAGAACAAGACAGATTCTGTTTGGTGAGAAAGCAGCTTTGTTAAGTAGTTGATACAGCGGAATTTATGACCCACAATGCCTCTCCAGAGATAGTCTAGAGCAGTCTGCTGCCAAACCTCCTAAGATACTGGAATTCTTCACATCAACACTGTATTTTTAAACTGCCGATTGAAAGTGTTTTGGCAAACATTTCCACCCAAAAAACTCCCTTTCACAGGAGAAGAGGACCAAACACACTTAAGGTAACAGATGTAAAAACAACATGTCAGCACCAGCGAGATGCTAATCAGCTTCCATGCCGGTGCAACTTCCTGCCTTCAAGGAAATTATGGAGCAAGGAAGAAGGCTGTGGTCACCTCGCTTTCGAGAAGTCATGTTACAGGAAGCTGTCATGTGGTGAAGACTGAAGGCCTGCGAGATGCGTGTCATGTCTGTATGGGCAGACTCCCATAGAGGACCTTATATGGAAGAGATCTGCGCCCAACATTATGTCATCACAAACACTCAAAGCTGAGGCGGGTTGACTCACGGGACTGCACCCATTCAACCTGTGAAGCTCATTAAAAAGAAACTGTTTTCCCTCCAGACTCTCTGGGATGAATCCATGAAGGGAACATTAGACAGCACTATGCTGGGCTGGCACTAGCTGAACCCATAAAATACAGTTTATTGTCAGGAGATCTCTTCTCTTTTACGCTTGCGCACCAAACAACACATGGCATGAAGTATTGAAACAAAAAAAAGAGGTTGGTGAGGGATCAAAGAGCAGGTCCTCGGAGCCAAACATAGCCATTAAGGGGCACTCGAGCAGAGGTAGACCCACGGTTGTCATGGTTTGACCTCAGTCTTTTACGACATCAATCAGACGCGGCGATGCCAAGTAGATGTACGTATAAGCTCTTGGTCAAAATCGCCATGGCAACACAAACAAAACAGCACAAAACAGTGGCAACCCCTCGCTGAATACTCAAAGCTCTCCAGTCAGGTCAGAAACCCACCCGGCCGACAGGCGCTGCCGAAGCAGATGATATGAAAAGGGTTTTGGTCGTGGTGGGGCTCGAGCCAAGTGCAAGTGGTTTCCACCTCCGTCCGTGATTCATTCGGCTCCCCTGCAGGGTTGGGTTTTTTTTTTGGATGCAGCCGAACAGCATAATTGTTAAGTGGTAAAATGTATTAATGACTGGACTGAGAATAAACAGTTCCTCTGCTTTCTCAAAGCTGTGACATGACAGCGCAGGTACATCAGAAAGGTATCTGAGTGAGCAGAATATTAACACTTATCTTGCACAAGATGATTTAAGCATTTATATTGTAACTTAATCCAGAGTTGTGCAAAGCACTTCACAGTTATGAACATGATCACCGTCAGCGATGGCTTGAATCCAGCCGACCTTAAAACACGCTGATGATCGCAGGTTGTAGTCCAACCTCCAACCATGAAGACAGAACGTGTGCAGTGGCTTTTAATCTACATGGGTTTATTACTCTTTCTTCTTAATCTGAGAAAAAGTAGATTGTTCCTGAAAATATCCTTCGTCGACAAGAAGAAAACAGTGTGAGTAATCTAAATCAAAATGAAGTGACGGCTGGGTTATTCTTCACAGCGCCGCAATATAACATGAGGGAGATTGAAAGCAGATGCACTCAATTCAGCTCTAGATAGACACCAGGGAGATCTTACTGGGATCAAACACACACACACACATGCTGCAGATAACCGGTTCCTACTAAACCCATATGTAACCTGAACACATCTTTACGACCCTGCGTAGAATCACAGATTATTAAAGATTCCTCCTGAGGTGAACATTCACGGGGTTATGAAACGCACGATAGACTTAACTGGTTTCTATTGAATTTCAGTTTCCATGTTAAAATCCTCGGGAGAATTTAATACAAGAGGCAGATCAAAAATTCTGACAAACTGTTTTTACGGCTATGTGGCTCGGACCACAACTTATGTGTCTCAATAGTTTCCCCAAAAATACCAGAGGAGGGTTTTTTTTTTTTTCCACCGCTTGATTGACAGAACAAAAGCTGGCTTCAGTTTCTCATTGGAAACCCACACAGCTCATGATGGTTTTGGTTCACTTGGCTTTAAAAATTAAATCAAGATACAATCATAATGAATATATGACATGAACTAACAAGATTTGCCATCTTCTCAATATGGATACACAACGAACACTTTTAACCCCTAATGTTGATGTTGGTTTTCTGGATATACAATCATTTTCTCCTATTTGAGAGTGAGAGTAGCCTCACAATATTAACTCATAATGGTGTTGAAAATGAAGAAATCTGGAAGCCCAGAGCAAATATGAGTTTGTATAATGTTCACTCAAAGTATCACACGCCACAAAAACAACAATCTAAAATACACAGGACAGGAGGGGAAGTGAGGGGGTCAACGAGGAAAACGGGGAACATTATTCTTGGCTGAGCCCCAACTGACCTTCTGTTATTCTTTAGCTCAAGTCCCGATAAGCTTTTCTTACATAATCTTGAATAATGTGAGTCGAATGAAATTAAAACCAAATTGTTTCTCAAAACTAAATTAACTGTGTGTAAACAGACTTGATTTATTTCAGTGTTGCGTTTCGTCTTTTGGGGAGACATTTTTTTGCAATGCAACAATATTTGTAAGTCTTTCCCATGTGGAAGCCCGTCAAGAAATGCCTAAAAAAGGAGCTGAAATAACCACGGCCGACGACGGAGGGAGTCTGGGGGAAAACAGAAACACGGACACCTGCACATATTATGTACATAACTAGGGATTTCATTCTTACATCACTGGGTGGCGTCGACTTTAACAAACACCCTAAAGCAATATTACACTGTGCATATGACTTATAGCATGTCCTCCACCTCATACTCACATTTAATGTTATACTAGGCCGAAGCCAAAAAAAGGCTTCAGGATGACTGTGGTTGTCTTGTAAGCAAACCAGCTTTATATACTGTACTGTATGTTATCTTTGTATCAGTTACAAGCAAATGTTCAGTCATTACATCATTATTGCAGGGCAATCACATCCATCTAAGCTAAATAAATAGAAGCTTAAACACGGAGGAATGCTCGTTCCTGCAGTCAGTGGATTTAGCATCGCGGGTCTCTAATGAACCTGAAAATGGGCTCACGATCGACACAATTTCCTCGCCACTCAGCTAATGAAGGAACTAACGGTTAAACTGCTGGCAGATGTTTCCATTCATGTACCTTCTTCTCACTCCTCCACTGTTAGTCCTGTAACTAATACTAAGAAGTGCAAGTACTTTTCCATGTCGCGTTCTGTTGGTCGCGCCTTATGTGCCATTAGGGATTTGGGGCGATAAATAAACAAACAAAAAAGAGAGACTTATTCCTGGCGCCTTGACAATGACCAGAAATCTGAGCCATTTATGGTGCCGTTGGTTGGTCATGCGCTGGGGATGAAAATATGTCACAGGAATGACACTAACCAACAACGTGATGGAATGAGAAGCCGGGAGTTAGGTTGCCTGGCTCGGCGGTGCCGAGGCATGCTCCGGGCAGCGCCGATGAGCCGAAGAAGAAATCATCAAAACACCCACTTTGTGTCGTTCCCCAACTCACCTCTTTATTTTATATTCCAGTAAAAACACGATATGGCACATTCTTACAGAGATCACAGTCAGGAGTCCATCTGCTTTTTATTTTTCCTGTTTTTATACACTGGAGTGTTCATATCAATGCATCCACGGTCATCAATTCAGTTGAACCTCTCAAGAACATAATGACATCTAAATAGTTAAACTGCTGTGTGAAGTTAGGGTCAGTGCACGCTTGTATTTGAAACCATATGGAGCTGTTCAAATTGGAGGGGGATTTGTGTCAGCCAGTGCCAAAACTGAAAGTGTTTTGTTTTCCTCCGCTGCTCTCCAGAAATGCGTGAAGGTTTTCTATTTATACACTTTCTTATGTATAAAAGTTGCTAATCGGGTGGCTAGTGTGGCGGCGCTTCATTTGTGTATTATTTTGTGATTAGATGTCGACTTGACAGCTACACGCCCCTGTGTCTACATCATGTCCTTCATTCCAGTATTATCATAGTGGCGTAAAAATAGTCTGAGCAGCCATGCCGGCCTTTTCATTCTCTACTCCCGTGTTTGCACTTGAGAAAAGTCACTCCTCCTCTTCACACAAAACTTTCAAACCTCTGTAACTGATCCGGCCGACAACAAATAAACAGAGTCGCTGACCTTGGTCGTGACATGGAGATTACGATTACATAACAGGAAGCAGCGTGAACTGAATAACACAGCTCATTCAGAGTGGCTGTCAAAGACTTCACTGGCGGAGGACAAGTTACTTTCTGTTAATCCTGTTTGACGTGGAGCGATGTTAATAGAATGGAGACACTTCAGGTTCCCTCGGGTTGAAAAGACTGTTATTTGACAGACTAATAATAAGCTGCACTGCAGGCTTCTTGTAATTTGTAACTTGTAAATCACAGTGTTTTGCACTTTGCGCCATGAACATAAACAGTGAGACTATGTATAGGCTGAGGCTGGACCTGTCTCACAACAGGCCTATGTTTTAATCAGTGGGCCCTCTGGTCTAGCAGTCCTTCTCCCATCCGAGGGCTCAACAGGGTCTGGTCAGTCCCAGCTCAAGTTTATGTGGCCCAAAGTCCAAAATAGTTGTTATAGAGCAAATGTGGCTTTGAATTTCACAGACGGGCTGTTAAAGGACGTGTTCTGATGCTTCCACTGCAGATCCAGTACACATAGTCCTCCGTGCTTTGCACCAGGACTAACGCCAGGGAGAAAGACCAGGACACTTAGCACCAGCCCTCAGCTGAATGACCAAAATGACACCATTTAACAGCTATCAGCGTAATCCTCCAAATATATCCAGAATGATCGCCAGAGGAATTCATAAATTGAGAGATATTGTGATTTAAGTTTTGTAACATTATGAAGACAATTAGTCGTCGCCTTAACGGGACGTGGGTCATGACCACAGTGACAAGAGGCCACGAGCTGTTAGAGAAGGCATCTCACTCCATCATGCAGGAGGGCGGATGGCACACGCACCTTCTTCCCTGACTGGCATAGCATTCCTCGGAGGTGAGGGGTAAGTAAGTGCAGCGTGGGTTAGTTCCACTCACCCGTGAGATGGTGAGGGGCAGACAGAAGTCCTTCCCTCCTTGCAGTCTGAAGCCCCAGGGGGCGGGGCCAGCCAGGGACACGTTGTAGCTGCTGGTCATGATTCACCTGGAGACACGAGAAGAGATATTTTACACTCGATTGTGCACAAACCCATATGTGAGGGGGATATAATCCACTGAGAGACAGGACAAACCTCACAGACATGAGAGAGATGAAACAAACAGTACAGTTGTTGTGCTAACAACAGTTGGCATTAAGAAGAGTTTACTATTTTCAACACTGAAGCATTCCTCTGATGAGATTAAAAGGTATGACATGTTCTTTTCCCATCACTGTAGACAAGGAAAACTATGATCACAATAAAGAATATTCATTATTTTCTTTTTGCTAATCCAATAACACCTCAGCAGACCGGTTGGAGCCACCGTCACAGTATCTTTCTATCTAGACTCAAGTACAACGGTCTATCAATAGACATCCTGTTCCGTTGTTCATAGCTGATGACAGCTTTAGAGCAGGTCCCTGGTCCTACGCCATCTACAATAATAGTGGTAATAGTGACTCTAATATATCATATACAGTATACCCAGTAAGTGTCAATGGACAGGTATGAATGGCAACCAAAGAAGTAAGAGATAAGTATGTGTTTGTTGCAGGTTTAAATATGGAGCAGGACATTTGACATAAAATGTAAAATGAAATAATCTATTATCAGTAAAAAATGTTTTTAGGAGACATGAGTGAATCATAAATGGGGCTTGAATAAGCCACAGTAAAGAAATTAGAGAAGCAAAAGTCTGGGATATTTATAGCACGGCAGCACTGACTGTCCTTTGTTTACCTTAAAACAATCTCAGATAGGAGACTACAGCGCTGCACTTTGGACCTCTGATCTCAACCCACTGTCCCTGAAGAATATCTCCAGACAAATGTACCAAGACAGAGATAATAATGAAATCATTTTATGGAGGGACAGTAGGCCAGCCTATTGCTGGTACATCATATTGTCCTGAAGCATTTCCTGAAGGCAACGGCTGGGGATGTTATTGGTTTTCATCTTCCAAGTTTGATCGAGTGAACACACATTCATCCAGTGAGAAATGGTGATTAGAAGATTGAAACCTTATATATAAAATAATCTCTCCTAAGCATTCAAATCCTGCTAAAACCCCGTTAATCCAGAGTATTTCACAGAATGAGGTATGGCCTTTCCTTCAGGCAACAGTGCTGCTGCACCTACACGGGGTCAGAACCAAGGCCCGACACACTCGCGATGATCAACGGTTCATTGCACAGCAGGTTTGCCTTACATTCACACACCATCATCTGCATTACCTCACGGAGGGACTCAAAGACCAGATCCCGATTACACACGCGTGCATTCAAATCAAACGGACGGTTCCAAAAGTGAAACACGGCAAACAATATTGCACGCGCGATAGAGTTTCACTGGTTTTAAGCCCTGCTTGTCATGCATTCCATTTCCCCTTCAAAAAATCTAAGCTGCGAGCTATTTACTGGAAACAATGCTGAGGTTAAGTATAGGCACATGTTAAGCTTCAGTGTAATGTTACATTTACGAGGTTAATGATTGAGGAAATTGGTAAACCATATTTGTAAAAGTCTTTTTTAGTCTGGTGCGGCTGCAGTGAATGTGTCTGTGGGTCTGCCAGCCTCTGTGCACAAGTTCAGGCTAGAGAAAAAAAAAACACAGCTCACGTGGAAATAAATCACCTTTGCCCTGCCCAACAGGAAGGGTGACTGTTGACATGAAAACATGACGCACAAGCATCATATGTCCCATACAGTACATTGCAATTATATGGAAAAAGGGGAAAAATTCAGAAGCAAGTCTGACTCTGTCTGACTGCATGAGAAACTGAGATCCAGAGAAAGCTAAGACTGTAAGTTCAGACGTAATTATCTAGGGGTCTGGTGTTTCTGTCGGATAAAAGGACAGAAAAAGGAACTGCTGGTGAATGGAGGGATTTTATTTGGTGCTGATGACAGACATTAGAGAATCTGCTCTTTAATTTCTGACTCTGGTGAAGTGGGTTTCACTTTTACGGTATAATCCTAGAAGAGCATGTGCGAAGAAAACATACTTTCCCGATGAGTATTTCATGAATAATCATGCCTTGTCATCCCAGAGGCTCGTCATTTTGAGGTTGTAAGTAATGCCGCAGTCACACATGCCCTCGGGGGCTGAAGCACCACCTGCTGCAGCCCGTCACCTGGTCAATTGTACAAGAGTCACGCATGCCTCAAATCAGAGGGTTGGCCTACACCCCGTCTCATCATCTCGCCATCTCGCCTGGAGGAGAACAAACTCTTTCAAGAAGCCACAAACCGGGTATGGAGAGGTGGGGAGACGGACATAAAAATCACATGTGAAAGTGACAGGGAGGAGGCGAACACCTGGAGACCTCCATTTCTAAAAACACACTCTCACAATCAAACTGAGCACACGTGCAGAATATGCAGGTCTATAATTAGAGAGCAGTCAATTACAGACAGCTGTCTCCCTCTGCAAGGTGACCAGGGGTTAAGGTGAGCCAAGACGTGTATTTTTAGGGAATTTACAAGGTCTGAACCCGCCACGCATCGCCGTTAAAAGGGGAGAAACATCCTTGGGTAACCATTAAAATAGTAAGAATACATATTTGTCATATTCAGTGCTGCTAAATTCACCAACAACTCTTTAGAAAATGGAAAAATAAATAAACTGAAAGCAGCTGATGACTCATTAACCATAACTCATATGGGACATCTTTCACATTGTTGCAAACTTTGTTTACCGAGAGCGAAGTCTGCACTACTTCCTTTTCTGAGGTGGGGACCAGCAAGTTTTAATCACGGATGTTTGAGCCAAAAGTCGTGGCCCCCATAGTTTAAAACAGCCCTCGAGGAATCACACTCTGTCGGGATTCGATTTCACAGCCAACTGGGACAACTCTGTACATAAACGCTGGACCACGCTCGAGTCGTACCCACATATCAGTAGCATTTCTTTCCCAAATATGGAAAGGAACAAACATTAGGCCCATCACGTGTCCCTGCTTGTTTTGCAATCCATAATGATATCATGCATAGACACGAGAGGACACACCTTTCAGTGTTCCCAAGCCGAGGAAAACAGCATTTTATCAGCAGCGCTCGCATCAACCCCTTCTGCTTAATCATTCTGGTTATTTTCCCCACTCGGGCCTTATCTTTGGAGCTCCTGTCGTAATGGCTCTTTATTGTGCTTAATATTTCAGCACGTTCACACCCAGACGCCAGATTAGAACACAATCGTTTCAGCACAAATGGGAACTGCTGGCCAAGTTATCGTTTAAACACTGTTGTAGATGTTATTTGAACTTGCTTAATTAATAGTTAGATTATCCATTAGATGTTGTTGAAGTTACAGTAAATATTTCTTTTGGGGGGGGGGGGGGTATTTGGGGCAACTTCCTAGTCATGGTTGAATAAGAAAAACAATCTTTAAAAATGAAAACTCCCCTCAGCTTTCTTAATTGGGAATCAAACAGGGTCAGGGTCACCAGCCTGACCTCCATGACCTTTTCACTGCATGTGTCAAAATACAGCTGTGTTTCCCTCAAGTGACCTTCGGGAAGAAAATGTGTCTTGCCGCCGGTGATTCACATGCCGTGCTCATTGCACAATGCTTCAGGAGTTGCCTGGCGACGTCATTGCAGGACATGTTGACTCACAGTGCGGTATGTTTTCATGCCTATTGTACCTCATTGGTGTGACGTCAACGACGTTCGTTGCATTATTTGTCCATGCCAGATTTATATTTTAGACAGGTAGATCACTAAATGTGTGCATTTTTGTTAAACTGTAAACAAATCTGTAGCTTCAGCTTACCCAGGATCAGTGGGACAACTTATTCCAACCTGACTTTATGGGACACTTTTTTGTACATTAGCTGATTACACACGTTTGCTTCTGTGACAAGTGACCCATTCATGCCTCAAATGCTTACTTTTAATTCACACAAGTGTCCATTAAATATAATATTATATATTCCTGAGGTTATACTCTGATAAGCTTCAGTTAGCCATCTAGGGACAGAGTGATCCTACCCTGGCTCGACCCCAACCTGTTTACTTTAGAGAGCGAACTTTAGCGTCAGTGTAATCCAGCACGGAGCTTTTTTTTTCTCACGGAAACTGAAGCTCAGCGTGTCTCTGGTTGTGGGTGTGACAGAATACACATGTCAGACATTATTAGTGCCCTTTTCTGACGTTTCTCCTGCTCGGTAACGACAACGTGTCAAAATAAGTGTGTAACTGTCACGAAACTTCTTTTTTTCTTTATTTTTTTTAAATATTTTTTTTTAATAAAGTGACATATTTCGACGCACTTGAGTTCCTTTAATTGCAACGTTGTAACAAAGTAGTAAAACGAGAAGGTAAAAAGTCTCGTTAGTGATGGACTCACCTTGCCTTGTGGAGCCGGGTCTGGTGTGTGTGTGTGCGGAGAGAGGAGCGGGACTTTAGTCCGTCTGGTCTCAGTTTCTAAGTCAACTGGACTGAGCGGAACTGAAACTTCCGCATATAAACCAGCCCCATCTGGCTGCCGGTAGGAGGGCTCACAGCGGCGCGCGCTCGCGCGTGTGTGTGAGGGCGAGAGAGCGCGCGCGAGGGAGAGAGAGGTACTGAAGCTACATGCGTGGGCATGCCAGCCCGGGACGGAGCAGGTGAGTTGGAGTGGAGCGACCACCCAAAGTGTCCTGTATGTGTAGTGCGAACTAAAAAGACAGAAAAGGACAACATCTGATCAACTAATAATAATAATAATAATAATAATAATAATAACTGCACTTATTCAATAAATCTCAGAGTGCTACATAAAAATAAGCATTAATAAAAAAAAATCACATCACAGAGGGGGCATAATTTAACTGACCTTTTTCAATAAAAAGATTTTCAGACCTGCTTGTATACAATTTTGATATCTGCCCTGATTGGATTAACAGGGCCTATGTTTGTATGACGTCATTAAGGGAATATTTCAACGCCACAGGACATCAACTTGCCTTCAGTGGACAATGATGTCATTCTTTCCACTGCATGCCTCCTGTGTACAGGAGAGTCACATGCCACCCTGCCAATTATGCTGAACACTGGTATGTGAAATATGAAATGCAGTCACAAGTGCATCACTTCAGATTTCAGTTATTTGTGGTTTTAGTGTGTGTTTCTTCTTCTTTAAGTTATGGTTCTCGATTATTTGGCTGCTGCAATAACGCACTGTCTATCAATGAATTAGTTATTTGTTCTTTGGTAGACATAACCACAGTTTATCTTCATTCAAATTAAGGGTTTATGGACAGAGAGTGTTGTATGCTGTACAGATTTTAACACCACTTGGGAAATTGTAATAATCTGGGCTATAGAAATAAAATGGACGCGACAGATTTCCATTTAAATTATTTGTATCCAAGTGTTTTATTGAGTGTTTTAACTTATTTATTATATATTTAGGTGGATTATTATATTTTCTTCTTTATATATTTTCCTAGCTGGGATCCGCTCCAGCCCCCCGCGATCCAGAATACAGGAAAAGTGGTAGACAATGGATGGATGGATGGATGGATGGATGGATGGATGGATGGATGGATGGATGGATGGATGGATGGATGGATGGATGGATGGATATATTTTCCTTTATAAAGTAATAGTGATAGCAAGTTTCAGTCCACCAGTCTGTGGCCTTTCCCGAGTTTAGCGGCATAGTGTTGGTATCCCCTCTAGTGGTTAGCAACGGTAGTACAGCCCTCACCGTTTATGCAGGTAATGTGGATCATGGCCTGGGGATAAAAACGTGTAGCTATTGCTGATCCTTCCCTCCTCTACAAGTGCATACCTAAACACACATCTGTCACTCATCTTGTTGTCTTGATTCTTGTCTACCTAGACGGTGCATCTCGCCCCAGGCTGAGGTTTTCAGGAAGCCTACACTGAGAATTAGCAACCATTTATGACAAATGTCCAAATGTAAAATAATTTTAATCATTTCCCTTTTTCTGCTAGCACCACCATCATGCCAATATTTTCAGATGTTCAGAAAAATATGAAACAGTTGATTGACATTGAAATGACTGAGCATGTTACATTTTGTAAAACATTTTAATCACAGTGCTGCTTCCCACTATTTTAGCATTCCAAGGTTAGCCACTGTGCTTCCGATTTATTTCTTTGATGTTTGCACTGTGACGCATTGTTAAATAAATATACCTTTTATGTCCCATACTAAAAAAGGCATTTTATTTTCAACAGAGAGCCATTAACTGTGGCTAGATACTCTACTTTCTTTCGTCTATATTGCCAAGTCAATATATGGCTATAGACTAATGGGAAGCCCAGCAGCAGAATCCCCCTGTGCAACGCGATGGAACCACTGAAGTGCACTAGTCCTTTATGTAAGCTGCAGTACATACCTTTAGATCATCTTTACATAACTGGATAAGCAAACCACTCAGGACATCTCGGAAGTAAAGTTCAAAGACATGTCTGGGTTTTAAAATTTGAAGGAAAAACACACAAGTTTAACTCTACTGCCTCATCCTTAGAGGCAAGTAGAAAAATGAAAAAAAAGGATGCATAATGTAGCAAAGCAACCTCCTTTATAGAGTCATGCATTCAACAGATCCACATTATTAATGGGCTTCTGTCATCCTGTTTCACATGGGCAAAGTGTATGCACTGTGTGACCTGGTTTTAAGACTAGTATGGGACATCTGTTGGTGTCATTTCTCCCCTCTCTTTATCCCTACCAACTCTTGCTGCTCTACAGTATAATGCATGCAAAGATGACCTTCCTGACACTTTAATGTGGAATTACAAATAATTATAACAACATACATTATTTGTTCTGCAGGCTCTCGCATACGACAAATCATTTGTAATAATACTTTAATGCATGTGCTATAATGCATGTATGAAACAATATGTACAGACTCCCTGGAAATGATGATGTTATGCATAACATTTTATATGAGACGCTTCACCTCTGGCAAATTGACAACAGTGTATTAAAGAAGAACCTGTTTGGATTTCATAGCTGCAGCACAAGCTATAAAAAAAAAAAAAAAAAAATTCTCACGATGAAGGTTACAAGTTGTACGATACCATTTATAACAAATTTGGTGTATTATTTGCAACATCTAAGAAGATGGGCAAAAGAAATGTGTTGAAACGTGTATTTCCCACAACAAATACAAGCAAGATTAACATTGAGCTTAAGATTAAATAAATAGCACCAACGGCAACAATTCTAGAATATTTGAAGTAGGAAAATGTCATAAAACTGTTTCCTGAGAACATGAAGCCTCATTCCTTATAACGGATGATGATCATGATATGATACAGCAGGTGTATTCTTCTACATCGGTCAGCTGACATTCACTTTGACTCACTTTGGTTAGCCAAATGCGTTATAACAAAGATATAATTCCAAAGTAGCTGACTTAAATCTTGTGTTGTATAGATGTGTGTGTTGGTGCCTGAACTTATGATGACATCACACAATGGCAGCAAAGTACAGAACATGATCAACACTGGTTCACGGCATCATACACGTATTCTACAATGACTCATAAATGCATTATAGGCACAGAGATCATGCTAACAGTGCAATATAGACATGGCATTCACAAGAAATAGGAACCACGTTTTCTTATTGTTCATTTAAATGAGCCGGGCCGATAAGCCTCAGCTACAAAGTAAACATATACGTATAAAAATCTGCCTTCTCACAAAATCAAATCACAAAACTCAAACTGTGGTCTCTCTACAACAAGTTGGTAATAAATACGGTGGGTCTTTAACACGTTGTTCTTGGCATAACATCATATGTTGACCTTTTTTAAAGGTCATGCATTTCAGTTCCATTTGTGAGATATTCCTTTGTTTGACTGACAGTGTTGAAAGTACCAGGGAAATGCCTCCAACAAATCTTTTGCTTGTCGATAGCAAGCCCGGACAGGAGTGGTGTGCATCGGGGTCATTATTAAAACTCTGTGGCTTACACGACAGCACAAAAAACAATTAGAAACGATGCTTTTGTGTGTGTGGCGTTGCCAAACAGTCGAGATAAAAGGTTTTCACGGTAAACGATGACCTCAACATGCTCCAACGAAGAAAAACCAAACGTGTTACACTCAGCCACATAGATAATTACACATTTAGCTTATATAGTCCTTGTACTGACTCCAGGACTTGAGCAGAACAGTCCAGAGGCTGTTAATGGAGCATCGGTTCCCTCTCAATGCTCTAGTTTTGCCTCACCACAGCCATGGTCCAGAGGGCCTCCCTTTGACTCTGGTCTGATGATCGCTCCGGAGTGCACACATACAATATTGTTCAGAGGGTCTGGCTGGATGAGGACCCGCGGCCCCTTCTCATCCGTCTCCTTCTTGCTGAACTTGCTGCTCCCTCTCTGCCCGTGTTCAGCCTCTTTCTCTCCTTGCTGTTCCTTCCTCTCTATTCTAACGTTGCATCTTCCTCCCTCGTCAACCCAGAGGCCGGGGGCATCGCTGTGTCGACACACTCAGGCGATAGGGCGGGGTCACATCTTTTCAGCGAGCCTGTTTCTGGGATGTGGATCTGGAATAAAACGCAAATACAACACGTATTGACGTAGCCCTTTTTGATACATCAATGTCAGGACATGTTATGCCTTTAAAGCCTTTGACTTCAATTATTATAATGATCAGCACCTACCCTACCTGTTCCTGGCTTTGACTTCCCTCTTCCCGGGTCTGCTTCGCTAATGACTTGTGCTCTTTGTCCCTCAGGGCTCCGAGGGAATAGCTGGACCTGACACAATGGCTCTGGTCCATCGGGTCCAGCTCCACATCACTCCAGACCTGTCATTAAAGGGACGTTAAAACATGTATGAATTTAATAATGTCACATTGCTTTGCATTACTAGTGCTAGTGAATTACTATAAAATAACAACATGGTTAATAACTGATCATTAGTTAGTATGAAAAACAATTAACACTTTTATCTTAGTAATTCTTCTCTCCGAGGTATGGACACAGCTTTATGATTTTTTAAGATATAAGGAAAAGTTATTTTTAAAAACAAATTTCTTGTGACTTTCAGGCAACACTGTTGCCCATAAAATTGGAATATTATGATTCAGACACAATCCTGTTTATTCCTATTGAAATGCATCAGTAATCACTTTTGACCAGGTGTGATGATTACACTATGTGTCATTTAATTCATGCATAGCATTTGTTTGGGGATATAAAAGACAAGACATTTGCAAATGATTCCAACTTTCTGGGCGACCCATAGAACAGGGTTCAGAGCCAGCACCAAATAATTCCATTTAAATAGACATGTCCCTTTCTGCGCATGCAAGTTCTGTGAGTAGCCTACCACACTGATGTGTTGGCTACTCCACGAAGCCTAGTGCCGAACACAAAACTCACCGTGTCTGTCATAGACATGGAGGACACTCTCTGAAACTTGGTTTTGGAGACTGAAGACTGTCTGCTCAGCATGGAGTCCCTGAGGGAGGACTCGCTGTGTGACACTGATATGCACTTCCTCCTGGGGGGCTGGGCAAGGAAGTGTAGACAGGGAATATTTTCTGCCATGGTGTCCCTGTTGAAAAAAAAAATTCTCTCTCAGCTGAACCTGTGTTTTTAAGCTTGGGTCACAGATCCATTGGACGACTGCACTCACCTGTATTTGGAGTGAATGATAGCGTAGATAAAAGGGTTGTAGATGGCCGATGCCTTGGCGATAACAGCGGGGACGGCTTTGGAATAGGGACTGAGGATGCTTCCGTATCTGAAAGTGTGAGAAGTTTGAGCAGAGCAGAACTATCAGCCGTGACTATACTGGTACAGTACTGTAGCTTGACCCCATTGCATATCGCTTCATCATGCCAGATATAATCATATTCTATGAGAGGTGGAAGATGGGTCATGGTTAATGGCTGAAATGAATTACACGGTGCAACCAAGCATCTTATATTCTACCTAAACGAATGCAGTTTGGCTATAAAAACAAATCATTGGATTATAAAGAGCCCTTGTCATGCTCTATATTTACCCAGCCCAGGCGATGAGGGTGACACATGCATAGGGCGACCAAGAAAGCACAAACACTATGATGACCACAAAGGCAATCTTGGCCAGCTTCCATTCAGTTTTGATGGACTGCTGCTGGATCAGGGTCGACTTCCTCACCTGATACCCAAGCTTCTCCACATCTCTGTTAGGACAGAGAGAAGGGATAAAGGAACTGTGCAGTCAATATATGAGCCTTGTCAGAGACCAAATCAATTCAAAAATAAACAGAATGCACCTAAAATACGCAGTTTGTTACGTTACGTATGCAGTACTGTGGACCCGTGTGAGACAATATAACAAAACAGGGCGGCCAGGCAACAAGCACAAGGCACATCGGATTTTTCTTAATCTCTCACTTGAATGTTTTTAATCGCCCCTTGTTCAAAGGATTGGAACACCCTTCATTATAGCAAATACAATACATTTTCCATATAAGAAAATATGGAACACGAGAAAGGGATGTACCATAATTGGAAAGAGCAAGCAGCAAGTCATAGGCTAGCATGCTAAAGGTGCTTAGAGGACAACTAAGGAGGGTACCGCTAAAATGGGAAAAGTGCACCACTAATATGCCGAGAGGTGAATTTGCTAATGTGAGCGGAAAGATACTGGTACTGCAGGATCTGTAAAACAAACAAATTATTGCATGTGCACAAAGAAAAATTTGAAAAAGGAAGAAAAAGAGGGAGATGCGGAGGCTACCATCACTATAACATGCGTTTTGTTACACTGGATGAGTAAATTGCATTGTTGTGATGCCTAGCCTTTTCTGAAACCCATTACAGTCGATTGTTAAGATGTGACAGCAGAGCAGAGCTACAGTCTGCACTGCAACAGCATAATGCCGTCTAATACAGTTGTTAAAGAGCAGCATTTTCTACGTGTTCAGTGCACCAAAGTGCTGCATATTCACCTATAATTCATTCACCTGCTTGCACGGCGGATTGCCAGGAACATGCACAGATAACAATAGGATATAATGCCCAGAGGTATGAAGAACACAAAGCAGCACAGCATCAAAGTATAACTTTTATTGGCAGGAGTAGACGTCACATAGTCCCATGTGCATGAGGTCATCAGGCCCTCGGGTATATACGAACCTTGAGGACAAACAAATGACAAAGATGGATAGTGTAAGGTGTGAAAGTTTATATATATAGAGGGTAGTTGTGTAAAAAGTAAGGGGTTAATAAGTCACTTACTCCACCCCAAAAGGGGTGCGAGGCTCCAGGCCAGCGAGTACAGCCAGACCAGGGCAATAATGAGACATGTGCGTTTCTTGGAGGTCCACCGGATGGCCTGCAGAGGCTTGGTGATGACAATGTAGCGGTCCAGAGAGATGGCCAGAAGGTTTATCATGGAAGTGATTCCAAATAAAGCTCCACAGAAGGCATACATTTTACAGCCTGTGGAGGAAAAACAGATTGGAAGAGTATGGATTAAATGATATTCATAAAATGAAGAGTCAGTACTTCAAACTGCATTTAACATTATTCATCTAGCCAGGCATCCATTGGGTTCAGAGTTCAGATTAAATGCTGTTTTTACATACTTTGTCTTGACTGCGGATTCTGTAAGTTTACAAAATATTAAAGATTGATTGATAAAGGATGTAGCTATTTCTAGAGTACATATCGTATAATTAAAAGTAAAAAAAATGACCTGTTTCACCAAAAATCCACCCCTTGTAAAGGGAGTTAACAAAGAAGATGGGTGATTGTGTAATTGCCATGAGGAAGTCGCTGACTGCCAGGTTCATGATGAAGAAGTTGGGTGGAGTCCGTAGCTTCTTGTTACTGAAAAACACGAGGATTGAAAAGGCGTTTATGAAAATATGTACAAAACAACACATTTGTTATTGTACAAAAATATTTTCCAGAATTGATTAACTTAAGTAGAGACGAGCTACAACACTGCTGTTCAACACAATTTTAAATTTTCATGTTTCCCCATTCTCGTGTACAGACACACAGAGTGACAGGGATCCAATGCAAAATCCATCCAATAACTCTCAAATCCTCATCCTTCTAAACTTAATTCCATCGCCCTTCCATGGCAGCGAAGAGTGGAAATCAATAACAATGGCACATCCATACACTCGCTTTCAGTCATACTATTACTCTTAACTTATAGCAACTTCAGATCAAAGATGAAAGATTGCATCTCTTACCGGGGGTATCAAAGGATCACATGTGAACACACTAAAACGGTCCCGTGCTCATAAAACGGAAGGACACAAAGCCATGTTCAATATTCCAGTAATAATGGATTCACTAGACTCATTGTGGAAAGCAAAACCTTTATAGCCTGCAAGAAAGAAATCCAATTTGACCTTAAAATTGAAATGTCATTGCATGGAAAACCATATTTCCGAGTCCCATGAAAGCCTGAGCCTCCCAGTGGTGAATGGCTGTTTACAGCCGCCTGTGTTCGCCCGTGGCGTAAATGGTTGAGAACAAACCTCTGGCGTGGGAGGAGGTTTGGGTACCGGTGGAGGGCAGACCTGCACACCTCCACAGACCTGTGAATGAGGGTGATAGAGTCCTAAAACACCGAAATAAGGGAGCTTTATCACACTTGCGCTTATTATTACGTCAGTGGGTTTGGTTTTTGGCACCTTGCCTGAAATAAGGTACGTGTTTAACACAAGCACAACATCAAATGCATGAGTTAATACCCCACTCGTGAGATCTGACGCCTTCTGTTTATTAAAAGAGGCTGTTGCTTCCAAGCTGCTAAATGAGCCTAGAAGACGTCATCCTGAACACGAGTCTGCCTGTAGCCTACTGGTGGTGATGTGAAGTCATGCGACTCTGGTGTAGTACATTTATAGCCGTTAGATAGATAACGTTAGATTTTTTTTTTTTTTTTTTTTTTTTTTAGCCAATTGCCTTTAGGCTTCAAAAGGCACAAAAGAGGTTATCTTGCTGAACAAAACATGCAAGTATCATAAACTTGTGTTTATTTGTGCAATGAATCCAAAGGAAAAAGCCCATTGGCCTTCAAACGAGGGACTCAAAATACCTGCTGGGCTTCTCTCACCGCAGTATTGATGAAAACAACATTTTATTGGTCGGTCGGTCGATCTGTCCTTTCAGTTATCCTGACCATTGTAATACAGGGCGGTAGAGTAAACCTCTCTAACAATAATAATCATATATATACACATGTAAATGTTATCCTGACACACTATAATGAATAATGCTTGGATTTTATGGATATCTGGACATTTGACCGATGGCGTTTCCCTACTTTTAATCAGCATTTTTCCACAATTCCATTTTTTTTGCCCATAAAAAATGCCTTCTCACTTGATAGCAACTCCTTCCATCTTCCATCCAATTCCTCAAATGTGTTCTGACCCAAACGCGGCTTTTTCCTATCGTCCAAAAAATGCAAATAGATACAACATGCAGCCAACTGTCAACATATCTTAGATACAACCTGAATATTGACACGATCCTGCTTCAAGAGAACATGCAACGCTCATTCATGTGTACACGTTTTGATGAACTCGGTGTTAGCAGACATGTGGGGTTGTGAGCAGATGTTCGGGTTGCCTGTGTATTTTCTAAGCTGTAAATTGGCACAGGCGGTTATACTGTAATGCACAGTAACGGCGTGTTCTTGTTAACCGTCTGATGACATGCTAGCTCGCTGCACACACACACATTAGATTGCTTATTTTTGGCAACAGCCTGTAAATCGTAGCCAATTATGTTGTATTGAAACGCCCAGAAACGGTGCCAAGAAATGGGGCCAAATCTGTGTAGAACACCTGATGTCTTTCATCTGCGAAGCATTTTACACTCACGTTTATTATTATACTTGTTTTCCGCAACATGAAAAGGTGCGTGGAGTACAGGGGATAATGAATATGTATCCCAGCTGAAATGAAAACAACTATACCACATGCTTCCTTGTCCTAGATATCTAAACCGAAGGCCAGTGTTCATGCAGTGAACTGAATATTTACTTTACATCAGCTCAATTTATCAGTAAAAGCCTCCACAGTGTCCTACTCACTGTAAAAATACAAATAAAAAAAGCCAAAAAGAGTAAATATTCCCTCAGACAGATGAGTTGGAGTGTATTTATGTGTTTACACGCAGGTGAGTGGGTGTGTGCTGAAGTGTGACTGCAGCGGAGATGGAGTGACGTGACATTTGAGATAGACGCGTGTCACTAGAGGTCGGACCTTAATGCAGAAAACATGTCAGACTCGGGGTCTGATCTAACACTTGGTCCTCGGCTGCATTCGGTGGAGCGCTGTATACCCAGGAGGAGCCAGAGTGTATATACTGCATGAAACATATATCTGGATGCTGTGTTTTGAGGGGGTTTTGGTCTTAAAAGCATATTAAAATAAGTCCGATAAAACGTCATCACAAGAGGACTTTGTTCTTCGGCTCGCTTTTTGGACAACAATGTCACAGAGAAGATATGTCTTTACCGTGTGTGGTTTAAGTGGTATTGCAGCACAAACGTTGGCTGTATGTAAATATGCGAAACGCTGACTGAGTTATTGAATGTATGCATTGATTTAACCAGTACAGCTAGAAAATCAGTGAGCTGCTTCCTGCTATTGAATGCAGGCTGATGTGAAGACCTTTGTGGTCGTGCTTCCTAATCTAAGAACACACTGTTTCCCCCGTTCAGCGCTCTGAATCTCTGCAACACATGTGTGGAAAGGACATCCCAAGAATGAGGCTGGTTTTATACTTAAGGAACCTTTGGTTTATAGTGATTTGATTCTATCTGGATCAGGTATCTCAAATGTGCTATTTGTTTATTGCAAATTACTATTAATAAAACACCAGCAACATCATCCACATGCTCTAAAATATATGTTAATATAACACTATAATCAAAGGGGCCATTCTGCATGACAAGTATACTTTTTTATCATTTATGTAGACTTTCTTGATAAAAGCTTAGAATGCAGAACATTTACTAAAGAAGCAGTGCGCCCAATTCCAAATGAAATCATGTCTTGAGTGCAATGAAAACAGCTTTGTTTTGTACAGTAGAGTACTGTGCCAACTTCCCAGAATGTTTTCATGAGACTAGCCACGTGCCAAAACATGACAAAACTAGTAAATCTAGCCAAATCCAAAAGTAAGCACGTCACACCATGTCATCCTGCAAATGTGAATGTGCAGAACTGTTCTTCTGAATAGCAGTAGAATGTTCCCCTGACAATCTTTTGTTTCATCTGCAAGCTCTAAGCGTGATTAATGTTGTCACAGACTTGAAATAAGATCATTATTGGACCATTATAAAAAAAATGATTGTAGCTGAGGTGAAAACAGCGAAAGGCTAATACGAAACAGCACAGTCGAACTTCGGAATAGTTTCTCTAGTAAAAAAGACTATAATGAGGCAGGCTGTAGTAATAAATTATTAATAATGTTTTTGTCGGTTAACATGGTGTTTGTTTAACTTGTAATTGGTTGAATGATGCCGCTCTCAAGGTTCATTAATGACTGTAAAGTGGCCATAGGTGTGAATTTGAGTGTGAATGGTTGTCTGTCTCTACATGTCGACCCTGTTATAGATCGCCCACTGTCAGCTGGGATTCGACCCTGACAGGATATGCGTTAGACGATGGATGGGTGCCGTTCTCAAACCGTCCACTTACCAGAAGAAGGCGTACATGACCAAGGCGTTCCCGGAAACGCCCACGGTTCCAATCACCAGCACGAAGAAGGCAACGATGTAGTGGGCGTGAACCTGGACATCCACCTGGCGATAGAATCCGTGATCCACATCCATTTCTGTGACAACGAGCGCACACACACACACACACACACACACACACACACACACACACACACACGTCAACATCAGAAGGTCTCCCTTGTGGTCATTCGTCCTGCTTTATTTTGTTGGAATAGTTTAAACATTACGCTGTTAATAGTTCATAGTTTTCAACATTTTCTAAGGTTGATCCCTTGTTGATATTTTTTGTTTGTTTTCATGCTTTCGAGATGTAGGCTACCAGTTCATTGCTCACATTGTGAACATGTTTTCCAGCAGGACGTCTGAGGAAATCCCCACATTTCCTCCCAGCTGGCTGTCCATGTTCTCAAACTCAACTGTGAAATTTTGCGGTTTTGGAGGTTATTGTTGGGCAAAATTGAACAGTTTCTCTGCGATCTTTGAGGACAAGCCAGCAGCGCTCCGCTCCCTACACTGCTGTACAGTATATGTCTACCATGTCTGGCTTTCAAGCTTGTAAGGGAAATGTTCACTTTCACACAGAAAAGTGCTAAAAGCTTAAAACTGTACACCTGAGCACTTTTAAGCCTTTTAGCCGCTTTGCATGCATGTCAGTCTGTCTGCCGGCGGGATTACTCTGAGACTTGTTTGTACAACAGGGGCCGGATGAATAGACCAAACACACAACAAAACATATACATCATTCCCTGCATGTAACTGATATTTCTAAAATTAAAAAAAAATCAAATGTGGAGTTGAAAAATAACAGATATTTAGATCCCACCTCATTTAATTTGTTTCACTGATTTAGTTTTCTCTCTGCAGCGATTTAAACCTACCAATCAAATTAAGAGATTGAGATTTGACTAATCTGAAAAAATAGCCTACATATGCATATTTCTGTCTTTAGGCACAAACTTGAAGACCATTTTGACTAAAGATGAACTGATTCAAATTTGGAGGTCAAAGGTTAAAATGCCATATCTCAAGAATTCATATGCTCATTATGACAAATCCTCTCAAACATCTATAAAATGATGACGCATTTGCCATCTTCCTCAAGAATTGCACGTCTTTTATTTTATAGAATCAGAAGGATTACGACAGTCGGTGCAATTCAATATCAATCATTAATTCTCGGAACGTGTAAAATCGGTTGTTTGATTATTAATCACGAGAAGAGTAGCGGAGCTGCCGTGGTTTTCTGAGTAAGATCCTCACTCGATATTATTGAACTGATGAGCTTTGAGTTCATTTTTAGGACAGAGCAACAAATGAGCATTTTACACCATCAACTAACATAGCATGTAAAAATGAATGGCAGTGTGGCGAGAAGTGTAACAGTTTTTAATCAGTCCAAAGTGCCCAATGACTGCCGTGCCGATAAATGAGTGGAAATTGTTATCAAAAAGGTGATTAAGGCGCAGCATTTCTGATAATGAAAATGGCAGCATGGACTTCCACGAGCTGTTCCGCGTGGCCGTTGCTCTGCTGCAGCAGTGATTATAAGACGATTTCTATGTTTTGCTAATGTGATGGAATCAAGACTGCAAGTTGAGTCACGCGATTATTAACACCATTTATCATCCAATGTAAACCCACTTCCTGTTCCCATCCGCATCATAGAAAGGGATTTTAGGTGCCAGTGCAGAACTATGTCCTCTGCCACAGAAGATGCTGTAAAACATCCGTCATGTGTCACATTAATAATTTGTTGGAGAACACGTTATAAATCATGTCTGCCACAGACTCCAACAGAACAAAGCAAAGCTGAGTGAAGTGCTTAATCCACCGGAGCGGTAAGGAATCTGACTCTATGTATATGTTTATGTGTCCAAGAGAAATACATGGTGCTATGCCCAGAATGTTGTATTGATAGCGCAGCATTTTCTGTTACTAATAGATAAGCATAGACATTTACATTACGCCACAGTGAGTGATGTTGGGATGGATGTGCAGGGTGCCTTGTGCGTCAGAGGAACCCTCAGTCACCTCTAACTTCCCCTCATTACTCATTAACACTCCAAGTCCAAGGAATTCATTAAAAAAACTTTGAAAAGGGCAAATACCTGGGAGGGGTAAGATGGTGAAAAAGGAGAGCATGCCCTGTTTCAGTCTGCTGTTTTAAGTCATTTATGGTGGATTTTAAAAACACATTCAAAAGATTTTAAAGCCTTATTTATGAACTACAGATCTTGTGCTAAAGGACTGAAAGAAAGTCTTTTGGCGGATGTATTAGTAAGCGCTTAGAAATCAACAGGCAGGTTTTTCACTTTCATATTTTTTAAGTTATCCTTAATTTCTGTATAATTGCATGATCTGGATCAAATCTGTTGTAATTAATTAGGAGGTGATACGATCTTAAATAGGAAATAAAGAGTGACTGCATGCACAAACATTACCCTCGTGCAACAAGCAAGCCGGAAAGAAAAAAGTATTTTTAGCAAGAGTGTGGGCACCACGGATTTTTCTGCAAATGCATGACTTGACACAACCCCAGACAGGATTATTCAATTAGCACATTCTTGCAAACTCTTGGAAAGTTTGCTTCATTTTCAACAGACTTCATTTACATAGTACTAAACATCAATAATGGAAAAAAGAAAGAAAGAAAGAAGTTCCAACATCAAGTCATCTACATTTAGGAGGATGAAAGTGTTACTTTACCTCATCCAGAGAGTGAAGCCCCTTTCTTCTCCTCTTCAGGGCACCTCCACGCTTTAAAACCAACACGCTTCTCTAACCTCCAAGTCTCTCACACACTCTGCTGCTGCTGCTGCTGCTGCTGCTGCTGCTGCTGCTGTTCCTCGGGTGCAGATGAGAATACACAGGAACAGTCATAGAGCAGCCGCCCATTGACCCATCCCCCTGCTGGTTACTCATCACACACAGCTCTCACATGGCACAGTGCATCGATCGAGCTGGTGTGGGGCGTGTGTGCGGTGCACGTTGGTCCGTGCATGTTGTTTGTGTGGGAAGGTGGTGACTGACTTGTCTGATCGGATTAGAGACAGTGCAGGTAACAACTGTCAAATGTGAACTTTGTAGATATTCCCGGAGAAAATGTGTTTCATTAAAGACATTTTTTAAACACCTAGTTGCATGTGTCACGTAGGAGTTTCCCCCCGGTGAATGAAAATGTTCTACGAAGTAGTTTCCATATGCACTGATTCCTGTGTATCTACAGGAACACTCACAGTCTTATATGAGCACCAGATGCCATGCATGCCCACACATACTTGCTGCTGCTTCCCATTGGGTAGCGTTAAGCATTGCACAGGAGGGAGCACCCAACACTTTCTGCATTTATCAGACGTGTTCACTGCTCATCCTTGTGTGAGGTGAATCTTGAGAAACGCACCCAGATAAAAGCCTTCCCGATGTCTATCATCTCATGCACAACTGAGCAGACAGCTGTCGCACATCCTCTTGCCCTTAAATGTTTCCCTTTTTGTGCGCTGAAATCTGGCCGGTTCAAAGAAGGTCAGACAACGCCTTATAAAACGGGGATGGGGGGGCGTTCTCTCTGAGGATTGGATGCCATCTAGTAAGCCTTTACACTTCTGGGTCGCTGCACTTGTAAAGGGAAGCAGAGCTATCTTCCAACCAGCTAGCATGCTCTATAATGAACTCTGACAAACACGGGAAGGTTGTAGTTTGTTTTCTGTGTGGTTTCAATCATTTGCTTGGTCTACAGGATTGTAATGACCAGCTGATCGGCTGGGTGAGCCTTTGTGGGATCATGGGTACGAGGCTTGAAAGTTTTCTTTATGCGGCTGAGACAAAGAGAGCGTTCACTAGGACTTGATCAGAATTCTGAAATGGTTTCTAGGGCAAAGACGTCAGTGGTTGCAACTGCAAAATGAGGTGTATGTAAATGAAAGGTCTGTCTTCATATATAGATGAGGCGTTGCTTTTTCAAATTCTTACAGTTGTTTCCTGCTTTGGACAGCAGCCTGGCAAGAGACGGCTAACGGATACTAATACCAGTTGTTTTTGTCAGGCTATAAGAGTGGATGACAGTGCTAGTTTTTTTTTTTCTTGCCTCTTTTGCCTGAGGTCACCCCCAGCGCAACAATCAACCATCCAATTACTGTCAAAACGGTCTGTCACCTCTTTCAGTCCCTCCGAAGTGTGAAAAGGACAAAGGCATTCTGCAAAATACGCTTCAATAGGAAAGCTTGTACGTGAGAATTAGTCCGCCCTTAAGGGGTTCTAGAGACAAGCAGCGGCCCTCCAAACTGAAAAGGATCTGTGGAGCCACAAACACACATAGAACCCCAACATCTCACCGTGCACGAAGAGAAAGGTTTGATTTGTCAGAAACGGTCTCCAACTAAGGCAAAAGAAAGGCAAGAGAACATCATCCTCAGTGAATAATCAGGAGCCATTATGTCAGTCGTTTTGAATTTTACCTGTCCAACACGCCATTATGCATAATTGTGTGGGAGAGTGAGGCACCAATTCAAATACGCACTGCATAGAGGACAGAAATGGGATGAACAGAAGGTAATTATGCAGGAACACTAAGCTGCAGTCAATCAGAGGGAGTTCAGGTGATGCCTCTAAACTCATTCTTGAAGAACTGTTTGGATCCGCAGACTTTTCCTTGGCTTTATTGTCTTTCGTACCAAAATCCATGATTTAAAGTCAGATTCTTAAGTAATATTATCGGTGTCTGAACATAATTTAGACTTCTGTATGCTTACCTTATTTTGTTATCATTATTAGTTTTATTTCTTGGGTGGAATTTCTTTTTTTTTTTTTCTCGGCTTGATTGCTGCATTTTTCTTTCACTATATAAATCGAATGTCATAATCGCTGGCTCAGTCTTGAGCATGCGAGTCCCCTGTAGGACTGCAAAAGCAATTTTTGAGTGTCAATCATTTGTGAAACGCATTGATTTACAATCTGTCTGCAGCGTTTACGCCGCCGGGCCCCTGATTGTAGTCATGCCCTCAGCACTTCAAGTGTGACCTTGTCTGACTCCATATTATCTTTGGTATAAGTGGATAAAAAACCCTCACCACACACGGCCTTCAACTCCCGGCACAGAAGTTACAGACATAGATGGACACACAATCCCACCAGCTGACAATGGTGAACGATCGACTGTCACCTTCGCCGTCGTTCATTTGAATGTCGTTATATTGATTAGTTTTTCCACGTTAGGTAAGTGTCTCAGCATCCAACAGCGAGGCAGGGGATGGTTAGGGGAACACTCTGAATCATCCGGGGCCGTCATTAGGAGAAAAGTATTATCTAATGGCACCGAGGATCAACTACTCATTTATATTAAGGGCTCCTGCAGACCTGTCTATATGGATTACTACAGATTTAGTTATAGCTGGTGGCGCAGCAACTCCCGGGAAGGAGAGATTATCAATGAAGCTGTGACGGAGCTTTACTCACACACAAAATAACTATGGCTGCTGTTGTTTTACTTCATTCCATGGCTTTAAGATTAAACATCGTTTATAATTGTTTTAACAATACAGTTATGTGCCTATGATTAGCAGACATAGGTCAATTGTATAAACAGAATTAAATCTTTCACTGATGATTTATTATTAATTTGACATTTTTTATTTTATTTTGTCTGTTCAGCGGATCTCTACAGCGATTACAGTCACTTTGTGTCTCAGCAACACCGTGTGAATGTGTGTAACACCTGTACAATATGACAACACAATCAATACAACAGCCTTGCCACTGTTAGGCCTCCCGCTTAGTGAGCTTTACAAACGTCCAGCTTCGTTGAAACCTGTCTAAAGGGGAAGCCATTCAACTCAATAGATGTGTTGTCGGAAGCTCAAACTCAGCCACGTGTAGGAATAGCAAATATCCCGTGGGGGAAATCTCTCTAGACTGTATCCCTATCGACCGTTTGGCGAGACTTAATTTGCAGTCAGAGTTGAAGACTCGTAGTCGTCAAACCCAGAGGAAGTGTGCGCCTAACTGTGAGGCGATGACGGCACATCAGACGTTGCTCCAGTAATGAATGGAGACACACAATCCAACACTTAAACATGTTTTGGCACACCTTGCTGCTTCCTCCCAGTGACGCATTTGCTGCACGTCCTCTTCCTCTTCCTGTTCCCCGCCACCGTGGGTTTGTCTCATGCTGATTTATTTGTACCGAGAACAAAGACCTGGCTACACTTGCTCTGCATTATTCTTATCTGAGCGATTTACTTCCCATGTCCCTCTTGATGACCACAGCAGCTCTCAGGAGCCCACCAGGCCTTCTTGAAGACATCGGAGGCAGTTTGAGTGTTTGAGTGCGTAACAGTGTGTTTTCATCACCACTGCACAATTTATTTACATAGGTTTGTCAATTACAAACACCTCCACTGAGTCATTTTGGAGTAAATATCAGCTAGCTTTTCAGCATGGAATCTCGTTTTGATTCCTCATTAAAAATTATATTTTAAATTTTACAAGTTTTAGATATTTTTTGAAAAAAAAAAAAAAAAAGATTATGTTGTAAAATATACTACACTCTAATCTCCACTGCTGGATATATATAATCGTTTTGGAGGTCAAGCACACTACTGGTGGCTTTCAACCACCAGAGGGCGACATGATAATTTCCATGCTTGTAGGAGACAGTATGCACATACATATACTGATATTATGCAAAGTTGTCGGGCTCCTCATGATGTAGTTTGTCCCCCTGTAGAATCTGAACCCCAATACATTTAGAGTGGATTCACATACAGAACTAGGGTTTTTTATTTCTTTTTTTTGCATTAAAAGTTAAAAATAATTCACTATGGGACTGATGTTTAAATGTAAATAGACAAGGAAGTAACTGCTGGCACTAGCACAGAATCCCTCATGGCTGTCAGAGGTTTAGGTTCAGGATATTTAACCACGATATAAGAGGTATCATAGAAAAAAAGTTAAGTCAGTTATTATCAAGTGAATCTCAAATAGTTCAGTTCTCCCTGTTCCGTAATCCACGTCCTGTTGTACAGCTGCTAAATCCATACATGTGACATGCTGAATAGTGCTTTTTCCCATTATATATATATATATATATATATATATATATATATATATATATATATATATATATATATATATTATTGATTGTTCTCATTTAAGACATATTTATATATGTTTAATTGTTAAATGTCACCAACAAAACCTAAGCCATTCTGTCCTGGTGGGTGTATAAATAAGCTATGTGTCATCCAGTGTGCACGTGCTGCATCTACAGTAATGCACAGCATGTCTCTCCACCGAGCATGGAATTGGAGGACTCGGATGGACGAGTGTAATGGAGAACGATCACGGGAAGCAGATCGGGGATCAAAAGATATTCATGGCGCTGCAATGAGAGGAGATGCTCTCGTGTTCTCGCGTAGAGTTTTGTTCTATTTTAAATATTTGAATAATAAATTTAGTAAGTGTGCCTCATTGCTTGAGACAACCAACACATTCCAATACTGTTGACCACGCAGGAGACCTTGAACAGGATCCCAAAGGTTATGGGCCCATTTCAAATTAACAACATAGTTTACACACACACACACACACGGCCACTTATGCATGTGAAGCTGTATCCAACCGCACTTTATGGTTTCATTTTAGAGGAACATTTATGAGTTGTCATATTATCTCATTGTGGTTAGATTCTATTTATTTTTATTTAAGCTTTATTGAACCAGGAGGACATTAAAATCTAATTTTAAAGGAATCTTGGCCAAGGTCGGCAGCAGCACAAGGCCTCTGATTTAATAGCAGAGGATCAGACAAGTTACACACTGTCTCTTGACGGATGATCAGAGCCATTCCTGCCAGGACAGGATGCTGTATCTGGACCTGTACCGCCACCTAGTGGAGCCCAAAGCACAGCACCTCCTGCAGATGTACAGTATTGCAGAGGACGAGCAGTTGTAGGTGGTCTAAAGGTGGGCCTCCCCAGTTGTAAATAGTGCTCTGACACGTGTGTGACCACTCCGGTGTCTGTGACCTCTAACCCCTGAAAGCTTAGCCGTACCACCTGGGGGGTGGACTGTTCTTGATCTCGCGGCACCTCCAGCAGGCTGGCACACTCAGCCTCCAAGTGAAGAACCCCAAGGTGCACTTTTTCACACATGCACCTACAAAAATGTGTGTGTGTGTGTGTGTGTGTGTGTGTGCGCACATGTGTGTCCTTTTTAGAAAAACAGCTCCATTACAAAAGGTATTTGACGTTGAGGTTGAAGTCATTTCTGAGCTCTGAGTGGCTCAAGTTTCTAAGTGTTACTTTTGTATCCTCGCTAGTAACGGACTTTGTTTATATCCTAAATACCTCCATCAAAACAATTCAATTCAGAGTCGAGTACACCTTTGTGTAGATTATGTGGATCATGGTTTCCAGTGTGTTTCAGTGTATCTAGTCAGCCGTCTTCTGAGGATGCACAATTTTCTACACGACCCAAATGAAGGCCTGTCTTTACATCCGTGTAAATAGCACTCAACGCAGTAAAACTGGCTTTAGCCGTTGCTTATTTTGGGATTAAGCACATCTGGGGTGTGTTATGACTACGGCACTCTCTTCCCCTCAGATCCTCACACAAACACTCACCCTTTCTCTCTCTTGCATTGTGCAAAAAGCAGAACAAAAGCTGTCATTAAAGTGAAGTTTTTTGTACGTGGCTTCTTCGAATGAGACGAATGCTGACAGACATCGGACGATGTAGAAACCCAGGTGTGGGATCCACAGGTGCCCCTTTTCAATATCTTTGCACGATGAAGCACGATATCACTGTCGATGAGCTTCTTCATCCCCCAGACCCCACCGCTCTATTCACTCCCGCTGCCTCAACACCCACCAGGGCAATCACATGCAACCCTTTGATCAGCTTTATCCCTCACTTTAGTACTGTCAAAAAAAAGATACAGAGGCAACAAAGGGCCCCAAATGTGGCTCACTCCCACTGCCTGGCCTGCTCTCTTTTTCATTATCTATTCTCTTTCATTCCCTTGTCCACATGCTGTACGGGACAATGGAGCGCAGGCGGACAGGGTGGAGGCTCATGACAGGGCTGGTAACACGATGACACACCAAAGGCCAGGTGAGTGAAAATCCCCCTCCGCGGTGGGACATGTGTCACAGCCCAGCCGCGTTTCCAGCCTTTTTTGTGGTCTCCCGTCTCTCTCGTCTGGCTCCCGAGCCCCTCCGGCCATAACGATAAAGCTCCCATCTGCTGTGAGGGACGCGGTTCTTTCTCCCTCTGAACTGATCCCTCGTGGCAATCGCCTTTGTCAGATATGCCGATCGCGTTTCACTTTTGACACCTCTCTGTTTTATACCCGCGACAGGTACGAAGGTTCTTCTGTCTCTCAGAAGAGATGTATTGGAAACGTGATAGTCGTTCCCCTTTCCAAAGCTTCGCCCTCTGCGCCCTCTTCGCCCTCTTCGCCCCCGGTGAAAACAGTATTTTTTAAAGAGCAGAAAAACTAGTTCTAAAGGAATGCATGAGTGTGTTGATCCTCAATAAGAGTTGGATAATTGACCCTTTGGCTGACCTATTATTCACCACAAAAGGTACAACTCTCAACTTGCCATACAGAAATTACATCCACTGTAAAATAATGCATAATCATTTATGTAATTAATGCCACCCAGTCAGCAAGACTGGAGCATCCACTTTCATATCTAAAGTATGATTACATGGATCTGCCTGGCCGTCTTGCCGTCACCTGTCTGGCTTCCCATGCGGCCGTATATCCATCCATCTATCTATCTATCTATCTATCCGTCACATCCATTTGTGAGGCCGCGGTTCATCCATAGTGTTCTCAGCTGCTTCGCTGCGTCAACGGTGTGGCCGTAGTTGGTAACGTGAGCCAACTCAGCATCCTAACCTGCAGCGAGATCGCCTGTCGCAGGTCAAAGAGACAGCTGTAGTGTGTTCAGACTCGGCTTAAACTGATAAAGTGTCTCGGAATGGGAGCGATGTATGATACGAGGCCAGATTATCTTGTTACAGTCATGATAAAGTTCATGTGTTGTCATGTGTCTCTCCCAAAAGTCTGGCATCGGTGAAGAAAAATCCCAGGATTAGGAAAAGCTAATATGTTGTCATTTTTTTATTTGCCCTGTCTTAAAAAATCCAAATGTGTTTCATGAACTTGAATTGTTTTCTCTTAGAGGCTAGACTAAAGTATGCCCGGAGCTATTCAACATCTGACACCTGAGCCTTGACCTATGAACCCGGGTGTACGTCTGCATTTACTTCAGCTATCAGGTAGACTCAAAACAACGAATGAGAAGAGTTTGACATTCTCACTCTGTCCTGAATGACTCACTGCCTCGTTGTGTACAAATCATTCTTGTCCTTGAAGCCAAACACCGTAATTATCAAATAAATCTGACCTCAACATCACGATAATGATGATAACATGCATAATTATTACAGCATCCCTTATTTACCCAAATTATCGACATTTTATTAGCAGTTCACACTCCATAATGTGTCAGTATTCCCTGTTAAGTTAAATATTTCTCAATCCAGATATTAAATTGGTTTATCTTGGAGTCAGATAGCATGTTTATGCTCTTTTTATAAGCCACAATGCCCACCAAGGTTATAATTAACTGTTTAATTAGTTCCTATCTGAGATCATATTGCGGCTACTCCAAGGATCCACCTATACAACTGGTAGCTATAGCTAATTTCTTTGACCTTGGAAGTAAATAAACACTGGAAGTCAACTTTCCCATAACCTCTACTCCCAAATCAACTGATTAGATTATCGCCGTATTACATCCAATTGTCTCTTTGTAAGCGCCATTCTGTTTGTGGTGGGAAGCCACTTGTTATGTGCTATTGACGAAACAAAGTTCAAGGTTGCTGCCACATTTGACACAGCTTTACTCATTACGCCAGCGGCCGAGCAGCGTTTGTCTGGTGGCGTGACTGGGTGACAATATGACACACAATATGAAACGCCACATCCTCAGAATAATCCGGATTCCTTCATCTCGGGGCTGGAAAAGTTCACCTCCCTTCCATCCACATCTGTCCTTAATGGATGTGGACCGCCTGGCAGGGCCTGGAGTTTATACATTTTTAACATGGGTGGCCCCAGTTAAAATCTGAACCCCTAACCCCAACAGTGTGAGAGCCACAGAGGTGTGCATTTGTGTGTAGGCAGCTTGCAGGACTGGAGTGCGAGTATGTGACTTTATGTGTGTGTTTTAAGCATTAAATAGTACAATACGGGATTATGCCTTCAGCCTGGAGGCAACAGGTCCATCAAAGTCTATTTAATGGAAATTGTTTAGCAGGATGGACCAACTGTGATACAGGTTTGAAAAAGAGCAAATAATATAATGTACATTATCTCTACATTTCAACATTTTGTGGGTCTCACAGTTCCATTTTTCTTTTTGAAGAACTGCCTTTCAGACTAATTCTCTTCCCGAGGAATCTAGGAAGTAGGTGACATGTGCCAGAAATTCCTACCAAGACTTCAGAGATATTTCTGGCATTTTTTGTGCGAAACAGTTGCCGTTTAAATCTACAGCTATCAAATGTTAGAAAGATAGAAGAAAGATTATTTTATTGGATGTATTTTAATGTATGGTCACACTAGACTAGCAGTTCCCCTTCTATCAGAGACCAACCTTGTTACTGGACCTACAAACACAAGAGTTCATTGATCTTCTCATGTGACTCTCGGTAAGAAACCCCCCAAAAATAACCCCTTTCTTTTAAGGAGCAGAAATTTACAGCGATATAATCTTACAAAAACCTACCATATTAGTCTTTAGAACCATGAAATACATTTTTTTTTTTTTTAAAGTTGGAAAGAAAAATAAACAAAGGGACAAGTGAACGAATAATCTGAGAGCGATTCCTCTCCCGTATTCACAATTCAAACTATTTCCAAGGTGACTGCACTACGTGATTTACATGAAAGTGACCATGTGGTCACGCTGCTCTGATCAACTGTCCAGTTCGCTGAGAGAGACATAATATCCTCTGGGTATTACTGACAGGGAGCATGATATGTGTGTGTGTGTGTGTGTGTGTGTGTGTCACCGTATGCATTTGTGTGCGTTAGCGTTGCCACCGTGTGAGCGTGCACGTTTACACACAGGCCTGTGAGTGCATGAGTGTGAATGTGTATGTGTGTCACAGTGTATTTATGTAAGCGGCTGACATAAATACATCAAGGGGAACACACAGCTGTCTAGTGCCATGTTTCTTAGGGGTTAGGACCTGAAATGGACTTTTCTCTTGTTGGGTCGCTTCCTTTCCACTTCCTTTCACAGAGCTGGATCCCCGCGGTGCGCTTGTGCCAGACTGTCGTCGAGTGGCTTTCAGCGACGAATGTGCAGCAGCGGAGGAAATGGGGACTTAGCAAGTCCCACTGCACAGCCACCGGATGGCTGCAGTGAAAAGGGACCTGCTCTGATCTCAACACATACCAGGCTGGATTAGAAGAGGGGGGGGGGGACTGGAGCAGAAACAGGATCTGACTCGCTCTGCTATCACTCGCTAACCCACGACGCTCCTTTCCCAAAGACATCCTCAACACTTCCTCCTCCAATTAGTGTGACCTTGTTACGTTGGGGACAGGGGGAAGGCTTTGTGACAGTCAAGACCCAGCTTTGCGCGCCACACTTTGAGCGGAGCTTGCTTGAAGGCTAGAGGTTACAAATCAAAATAGCTCAGTTCCAGATCTGTAAACCGATACAAACACGCAAAAGCAAATCGGACAACAAGCAACGTAACCGCGTCCCCCCCCCCTCCCCCAGGGAGCGATTCATCCTTGCCCAGTGGTTGTGGTCAGCGCTCAGCCAGCCCTGTTTGTTTAGTAACACAGTAGGAGGGGGGCCCCGGCGGATACTCTTTGAATGCTAAAAACCGTAAAGCCAGTGCAGAGTCTGACACTGTGCCACCTTTGGGAGGAGCGATAGTATCCCACATGTCCAGTCTTCAATGAGGAGGCGCCACTGACAGCTGCCTAAAGTCAGGGGTCAAAGTCATAGCAGGTAGATATCAGCGGTCAGGATTACAAGCTGCCGAGGGCGGGCGGTGGAGGGAGACGGAAGGCTGAATTTAAGGAGTTGAGCAGCTCTGTCAGGAAACTCATGATTCCAATCCATCTTCTGTCTTGCAGACAGCTGAATGCGGGAGCACCGGGACGTTTTCATCCTAATTGCATCTCAGAGTCCATCCGTGCATTTCACCTGTCCGACACTTTGCAGTGAGGGAACATATTCCCTAAACCCCTCATCAGTATTCGGGAATAATACACATCAACAACTGTCTCAGCACTCTCCTCAATCTGAAGGACATTGAATTCATCGTTTTCCAGCATGCCCCGGTGAAGTCACCGGTCCGTGGGAGAGAGCTTACTGGATTCCCATTTGCTCGCGGGGCGATAATTCACCCTGGACCAATAATAAACTGTTCACACAGCGTGCAGCTAGCGGAGGCTATTGCGATTGTAACGACACGCTAAGCCTACAAGTATTGACTCTGAGGAGGAAAACAAAGTTGTGTTTAACTGTTCGATATCAGATCATTTCGTTGATTGAACAAAAAAATTAAAATTCAGCCTGTACGGAGGGAGAAACGTGACAAAATGCACACAATGCAAATATACAATGAAATGGGTGTAAAAGGACATGTGGGCTTTGAAATCGCTCCCCTCTCTCTCGACACATTTAGTGTCCGCGTCTCAGAGATTTAACCTTCCTTACTTCCTCCCTTCTATTTATAACAGTGTCATAGTCCTGCCTGCACTTTGATAGTACCAAGTGATCTCATTTACACACACCCGCCTCGCTCACACGCACATTCACACACGCACATACTCCTAGCTAGCACATACTTCTGCACACATACAATCTACGCGCGGCCGATGCCAACAAATACTCAATAAAATGTTTGAGCAATGACTGAAACAGATGGAAATACTGCCTCTCAACGCCACAATGGCTGGGCATTTGGCAGCGGGCCACATCTGAATTGTAGCATGTCCTAATGGATCAGCTGAAAGCTATGCGAATGCCTCGGTATCGGGGCCCCGGCCTACCTGCTGTCTGTCTCTCCGCCTCTGTGCCAAGGGTGATCCGGGGCGCCGTGCCCGCTGACAGCTGAGCTCAGGCTGGCAGGCAACCGGCACTCCTGCACACAACTACACGCAGAACACAGAGCGAGAGGCCGCTGTCATGGTCAGCACGAAAGCCAACAAAAACACTGATGTGGGGTTTGAGCTGCTGTGTACTATCAGTGGACAAAATGAAAGGAAGATCTTTAATGAGTTTAATGCATTCCTAAAGTCAGACCGGTTTGGTTTTCCCCAATAAAACACCCACACAAACTACAGTTTAAAAAACAAATTGTTGGATAATCAAGTCACGCCCGTCACGCTCAGTGTCATTAGCCTGCCAGTGGTATTTCAGGGCTTTCACATTGTAGCGTGTACTCATCAACCTGTGCTTTTTGTATAGTGGTGGCCAAATGCTGACTTACTTATCTAATATGTTCTTAAATTTGGAGTTATTGGAATGTTTTAGTTACTATTGACTTCATTTTTGTGATGAATATTTTTAAATAAAAATAACTTTATTTCTAGGTGCTCTATATGAAATTCATAACATTACTAGAGCATCCACACCGCTCTCATCATGACGACAGCTGAGTTGGCAGCTAGCAGCTAACAGCGTTCACTAGAGGAACTGGAGGAGCTTCCGCCAAGATGACATGGGAACGCTCACATGCCCTATAATGCTCTAAAAAGGCAGGCACAGCTGGCCCAGTTATGTCAACAAAGCACAAAAGAGCTTGGATTACAACACACACTGAGGGGGAATGCTCAGGTAGACATGACTCCTCTACATCTCTACGTAGCAAATAGTTGCTAACTGCTTTATTAATGCTCTCCATATAGGTTTACAGCAGTGGTGGAAGAAGATTTCAAATTCTTTATTAAGTAAAGGTCACAATACTATTGTGTCCAGGTCATGTCCAGCATTTAAAATGTTATTTGAGTGAAATTGTTATAACTATTATGTATCAGTACATATTATCAGGTAAGTAAATGATCAAAAGCAACATTTTAATGCTGTGTCTGGTCAAACATGAGCTAATGTATATGCTACTGGATAAATCTATTTAAATCTGATTTAATTATTCATTATTATTTATGATGAATTAATTTTAGAGAGCATCACAAGGTTTGTACGTCTGGAGTAAAAACTACAACATTTCAGCAACACCTTTCTAAAAACTGATAATAAAATTCAATTACAATGCATGTGAAGTTGTGCACATTCGATTGTTTTGCAGCACAGAGACTTCAATACATTATATCTGCTTTACCTTTAGTTCTGCTTACAGCAACAAGATGCTAGAAATGTTTCATGTTGGTCATGGTCTAATTTTACTCAATGACTTCAATCACCACTCAGAGTCCCTGCTGCTTTTTTTCAAATTAAACTGCAGAGCGGAGGTATAGAAAGTACAGTCATGTCAACAGACCTATTCTACATGACATGTGCTTGCGACGGTGTGTTATTCTGGGGGAAATAGCAAATTAGAAAGGTGCCACACGTTGGCCATGCAGCGTATCATATTCCACAGTCAACTGTCAGTGGGATTATGGCAAAGTGGAAGCTATTGGGAACGACAGCAACTCAGCAAAGAAGTGGTAGACCACGTAAAATGACTGAGCGAGGTCAGCGGATGCTGAGGTGCATAGTGCGCAGAGGTCGCCAACTTTCTGCAGAGTCAATCACTACAGACCTCCAAACTTCATGTGGTCTTCAGATTAGCTCAGGAACAGCGTAGAGAGCTTCATGGAATGGGTTTCCATGGCGATCAGCTGCATCCAAGCCATACATCAGCAAGTGCAATGCAAAGCGTTGGATGCAGTGGTGTAAAGCACGCCACCACTGGACTCTAGAGCAGTGGAGACGCGTTCTCTGGAGTGGAGAGACGCGTTCTCTGGCAATCTGATGGACAGGTCTGGGTTTGGCAGTTGCCAGGAGAACGGTACTTGTCTGACTGCATTATGCCACGTGAAGTTTGGTGGAGGGGGATTATGGTGTGGGGTTGTCTTTCAGGAGATGGGCTTGGCCCCTTAGTTCCAGTGAAAGGAACTATGAATGCTTCAGCATACCAAGAGATGTTGGACGATTCCATGCTCCCAACTTTGTGGAACAGTTTGGGGATGACCTCTTCCTGTTCCAACATGACTGTGCACCAGAGCACAAAGCAAGGTCCATAAAGACATGGAGGAGAGAGTTTGGTGTGGATGAACTTGACCTGCACAGAGTCCTGACCTCAACCCGATAGTCGTGTCATGTCACAGCACAACTTTAAGCTTCGAGGAGACAACCAGTCCATCCATTTTTTTCCCCAAACATAAATGTAAACAACGCAACAACGTGGACATAAAAACATTGAATGCAGTATTAACAACAAACAACATTAACATTAATATGATTCTATATTCTGTAACCACTTTAGTTAGTTGTGGGGCCGCCATCACTGTTCATTAACAGACTGGATTGAAACTGATGGGCCAAATACTGATGAAGTTGTCCCCTAAGGATCTCTTGAGATCTTAGGATCCCGACATGTTGTCCAAACCACAACAATGCTTTAAATGAATTGGCGTTCATCTCGGATTTCGTTTTTCTTCCCCCACCATCCAGTTATAGTTATTGCATAATCCTCCTGAGGGACTCGTGCATAGTGTGTTGAAGTATTTGATCCATCAAAGAAGAGATTTTGAAGTTGGAATAAAATTTGTTATAGAAATGCCTGCAGATGTCCCGCTTTTATTGCATATCACATGCAACACAGTGAGTCATGGGATTATGAAGTGCAGAAAACAAGAACATAACTACGAACAGGTCGCTGATCTAAACAAACAAGTCATTATCGCACTATACCTCAATACAATTCCAGATTAAGCCCAAACAGCTGCAGTTAATTGGATTGTTTGTCTGGGCATGGTTATATGTCCATAAACTTTGTGTGGGCCATCCCAGTTATTTCCATCTGAGGGCCAGTCGTCGTCTCCGTGGGGGCATGACATCAAACATTGAGGTGTTTGTCCCGTCGGAGGCACAAATAATGAAAGAGGGCTCTTCTGTGTGAGTGACGCCTCTCTTCCTCACACCCCATGTGGCGGTGATTCGTTTCGGCTTACTCATGTTTCTCCTCCAAACAAATTAATATTTATTATAGTCACTCAAGTATTCAGCTCAGGGGAGTCATGACACCCTCCGGACCGTGCAGCGCTCTCACATAAAGGGACACTGTGAGATGGGTCTATTTTCAGTGACCATTATCTCCTCGACTCTGCCTGTGTGAGACAGAGGAGAGTCACAGAGGAATGACTCTGCTGCGAGATATCAATAAACAATACGGGCCTCTGTCTGTCGTATGTCTGAGGCGGCTGTGTCCTATGTGGTGACACGTAAAACATATCTCCTATGTGGAATATGTCCCAGTCATTAATCAAATGTGTTTGTTGTCTACCAAGCAGATATAGTTAGTCAATTATTTTTCCAATTGATCATTTAGCCTGTCATAGGAACACAGTAGTTGCCAATTGGTCATTTCTGTTAACTGACTCATTTCAGTTAATTTGTTTCAACTCTAAAAACATGGAACTTGTGATATTCTTCTAAAAAATGCAATTGAAGTTATTTCTATGCATGGATATTAATAGACATACCAATGTAGATGGAATTAGACATTTATAAGGTAAGTGGAACACAGTATGTTTCATATAATATTGCATTTAAAATGCACTGTATGTATGTATGTATATGCTTTTCAAATATTAACATTTGCTGCCTCTTTCATATATTTATGGAACAATATGTTTTGTATTATCATTATCTAACCTAAATGTATCACATATTTCCACATTGAGATGTATTTGACATAAACATAAAATTTGCACAAAATTGAAAAAGAATAAAACATGTAATACACATAATAATAAAATTAATAGAATTGTTCTATTCATTGTTCTAAGTAGAGATGTTATTGTAAATTAACATTCTAGAGTCCAGTAGATTCAGATTTCTCGGCTCCTTCTTCACTAAACTTCTCCTGATGAACTCTAAATAACCTTGAAGAGACCAGAGACCTGACAACCTTCTGCTCTGCTTTCAAATGACTCTGAGTTTTGTTAAATCCACTGGCAGTTCACATACATTCATGCTTTTGAGCTTGTTTATTTAAGTATGATTTCCTTTCATTCATTCTTTTAACCTGCTTATTCCTGCTCGTAGTCCATGGCAGCCTGGAGGCTATCCCAGCATGCACTGGCAAGGAACAAATTAATATTCCTGCTGAAGCAAATTAAATAACTTTTCTTTTTTTTATTTGTAGAAATGTGTAGAAAGTGTAGCTGAGTTGTCCACTTACCCTGAATGAGTGATGATTCAGTGAGTGTGGAGGGCAGAGAGAAATCTGGCTGCTGTGAAGCATCGCTGCACCTTCATCACAGGAACTTCAGTTATGACCGAACAGCTCACATACAAAACATCTCGGGTCATACATTCAACAACTTAAGTTATATAAGGATGTAGGGACATATCATTAAAAAGCCACTTTCCCCTGTTTGTATACATTTGGTTATTCCTGGAGTACCTACCAACTCATAAACTGTGGGTGTGGTGAGAAGCCTCCACTGGAAAAGGTCAGGCCCAGGAAGAACATGTTCTCGCCACCCTGTGTGTCATTAAGTCACACACCTCAACGACGTCCTCGCAGGACGCTGATTGGCTTACCGGACACAAACACTTAGAGCCTGAAAAGATGGATTTGAATGCGGTGTGAGATCTCACGTGATCTCGTGACAGCTCTCCAATCCAGTTGCCATGCAAGGTAAAGAATCAACACCCACAGCTTGCGAAATAACCCTCGAATACAGGTGTATTCAGACAAGACAGTATGAGGGAAATAAAGTGTTTCTGGGACATTAATGCAAGTAAACAAATCAAAATTATGCATAATATGTATCCTTTAAATAAAGGACAGGAAAAAGAACAATTAGAGACATTCTGTCCAGAGATACTAGTTATTTAAGTTAGTTAATACTAGTTTATTAAAATAGTTTATAAGTGGAAAGGAAGTTGAAAGGATCCAGTGGGTCAGTAATAACACCAGAATCTCACAGTTAATCTATAGACTACACATTAACGTTTGAAAATAATGTATATGAAATGAGGTAAAAGTTCAGGGCCAAGTTGCCATAAATGTACACGCGGATGGATTTGTAGCAGAGAGTAAACACTATGTAACCATGTGAGAACATGACGGAAAGGAATCCATACAATTAGGACTTGGCTCGGCGTGTAGATGCTTTATAAGGGGTAGGGCGCACATAAATGCTCGGAATCAAACGTGTATTGACAAGAAGCGTCTGCCCACGAGCACACGCATATCCGCGAGCCTTATTAGCGCGGACCAACACGTAAGTGCTGGGATTTCTACCCTTTTATTGCGTTCGACGTGTTGAATGAAAACCAGAACGCCTCTTGGAAGAACAGTCTGACTTCTGGCACACGGACGCACACAAACAACGTGTTTTAATTCGTATTGTGGAATTTTGTGGAAGATGAAAGGCGAGTGTTTGAGCTTGTAAATCACGAAGGGTGATGATGGGAAGGCTTTCTCAGGTGCTTCATCTCAGCTGGTCCCGTCTTTTGTGGTGTGCGCGGTGTTGCCCCGGGCTCACCTTGACAAAAAAAATAAAATAAAATAAAAAACACGCTTATTGAATGACCAGATGCTCCTCGTGTCGTCATAAATCTGGAATAAATTGAGCCCGACCCCTTAAATGCTCTTCATTTCACAAATGTTCTAGTAAATAGCGAGTGAACTCGGATTTGAGATGCGCGTGCGGCCAATCGGACGGAAACATGACACCGGCGCGCGAAGAGAGCGCGCGCGAGAGATCAGGTTAGAAACATGCGTCGCAACAGAACATCTCCAAATCGCATTCCACATACTGAAATCTAATCCGAGGACATCAGGATGTGTGACATAATCCCCAAGACATCTGAAAACCGCGCTCCTCCGAACGGGGCTCCAGGGGTGCTGGGTTTTGAGAGAGGGAGAAATATGCGGACCTCTGTTTTTGCCTCATGCGAGGGGTATATAAAAGAGGGGCGGACACCAACTGGTACAAAACGTCAGAGCGCACTTAACTATAAATCTCTCTAAACTGCCATCTGCGCGCGGTGCGGTGTTATGCGCAGGCATCTGTCCCGTCTCCCGTCCAGTATGAGGACGACGCGCGTGGAAACTCCTCGAGCTGCAGAGACACCGTCCGACCCGGAGGAACATGGAGAATAAACACCCCCACCGCTGTTGTTTACCATGTCGAAGGTTTTGTGAGGTGTCGGTGATTATGAACATTTAACGCAGTTCTGGATATAACGGCGCTTCTGGGGGGGACAACAGATCTCGTCCACCTTTTTCTCACGCCGGAGACGCTGATGTCTTCATTGAACTCCTTTCCCGTCGGAGATGGTGGAACTCTCTCGGATTTCCAACGTGGAAACTTAGCATCTAATTAATCAAGCGACTGCAACTGTACCCCGGTGAGGCGCGGTGGCACTCTGTCCGCTCTCTTCAACACCTACCTTTGGACTCCGAAGCGCGGAGAGACGCGTGGTTTCGCCCGGATCGGAGTATGAAAAACACACCTGGTGCCCTATTTCAGCTTGTTTTATGTCTAGCGGGACATCGGCCGAATTCCAACTCTTTTAAGGACATTTTTCGGATTGTAGCAGTTGGACGATTCATGCGGTCGATTCGGTTTGGGGGAAAACAAATGAGTCGCGTTTTCTGTTTTGGATATTAACCCCAAGAGCCAAGCAAGTCCAGGTCTGCATGGGCCATATTTAAGGTGAGTGAAGCAACCTTTTTAATTCGATTTTATTTGACATATAATATTCAGATTATTTGTGCGCAATAAGAGCGTCACTTGTAGGCTCATTTTCGTTGAAACGACAAAATCCAAATAAAAATGCAACTTGTGCATTTGTTAGGACTTGTGCACAGGACGCGTAAGCCCCGTATTTATCCATGCATAGCTGTTTAGGTTTACTGCAGACTCAACATGCCATTAGACAGAGTCACGTAAGCTTTGGGGATCGCCATCTGGCCAACTCACCATTATTTAGGCGATCGTTGCCAACACGCTTCGGTGCGTGCTTCAACCAACGCATTTTTGTGCGAGGCGCACCCTGCGTGCCTCATTAGGAGCAGGAGTTCGCCTCATATCACAACAACATGAATATATCATCTCACATTTATGATGGGTCAGAGGATATACGTGTAGGCGGCTGGTCATTAAAGCAACACACGTTTACGCACACATGTCCCCACGATTCTTTCTATATGATGTAGATATAATAAGTAGAGGGCATTTTTAAAGTTGTAATTTATTCATTTAGAAGCTGGTGGTATAGGTTTACTCTGATATTCATATTGATAACAACCCCCATAAGACAAAGTGGAGATGAAAGCCTCCTGACATGATGACACAGTTATTAATACAGAATGAGTCAGGGCAGTTCTGACCACACTGTTTCAAAGTCTTTGTGACTTCATCATAAACAGGAGTGAGTCTACATTGTGATTAGGCTGTAGGCGTATTTATATCCCTTCATTTTTATTATCATTATTATTATTTTTATTAGTATTATTATCTCCCTACATCAAATAAAAATTGCCGCTCTTATTTCTTTGCAGCTTTCTTCATAGGAACTGAGTCTAAGATGAAGTTATGGGATGTTTTGGCCACGTGTTTGTTGCTCCTGAGCTCCGTTGCTACAAGGCCTCTCTACCAAAACACTCAGCCAGCCAAGAGGACTTATTTCCCCAGCAGCTACAGTGATTCTGCGTCCCCGTCCGTGGGGGACGAAGAGCCAACGTTTCAGCACGAAGAACACAACCTGCAGCAGATCTCCATGGAGGATCAATGTAAGGCTCGCGGCGTGTTGTGACAGAAATCTTTTGTGATGTGCGGGCGCCGTCTTGAATGGCGGGTGATTGGCCCACATGAAGGGGAAGGGGGGTGTCACATAATAGTATAGATGTGTGCCGTTTGTGCCATTAAATAACAGGCAACTAACAACTAAAAAGTCATCTTAACTCCACGCATCGGAATAGTAGGCAGCACAAATACAGTAGCTCATACTGTAGGTGGCATAAGAGCTGGCCAAGTCATTGCCACTAATCACGCCTGAGAAAGAGCAGGTCGAGTGATCGCCTGTGGGTCGAGCCAACAGTGGAGAGTCCTACTCTGATAAGGCTGTCAGACAGGCAGGCTATCGGATGGAAGATCTTAATTTGTTTTATTGCTGCTGTGGGTTACATCACACGTCTGATGTCAAAACAAGTCGGCAGCAGGAATAAAAGTAGGAACGGCTCCGATCCCAGAGGTCGCCCTCCACTTTCCTCCCCCCCTTCTCCCTTTATTTATGTTCACCTCTGCCTCTCTACCGCATAGAGACCCATGACCTTTCACCCATCTGCCAAAAAAAAAAGTAAAAAATCATGGGGTTTGTTTGAGAGATGGCAGTGTGAATGTGGCGGGAATTTCCAAAGGGGGGGAGATGCCGGACAACACCGGAGAGTCTGAAGCATCAAGTGAGAGTGTTTACGTTGAATTTAACAGCGGCGGTGGGCAGGAATTTATTTTGTTTGGACCAATTTGACACCGTCTCATCTTCACGCAGAAAAGCAGACGCGGGCCAAGAACTAGATAAGGAATGGAACATGCTTGTCCCGCCACCTCATTGGACCGAGGTGACATCACTGCTTTGTAACCAAAGACCATTTACTTTGGTTAATAGTATACTAATAGTGTCAACAACACTGTGGCTCCGAGAAGGGATCCGTCTTATGGTTTGGACATGACGCCAAAGAGAATTTGGGTTTTCTCCTACTTATTAAGGTGAAAATCTGCAGGCGGCAGCTGCACAAGGAGGCCGCTATTGGTCAATCAATGACAAAATACACGGCACAATTTTGCACCATGAAGTGCCTCGCTTGTTGCCACCGGCCGAGTCTGTCAGCAGCTTTACAGTGTTGCGACCCTTCCTGTCAGCCAACACACAATAGGAGGCGTTGAAATCAAAGGGCAGGTGTGTCTAAACAGATCGGCCCGGGCTCACCTGACATACGAGCGACGGGGCCCAATCAGCCGTGGAGCGCGGGGCAGATCGGATGGCCCCGCGCTCCGCCAGGGGAACAGGTAAGACAAGAGATAGGCGACACTGCAATAGAGAGGACCGCGTTAACCACAAACGCCGCCTGCCAGACATCGCACCTCGGTCGCCCAGGCTTCTCCACTCGCATCCACACACCGCACAGACCCAGGAGGGTAATTAGAGTTGGACCACGTGGGATCATTTCGGAACAATAAGTCTTCGTGATCCTCATACGTGGTTCATTGTTGCCAGACCTGCAGGCATCGGAGCAGGGGAGACTTTACCCAGTAATAGAATCAACATGTAATACAGGAGGGTCCAAGACTCTCTGTCGGTTCTCAGCGCTCCTCTCAACAGATGGCGGAGAGCTGTGCTGCTGCATGTGCTTCATATAAATTATTTCCTTTTATTTGGCCTTTGAAGTGTTGGCATTGTAAAATGACATCCGTGAAAAATGTACAGGACTGAAAAGCTCTCTCTCGCTGCGCCTCCCTCCATGGCGTAATTGGTCTTTGCCTACTGTAACAATACGGGTAATTGGTGTGCGAAAGCAAACAGGGTTACAGTCATTTCAGATGAAAAGCTGGCCAACCTTCAACCACTCAGGTTTCAGATTTAAAACATAATACAGGCAAAGTGTCGGCCCATGTGATTAATGCTAAATACAGTCTTCCTGCATCCCATCATAACAAATTAGCAATTTTCTTCCTCACTGACTACGACAAAGCGGAATTGACAACACCCTCTGAACTTCAGCCTCCAACTCATCCCTCAGCAGCCATCTTGCAAAAGAGTGAAAGCAGGGCACCTGCACTCACGTCCTACAGAACAACTCTGGACTCTTTTCTGCATTCCTCCACCTGAGACCAATCTATAAATCAGCATGCGGCGTTTCTGATCTGCACATTTGTTCTTTCTTCGTCTGCATCTGTGTGAGCACATATTTGTGAAACACTGGCCGGCCGGCCATTAATCATGCACACTTAACAACAACGCACATCATTTGTTTCTGGATGGTTTGTTGAACTGTAGGAATGGATTTACTCAGTTCATACTTGTGACGTACATATCTGGATTTGTGCATTTAGAATGAGTCAAAGGAGAAGATCAATAACACTTTAACATTCGCACAGATTAAACAAACCCGATCGAACACATTAACTATCAGTAGAAGTGGTAGTAGGCAGATTTTGTTTCTGTTGGATGGAACCAGGGTGATATTCCCCCGTGTCCAGTCTTTGTGTAAGCATATTACATGTTAACTTTTCCCTTAAAGTAAATACTGCTTATGATTTGTATACCTTAGAAATTTTGCCTCTGTGAAAATTTGAGGTGGAAACTTTCCAGAGAAATTTATGGGAATAAACAGGAAATTAAGGAATAAAATGGAGATATAGCGGTAATTTGGTCAGCCGAAAGAAATGTGTCTTTTTCCAAACAGACATAATCCATATAATCCATTATGTTATCCATGGATATCCACTATCCGTTTGTCAAATACATTCTGGGAGATTTGTATCATGTGGTGAGTTGTGAATGTTAGCCACGTTAACAAATAGGGAAAAGTGCTTTTGAAAATTCAAAGCTGTGGATTGTGTGCAACCATAAATTATGGGTTCAATGAAGAATGAATAATAGATTAATAAAAACTCCTCAATTAGCATATTCAATCAAGCCCAACCAGTAACAGCTATAAACTAGCAGAATGTGGTAGCATGTTATAAAGTGAAATATCATACCAACAAATAAGCATTACTCATAGTAACATAATGAGAGCTTAAAACAGCGTGTAGTCCTTTGGCTGAGACAGGACAGTAGTGTGGGCTGCACATGTGACGGGAGAATGCACTGCATGGGGAGGCCTGATTCCTGTTAAATGGGATGCTGGAAAATTATCTGTACATGCAATGGGTGAATGCACTGCTGAATGCATGGTTACAAATCAAGCAAATGAGCAAAACATGCCATAAGGTATTACATTCTTAGTTTTATGTGCTCTGGCCTCCTAAACAAATTCTTTTAAGAAGGTAGCCTGATCTTTTGAAATTCCAGTTCACTTCCTTGGGAAATCTTTCAACCCTTTACAACTCTAGTCTCATCTAACACGACGTGATTTACTTTTACTTCGATACGTTTGTATGTTCCTTAGCCAAGGTTTCTGGTTCTGCAGTATTTCATACCCCTCGTGTGGTTTTATTGCCTTTAATTTGTGCGTCTGTTTTCCCCATATGGATACTTCAATTTGGATCTTATCTGCTCATAAAGTCTCTGAAAGCAGTAGCTCATTGCTGACCTTGTTGCAGTGACATTTCAGAAAGTCCATGTCAGGGATGAATTATTCGAAGCTTTATAAGTGAATCTGTTCCCTCTGTGTGTTTCAGATGACATCGCAGGTCCTTATCCAGAGCAGTTTGATGATGTAATGGATTTTATCGAGGCTACCATTGGCAGACTCCGTAGATCGTCAGAGCCCAGTGGCGGCTCCAAGGGACGGAGGGAGCAGAGACAGAGGGGAGCAGCAAACACAGGGGGCGCCAGAGGCGAGAGAGGCGAGAGGAGAGGACACGGCGACAGGAGGCGTGGCCGGGGGCGAGGCGGTAAAGGAGGGCGGGGCGAGAAGGGGAGGGAGAGGATATCGGTGCAGACCCGAGGCTGCTTGCTAAAGGAGGTCCACCTCAACGTGACGGACTTGGGGCTCGGCTACCAGACTAAAGAGGAGCTGATCTTCCGGTACTGCAGCGGCCCCTGCGTCGAGGCGGAGACCAACTACGACAAGATCCTCAACAACCTCACGCACAACAAGAAGCTGGACAGGGACACGCCCTCACGCACCTGCTGCCGGCCGATCGCCTTCGACGACGACTTGTCTTTCCTGGACGACAACGTCGTGTACCACACGCTGAAGAAGCATTCTGCCAGGAAGTGCGGCTGCGTCTGAGGAAGTGGTGACCTAACGATGACCTTTACAAAGCTGCTGGGATATCTGCTGGGCTACGGCCATATGTGGCGTCAAAGAGGGAGTGTTAAAGAAGCGTACATTTAACCTTGACAGTCCGTGCTCACACCTTCAGAACTCCTGATCAGTATTTAACGGTTCAGAAATGTGCGAAATGCATTCATTCACAGGAGAAACGATACTGTTACACTTCGCTAACGAAGCGAAGAGAACTTCTGATAAAGTTGGCTTTTTTTTTTCCTGGAGAAATACATTTTCCTCAGGAACATCAGTTTTTCCATAGCTGGCAACTAAGACTCCAGATGAACGCGGAGATTTGAGGAGAATATTCAGCTGCAATCTAAAATCACTTTCACTGCATCGTCTGGACGTGGACATTCTCATTCAAGGGATGACAAACACACACCCGAGTTCGGCAAAAAACATTTGGTGCAACGCATCTACATAAAATCCAATCATATACGTATATATAGATATAGATATATATATCTATATATACATATATACACGTGTGTCTAAGAGGTATATTTATTAAGATGGGAATTAACTTATTGTTATTTATTTCAATCCATTTTATGAGAGAAATTGTCTTTTCTTTTTTTCCTTATTTATTTAAAAGCTTTTATTTGTCCTGGATGGTGCCAACGTGGAGCATTTTCTCAAGCAAAATCTAAAAGAGGGTGATCCATACCCGCTCAACACTCACTCACACATCCTAATAATGCTTATTCGCTTCACTTAGATTCCAGACTCTCAGTTCATGACTGCAAAAGGATCATCGTTAGCTATTTAGTTAAATGAGGGTAGAAAGAGACACAGAGGAGGGGACCAATAGAAGATTTTCAATTAAATAGATCTGTTGTTTTGGAGCTTTTTAAGGGACGTCAGGGTAGATTTTTCATATTTCTAAATGTGACCATACTTAGACAGGGGGGGTCTTCAGATGACCCTTTGCTGCTGTTTATTTTCAAATAATTAATCTATAAGACCCTAGTTGAAATCTAAAAATCAACACGAGAGCAGTGGTCTCTCGGAGGATCTGCAGGTGCCTTTGAGGATCCATCCTTTTGAGAGTACAGAAGCTGCCAGAATGCCTGCCTATCAGCGTACGTTACTCGAAACCTCCCTTTGGTAGTGCACCAAGTCTGAGCAGAGGCTTTGCAGCGGTTACCGTCCCAATAGGCTTTCAAGTTCACAAGACCGCTTGTGTTTCCGTCTGGACTCTGACAGACAGGTCTTACTCCCTGAAAGGGGATTTGAAAATGATCCTCTAACATGAGTCTTAACCAAATATCCCCCTGGGCAAAGCCACATTGGTGAAGGCAGTTTAAGGAAGATCCAGCTACTGTAGGGGCTGTCATCGCTCCACTGATGTAAATAACTGAAGACCAGACGCTTCGACAAAAGAATATGTTTTGGAATTACAGGGGGGAAGACGATGGGTAGGATCGACATGCTTTCTACATGCAATAACTTGTTCAGCCATGTTTATTCCAAAAAAACACACAAACATACATCCAGAAAAACAGGAGGCTCTGTGCCCACCGAGACCCTGCAAGGGGGATCGTTTTAAGTGGAACAAAGGGAGTCCTCGGGTAGGTCTTGATGTTAGCACGGATTAGGGACCAAGGTATCTATGCCCACCCACCAGCAAGCAAGCCAGCTTTACAGTGTAATCCCCCCTGCACACAGAACAAATCCACTGCATCAAGCTGAATTTAGGCCAAACACTACACAGAGAGAGAGAAAAAAAAAACTCCAGCTTTTATCACAGCATACCTCATCAATTGGATCATCTTCCCCTTTAACAAGTGATTCGCGTATAAGCCTTTCCAGATGAGAATGTGCAGTTAGGAGTCTTCCCAGAAGCCTTTGGAGCGCCGCGCCACTCTTCGATACCGTACGTCAAAAGTCTGTAATCAGTGACCACTAGCCCTCCCATCTTCACCACTGTTTGTGCTAAGAAGTCGTCCTCGGCGTTAATATTTGAGGAAAGGATTGGATTCTCATTCTCAGTCCTTATTGTGTTAACACCCGTGTCATGTCGTCTCACTTGTTTTGTGTTACAGAACCAAAGCTCTCTGCAAACTTTATTTTTGTACAATATTCATTTTATAACTTTTTACAGAATTAAACTCGTTTCTATTAAATTAGCCTGTCTCCTGGTATTCTGCCACGCACAACAACGCAAACGCGCCCCGGGCCAGATGGTGCTAATTTGTCCCGGGTTGTGTTTACACAGGCGTCATTTTTTAAATTGCAGGATGAAAATTTGGGATCGGATGGAGAATTGTCGGGGATGGTTTGAGAGGCGGCCTCGGCAGCGTGGCGTGCATTCCTGAACACGAGTCCAGGGTCATACAGTAAACAAACGCTGGCCCGTAAAGCGCCACTGAGCTGTAAATCAGGGCGCTGAAGAATGTTTCCACGGAAGATCTGTAAATGCTGATGAGAAGATGGCAGCAGTACAAACAGCGAGGGGTTCAAGGTGTGTATACAGTGAATAGCTGAAGTACTACAAGAGTTGATTTCAAGTCCAAGTCTCATTTCTTGAAATACTGAGTCACAACTCTCACAAGTTTATTTGGGCCTCTGAATACTGATGGGATTTGTATCAGTTATTTGAATCCTTTTTTTTTTTTAAATATATTACATTTCTCTTCAATGTTGAGGCCTAATAATTAAAGCTGGTTTAAAATGTACATGGAAGGGTTCGCTCGTAGAGACAAATACAGAAAATCATCATCCAGATCTGCATCTCTTGTTTTGGCATCTTTTGGTTTTATCGCCCTCCTCAGCACCTGTTTCACACATAGATCTGTGCCATAGGTTATAAAAATGTACGTAGTCTCTGTGACGTCATAGGTTTGTGAAGCTCAAAGTTGGTCAGCTCTGGCCATCGCCATCTCAGCAGTGACGACACAGCCAAACTCTCATAATGTGGATCTTTTGTGGAGCCGAGGCGGGGCCGGGTGACGCAGCAGAGACAGCTGGCGGCCTGGTGCAGCACGCACCTGTAACTCAAAGCAGCCACGCCCCTCAATTAATAAAGCATAACTATAGGATTTAAATGGGTGAGTTGTATAAAAATTCACCTCCCATACAGTTGTCATAATGGGGATATTAGCTGTAGAGACCAAGGCTGTAAAGATGTTTATTTCATTTTGGTCTATGGGGATTTCCCTCAGGTGATGGTTGAGAACAAAAGCAGAGCTAAAAGAAGAGTGAATATCGGACTTAAATTCACCAGGTGGCCAGAAACACAATTTCAAATGAATGATGATGTCGCTCTGCATCTGCTGGTTGCAACTGTTTGCTAACAAGCTATTGCAGGTTTAACAGTTTTACTTCAAGTCCCCAGTGGGAACCGATGGGCTGATGACCGAGTGCCACAGATGGGAAGGGAAGCCAGAAAGTATTGACAGACAAACTACCAAACTCATGGTATTTGTTGCCAATTAGGACAATTAGGAATATCATGGCCCTCATCGTTCAGAACACAAACCTGAGTCCAACCTGTTTGTTCTCGTTCCATGTGATTTTATCCAACATGATATCTGGGGCCGACAGTAATTGCTGGTTGCGTGAGGCCATAAAAAAGAAAGTTTTCTTTGGGACTGTTTTATCTATTTGGGCAGAAAGATGTTCCAATGAAAACTAGTTGCAACGAGGTTTGTGGAATAAGCATTCATTAACCTCTTCTGCATTGGAAGAACAGCAAGTAAACCGTGTTTCTTTGCATATTATAATGAACTGACCCTTTGAATGGTCTGCTTCTCAATGCCTGCACCCCGAGGTTTTGGTTTCAGCGCCACACACAGCTTCTCTTTCCCACGTGCCAACTGGTTCCTCACATGCTGGGTGGAGGGAATCAAACTGCAGTCACTCCTCACCTCTCGCTGTTGGCTGAGAACTCTTTTTCTCAAGAAGAGCTTGACGTCAGCCTCCCCCCCCCCCCCCCCCCATGAAGCCCATCTCCTCTTAACTCTCCACTTTAGTTACTCTTAAAAATGTCACTCATTGTTTTAGCCCTTCCATATTTCTTGTCCTAGTGTTTCTCTGTCTCGTATTCCTTTTTATGACCACAGGAACGTTGCCAGGACACTGAGACATGATTGTCTGCTTGTAACTTTGGTTGAAATGTAAGACCGCTCTACGGTTTCACCCATTGTAAGTCACCGAGTAGAAACTACAGCTGCCATTTGAGAGGGGAACTTATTATCCAAACCTCCTTGTCATCTTGCCAGTACATTTAAAAATGTATACATTGGAAGTAACCATATGAAACTTCTCACGTTACAAAGCAGTTTCACTCAAAAAAACACATTTAGTTTGTTGTTGTAGGCGGAGGCTGCATTCCTGAGAGATGCATTTGAGACTTCATTAGATTTGTATGTGGTGGCTTACTCTGTCACTTGAAATCTTTTTAGACACTGTACAGAACATTCAAAAACAAAATAGAGGTTAAAGGTGTGCTATACGGTGTGGTTATTTCCACATTATTTGTTTTTAAAAAGACGATGCAACAAACAAACGGTTTGTAGCCGTACCCAAGTTTAATCGTAAAAAAGGCATGAAAGCATCGGAGCCCCTAGAAATGAAATGCACTTTGGTGCTGGAGCGTGAATGTTAATTATTCATTTTTAGAATAGTCATTTGAGACAATGATCTTCTTCTTCAACATGCATTAAGTGGCAAAGATTGGGAGATGCAGTTTTAAACTACAGACAAAGCATTTGAACCTCAACATTAATACAATTATTTTAATCTTAGTTGCTTAATTCATTATCATATTAGAAATTGCAGCATTTTACACTAACATTCAGCAATTTAATAACTGAGTAAAAGTAGCCCGTAAAAACTTTATTTCAAAGCAGTGATTTAAAACACCGGCTTTGGCCAGGAATGGGTGTACTGTATATCTGCAGGTTTAAGTCAGTGCCTCATAAAAAAAACATATTTGGCAGAAGAATTCCTTTGATCAGCTGGCAAAAGCAGATCTATCACTTCAATTTGGGTAAAATATATCACTATTTGACAAGAGAATACAAATTCCTTTATGTAGGTCTTGAGGTGAAATACAGCATGTAGGGGAAAAAAAGTCTGAATCGGCAGATGGCCGATTGAAGTTTTGTGTCGTATCCAACAAAACGGCACAGCATTAAAAAAAAGTGTTCAACACTAAAATAGAATTGGCTGCAAGTTTGCATACTTTTACCAACTTGACTTTTTACAAACTAGCAAACTGCTCTTCAACGTTGATGAACACAACGAGACCACACAATCTGGAGACAATTTATGAGGTATTAGCAAACTCTGGAGATGTGGGAGGAGAGGACAATAGAAATCATGAATAGAAATTCCATTTTAATCAACAAAAAAAAAGTTCTTCCAGTGGTTTGCCGAATTGCAAGGAAAGGTAGAGGAACATAAAACTGTATAAAACTATAATATGCTTGCACAGTAAAATCCCTGCACATGTATGTGCTACACCTCAACACAGAAGCATGCACATAACATATGCAAACATTAGGAGGGAGGACAAAGACTGTCCGATTAAGTAACATAATTGTTGCTCCTATGCACAGTTTCTGACAGTAACGCTGTGTTTCGGGATTGATCCTGAGACCCCGTGGTTATGGTGATAAACACAAGCCCACCCTGTCTGCTGTTATATAAAATGAGCTGCAGCTGAGGCACCTCAGATCTTGCGTTTCTTCCACTCTGGTTCCTTCTCAGCTTCCTCATCCTCCTCCGAATCCTCTGCAAACACCGGCACCGGCTGGGTCCTTAAGGGAAACAAAGAGGGGGGATGATTTAACAGGTTATTCCAGACAATTTCAGAGAAAGTTCATTCACAGCAAATGTAAGATAATAATGAGATAACAGAGCACAAATACTTAATATTAACATATTTGTGCTTTGGACAAATGATTTCTAAGAAACACAGGCTTAAGGACGTTGAGGGTGTTGATGTTATAGTTGCATGGTAAAGAAAACAAATCTAAACCTGCCTTTTACAGGGCCGTTCCCTTCAGCCAAGCAAAGACAGCTGTGATAGTGACTATTATTTTCCTGCTTGAGAGCGCGCAGCAAGCAGGCCAAAGTTCTGTACATTATCATATTCATCTACTATCGTTTATATCACCAGTATTTTAACTGGAGACTGGTTTCCTTGCAGTACATGAATTTGGCACACAGTTTGGTTCCACATTTACATAGCTGTCTGAGTCCGGTAGCGATCTGAAGACTTCCATTACTCTCCTTTCTGGAGTGTGAAGTGTGTACCTGTAAAACTGTACAACTCTTTAAACATTTACGTCTCACACCGGCAGGAAGAAACCCAAGCACCATCACAATGGCATAAGCCACGCTCATCTTACACTCTCTGCTAATGAGAGCAAACCCAGAAATGAGAGAAGATCAGCGAGGGAGGAAAAGACAAACGGTAAGGTGTCAATTATTCATACTGAGGATGTGTGGGGTTTTCTTACTGTGTGTATGCAGGGGCGACCCAGTAGGGGTTTTCTGAAGCGTCCTGGGCGTGACGCAGGATGGCCTGCCGTGGGTTACTGTCGTCGGTTTTGTCCAGAGCAATGTTCTTCACGATGAACGAAGACAGAGTGCCGCCATGAGCCGCCACTCTTCCTCCACGACCTGTCAGGACACGTGATCGCCGGATTACATTCAGTCAGACTGGCCGTTATTTTACCGTGTAAAAGTTACAGTGCTCTTTTTGGTACTTCTGTGCTGCTGGCTGTATTCGACTGCACTGAGTGGAGTTTTGGGAAGAAAAGCTTTCTGGTTTCCAGAGAGGGCAATGTCACGGTTGTCTTAAAAGATCAAGGATAGCATACACGCATACATTCCCATATTTAAACACACAGGGCTTTCCTGCTGGAGTCGGCCAGGAAGGTTGTTTGGCAGGATAAGAGCTACCTATTTCCATCGCTTGTAAGCAAACAGCCAACCACCAAAGATTATCTTCCACTTATGCAAAGTCAAAGTCACACAGGATAAACAATACGAAGACAGCACGTCTTCTAAAAAACACTGACCTGCTGTCAAGTGGTTGACCTTATTTTTTATAAAGTGGACCTACATTTAAATTTGCAGACTATTCAATGTATTTTTCCATCTTTCTCTCAACCTGTCACTTTACATGTTTTCATTCTTTATATATAAAATGATGAATTGTCATTTGGATGAGCAGTCAAAATACACACAATATTACAGTGTTAAAACACTGTAATAAATATATAAATATGTCAATAACAAATTCATTTGAGTGGAAAACATGTATTTTCCTTAGTGGGCGGCCATGGCTTCTTTAGGGTGGCTAAAATGCAATGAATCCTTTTTTTTTTAGATTTGACGTTTTTTTGTATGTTTTAATGGAAACAACAATAAATACACCTGTGCTTATTGTTGCACTGCAGATCCATCAGATTCCTCTAAGTACATTGTAACGAAGGAATAAGTGAGTGAAAGTGAAAACATCCCAGCAAACAGCCGCGCTGAGCCAGCTGGTATACAACGGGAAGTGTTGCCTTAGATCAGCTCCTTGGAACAAAGCTCAAACTCTGTCCATGGCCGTGCGTAGGTGTGGCATTTGTGAAAGTGTGTATTACAGTAACAACACACACGGATTAAACAGGGGCCCCAGAGAAAGTTCACGATGCATCATTATGTCCCAGCAGCTAAAAATATGTGTGAGGCAACAGCAGGCTACAATGAATCTTTGAGAGGCCAAGTGGGAACATCGCGGTTATAGCGCTCCACTTCAGCTGGATTGCATAATACCGAACACGTCAACAACTGTGGATTTGTACCTCCAATGGACAATGTAATAATCCAGTTAAGGACGTCAATAGTAATAATGCGCTCTGGGAAACAATGGTAGAAGTGTAGCTGTACCTCGTTGCTATACTCGTATTCAAATGGCAGCGTTTGTTATGTGCTTTGTTTTTGCTCATTAGTCGTCTCTGCCTTGCCTCGTCTCCCAGGGACAGTCATAGTACACGCTACCGCATGCCTTTCCTGTTACTCTTTTGGACATTTCCTTACTTGCTTTTTTATTTATTCTGTAAAGTTAGAGCAATAATAAAAGCAACAACAACAACAACAAAAATCACATCACCTGGTCCGGACACAGGAGGCTCGGGTTTGTGGGATTTCTTCGGGTCGAGCCTGTCCTTCTCCAGCTGTTTTCGTGTACTCCGCTGCCGGGCCTCTCTGAACATGGGCAAGGCATGAGCTGGAGACACACAGGGTAAACAAGGATAATCAAGTTGCTTAGGCAACTGCAAGATCACATAACACAGCCGCACAAATAAGCAGACGGCGCACCTGGCAGCATGTTCAGTGTTTGTGGCTCATGTGTGGCACTATGTTGCTAAACGGAGACAGGATGCGGAGCCGAGATTTGGCAACGCTTTCAAATGGCAAGTGCAGAGACGAAATCCGGCTACTACACGGGAGGAGATGCGCAGCATTTGCACCAAAACGCTCACACCTGTTGACCTCTGGTGGCGGCTCTCCCCTTGTGTACTTTTTCTGCCGTCGTGCACACCAACATATTCATTATATCCCCCATGTTTAGACTGAGACAATCACTCTGCCACTCTTCACACTTTTGTGAACACTATCACAATAAAGGGCCACAGCACTTAAATCCACGAGTGTGCGAGTGAACGTGTGCGTGAGTTAAGTGTGAATGAGTGTCCTCGAAGGTGTGTGTGTGTGTGTGTGTGTGTGTGTGTGTGTGTTTAAAGTGAGTATGCTCTGCTCTTATCCTCAGGGGTTACAAAGAGACACTTTAGTAAAGGGCTAGATAAAGTGATTTTCCATTCAGGAGCCCTGTCGCTGTTCAGTGTTAATTCTGCTCCTCCACGCTACATTAAGCAAAAAGGTTAGTGTTAACAGATTCCCTCGCTTTTCTCAATGGGCCATCACTTGCTTCCTGTCCCCTCTAATTTTCCAGCGCCAGGGCATCAAGTGCGTCACTCGCTGCTTGTGGCAGTCAAATGCCTGCCTATTTCACACCCTGTTGGCGTGGCAATGAAATCACATGATGCATCTGAAGAGGCTGCGGCAGCCCAAACAATAAATGTCATCTGAATTGTGTCCCCAGCAGCCAATCAGGTGCGGAGTGTTGGCAGCTGTTCCCTTCGTGTAGGTTCATGACTTCAGTCAGGGGGCAAAGGAGCATGAGGCACGCACAAAAGAGATGACAGCCTCGTGTTTTGGTGATATGACGGGATGACAGGTAGGTGTGTGTGTGTGTGTGTGTGTGTTTGGAGTGGACCAGCAGGAGATCACGCCAGCAGAGGTGGGAGAGCTGGCCATCCCTAGCGTGATCGGTTGCGACTGCAGACCACATGGCCGCTGCGTGGCACAGTGCCCTTTGGCTGTCGATCCACTCATCCACACCAGGCTCCATCAGCTAATGGAGCTGTAAAAGCCCCCGGTATTTGTGTGCGAGAGAGGCAGCATGAAAACCAGGGGTTGGAATTTTTGTCCTTTGTAACTAAGAAATGGGACGCTTAGAAGAATACTTAAAAGTCACGGTGCATTATCATGTGAAAAGAAGATGGGTTGGTGGCTTAACATGGACTAAACTGCTGGAGGGCTTTAATTGCTTCAGAAATTGTTTATCGATGCACGCCAAAGCAAAGGGGGGAATTAACTTCAACGTTTACTGAGTGGCATATTCTATTATTTTTAGATTATAGGCATTAAACAGATTGTGTGAATGCATGAACAGGCATGGAAGAACTTACGTGTGATGATGTAATCTTGTGTTAGCGTCTCTGCTTGTCTCTCTTTCCGCTGGCTCTTCACTACACACAGCTTAGCCCCTCTGGAAAAGAGCCAGGTGGTTACAAACGAGGCCATTTGAACGGCTCAATTATGGTCCAAAGAATATTGAAAATATGCAGAAGAGCCATAATAATTGACAGAAGTGTATCTACAGATAATAAGGACGGCAATAAAGGATTCTGTTACGGTATTTGGTGTGACTCACAGAGACAGATGAATTTCACATGCTCGTATTTACACTGTGTTTACACAGGGTTGATTGTAATGAACGCATATGCTACCCATTGCGGAAGTATGTTGCTTACATGTGTTTTTAATTGTTTTTGGTAAACAATAGAATTCTTTGGCATAGCAGCATGTTATTTCAATCTGTGGCCTCACAAACAATCACAGTTAGGATCAATCCACTTGGTTTTAGTCTCTTCGGGGGAATTTTTGGCAACAGAAAGAAGGTAAAACAACACCCTTGACATACAAAGTGAACATACCTGTGGCTTTTAACAGGGTCATAGTAGACTTTGGCCAGACCATTTCCAGTTCCCACCATTATCTGGTTGAGTTTGGGGTGCCACAGGCAGCGGACGACGCTCTAGAATACGGAAACAACAAGATACAGTTGAGTGTTTTTGTACAGTAACTGAAGGTCGAGGAAAGGAGGTGATACTTTTAAAACAGCAGCCCTCAGCATTTTCTGATCCACTTCCTCTGCTTTAGCTCAGACTTGCACGGATGTTTTATATCTGATCGTCTTAAGTATTGGGAGTGTGTGACCCAGGTTGCTTGTGGTACGGTGGGGATCAGTCCCAGTGTGCTCTGCTGCTCTAGTTGACTATATTTGGTTGTTGGGATGAGGGCTGGATCCCTCAGTCTGTGTGTGACAGATGGCCCAGTGCCAATAGGCAAATGCAACGACATTTATCCAGAGGTGTGTGTGTGTGTGTGTGTGTGTGTGTGTGTGTGTGTGTGTGTGTGTGTGTGTGTGTGTGTGTGTGTGTAAGAGAGAGATAGATAGATAGAGACGGAGGGCTAAAGAGAGGCAGAGAAAGAAATGCACACACAGTTGTTGGACAGTGATGAAGACCCTCTGTTCATTCCCTACTATGTGAGCTCCAGTGGAGAGATAGACTACCTGCAGTGGGACCACTTTCCTTCACACGCATTATTAGAGCATCACAAACCTCCTGCCGTTAATATGCCGTTGTTAACAGTTTTTGTGCGTCCCTTAGTTGTTAAGAATTGTTGAGAGAGTGAGCACTTGTCTTTATGTGGAACAGTGTATGCAATCTGGGGGGCGGGGGTCTAGGACAGGGGGCGTAGGATGGGGGGTGGGTAGGTCTAAGACTGGGGCGTCCAGATTCTGTGACGGTGAAAGCTGCTTAGCGTCCAGCTGTTCAGCTTCCCACCGGGATACCATGGGAAGGAGTCTCAATCGCACACACAAGCATGAACGCACGCAAGAGGACAGACACGTACAAAGAAAAATAATCTAAGGCTCGTTGGTGATTTTACTTCAATATTATAATATGAAAATTAAGAAATACTAAATAAAGTGACCATTACTTCCAACCAATACTCTATATAAAATTAAACTCACCATGTGAATACATGTTCCAAGATTTTCATGCAAGCATATAGTGAATTAAAAATCATTCATAATCTGCTTAAATTTGAAATAGACCTCATACATACATGCATACATACATACAGTATTTACATTATCAGACCAACTGCTCAATGGTTTGTAGCTCATGGGACAGATGAGGGTTAATCTGCTCAACCAGATCATGATCCGGCTGTAATTGATAGAACGGTCTGGAAAATGCTTTAAACAGGGTGTGCTTAACAAGAGACTCACATTTGAATAAAAGATGATGATAACATGTATACATAATTCAAATAAATGACTTGAGCACAAACTTAGATATGTTTTCACTGAGTTATTTTAGAATAGCGACGGATAATTTAGCAAATAATTCAGGCCGGTGAAAATCAGCTGTATTTGTCCTGAGGGAGATGCTGTTCCAACAGAACACCCAACATTTATAAAAAACATGCATCAACATGTACGTATCATGAATTGAAGTCCATCCACGGTGGATGTGCTTCAGCGTAAATGTGTAATGGGTTATAAATTGCCCCGTCAGGGTTGCTAGAGCAACGTGGACGGTCCCTACATGCGAAGGGAGGCAGAGATGACAGTTAGGAATTTCGTTACACTCTGCAGGTACCGTCGAACCGAGAGGAATTCACCCAATGCACAGTACAGCAACACTGCATAGCACAACCCAAATCAGGCAGAAGAAGAAGAAAACACAGCCAGGTAACTGTAGCCCAGCCAAGGTCAGAAAACAGCCTCTTCATACCCAAACAAATCATTCTGTCAGCAGTGAAACACGTCAAACAGAGCAGCCTAATACAGAGCAGTTCAGTGGGGCCCACCCCCAGCTGGATCCGCTGACAAGCCCAGAGCCAAGCACAGCTCAGTCCAGTCCAACAGTAAAACTGCTTTCCAGATATTCAGAGCAGCATGTTTATACTCTAGGAACTCCTGTTTACGCTTCGCGTCCACAAAATTACATCACATCATGAAGGAGGGAACTTTAATCAGTCAGTTCTTCAGTAGCAGCGCTCGACGTCCCGTCAGATTAAAATACCGATGGCTGATTGGGGATAAATAAGACAACGTGACGTGCTCAGTTTATACGCTATTATGAAATAAAGTTATGCAGCACTAATAGGACACAACGGTCACAGCTGTGTTCCTTTTTTAGTCCCTGGTGAGTGGATCCAAATGTACAATGTCTCACACACAGGAACTGAATTCGGTAGGAGAAACGAGAACTCTAGACTTCACACCTCAGCTAACACTGAGTGGGCACGCGTCCGAGAAGTGTGTAATTACCACGAAGAACCTTACTGGAACTACTGGCTTTTACATCATGCAAGATTAACTTGGGTAAGATGCAAAAGAAAGGACAGAGCCAAGGCCTCCCCTTCCACCGCTCAAGCTTGGCTGGTCTTACAGAGGATGAAAGACCATTCTTATTAAAAGGCCTCCCTGAAGAGCATGGCACAGATAGCAGCTCACTGTTTAAGAGCCATCAAGCATGAGATGGTCGATGCAGCGTGAGGAAAGAGCAACCGGGGAAGGTGACCCCCAAACAGCTCTCCCTCTATAAACATCATACAATGCATTGTAGGGCTAATTATTAGCTGCACTCCTGAATCTTACATGTTAGTCAAACTGTATATCAAATAAGTTATTTTAGGTTTGTGCAAATGTATATTTTTCTCCAAGGCTTATTAGCAAGCAGCAATAGTGGAGGGATGACAAGAAATAAGGGATAGAGATGCAACAAAGGTCCTCACTGGATTTGCAAAGTATGCACAATAACCAAACAGATATACACTTGCAAGCAAGCTGAAATGTGAATACATACATGAAGCACAGAGAACTACTACTACTGATAGTCTGCATGGTCTCACCTGTTTTCTGCCCCTTTTGATGAACTAAGATAAGCTTAAGAGTGTCTGAAGTATTTACCAAATGCACCCAAAACAGTTTCCGCTCCCAAGCGTACCCCAGCATCCAGGCCCGGGGGTTATAAAGACTGTTTAGTTAGAAGTTGTTGGTGGCCCTTCCTTCCACTTGCCTGCCTGGTACGCCACTTTATAAAAGACTGCACTTAAATTCTTGGGCCATCCGAGAAGCAGACAGCTGATGTAAACAAAGTAAATAGCACATTCATCAGGTTCACTGAGTGCATGTCAACCAGAAATAACTGATCTGCTGCAAAACCAGATTTCAGATCAGATTTATATTTTAGAAACGGGGGTAGAGCTGCTGATACCAACTGTCAGTGGGTTATGAGGAGGGGCTGAACACAGAGGAAGACGCTCATGAAGACTATCAAATGTGAGCAGTAAACAGTTAAATGCCATGAAAGGCAGCAATCCAAAAATGTACACGATCAAAATAGTCTTAGCAATCGGGTGGCTAACCCAAACCTAAAAATTATCTCTGTGTATGTTTCTCTTAACCTCCATCTTTAAACATCTGCCCAGTGAATGTCAAAATACCAAAGAATAAACTAAAAACGCCTATACAATTTTGCTATTTTGCAGTCATTGATCTCGGTTGTCAACGAGTGATGTGACCTATTATGATGCATGTTTTCTAAGCTTCTAACCATCTATGTGGCCAACCTACTCAACATGGTGATGCCTTAACTCAAGCTTTTTTGTGCACAAAAGCAATTTAATGACATAACATGAAGGCATGCATCTGCTGAAATACAGTATATGAAGTGGTTCCAAAGGGATATTTTAATAGGCTAAATGGCTGCAGCTCATTATTAAAGTATTTTAATCGTGACTATATACATTTTGAGAGATTACAATTAATAAAAATAAAACCACTGCCAAGGGGATTGGCAGCCTGTACCAGTTGCTAAACTGCACTGCTTTCCGTGGCACCGGGTGGGATTTCTGTGGGAAATCTGCTGGATTTCTGTGCAGTACAAAGGGTTAGCAGACAGGAAGAGGTTTAGCTGTCCTTCCTGTGAAAACGAGCTGAAGCTTTTAGAGTTAAAGGTAGACGGTGGGACGAGTGAAAGGCCAATGGAAAAATGACTTCCAAGTGTTTACGCTCCTCCGTAAAGAGAAAGAGAAGACAAACGTCCACGGAGTGCTGCAGGGGAGGAGGAGGGCTGTTAAACTCTTAACTGACTCTTGGACCCAAAGTGTCTGAGGTCTTTGATGCTGCCTATAGCGACATCATCACGACAGTGAAGTGGTTGTGAATGTTACAGCGGATTCTGTTTACGTAGACTGCAGAAGGACCTTAAATTCACCATGCCATGCTGACCGATGCTTGGTCTAAATGACGGACATGCCTACATATGAAGTTGTGGGGATTAATGATGCCGCCTGATGTCTTCGAATGACACCATTATTGAAACATTGCACTATGTAGCTGTCGGGTTCGGGTTAGTAGTCCCTCTGGAATGAGTATATCGATGCCAAAGATGTGACGATATGAAAGACAAGCTCACACTTAACTGTGAACTTCACAGGTTGTTCTTTTATATAAATTGATAGCTAAGATAACTATAAAAACTCATGCGTTGTTAAAGATACGACAACAGATAAAAATAATAGGATGTAATTTAAACTAAACACAGACGGCCCTGTCTTCCACTCAGTCAACTGTGCAGTGGGGTGTGCACTTAGTGTTGATGCTGTGCCAAGGTTTGCAAACTAACAGCAGCTGGCTGGCAGGGCAGAGGGATGTATAGATACACAAACCTAGCTTTTGTCTCTTTCCCCGTCTGTCAAACACGTTCCCTCAGTGGCCCATGTGAGAGTGTCATACCTCAGCTAGGGAGCCCAAGTTAGAAGCCATTAGCCTCTGTCAGACCTCACTGTTATGACTACAGATACACAGTGCTAAATCTGTTGAAAAAGAGAGACAGGAGCAGCAGGAAGCACCAAAAAAAAAAAAAAAAAAAAAAGGGGGTTTCTATTGAAGACTGCACCGCTGCCCTTCATTTCAGCACCTATGGCTGGTTGCCCTCACCAAATGGATTTCCGAGAAAGCAGGATTAGTAAAAGTACATAGTATGCAAACGTGTTTGACAGGGCGGCGCATGTGAATAGAACATGGGGAATGCGTCCGTAGATAATTTCATTTCAAATGTAACTCAAGGGCATATAAAAGTGTAGGAGCGTCAATTGCTGTCTTGCCAAACGTTTGTGGGAATGACTTGTGAGTCAAGAAAGGTCACATTACTCCAAGGTTTCCGCCTCCTTTTCCCCTCCATAACTCATACTTGTCTCTATTTTCACCCCAAGCCGAGTTTCATCCAGGTTGAAGGCGGAGAAAATACGTAGTTTGCTATGTTGCTGAGATGCAACTTGAGTCACACAGTGCTTAAAAGTGAAAATGTCACTGCCAGAGGAATGAGTAATTTGATATTTGATTAACAAAAAAACTGCGTGAACTGATATGAAATGAAATGAAATTTTTGCTGACTTTTTGTAGAATTGCGTTTCTAGGATTATAACTTCATAATCACATAACAGAGGCTGCTGACTGCACAATTCTGGATCCGTCTCTCTAACGTCCTGTTGTGTACACTACCACATAGTTGCTGTTAAAATGTAATAAACACGACTAAAATAAATAAGACCCAAAATAAAACGCAAATTCTAATCCCTTGGAATAAACCTGTTTTGGGTTAAACGGAAAGTTAAATAAATCTCCATAAAAGGCCAGTCAAAATGGTTCGCCTGTCACGATGAGGCCTTAGATGGCCGTCGCTGTGTTTTCAGCAGCTCCATCCAAATAAAAACAGTTTAAAGCTGCAGTTTTGTTTGAGCCCAGACTGTCTACGTGGACGAGGAATGCCACGCGCATCGGTTCCATCATGTTTTTCATTATGTTCCATTGTGGATTCATTATGTTTCTTTTCCACTGTGCATTATTTAGGGTCATTTGGGTTTTGTAACCAAAATATCATATCAACCAGTTGAAAAACATCTTGCAATGAGAACAGTTGTGGTCGTAGGGATTAAGGCGGGGCTTACTGCTTTGGTGACTTCTATTTCATAGACCTTCTGGAAGGAAGCTCGGTCAAAGAAAACCAACTTCCCATTCCCCTCGTCTTTCTTCACAGAGGTCCCCGTTACAATAAGCTTGTCATCGGGACTAAAACAGCAGTCAGTCCTAATAGAGAAAAATCACACACACAATGTCTGCAGTTCAGAATCCACACTGATATACAGGAATCAAGCAGATTGTTATTCAGATTCATCTTAAATTCTCACATTGTAAAGTAGTTGGTCAGCCCAGTAGCTACATTCACGGGCTTCTTGAAGTTACGGATATCCCACATCTTCAGAGTGTCATCGCCTGCAAAACAGAGGGAGACAACAGGTAAACTGTAAACCACGGTGGAGCCGTTATTTACACTGCCTTTTCTTGACTATACAACAACGTTGTGAGAGTTATTGTTTATTCACATTCGAGAAATATGTTGCGTTACTCCTGTTTTTCTCTGTGAACCTCCTGATTGCATCACATACCGAGGAGGAACTCAAGCGTTTCCATGTATATATAAATCTCTTGTGGGTCTTATGGGTTTTGTTGGTAGTGGCTCCCGTTATTTTGTACTGTTATTAAAAACTGCAGGCTGTGAGCTGGCTGTTGATGAGTGCAACCTCAATGTGACTCTGTAAGATGGTCTTTTTTCGTACCTCCACGTGAAGCGAGCGTCACGCCATCGTAGGAAAAGGAGAGGCAGGAGGTGTCAGATCCTGGAATGTGTGCTTGTCGACAGTGGAACTTCGTGTGGACCTGAGAGGAAAACAACGCATCAGTACGGTTTTATGACAAGAATGGTTCAAATCAAAGTTAAATGCCATTTCATGAATCCAGACGATGTGCTTGGTCTGTATATGAAAGTGAAAGTCTTCTCACTCCCATCCGTGTCTAAAAATAGTTATGGGCAAGTTACAAATGAAGAAATACTTGAGCAAAGAATGTATTTATAAAAGTCCCAAAAGGACCTAGACTAGATGTAATTGATCATTAATTACAGAACACGATGAATAAATAGTGCAGTCCTGGCTCTCTGCTTTTTCCATAAACTCCTCAATATTTAGAAGAGCTATTATAACCTCCTGATGTATTACAGTATGGAATTGCCAAAGCTTTGCTTCAGTAGAGTCGTTTCAGCTGCTCATTGCAGTAACAAAAAGGCCTTTTCACTCGCTGTGTCTCCAAAACACACGGTTTCCATTTCCTCCATGAACATCATACTATATATATTAAACTATGAAGCCCCCTACAACTTATTAATAACTTAACACGATGTACCCACCGCACTCTACTACAGACCACAGAGATTTACCTTGGCAAGCGTAGATGCCCGTCTGAGATTGTCTGATATATTTTTCCCTTGCACCTACCTGAAACAGTAATATTATATTCCTACACGTTTAATAGTCTTACTAATATTCCGAAGTTTACCAGCCAATAATACATATCAGATCCCTTTTTACCTTCAGGCCCCTGCTAACATCAGCATTAACATCCTTAAACTAGTGTTATCACAAGTGTCTGCCAGTAAAAACAACTATAATGTCATAATAACATAATAATATAAACATAACATGCCATCAGGGTTATCTTGGCTTGGATATATTTTTTTAACAAATAAGCCTGTGTTACAAACTAGCTAAATGGAGTTTGAAAGGGATTTATGAGGCGGTACATTTCTGATGAAAGACTACTGCTATGCAGTATTTACTTGAAGAAAATCACTCTGCAACTATGTTGATGATGATACATTTTTTTAACAAAAATATCAAGCTGTCTTGATGAAAGTAAACTGAATATATTTTGGGGTTTTGAACTATTGGTCAGACAAAAAAAAAATTCCAGTACTTCAGAAAAGCGTTCGACATTTTATAGACCAAACATTTAATTAGAAATTGAGAAAATAATTAGATAAAATAATAATGACATTGATCCTGAATTGAAGCACCAAATATGAGTATATATATATATATATATAAATAATTCTGTAGTAGAGACAGTGCACATCCAACACAAGGCACAGCAACTTATAATGGAAAAGAAGAGGTATCCCACATTCGAGTATTATAGCCCCCCAATGCAACGCTTCTACCACCACGGGCTTCGTCAGGCAAATCATGTGTATAATTTTGCCCTTGTAACTATTTCCTCGGCATGTTGCTGTATATGAGAATGACATCTTACTCAACTTGGCTGTGATGATCAGCATGCATCACTGAAAACCAAGTAGGCTAAGTGACATTTCAGCCGAGGTCATTCTATAGAGGTGAGAACAGACCGATTACAAAAGCCAGAGGGATGGAATCTCACCTTTGTAGTTCACGGGGTAAAAACAGACGATGAGTCGTTTTACGGGAACATCTTTGCTTTAGGAGCTTTAGGAAAAGCAAAGGGTGGGATTTTAGATGAAATTTGGAAACAATTAGAATTAACAATACACCCCATTAAAAAGTCTTCCAAATATTCAAAATGAATCCCAGCCACTGCAGCAATGTTCCCCCTGCAAACAGAAGCATTTGAACTTCTCGTTCAAGCAGCTGTTTTCAAGATGGCTAGCTGTACTTCCTCAGTGCTCACTCTGAGAAAGTGCTGTACTACTATAGTGCAGTCTGTGTGTGTGTGTGTGTGTGTGTGTGTTTCTAGGCTGGAAATAACCCAGCTCACCCCCACACACACACACACAAATAATTCTCCCTATCTTTTTCACACATACACACAAAAGGAACAGCAAAAAAAGGCTCTCCCCAAAGTACACAGCCACCCAAAATGTGGACATTGAACAGAATCGAAAAGGGAGATAACCAGTAAACAAATACAACAATGTTAAAATAAATGTTACGGCTGCCAATCTTAAGGGTATAAAATGTTCTACGTTCAAGTAAAAAGGTCCAAAAGTATTTGAACTCTAGATTTTATAATAAGGGATGTAATTAATTATTATTTTCAACGAGTCGTTGAGTTTACAGAACATCCAGCACATTTTCAAGAGCGCATGGAATCAACTAATTGTTTTAGGACATAACTGCATAGCCTGTGTCTTCTCTCCTTCCACATTTACTTCCCACTACCCCACTTTTACCTAAGTGCAGCCAGATTACAGACATCGTCATTAAAAGACTGCGGTGAAGCAATAGTTTGGGAAGTAGGCTTGCTAACACTCAAACAAACATAACCTTGGTTTATACAGCTACATTTTCATTAATTCTAAACGGAATGCAAATAAATCAGAGAAAAGAGAATTGCAGCAACCCAGGCTTTTGACTCGGAGAGGTAGATAAGGAATTTGAAGTCAGTGAGTGTGAGTGTGGAAGACAGATAAGATAGAGAAGTGTCGAGAAATGCTGGCAAATGGAGCAGGAGAGAGAGAGAGAGAGAGAGAGAGAGAGAGAGAGAGAGAGAGAGAGAGAGAGGAGCGTGAGGTGAATGAGTGATGTGTCCTTATGATACAAGAAGGAAACGAGGTCATACTTCACTTCCAAAGTGAGTAAATGGAGGGAAGTTATTAACTTGGATGAGACCGATAACGCTGTTACCTTGAACTGTAGATAACATGGATTCCACTTTTTCCAGACGTTGGCCATTTAGCCTCTGTAGTCTCTCCAGGGATAATTTTATGCTTCCCATCATCATTTTACCCATATATTACCTTTGACTCAAATCCATTCTCCTCGTTCCTTATCTTAGATTATCTTCCTATTCTTTTATCCGCTGCCTTGGAAATTGACTTGGTTGAGAAATAAAAGTCAAGAGGTCAATTTAATATTAAAAGTACAATTTCTAATCTTAGAGCAAGTGTGGAACAGCGAGGCCACGGGCTATCGGAGGCCTACTTAACTGCAGCTGAAGCATAATGCATAAGGCTTATACCCAGTCAGACACAATGCTCCACATTGAGGTCAAATGAACTTTGGGAATTGACTTCTTTATTTGACCCGCCTAAAACAAAGACATTGGTGGGCCCATTTAAACCACAGCTCCCCCTGCCCATACTAAATCATGTGCACATGAACAATGTGAATGTATCCAAACCCTAAATGTGTCTGTTCATATAACTTTGAGCACATCTATGCATGGTAGCACTATAGTTTGGGTGGGGTCAGCGGACTATGAACAGGAGGGTATGCTGATGAACCATTTTCCTGTAATCATCTTGTCTTATGAGCTGTTACATGAAGCTCAATGGCACACCATAAAGGTGGGGATGGTGGGGAGGATAGTTCAGGCAGGTTTCTGTCATTTGTAGGAAAATAGGGTTGTCGGAACGGCATATATTACAAGGAGAAGGTGAGGAAATCTGCTTTACATAACTCCAGAGAGATTTACACGGATGGGCTTGTTTTTCCCCTCGAAAACATAACCCTTTGTTTTTGCCCTAACCTCAGGTTTCCTCAGGTCAACTCGCAAGAAGGTAATGAGCTCTAGACGACCCATGATGAATCATTCAACAACGTTTTTTTGTTTTTACTCTTTTCATAGGACATCTTTCTACCTTAAATTAACACCATATGCTGTTAGCATATGTTGCGTTTGAATTCCTTTTATGTTGCATTCCCTTCAGTGTCTCTTTAGTTCGTACTGAAAATGAATATTTTTCGTTATATCAATATCCAAATATCCATATAATTAAAAAGCATTCTCTAATCTTAGAAAACAGGTGGCATGAGGAAAATATAACAAAACCTCTGGAATAATGTATGGAAGATAAAAACAAACATACTAAATAGGTAATAGTACAAGGCAGGAAATTATAATAATTATTACATTTTTTTTAATTTTTAAACATAAATAATCTCGGTCAGTCAAAGAAGTGCCTTCAATGGGTAGCTAGCGGTTATTCTAGCTGCTTATTGCAAACATAAACCCCTCCAGCTATTTCTAGATCATTTACTGCTGTTGTGAAAGCTTGAGTGTTTATTTACTATCCTGATGTTGGCTGGCATTGGTAGATGCCATGGTGTTTGCTTCCTGTGATAATCTACACAGCCGGCTTGTGAAACCGGATTCTCGGACACAGTTTGAAACTTCTCCTGCGCCTTGTGACTTCCTCTGTAAACTGTGCCCTTCTCCCCGGCCCGAGCAGGCATCGAGATAGATTGTCACGATTTTATTTCAGCAAACCAAGACATGCATGGATCACGTTTCATATGGAGGTTGTGAATACATGCATGCACACTTACATGGGCACACGCACACTGCCCTAATTCACATCTACACACACACATTCGGCAGCAGGAGCTGATAAATAGCTGAAGGAACACAGCATTGGGTTTCATCTGCAGCAGACTATGATAACTATCTACCACAGTGCCAACTGTTCCCGACCACACTATCTGGGTATCGTTATATAAATACTGCAAGGCACTGCCTTTCCCCCCAACCTCCATACTTCAACAACCGCACACCTGAAAAGACTCACTGATGCCCACTGTGCAGTCAGTTGTAACATCTCACTCTGACCTCTGTTACTTACCGAGGATCAAGTGGCCAAACCGCAGTCCGGAGCAGCTGCTCTGATCTTTCATGGAAATCAACAAGTGGTGATGGTGAAGCCGCGTGTGTGTGTGTGTGTGTGTGTGAGCTGATCACACTGAGTTGTCCTCACAATCTCAGTGTGTTCAATTGAAGTGACTGTTTTCCCTTTATGTCTCAGCTACTAACTGCAAAAAGCTGATTTTGTTGTTTCCATGTCTTTGTTCAAGGTTAAAACATACTGTAGGAGTAGGAGGGAAGATCAGGCTGTGTGTCAATGGGAGAAATCATAGCAGAAGAAGTCACAATGGCGGCTGTAGGATTGAGAGCTGGTGTAAATGTTTACGATCGGCCTCGACATACACAGGGGAACACTTACATGAAGACATATTCACGATAAGGGCCGTATACGTACTCTAAGAAGTTCCTCGGTTATTCCCCGTTTTAATCTTCCACAGCTCCATCTTTTACGACCCTCGGAGTGACTAGCTTACAGTGATACTGTGCAGAGTCGCATTACTGTGTTGAGGGTCATATTAGGCCGCTAACTAAACTACGTGCAGGCCAGCACTGGTGGTCATTTTATGCAGGTTTAATAAAGTACTGTCTCTAGAATGAAAACAGAATGAAGACAAGACTTAACGCACATCGAAATCAATCCAATTCAAACAGATTTCAAATTTCCTGTTGAGCTCTACTATCTCCTATAATTGAGGATTGATTGTGGTGACAAAGCCAGCAAAAACAGAAAACGAGAGAAAGTCTGCCATATCCTCTCATGACAACCCTCCCTAAGGGAGTAGTTCATCAAAACCACATCTTCTGGGGTCCCACTTTGAAGTCCACCCATGACATCATAACATTCCCCAGGTCTCTGTGGTAATGTTTTGGGCCTGCCCCCTCAACCCACTAGCTTCCACAGAGTGCACATTACCTGGCAACCATTTAAACGTAGTAATCCTGGCACCGACCCCTGTGGTCAGAGAATGAGCACGCAATCACTCTCTGTGGCAGACCTACTTGACTCCCATCATAGGATCAATCAACTCATGTCAGGGTTCAAGCGCACAATGTGTCATCCTCAATAGCTTCTCTTCGGGATCAGCTCGAGATCAAGGTCATGTACGTGATTGATTGTGATTGATCTGCCTGCATATTCTGGCCATGAGTAATAGTGGCGGTACAACAGGAGATAGGGGGGGGAGCAGCAATAAAAGCATTGGGAGGTCAACTCCTTTTTAGGCTTGTGGCTGAATTCAAGTCAGCAGCACAGGTTGCTGATTAGGGCAGAGGGCACCAGCTACATTCTTGAGCCATTCAGACAGGACAGGCTCCACTGGTCAGGCAACAGACGTGACTATTGTAAGCTGCTACGGGACGTAGGGTAAATATTTAGCTTGGAGGAAGAGGGGTAATAAATTTGGAGAGCTTTAACCCAATCACTCGAGGCCTGCTGCTATGAGCAGCCCAGTGGGATGATGGGTGAGTGGATTCTATACAAACGCATACGTGGAAGCACAAAAGCTCTTACAATAGAGATCCTGCATCTAAATACATTTGTTTTGTGTGTGTCTCGTGTGATTATGAAGTTGACCGTCCGAGTAATTATCATGTAGCCTACTTCTCATTTGACTAATCTGGATAAGCCCCTCTGTCCAATAAAGCTGTTCCAACTCACTAACTGCAGCTTTTTGTCACTGTCACAATCCTCATATGTAATAACAGAAGCATTCAACCTTGGCCACACATGGGGTCCGACGGATGAAAGGATGTGAAGTGGAACAGAAACATTTGATGAGGAAAAATGTGTCGAAACGTTGGAGGCAGAAAAACAACTTCTTATACTTCAGATTATTGATGAAAATATACCGACCAGTTGTTCAAAAAAGATATTGCCTGGATAGCAGTCGTCTTTTAGCAATAATAAATAGCAACATCTGTGTGCAGCCTTCCATCAATTTTTTTTCTGTCTTAAAATGTGGGCCGATTGTGTTTTAGGGCTCCCAGGTGGGTATCAACAAATATTTCTCACACTGGAAAAGGCAACTTGTGAAATCATGTTTGTAAAAGAGCTAGCCACAATGTAAGACAAAACCAAACTGGAATGATGTCTGAAATATGTCCCCTTTGAAAATGCTGAATTATGAGTACTGCAGGTCTCCCAAGCCTCCTCTTCAAACAGGAATGCACGCTCTTCTGCTTCTATTTTTCCCCCTCTTCCCTCACGGAGATGAATTTTGTGTGTGAATGAGCAAGTGAGCCGTAAACTGCAAAACAAGTTCCTTCTGTTACCCATACATTAAGCACAGATGCTCCTCTGTGACGGCCAACAAGAAAAGATACTTATGGGTAGACAGGCAAGGATTAAGGTGTACTATCGATCATAAAACAATCGAGAGACGCAGAAGATCTCCTCAATGACGGATGGAGGAGGTGCGTTCTGCAGCCCCGAATAGAAGTCATTTTTATCCACAGTGAAAACAGCCAGATAAGTGGAAGCAATGCTACTTAGGAGCCAAAATCAACTATTACCGTGACAATGTGAAGTATGAAGAAAAGAATGAACACGTCAATCTCTTAATTATCTAATTGGAAAAAGTACAGAGGCGAGTTTTGATCGGGCCTTCCAGTAACTTTCATGTAAGTCACACATCAGTTCATACAGTGACGCAGTCGGCTATTTCGAGCCATGCTAGTGGCGTGAGTCTAGGGAAGGCAACGTCAGTCTAACAATCCAGAGAGAAATATTTCAATAAGTATTAGATCACTTTGGCAACATCAACATCATCAAGTCAACATTTTTATTTGTCCAATACTTTGGTTTGTCACCAAATACCTGCACAACTGATGACATTCGCCATAGCCTGAACTGTACTAGTGCCAATTAGTGATTATGATTATAGCTGTTAGCGTTTAGCTCAAATCACTGCAGCATCTAAATACAGCCTCACAGAGCCTAACACATAGACGTGTAGACTCTTGATTTCCCAGAGAGTGGAATGAATGAGAGAAACTAACTGGTTAGTGTGATAACAGGGTCATTACAGGTCAGACAGGCGATTTAATAATCACCTTAACTAATCCCAGTGTGGACAAATGCATTTTAAAGCCAGGCATTTTGAATTCTGGTCAGTGTTGGTGACTTGCTGAACTCTGAACTCCCTGGCCTGTGACCGGATGACCCCGAGTCTCATGACTCTGTAACCGAGGCCCTAAGAAAACAGACATCCGATGTTTACAACCTACTGCACATTGAGGTGGTTGGTATGTGATGTGTGTGTGTGTGTGTGTGTTTTAAGACTCACGCTGAGGTTTCTGTCCCAGATCTGGATGGTGCCATCCTGGCAGCCTGCTGCAATGAGCTTCCCATCACGGCTGTAGGTGCAGCATGTGGGGACGACCTTCTTCCCCTGGAAGGACCGCGGCTTGAACACAGACTTGTGCTGCTTCTCAGAGCTCACGTCCCATGTGCGCACGGTGCTGCCGACAGACAGAGGATTTCATTGATTCACACCCAACCATTAACTATACCTCTTAAGTATATTTGGTCATCAACGCCACCCATCAATTAATGAATCAGAATCACATGGAGACAGAGATACAGGCGTTCTCATCATCATAAGGTTAGGCAGCGATGTGTTGCAGCATGAGCGGTTAGCAAACAGCAGAACAGTAGATCAGTCTGACAAGCGTGTCTGATGCTTCCATGAAATCCTTGAACACATTACACAACCTGTACCACGGAGGGAGAATTAAAAACACAGGATTTTCACACGGTATGTGTGCAAATAGGAGGTTTTTTCCAAAACGTTCGCAAAGTTCAGCCCAGCAGGTTTATATTTCAAACACATTATACTGACTTAAATGGTGCTATTAAAAAAGATCTTCTATTAACTAACAGCTTTCATAATAGCACATGCATCAAACCAATACAGAATTTACATATATCGTATGAGCAATGCGAAATAGAGATATAGATATATATTCTTCCATCAATCAACAGATGAATTTTGTGTTTTCATTAATTGCATTTAGTCTTCTTAAATTATGTGGTTAAATAGGGGGGAAATTAAGATGCTTGCAGGAAAAACATTATTTTTTCACTATTTCTGCTTACATGGAATTGCAAAGGAGAGCGGAGAATGATCTGAAAACACCAAGTTGTTTAGCTTAAAACAAGGTGGAATGTTTCACCTTTGACCCCGTTGGCATGGCCGGCTGTCCAGAGGATGACCAAGAGAGGGATGTTGCACACAACTTCTACCTACCACATCTAAATATTTTAAAATCAATCAATAGCTCTGTATCAGGGCTTTTGTGAACAGTGTATAAGGAAGCTGCAGTAGTGACACATAGATGATAACGAAGGTATAAAAGACAAACAATTATGAAAAAGAGGACACATTTATTGACTGACTACTTGTCCACACAGAAACACTCTTAGCCAACCTCTCACACATCCACACCTACGCCCATGCCAGACAGAGCGTGTCCAAATGTGTCTGTGACCCACTGCTTACTTTAGTGAGCATCGTGACCTTTGGGTCATGGGGTCAGCAGAGGATTGTAAACACACAGGCAGGGCTACTACTAACAGCCGAGCAAGGATTCTTCCACGGCCAGCTACAAAGTCACAGACACACACACACTCAACTGTGTTTGGATAAGTCTAACAATGTGATACAAATGCCAGCCGAAGACATATGGTTTGAGTGAGAACTGGCAAGGGTCAAGTAAAACTCTGTTTGATGCAGTTGTGTTTAAATCCACATAAAGCAAAGATGTTCATACATTTAAAATGAAAAGAAATCTTGCAAAATCCATGTATAACCTGAAGGCTACGGCATAAAACAGTAAGTGTTTACATGAGCAAGATATACACGTGTATGTGCAAGAGTGATGGCCGTGGACTGGATGACAAATTGGTCCACCTGCTGCCTCACACAGACATCTCTTTTTTGTTTACACAAGACCGTAGGCGTCTGTCAAGCCAATAAAGACAACATAACCTTTTGCGTAGCACACAAAACCTGGAATGCTATTTATCGTAAGGGCTCTTTTCCAAAACATGGCACTGCTGGCTGTCAGAAGGACAGAACAGAGAGGAGCCCACCAGGGTGGAACCAACCTCGAGCGCAGGGCAAAGACTGAGCACCCTCACCTGTCAGGGATGTGGAGCAGGGCGGGAAAAGTTGGCTCCGATATGTGATACTCGAGTGTAAAAACTCTTCCATATTAGAGTAACAAAAACGAAACTAAGTGAACTGCAGCTTTGCCTTTTTTAAAACGCTGCACCTTTATTCTAGAGGGAAACATCTGGGGCAGCCTCAAACTGTATTATCTCAGAGAAGATGGTTGTTTTGGGAAAGTATCAGCAATAAAAGAGTGAGATGTCAAAACATTCACATGCGGCGTGAAGAAACTGCCAAAAACTGCAACCCTGTTTTCCCTTCAATCAGCAGCCCCCTTTTTCCAGCACAATCGCTGGAACCGCAGACGGGTGAATGTCATAAAATGAGACCTATACATCCTCAGTCAAGCGTGTGCACTTTACGAGGTATCGTAGTCATTCATACATCAACCGAGGAGTGACAACTCCCCAGGCCTCCAGGTTTTATCTGTCCATCAGGCTATAGGCGTAGTGGGGGAGATTGCTGCTTGGATCACTTTCCCAGATGATGAGATAAGGAAGAGAGAGGGATAAGAAAGGCGTAAAAGGTTGTTCATTGGTCAAACTCCAGTGATGGGGATAAGGCTATGCTGCCTGATGGCCGGTTGACTGACTAACTGGGGCTCTGTTATGTGGATCGTGGATTAGGGGGGGGTCCATCTTAGCTGAAGAAGATAAAGTGGAGAAATAAGCGACGGATTTGGGAGGAGGCACAGACACAGTGGCACTCAAGCAAGGAAGCAAAAGAGTAAACAATCTGGTCGAAGCCCATCTATGCTCTGTGGGTCACTAATTCAAATAAATGCATGTTTCCCCATAAGGAAGTGGCCTCATATATAGTTCAATAAGAAAGGAAACAAACACTGAAAAATCTTGACGTTACTGTCAGTCAAAAATCCAGCCACAGCTGTTAATTGACCCAGAAGGATGAATGCACTCTCTAAAGGTTTGGTATGTGCGTTCTCCGGCAGGATATGGAACACTTGCAGTGTAAGGCGAGCAACAGTAGGAGATGAGCTGGACTGTGGATGAACCTGATGTGTTAAACTGTGTGAATCGCCCCAACATGCTCACACACACTTTGTAATGTCTGTCCTCACTCTTGATCCCCGTTCTGTCACGCAGATAACACTTAATAACCCATGAGTAATGCCCCTCCCCCCCTTTTCTTCCCCCTAAAAGAAAGTAAGTTATCACCAAGCATTGGCTGAAAGCACTAAAATATATAGATGGCCTGCTTACTTGACAAGATCAGTATGCTAGCGGTGATCAGTTGAGAGAAAGAAATGCTGACTTATAAAAAAGTGTCCCATCATTGATTACCAGGATTTATCCAGGCAGTAGATCATGAATCTGCTTGTGTGACTTTTTGTGGCTGCTTTCCAGTGATAATCCCGTAATGTTTCACATACAAGCACGTCACGTGTTTGACTTGAGTGCTTGAAGACAACTCATTTGTCCGTTGGTAGTGAAAGGACCTGCCATGTTGTCCTCTGGGTCTCCTTGCATACAGCTACACATCCACATCCAGCTGCAGCCGCAACAGCAGGCCAGCACGAAGGGAATCCCTGGCATCCAAACCATCTGGATACATTCCTCAAACTGTGTATTTGTGTGTGTGTGCGCACATGCAAGTGGGTCTCACGAATCAGACAGAATTTGCATGTGGAGCCAATTAGAAAGTCGCCGTTTGTCCTATCCTCTGCTTGACTGGCTTACATTTCAGTCCCAAAAAAAGGAGCATAAAATGAATTTTTGATCACTTTCCTGGAACGCTATGAAACTTCTGTTGGTTAGACTCGTTAAACAACACTAGTTTCCAAAACGGTTTAACTTTTCACAGAACGGATCCAAGAACGTTTAAGCTACTACCGTTTAGGATTTCCTTCATTTGAAAAGGCTGCCACTTTCAAAAACCATGATTAACACTGAAGTGACAGCCATATTTCTAGTTTAATCCTGCCAAAGAAATGCTTCCACCGGGAACATTTTGTCTTCACTTTTGGAAAAATAAATCAGCCGTTTTTAAACAGGTGTTCAGTGGTACAATACGCATTTGCCCCCTCAAATCAAATAAGAAAAATGTTGGAAAACATTTTGCCTTTTAACAATCACAAGACTCAAACAGAATGACGGGAGGATGTGAAATGCTGACGGACTTGAGTCGCACAATTCTACTGAAACCCCATTCAACTGTCTGTCTGAATGGACAACTACTAACACCCTGCTGCTGCATTATTACACTATGAAGCCATCAGCACTTCCCTCTCATCCACTTCCTCAGGGGGAAAAAAAGTCTTGGTTCACGGAGTTATTCAAGGAGCTGGGACGCGGTTCTTATGAATGAGATTCCAAACAACTAGGTGGGCCTTTAATTAAGGAGTTGGGCGGTCCAGTGATCATGCTTAATAACCCATTCAGATAAACACAACAAAGACCGTCTAACCAGGCTGACACAGGAAGAAAGACAGAAAACGTTGGTGTTGGATGGTGCTTAAGCAGACCAAGCCAGTATCCAAGTAGACAACTGCTGGTCCATTCTCAAGCGGCCCAATGACAACATTTTGGCCTCTGCACGCTGTATTTTGTTATTGTTTAGGCCTGTAAGAGGCGCTGAGAACGCAAAAGCAACCCTGATGAATTCAGTCGTGGGGCCAGGTCCAAGAAACACGACACATTTGCCGAGTAAATCCAGAACCCGTCATATCTAGATGGATCATCACATGCCTGGCTGCCTTTCAGTTTGATGTACGGCCACAACAGCTCTGCTTTGAGGATGTCAGGCTGTACCCCGAAAGAGGGTCAAATTAAACAAAAAACATGCATGCCTAAATATTAAAATTAGAAAAATTAACATTTACCAGAGCACACAATCAAAGACTAAATACATGTGATGTGCTTGGCCCTGCTATAAAGCCTGGCGCCTAGATTGTTTTTGCACTGGAGGAATGAGCGGGAATTTTCATTAAAAGAAGTGTGATGAGGTTCTACAGAGAAATTCAATCACAGCACTTCAACTACAAGTAGCCCCTGTATTGCACTGCATGTTACTTAAGTGATGATAAGCAATATGAGGGATTCGACATGGGGGTAATATGGACAACGTCTCTCACTTATAAATCACTAGAGGCCAGCCGCTGCCTCTTTCCACCTCGGAGACGCAGGTTGCTGTGCTGACCTGCTCCGCTGCTGTGAACCCTCCTCACATGCAGCTGCTCCGCCTGTGAATGGTTCCCTGTGCGCTCCTCTCCGCTGTTCTCCTGTGAGCTGGCCAGGGGCAACACCCAGTGCTAACGTGCCAGGGGAGGATTTCCAGAGCCTCAATAAGAGCTAAATAAACCAGCCCTCCACATCTGGGAGAGCAGTAACACTGGTAAACACTGGGGCCGGAGCCTGCCCACAAAGCCAGGCCCTTGTTTCCAGTTAATGATGATAGCCCTGGATTTCTGCACTGCTGCCTGTCACACTCACTTAGACTCATCACCGTGCTCTCACTCAAAGTCACACGCTCACATATATGCACTCGCACCTGAACAGACGGCAAAGGGTTACAGATTCTGCAGTCATACAGGACTAAATTATTGGAAATATTAGAGATATGCAAGTGTGACTTGTTATCTGGTTATCTCCAGCAGTGAATGGTGCTCTGGTCCAAATCACTGCATACAAATAAAGAGCTGCAATTGGACCACATCCAGCATAAAATATGTCATGTGTCAATGCACAGCTGTGAGGCCACTCTCCCATTTCCAGAAGCATAATCTGGACTAGAGGACTCCCTGCTGGTGACAGAGGATGACAGCAAATAAAGAAAAAAAGAGTAATAATAATACAAAGGAAGTGTGTCTTTAATTTTCCAAAAACCTGACGGGATAAATTCATATTTTGGTTGTTTCTTTCTTGCTGCTCAGGAGACCATTTGAAATGTTTTTCATATGGAAAAGAATGAGCAAAACGCATTATTTACAGTCAGAAACAGCAGACTGGACAGACTTGGAAGAATATATTACTTCATATAATTACTATTAAGCACAGCCTTACCCCCTGTTCCATCTGGTGGAAGCTGTTCCCTTATGGACTTTCTAAATATGTATAAGTAATAATGACATATTCAACAGATTCATGCCTGTGCATGGACTATTTCACCTTATGAAATATTTACAGATTATAGGATGATGGTTTAGGTCAGGTGTCTCAAACTGATCCAGTAAAGGGCCGCTGTGGCTGCAGGTTTTCATTCCGACCAAGCAAGAACACACCTGATCCAACCAATCAAAGTGTGAAGGCAAATCAGGTAGGTGAATAAGTCGGGTCAGGTGTGTTCTTGCTTGGTTGGAATGAAAACCTGCAGCCACAGCGGCCCTTTACTGGATCAGTTTGAGACCCCTGGTTTAGGTTTACTATATGCTTAATATTGCAGCTACAACAAAGAGAAAATAACAGATCATGGCTAAAACTCATTTATTAACACTCACCCATCATTGGAGCAGGTCATGAACTCTTCTTTAATCTTGGGATGCCAGCAGCCACTATTCAGCATAGCCGTGTGGCCCTGAAAAGAGGAGAAAGTGAAGATTTACGCAAAACAGGCACTAAATTGCTGCTGTGGCTGGCTGCTGGTCGCTCTGAGGTTAAGCAGCACACACCTGTGAATCATGTGGTTTATTGCGGATGCAGTCTGCAACATTGACACTACCATTTGCCCGACAAGTGTTTTCAAACTCAGACGTCTTCTATGCACGCAAAAGTTCCCGTGCGGCACCAATTATTTCGCCTGATCTGAATGCACATTGAAGGGCTCTCCCTTGAGAAAAGGCTCTTTCTGGACCTTTAATTGGATCATATTGTAACCTTGACCTTTGACCTTCCTCAGCATGAGCCTTGACCTACATCTGAGCCCGTGAAGCAGGTTGTTTCACAGCTTCAAACAGCAAGCTCCTAGAAGGGTAACGTTGAGACATTTCCTCTGCTGGTAGTAATCCTCACAACAAAATGACTTCAAAGCGGGATGACCTCGAGACGTTATCCCGCTGCCAGGTCAAAGAGGAACACTTCAGACATGACGTACCGCTGTTTGACAGGATGCTCAGGGAAAGCAGAGCCTTGCATGAGGCATGAAGTTGACCAAACGGCATCGGTATGTGTGCATCACGAAAAGAGGAGGCCTGCCTGTTCACTGTCAAATCCTTTAAGCACACCACTTTAATATCGATAAAAGGGAACCGCCTAGGTCTTACTGTTTATCGACAAAAAAAGGATTAACAACAAATTGCGATGCTGTTAAATTTTATGATTTAAATATGCCCTCACTATACAATGAGGTTAAAGCTCCAATGGGCTGTGAATGACTGTTTTCCTGCTCTGTGCAACATCAAAGCAGACTCAATGAGACACAATCCTGCAACACAGGAGCTTCATGGTTAGGGAGAAGGAGCTTCCTAAACAAATCCGATTCCTCTTCCTCAACAGTTTAGGAGAACCAATGGCCTAAAAAATGACTAAAGAGAAACAGACTGATGCTCAGCAGGACCGTTAGCAGTAAACAAAAATAGAGCAGGTTAATGACAAACAGCAGCGAGAGCAGAAGCCTCGCTCATAACAAGAAGTGACTTATAATCAAAGTTATGTTGATTATCTGGCTGATGAATGACTGAAATTAAAAGTTGAATTCATTTTTGTCCTCTCTGGTTTCAGCTCTTCAGTTGTGAAGATGTGCTTTTTTCCCCCTTCTTTGGACTTTGGACTGTTTAGACAAAAGAAATCAAGTTGAAGATTGTGAAATTTGGGAAACTGGGTTGAATATTTTTCACATTTATTCGAGATGCTGTATCACAAACTATTACTGAATAAAAACAACAACTAAAAACCCATACACAACACAGTGGGATGAGTTACAAGGCAATGCATCAGGTGGTAGCCAGGACATAATAGACACACCTGATCGACTGGGACATTGTCAGCGGGCCAAAACGCATTTTCATTGAACCAAACTATCCCATCAGCTCCAGATGGGACCGAGCAGGACAAGAATGTAGGATGTCCAGGAAAGCACTACTTGTAATCAATGGGCCTTCACTTGTTCAAGTGATTCATATGGGTGGTATAAACTATGTCTAAATGCACTGCAGCTGCCACAGATGGTTAATGACAACCAATGCAGCTTCCTTAAACACAGTGAAACCCAAACATGGGCCATTAATTAGGATGCTCCTTTGTAGAGGCAGGTCCAAACAAGATGAAGCACACTCCTGGAAGCATGTGTTGGACCTCTCCCCCTGAGAATGCCTCTGGCTGGTCAATGCGAACCAAAATCAGTTCATGGATACACCTTGCTACCATTATGCATTGGCAGGATGCATCTACAGAACATAAGACCCGAGCCTCTAGCCTGTGGAATTGGCAGTCACTCTTGGGCCGCTGTTGCTATAGAGGAGAAAACATGAAGCCTGAAACATATGTAAAGTTGCTATAATAAATAGGTTTAGAATAATGCATCAAATTACAGTGTGAAAACAATGTGGAATGTTTGTATGTATCATCTGAATCTGCAGCTTTTCTCAGCTTTAACAAAGGTTTATAATTTCAGCTCATTATTAGCCCTCGGCCCACAACTTTATCGTTTTGATTTATCGCTCACCGCTGTCGTGGCATCATTTTGGCTGCAGCAGTAGTAGGCCAGGCTCAAATCTACATGCTCAGCACCAAAGAGTAGCCAGACACAGTTAGCAACCAGATGGTGAACATAGTGGCGTATTTAGCTAAAGAGGCAAATATTTATTTTAGAAATTGGTAGAAACCAAAATCAGAGCTAAAAGGAGAGCTTTTCCAAATGAAAGGGAATGTTGCTCCATAACTGCTGGATATGTGAATAAGCAACATTTTGCTTGTAAGTTTTCACATTAAGGTGATGTTAAAGTTGTGTTGTGGGCTTGTTTACACCAACCCCAAGTGGCAAACAAACCCGATACTGCAGGTTTAGGATTAATTCCAGTTTATTACAACTTGGGTTTGTAGAGAATTGTTGAAACCTCGGAATGCTGCAACATTGCTAAAAAGTCAGATAGGGCAAGAAACGTGCTGTTCAGTGATCAGACAGGTTTTAAACAAACAGCCAGGTTTGCTAAACTTATCTGGAACAGAAAATGGAAGAAAACAGTGAAATTATTGCCCAAACTGTTGAATAAATTCATCTCAGTTTAGAGACTTCTCGTTTCAACTGTGAACCACCGTACTTGCACGCTCTTTTCTCCAAATGAAGTGGTCCAGAGTTTACAAGCCTGTTTATCGCCCTGTCAGACCTCGTCACTGTGTTAAGATGGCCAACGCTACGAAAATACAACCAGAACTATATGCCAGCACCCCTTTACCTTGGTTTTGGCCATATCCACAATGTACTGGTCTCCCTTCACACACTCCATGACATTGAAGCCATCACGGTCCAACACCTTGGCCTGTGCGTTGCCAGAAACCACCAGGATGACATCACCAGTGTTGCTGTACTGCAGGGACGTGATCTGATGGCTGAGGACACACACACACACACACACACATATGAAGAAGTTACTTCTAATTTGCATTCATATGGTGCAGATAAGTGTCTTGGTTTGTGAGCAATTTGTGATTTTACAAGACTTCTGCACCAAAACCTTCAAAAGGGTTCCAGGAAAAAAACAATAATAGACACGTGTACACAACATCTGATGTTCATGTGATGACTGGCCTCTTTGATCTATAGCACGCAACAGACACTAACACACAACAGTAACAGTGAGTATAAAGGCATTTTAAGAAATGGAACGATTAACCCATTCTCTGGAACATATTACACACAAAACACATAAAGAAGCACGCTGAAAATAAATAAACACAACAATAAAATGTGGAACATAATAACATAATAAGGTATGCATGTAAATTATATATATATATATATATATATATATATATATATATATATATATATATATATATATATTAGGGATGCACCGAAATGAAAATTTGTGGCCGAAGCCGAAGCCGAATAAAATTTAAACGCTTGGCCGAAGGCCGAATACCGAATACCGAATAATGAATGCGGTTTTTCAAAAAAAAATTTATATTGCATAAATAGCCTTAGACATGTTTTTCAAATAAAGTAAATTTTTATTGAATATTGACATTTTTTTTAATATTCCAGTAGCCTTTGCTTTTCAAAAAAAGCACAAAGTTTTTCATTTATATTAGGTCTTTGCTGAGGCACCTCCTCGAGATAGTTTGGCTGAACATTCGTTGCAAACTGCAATTCTTTTGTCACTTTCCGACACTTTAAAATATCTCCACACTGCTGACATTTTTCCGAAGGCGCCGGGTTACGACATCACCGCGTCACTGCACGTTGGTTGATTGCGTCACCGCGTCAAAAAAAAAAAAAAAATGCGTCATTGCGTCACACGCCACTATTCGGCCTTGCTTTTAACTCATTCCACCGAAGGCCGAATGTGGCTTTTTTTTGCCATTTTCGGCCGAATATATTCGGTTACCGATTATTCGGTGCATCCCTAATATATATATATATATATATATATATAATTTACATATAAATTGAGTCATTGAGTGCTTTTCAGAATGGATATGCAATATATTTAATGTTTACACTGAATAACAAAGTAACACACACATATTCTACAATGCAGAGCACTCCATACAATGAAGAGACAAACAACTATATATGGACTACTTAACCAGAGTGAGATTAGCAATTCAGGTCAGTAGCAAATAGCATTAACACAGCAGGGGGTTGATGGGAAACAACATTTCCATACCCAGAGGAAAAAAAAGTTCCACTGCTAAAAAGAAAGTGGGGATAACACCAATGTTGTTATTAATTGTTATTATTAATCTTCAAAGGCTCACTGCATAGCACCAAATGCTAATTTCCCTCATTTTTTTAAGTCCTACTGATGAGGAAAGAGCAGCACAGCTTTCTATATGAAGCCCAGCTTGTTAGTAAACCAAGCAGGCTACCGGATTACACTGTAATCAAATTAAATGTAGCGTGAATTGCTGTAAATAAGGGAAAGCCTGCTCCAGCTCAGTCCACTGGTTCCCGAAACCAAAAAAAGAATTTGATCTTTGATGATGGCTTTAGTGGAACAGAATAAACACACGCACACACACACACACACACACAAACACATCTCAACCATCTGTTCCTGAAAGCCTCATTTTGAATGAAAAGAGAGGATGTCACATAGTTGAGATGAGGCTCAATGAAGCTCAACAACTGTGTGTGTGTGTGTGTGTGTGTGTGTGTGTGTGTGTGTGTGTGTGTGTGTGTGTGTGTGTGTGTGTGTAAGCTTTGGAACACTATGCAGTGACTGTACTAGATGTTTGCACGAAACTAATTAAGCACATGTTAAGCAACTGTGCTGAGGTGCCACGTCGCGTTTTCAGGGTTGGACTCACCACTCACAGGGCTGAAGGGATCTGAAGGCCTGCAGAGCCTGGTCCATCCCAGCAAAATCCCAGAACCGCACATCATAGTCATACCCACCCGTCACCAGACGGGCTCCAGAGGGATCTAAGGCGAGGGCTGACACCTGATGAGACAATGACCATGTTGAAAACTAGAAGACAATCTAGCCTGTGTGAGTCAGAGGCCAACCCACTGTAGACGGTTGCTTCTGCAGCTAGACATATTTGAGTGTGTAATCACACTGCCTCCTCTAAAAAAGGCAGTAAAAATAAACAGAAGGCAAATATTTCACGGTTGTTCTTGTGTAATGATCAAATTATTGAGCTCAAAAATGCTTTGCAACTGCAATGAGCACCGACTCTGGATACCAAATTGGCTCTATACTGAAGACACAGAGAACTCAAAACTATCTCCCCCCCCCTCGCTGCTTCAAAATATCATGGGAAACAGACTTGCTGCCTCTCTTATTACTACAATTCAGCACAAAGTTAAAGAACATTGGCGAAAAATATCTGATGCAGATCTCCAGGTGTTAAGCGTGTGCACAACGTAAATAAAACATGGTGTGGATTACAAGCCAATTAAGAACCACATAGACATTCTTATTCTTCTTACTGACAGAGAGCCGTTACATTTCCATAGAGCCACACACAGGGTTCTGCTATAGACGTCCTTACCGTCTTGGTGCCGTGCTGCAGAGTGATCTCATGAGTGTCGGGAATCTTCTTCACTGGATTCTAGGGCAGAAGGTTGAGATGATTATAAGGAAACGGTAAAATACTGAAGAAGGCTGAACTAGGTGTGTGGTTTTATTCCATGAATCTGTTAGACATGATATTTCATGTAATTGAAAGACTCTGGAATCACAGTCATCACCAGCAAATAACCGTCTGGAAACAGTTCCGCTGTTGGATGCAAAAGGTTGGGATCTGAACAATTTGCTCATAATCGGAGGCATTTGAGAACCAGTGAATCACCATACTGTTGAATAATGTTGTGTTTAAGATGCTGATTTGTTTCAGGTGGAAGAAACAGGAGAAGATACAACCCAATTACTGTTTCATAACATTAGATCTGAGTGGTCTCATCTTGTATGAGGTAGCACTAACCATTGAACATATTTTCTTGTGCTGCCACCTAGTGGTAAAATCACAAAAGCACCCTACAACACAAACAAAACAGTCCCCTTGGCCTTCTTCACTGAAAACATCATGTTATTAGTAACACCTGTACTTTTCCTCCTATTACCAAGATGTCCGACGTGAAAAAGGCCTATTTGAGGCAGCAGGAAGACAGATTAGTTGCTTTAAACACAACCAAACAGAACAAAATAAACTCAAGGAGACTCAGGCGGTGCACCTACAGGGAATAATCCACCCATAATGTCTACTGTTAAGTTGGGACAAGAGGAATACATTTCTTACGTACATCATCATCAATATCTTGTGCCTCCTCCTCGTCGTCGTCGTCGTCATCATCATCATCTCCATCACTGTGAGCCGTGCCGCCTGCTGGCCGTCTAAGCTCATCATCACCCTGGGCAGTAAGTTGAGGAGGCATTGGCGGCCCAATAAGCTCCGAGTCTGAGTCTGAACCACTGTCACTACTGCTCTCACTCTCCTGTTTTCTAAAAAAAAATAAAAAAAACATGATTGTCAGTTAAGGTAAACTGTAAAATAGAACAAACAGCCAAACTAAAATCCCTGTTTACCTGGAAGTAGCAGCTGCAGCCTTCTCTCTCTGAGGCTGGACTAATGACTTGACTGATTGGGAGCTTTCCCCTCCCTCCTCCATCTCATCATCCTTCTGTCGCTCTTCTACGGATGCAACAGTTACAGTAAACAGTTACACACACCCTGGTGACGGTATGAATAGCTCATTCTGTTGGTAAACCTACCTAATGTACGGTGACTTCTCTCAATGGCCGTTCGACGGGTCTGTTCAAAAATGGCATCCAGGTCAAATGTGCGGGCCTTCTTACCTGGATGGAGCAAAGACGGCTCATTGGAACAATAACTGACAGGCATTATAGGAAATAAAATAAGCAGTTTAAATCAATTAACATTTGTGCTGTACTGTACATACCAAACCCGGAGAATCCCATGACGGATGAAATGTCTCCATCACCACTCATCTTAGCCGATGCTGCAAGAAGTGGTAGGCAAATTATCTTTCATTGCATGTTTTTCATGAAAACTCTCAATGACAAATTACTTTTCACGTAAATGTTAAATAAATAAATAAATAAAATGCAGCGGTCTTTGTTGGGTTGTTTTCTTTGCAAGCAAAGCTGTTTCAACAGCAATATAATGAGTCCTGCCATACCAAATACCTGCAAACAACAATATAACAAAAACATGTCCACTGAGTTTAGACAAATTCGCGAAGTGTATGTTAGAAAACGTTAAAAGCATTAAACCTTGGCTCTTAGCTGACAATACGGAAACACTTCAGCTCGAATGACAGGAATATATTTAACACTGGTAAGAAAACCGATTCTTAAACGTTAGAATGACAGACACCTTTGCTGGACAATTAAAGCTGTAGTCAGTTAACTTTACAGTTGAGAAAATAAGGTAACAAATAAGCTAGCAAAACCAGCAACGACGTACGTTTCTTTTCATGTAACGTTACTGGCGTAAGGCTGTTAGCCGGTAAATGTCAAACTGCAAACACAGTCTAATGTTTTTGCACGTACATGTAAGTCATGCGAGATAAATAATACTACAAAGCTGTAAGACGTGTTATAGTAAAACGTTGCTACCTTCCTCCACTTTGTTGGGATCCATGTTTTCAAATGCGAAGATTACCTTTGACCTCCGGAACTTCTTTCTTCTTCTTCCTTTTTATGGCGGTTGTCAAACAACTTGCAGGCGCATTACCGCCCCCTTCTGGACTGGAGTGTGGGTCAGCGTAACCTTATTGCACTAAATTCTAAAACTAAAGCACTAAGTATTGTCCACTCTTAAGATCTGAATGCTCTTCTTTTCAAACATGGACGACATTAACTCATTTATTAACAACATATTTTAAAGAATGAACTTTTAATACTGTATCACTTTCACAATGAAACAATGACATGAAGAAGAAACAGCTTTGAAAGGCTTAAATATGTATATTTAATAGTTGGGAAAGTAAAGTCTTTACAAAACTGAATTATAAATGTAGAAAGCTTTACAAACGAATGGTAACGTACATTCTCAAGAAGAGGACATCACTGTAGATGCTAGTGCAATAAATATTCTATTACAAATCTTATATAAAAATAAAATTGATCACATCAAATATAATTTATTGTAGGTCTACTTTACCAAGAAAAATGATTAATCTGTCTTGATTGTATCTAAGTTAGAAAACATATAATACAAATAATATTCATATAATCAGACATTATCAAATAGGCACATCAAGTGTTTTCCATTAATATACCTTCTACTTCAGCCCAGTCTATTTTGCTGAGGCTGCTGCTGGCGCATTCAGAAAGGTTGTCCAGCCAGTCCATGGCTGACACACCAGCTGCAGCACCGTCATCCTGGTCACCTGACAGTCCCGCCAAAACCTGAGAACGTATCAATCAATCTATCAACAAAAACGTGTGGTGTTTTCTCAAGTGTTATTTCTTTCCATCTACAGTAGTTGCATCAAATCAGATGTATGCTAAAAGGTGATGACTGTTATTCTTACTATGTTAGACTCTTCTGGCTCCAGTAGCCTATTTAGCTCTGAGGTGGGCTCCCAAAGGTTCACTCTCTCTCCCATCCATGTCTGCTCCCTCGGGATCCCTCTCCCTACAGCGGCCCTTCTTGAGGGCCCCGTGTTTGGCCCCGTCATTCTCTGCTGTTCCTCACTAGGTTTAGTGTGGCTCTTTGTGTTTGTGAGCATGCCACGCCTGGTTACCTGAGACAGACGGTCCTTCGGCAGAGTGGTAACTAATACGAAATTCACACAACACAAACAAGTAATGGGGAATTTAGTATTATTGCTTTGACAAAAGAATGAAAGTCCATCTACAGGGCATGATCAACATTTACATATCATTTACATTTTTTTTTTTTTTTTTACAGAACACCAGTGAAGTTGAATCTCATTATGATACCTGGTCTATGTAGTCCCAGTCTCCTGCGGTGCTCCTCTGAAGGCTGTCCCAGCATCTCAGCAGTCCATGGACGAAGGTGGAGTGGAGCTTGTCCAGACTTAAGACTTCTCTTATCATCAGCAGATACACTGTTTGCCCTAAGAAGAGGATATTACCGCCATCATTAAACATCAACAGGTTTCTGTGCAAAATCTGAATGAATGACGAATGGTTTATTCTGGATCAGAGAACAATGATTCTTTAATGAGACAGGATCCTGGTCTCATTACTATTGCAGGAGATACCTGTGAGCACAACCAGCGGGTGGAGTGGAGCTGGGTCGTGTAGTTAAGGCCACTGCTGAAACGTCAGCCTGTGAAGAGGTGCGTACGGTTGGATGACTGGTGTGAAGGTCATCGGCCAAAGAACAGGCATCCCGGGTCCTCTGGTTGTATTGCTCCAGCAGCATGAACCTTTTAAATCAAATGGAAATAACGGTAACACATATGCACACGCATGCTTCTTGTGTACAGACAATGTAAACGGGTACATACTTTTCCTTTTCCTCTCTACTTCTCCAAGTGGTTGCTTGTTTCTTGTTTGCTGATTTCTGCAGGGGCAGAGCAGGCGGAGAACAATGTGGATGTCATATCTTTTAAAAGAAATAACATACAATGGAATATCAAACACATCTCACCACTTTTCCAGAGGTAGTGAAAGGTTTGTGCTCCCTCTCCCTCAGGCTCTCCCTGTGTTTTTGATAAACAGCCAGTGTTTCCCGCTGTTTCCTCCTCATCCAGATCCTCAGCTCTCTCCTCTCGTCGTCCGGAAGGACGCGTTGCTGCGACATCCAGCTACTTTGCAGCAGGTCCTGCCTGCTAGGGGGTCAGATTACGTTTCAACGTTTCAGTGAGAACTCATAATCATTTGGACAGCACTGGATTTTAGTAAGTGCTTTACCTGCTGCAGTGTGTAGTCTGTGAATGGGACAGCTCCAGGTCAGTCAGGGATAAATACCCTTCCCTCACCAACTCGTCTAAGATTTCTGCTGTGTCGGATAGCCGGGTCTGACCCAGATTCTCATCTTCCCATCTGGAGAAGGACGGGTAAAGGGAGGGGTCAAACAAAATAAAATAACAGTTTGTTAAGAGCATCCACAACAGATGTGAGTCATAACATGGTTTACAAGTGTTACTCAAACCTACATAGGAGATATTCCAGATGCTTCAGTCAGCTGATCTTTCATTTCTGCGTAACACAAACAGATGAAATAATAACTTTTAACGTACAAGAATAAAGAATCCATCAGAGGTTTTCAAAATCGATTCACAACTAAAATGCAGTGGTTTGCCACTACGCTAGCCGCTTGTTTAAGGTAGTTACTATTTTCATGAAAAGTTCAACTAAATGCATCTTTACTTGGAGGGGTGTGAAGGTAGGAAGGACCAGCATGGTGACTGTTAGAGGAAGTAGAATAACGATAAGATGGCTTCTTTTCGGAAGCCCAGGAGTCATTATGAAGCTGATTTTCTTCTTCCTCGTCACAGGAATTCGGTTGTGTCGAGGTATTCACTTGTGGATACCATGCTGGTAGTGACAGAGAATGCACAACACTTAATTCAATTAATTTAAGTTCATTCAATTAAACTTTTTTTTTGCACCTCAAGGACTTTCAATGCGATGTCATAGGTCATACCTTCCTGTGGGACAGACAGTCTGACAGTTTTTTTTACTGCCGCGGGAGTCTTCACATCAGGAGCAGAGACCGGTGTGAGCTGAATATTGTTCACCAGCTACTCAAAGAACGATAATATCACATGTATTTGTCAGCCTTTGATATAAACTTAGGTGTCATTCATAATAAATATAATGAAATAATAAAAACAAAATGTTCCTGTACCATCCTGGAGTTGGAGAAGTCCATCTCTAAATAGTCTGCAATGTCCTGCAGAGCAGCCAACTGAGCGTCCAGCTGTGACAGGCGGGAGGAGAACCAGACTGTCGGAGGTGTGGACGAGGCACTGTGAGGTACAACGCTCTGGATCTTGATGGCTTGACAGATTTCAGAGTCAAGTGGATCTACCGAGTCTTGTGGAGTGATCCTTCCTGGATCCCTATTGGGCTCAACGTGGCTGAGCGGCTCCTCTGGGATATCTAGAATGTACAGAACAACAGATATTTGGACCAAATGTTAGCGTTGTCCTTCTCCACTGATGAATTGTATTCATTCATGTGATTGATTATTGTTTCCAATATAAAGACATATACAGACCTGTGTGTGATATCCATTGGAGATCCTCTGGAACTGAGACTAAGGGCTGTGGGTCAGCAGCAGCACTTCTAATAACCGAGGTGGCAAGTACATGAAGCTGAGCAGAAGTAGGTGAAGACGGGCGGACGGGAGGAACATCTTGTGCTCCCGGGCTGAGACGGGGTGGCAAGTCCTGATGCAGGGCTTTGTTGTCTAGATCCAGGACACTTATGAAGTAGCGGCCATCCAGACCCTGAGGACAAAGTCAGATATCTATGAATTAAAAGTAACCCCTTACTAAAACGTGAGGTGAATATAAATAAAGGATGCATGCTGCATGAATTTATGGGTGCTTTTTCAGATGGAGATCAGTTTGTATGAAGTACACTACTTTCTACACATAGAACAGAAGGCATTTACTGTGTGTTGTATTCAAAACCTAATTTAAATACATGGAATGAAGGACTTATTCATCCTGCTTGTCTGCCTCTTACCAGATTCTTCTCTGGCTCTGGTGGGGTCTCCTCTGTGCCCTCGCTACTAAACTGTGTATTCCCCGAATGTTGTGCTGGATAAAAAAAAAAAACACACACGTACACAAACACATCATGTTTAACACCTCAATATGTCCATGGATGATAAAATCAGTGTGTTGTGCTTGTACCCTGGAGTATCAAATCAACTTACTTTTAGGGCTACTAGCGCTCACAGAGACGGACACAGCTTTATCCACCAGTGTGGGAGGACAAGCTAAAAGAAAGATAACCAACATGGTACACGCTCAGCATCCATGGTTTTGGAAGACATGTACTTGACATAAGAGAAAGCCAATATTAAAATGTTTTCATTGATTTAAAAAACTGTATAAAAGTTCAACAAAACGCTCACTAACCCGGGTCTGTGTTGGTGAAAGCATCGTGGCACTCTGGAGGTCTTTTACATGTGGAAGCAAAGGCATGCAGCTCAGCTGAAGTGGACACGGCCCTGTCCAATAATCTCTGACCGGTCAGCACAGCATCGAAGGACCCTGGGAGTTAAAACAACAGTATATCAGAAATGAAAGTGTCCAGTCAAGACCTACATTATACTGTAAAAGTAAGGGCCAGAGGATTATTTGCTCTGATAAAGGAGGTACATTGTGCCCTTTCAGCCACATTTATAAAAGCCTGTATTGCATTGCCAGTCATTAGTGAAATGTGTATTTGTCACTCACCAAATTGAGCAGAATTGGCAACATCCTGTCCAGGGGTGATCTCTTCAGCAACCGCAGGCTCTTCGTGTTCAGGCTGTAGCAATAATGGAAGAAATACATGATATAATTGCACTTATACATTGGTAGTAGCACAAAATACTTCTCACTAGAATGAATATTGTCCTACCTCTTGTGTAGGAATGATGGACTCATTTAGTCTGAATCTGACCTCGGTTTTTCTTGCCCTTGCGGTCTTCTCCTCTCTCCTCTTCTGCCTATAAACACACAATTAGTATAGTGGTCAAAATGATCCACTTAAAATAACAAATAATCAATAACATGAAAATGAATATGTGATTGCCTCTTGCTGGAGTTGCAGCTGGGAAGAGTGGGAGCTCTTCTAGTGCTTCCAGTAGGTGGTTCTACTCTGAGCAGCTGCAGTCGAGCGTCTTCAGCGTTCTCCTTCCCGACCACTGAACTTGTCAACTCCTCCATGGACATGAGACGGGTCATTTGGGCTGCAGGAGCGGCCTTGGGAAACTTCTGTGGCACAGACAGATATTCTTACATAAACTACAATGGAATATTTAATGACACCCACTTAAAAACAATCTTTAAATAATAGTCTTGCTTGCCATTTGTGGTCCAGAATCTAAATGTAGAAGCTTGATCATAGGTGCTTCTCCCATCGGAGCTGTGATGACAGCCGTGGGCCTGGAGGGAGGTGGTAGGGGTAGTTTGGGGAACGTGGTGTTGCTGTGTGGAACAGGCTCTAAGTGCAGCAGGCGAAGGCCCTGCATTGGTGCAGGCGTGTGAGCTGGTAGAGCCGGAGGAAAGAGGGAGTATTCTAGCTCCCCAGTTCTTTCCGATGTCTGAATCTGGGCTTGAGAAATCCTGGGAGTTGAATAACTGAGTTGTCTGTTTAGAAACAATGTGGATTGGTCATTGGTTTTCGGCTTGTGCTGATGAGGGTCTATAGTCGCAGGGTTTGCAGTGTGGAGCGCCTGGGGGCCTTGGGGATGATAGGGGGCACTCTGCTGGGGCAACGGGGGACGATGGAGCTGAAGTAACTTCAGGCCAAAGACCTGGGGAGCAGGATCACTTTGTATGCTCTCATTAGAAGGCAGGAACACAGGGCCACTGTGAATAGCATGGCTGGTGTCAGTAGTGGCCAGAAGCCCCTGTGAGGGTCGGATTAACCTTCTGCTCTCCCTAAACTGGATTTCTGGTGACACCGCCTGGATAGAGAGTGGCTGAATTTCCTGAAGGAAAAGAAGAAAAAAATGTATTCAACAGTAGTTTCACTCGGATGTAGTTATTGTTTACATAGACGCACAATATGTCACAACACAACAGAACACATGATAACTTACACCTGCACCATTAGCAGTGGAGGGTACGTTCCTGGTGGTGTGATGCTGGCTGCCTGTCGGAGACGTTTCCCCTGAGCTCTGATTGGCAGGCTGGTCTGTAACCATACATGCAGGGGCCTGACTGGACTGCAGGGTGTTGGATCTTGAACGTGGCACACGTGCTTGAGTCTGAGGTGGCACAGACATGTTGGTGTGAAGGAGTAAGGGATTTGGTGGAGGGATGAAGTTGGTAGCATGACATGATGGCGCGTTAGGGTGAGAGGTGTTCATGTCAGACTGGGCCAAAGAAGAGCTCTGCTGGGCTAGCTGCAGGTTGGAGAACGAAGCTCCCAATACCTCCATCAGGCCCATGTAGTTGATATGCTAGAATGAAGGACGACAACGCTTCAGATCAGGATCAATCTAAAGAATCAACTGAGTCCAAAGCTTATAGGTTTTATGTTCTTACCTGAACCAATCTGTATAAGTCTTCACCCAGACGTTGCCGCATTGGCAGAGTCTGATTGGGGGCTGAACCGGGTTCAGCGGGTCCACCAGCCATGGAGGTTTGTGGCTGAGGGCTCGGAGGAGCCACAGGTGTGTTGGGGAGCAGCACTCCCATTGAATCAGAGGGTTGGGCATGGATCTCTGCCTCCGGCTGGACAGTAGGAGGAGGTTGGGGCTCTGGGTGTGGGGAAGCTTGCAGGCTTTCAGCATGACTGTGACATAAACAGGAAATCAGGCAATTTCAACAACAATGTCAACAACATATCAATGTTTTCACCACAACAATGTTGATGTGGTAATAACTCAGGAGGGTCTATGTTTTATTCTATACTTTAATACTACAGTGTGGTGTTCAAGCATTTAAGGGAAGTACTATAGTTAGCATTACATAACAAGATTAGACTTAAATAATATGTAATACTGTTACCTATTTACTGGCATGTATATAGGTTGATATTATTAACTCACAGTGAGGTGGAGCTGGACATGTCTTCAGCACTTTCCGAGAACTCCAAGTCTGCAAGCTTTAAACTCTGCAAAGAACAACAACAACAGTTATTTGTGTACAATATTGATCATACATGTGAAGAATGGGGATCCAGAATGGTATTATTCACCATTTCAGGCGTGCAGATGCGTTCAGAGATGTTCCCATTGGAAACAGAGGATGACACTTCAAAGCCTTCACTGTCACTTCTTTTGCCTACAAACATGAAACACATCAATTCATATTCTCCGTTATAAGGGGCGGCATTACAGCATTTGATGATCCACTATAATGTATGCAGTCTACCTTCTTTTTCAGGCGTAACATCTAAGTCATCGAGAGATAGTTGTTGTGAACTGGATTGTCTCTGCTGAGCATCAAAGGTCAATAGATCCTGGTCATTGGGGAGAGGTGACCTGTGAAATATCAGCTCCTCTGGTTCATCTGTGGGAGAACCACTGCAGGGAAACACATAACATATAAATACAGTAGGTTTTACAGTTAAACTGAAAGGAACAATGCTCTTTTATATGAAACTGTTTGCAAGATGAAACTATGTGAAATGGTGAATCAGTAAAGAAAACAACCATAGCACATATACACACCTTTATTTTTACATATAATAAGCCATTGTAAATTTAAAAAAAAACTAAAGCACTCACATGGACGGTTCTCCTTGCTGTAGATTGTGATCAAAACCAATTATGGGAGTGTTGGCTGATCCAGGGTAGCCTGTATCAACACTGCTCTCTCTCTCCAGGTCCCTAACCGTCTCCGGTTGCAGCACAGGGGCAACAGTCCATCGTGTTTCTGGAACTTGGAGGTGGGCACTGTAGCGGTCTATCCCGAGGAGAGCAGTGTCGCCTGCGCTCCAGCAAGCTGAGGGAAGTGAGGATGGCAGGCGCCGAGGCTTTCACGCGGATCACGACTCCTTCATCAGCTGTTCTTCCGACGCCTCCTCCCCTCTCTTTCTTCTTTTTTCCATGATGTCCTAGCAGCACCCTCCTATCAGCCCAGCGTACCATCCACTCCAGCAGCCTGCCCAGCTCTGGAAACCGAGCCTCTAGTTTAGGGTCCAGGCCCTGCTGCAGTTCAATCACAGCCTCCACAGAAGCTGAGGAGCCAAATATCATGCTCTCCGAAGGCTGCGCCGTGGGAAAAATCACCTTGACTAGGGCTGGTTTCAGAACCAAAGAGCCTCCACTTCATTCTTTGCCTCTGCTGTCGGAGGCCAAACAAACCTTTTTGCTCGCCAGTTCTCAGCCCGGGAAGAGAGGTGACGGAGAGGCTGGTTCTGGATATGGGGGATTCATTCCACATGGAGGAAGTTTGCAGATCGGTTGTCGCAGCTTGTTTCATGGGCTTGTAGCAGCATCCCAGCCCTGAACACCGGCGGGTCATTGGCCCGGCGTTTTCTCGCCGGATGGTGCCCATCTCTTTGACGGCGATGAACAGTTGTGAGCACATCGAAGGTGAGAGAATGCAACTCTCTCTCCCTCAGCTGGGAGGAGAAGCCCTTCAACAAAGGAGGTTCACCGCCCGAGTCCCCTCCATCGGCACTGTCCTTTTCTAGCACATAGCTGAGGAAGAGCTCCAGGAAATTCAGATACTCTTCGTCTTCCAGCTCAAACTCCCAGGTGCCAACCACCGGTAGGGGGGGCTGCTCTTTCTGCTTGGCATCGCCTGGATGACTCTCCTCCTGAATGACACTTTCAATCTTAATAGCAGTCTTTTTTGCATGTGCTCGATCTCTTACTCTTGCTTTTTTGCCCCTGCAGAGAAGAACATAAAGCACAGAATAAGCCACAACATAGATGCACGACACCTCATAGTAATGGTAGTTCTACTCTTCTTTCCTGGCTACCTTTTCGTGGCTCCGCTCTGGATTTCAGGAGAGATAGCCTCAGATGTATTATCCACGGTGTCTCCATCGCTATACACTGGGGGAAACCCACAGTCAGTTAAGGTGCTGGTGCTCAGGCTTGTACCCAGGGAGAGTTGCTTCAACATGGCCATCCCATATTTGCTTCCCCTGTCCTCCTCCTCCTCCTCTTTCTCCCACAGATGGAGCTCAGTGCGGCCCAGGTGCCTTGTCAAACGCCCCAGATGCTTTCTCCTCTGCCTGAATTTGTCTTGAATTACAATCATCATTGATTCGTTCTCCTCCTCCTCCTCCTCCTCTTTTTCCCCCCCTAGAAGACAAACAGAATAGCATGGAGGGACATTTATAAGTATATCCCCTATATTTAGGAGATGCACGCAAAATAAGTCAATAATATTCATCCTAAAAGTCTCACTTAAAAGGAATACAAAAAGCTTTGAGGATTTTATACCAGATTAGGATATAGTGATTATAGTTAATCTAGCACTAATTTGAGAGATTACAAAGATTATTCAAATGAAGCCTCCAGTTAAGTTAAACAATGTAAAAAAACAGCATTCCTACAATTAACTGCTGTATAGAACTTCAAAGCAACTTGTTAATGAAGAGAGGCGTTCATACCCATTACATTGCATCGCCTCAGTCTCTGCAGCAGCGAATTATACTTTTCTCTCAGGGGGACTCTGACAGATTCTTCCTCTTCTGGGAAGGCTCGTACCAGGGTGTCTGCCACCTGAGAAGAAGAACAAGCAAGGATGAGAAATGCACTCAGTCAAAGTCATTCAGTTCTGCTTTGATAACCACTGGTTATGTAAGAAAAGACGGGGAGAAATCATATCACCAGAGAGAGAGGAGGAAGTTCAGACACGAGGCTCAGCAGTGTGTCCTGGAGGATCTCCTCGGCATTGAGGAAGCAAGAGAAAGGCAGGAAACGACACGCCCAGTGGAGGGCGTCAACACAGGTAGATCTCACTTCTGAACCACCAGGGATCTGAGGGTCACAAGTGCACACCGATAAATATCCAGCACAGGCGGTTTAGGGTTATTTATAAATGACCATGTCACCCAATTAAACACAAATTGAATACCTGTTCATCTCTACCACGCTGTCTTGCAGCCTGATACTTCCTGCAGGAAATGGAAAGCTGGTCCCTGACGTGAAGCATCCAGCACAGACCACACAGCTCCCTGAAACAGACTTATAGGGAAAGTATAGTTAATAAGTACAACCTGAAAGTAAGTCATTGATTATGATATGCACAAATCACTATGAGGGGCATCTTACTAATAGTTTGAATGGTGTCAGGGTCCAGGCGACCATCTTTATTAGGCCCCAGTTTGAAGAATCCACTACGGCTGATGAACTTCATCAGGCCCTCTGGGAAAGCCTTTTCTTCTTCAGCAGCTGATGGATAGGAGTACTTCTTCTTGATCTGAAAACAACATCAGATATTTTCTCTATTAGGATGAAATGCCTTTCAACTATTAAACATGATCAGTAATAGGATGGGGCAATATAAGCAAGGCAAAGCATTGCAGGACTGACAACTTTGAGATTGAGATTTTTGTAATTTCCTATGTGCACGATGAGCCAATGAAAATGTAGTCAAATGAAAAAGCTAAAAAGCCTTCAGTCCTAGGAAATACCTTATGTAATACATGTCTGGCACGGCGCAGATGGCTGATGTACCACTGGGCAGCAGGATGACAACAACGTGCAGACCTCAGAAGTAACAGTAATCTTTGGAGAACTCCAGACACTTTGTGACGTGATGCAACTTCTGCAAACTGCCCCATTGTCCCTATGGGGTCCTGTGTGTTCGGGGACGGCTGGGGGCAATAAAGAGGTGGGGAAGGCAGATAAAGTCCAGTGGGCACCAAGATAGGCAGGCAAGAACACAGGTATTTGGCTTTGTCCAGCAAGGAAGACAATGGTGATGTCATAACATCGACTCCAGCCATGACCGAAGCCTTCAGAATCTCCTGCATGGAAACTTGTAATAAGTCCCAGTCTTCTCCTTCTGCAGGGTCTAGTAAAATGAGACAAAGGGTACATTAGAATCAAAGGGTTCCATGTGTGTTGTTATAGTTGTGAGATCTCACCAACCTTTAAAGCTCTTGTCACCATCTTTATCAGCATGCTCTTGGGAGTCGGACTTATTGCCAAGGAGACACTCCAACTCAACCTCAAAAATGCTTTCTGGTTCTAAAGCTGTCGGGAGGTGGAGCTCCCTCCTCTTGAGCCTGTCGTAAAAATGTATTTGAGATGTTCATGAAAACAAACTGAACGTATTCCTTCATGATACTGTGATGTTTCCACACTCACCGAGTGAAGTCAAAGTGCTGAGTGCAGTAATTCGTATAGGCCAGGCTTAGAGAGGCTGCTGTCTTCCAGTCCCCAAGATGATACGCCAACCACACCGTCTCAGGAAGCAAACCTCCCAGCAGGAGCAGGTCCTGGGCGTAGTCGACCGTCCATACTTCAGACAGCTGCTGTTGTCGCACTGCTCTAGACACCTCCTCCTGGCATAGTGGCACTAAGCGCCCAACACTAGGGGCTGAGAAAGACATATTACCAACAGTGATATACATGGATAAATGATTGTTTAACTAACAAATAATGATGGAAACACACCCTGAAGTAGATGCAGTGGCGGCAGGATGGCCACATGGTGAGGGGGGAGGATGTAGAGGGGTTGGTTGGTGAAATAAGAGGCCATGAATCTCCCCAGAGTCTGAACCACAGCACAAGCAGCATCACTGTGAAGGTCCATCAGAAGCCACGGGGAAGGAGAAGAGTCTGCTGCGGGGCATAAAGGCAGATCTAATAACTGTCTATCAGCACAATGGGCTGAAAAAAAAATCTGCAGTAACTATGTCAAAAAATGTATCATCATGGAGCAAGTTTCTAGCACCTGTATTAATTCATTCTTAGAATTAACTTTTTCTATTCAGAAATAATTATGTATTCTTTCTGAAAACATATTTTGGTCACAAAGCCTTTATGGGGAGAGAAAGCAAACTCAAATGCCGGTATGACATAATGTGACCTTCTGAGTTCACTCAGCACTCCACAATGTATAATGTAGGAGCCATTTACAGATTTATTCCATTAACTCACACATAACCGCCCTCTAAAGAGACTTATCGACCATGGCATACCTGTTGATGCAGGTCATGTTGTCCTTCTGGTCTCCAGCCCTGTGCAGGATCAGACGGGCCATGTGGTCCCCCAACTCCTGTGCTTCTCTCAGACGGTATTGGGACAACAGACTGTACAGGAGTGCCAGGCAATGGCGTGTCTCCTTGAAGACACTACGATCTGAGTCTAACAGAAAAAAAGATGATTTTGATCATTTAATGATTTCAGACTCAATGTGATGTGTGGTGTACTTAACTGGGGAAATGTAAGTGGGGGTTTTTACTTTTGTCACTCTCCTCACAGATTTGTAACCGCCATGTATCTGCACTTTTTTGGTACGAGCCACACAGGAAGAGATCTTCACCTGGGGGACGAAATTCAGACTCTTCAAAGTCGTAGGCTATTCTTTAATATGAGCAGCAGATAAGAGTATCCATAGTCAGATCAATAGTGCTTTTGCTACAGACCTGGGTAACTCAGCAGTGCAGGACCCTCCTCCAGTCTTTCTCCTGAAGCCTGCAGAGCAGTTTGGATCTGAGACATGATGGCAGAAAGATGTTGCTGCTCCTCCTCCCAGCCATCACAGCCTTTCAAGCTTTTCATGTCCTCCACGTACTGCTGGGTGATCGTGTAGACCCACTGCCACACTCCAAACAATCTGGCCAAAAAAGAAAATCACCAATCCTGTTTGACTTTGAGACAATCTTACATTCAAGCCAAGAAATTACATGCAATGACTTGCAACTGCTTGCTCATTAAAATTGACATGTGTCCTCACACCTGCTAGATGGCCGCTGGGGAACAGGCAGTGCATGATGCACAAAACTAGATTTCCTTCCTTCTCGTCCTGCAACAGAGGCACATAGTGAGCATCTGAAGCCCAGAGCTGTTGTGGCTGGGAAGGAGATTCCTTCTCTGCAGAGGACCAGACAGTTCTCTGTTGCAGGCTGTAGGTGTGGTCAAGGGAATCGGAGACATGCTGCAAGATAAGTAGGACTGAGGATAGACTTTGAGATATTAACTGACAGTGACCAGTCTGGTGGGACTCGGGATGAGGAGTCAGCATGAGGCGTACCAGCCGTTTACTGAGCTCTACCACCAGCCCCAGGCAGCATGAACCATCTGAGTGAGTACTGTCCCAGGGAAGAAAGGACAGAAGGGCCCTGAGAAGGTGCAGAAGGCAAACCGAGGCATTATTTGTTCCTGTGTTCGTGGAGATCAAATGGAGTAAAGCAGCCAATTGCACCACGCAGTAGAGGGTATGCTTCAGCAGACGGCTTCTGTTTTCCACAGCTTTCCCTAGAGACAAGCCAAAAGCCCAAGCTGTTAACAGCTTAGTTTGGATTTTTCCAAGTTCGAGATCGAGAAGAGAAGCCTTCCTCTCCGCTTCAACAGAGTCATTTTCATAATGTGGGCTAGCAAAAAGTCCAGTGTCCCTCGTTGTGTCCGGAGCGTGGAGAGTGTCAAACATAGAGGCAAACTCCAGACGGCCTCCATCCTCCACATGAGAACCGGCAGGAGGTCCGTCAACATCAGAGTCGTCCTCAAAGAAAGTCTAGAAGGCGAAAGACAAACAGCAGGTTAAAGTCAGCTGACATAAGTGAATCATCAATCAATATTGGAACAGTCAGATAATTTAGCCTACACCAAAAGCTATACATTTCTATCTTATACTATTTGACTGACCTGTACTTTTTCAAGAAGCTCCTTGGTACCACCCAACGTCCCCTGGTCCTGCAGGAAAAGTGGCAGCGCGGATCCATCAGTCGCTGCTGAAATGACCGAGTCTGCGGTTTTGGGCCCGCATGTAATAAGGCTGCTGTCAAGATTCAGGCAAGATAGGGACTCCAACCATGACCTCACATGAGTCTGAAAATAATGAATGTGAGGAGATCATATTGTCAAGAATAGACCAGCAGAAACTACATACAAAAAGCTGAAGCTGAATAAGACCCCTGTTCCCACTTCCCTGGTTTACCACCTGTGATTTATCCAGTATCCGGCTGGCCTTCTCAAGGTCCTTGCTTGTGTCCTTTAGAAGTGTTTTCAGCATCAGGGCAGGAGAAGGCCTATCTAGCACCCTCATAACTGTGGCCATGTAGCCATCAGATACAATGAGATACAACAGCCGTGGATGCCAAGTCACAGAATACCGCTGCCTCAGGACATCTCGGACAGACAAGCTGGAGCTGGACAGAGAGGCCTCCCCTTTCCCTGCAGGTATCGGTGCCCTGGGGGGGAAAAGGATACAAAAATGGTATCACAGACTAGCCAACTATCAACTATTTTTAAGTGTTTGTTTCAGATTGTGAAGATTTGCTGCTTTTCTCTTTTTCATATGATCATAAAGTGAATATTGTTGGGATTTTGGGGTCTGTTGGTCAGACTAAACAAGACATTTGGAGATCTTTGGGTTTATGAAATAGCAACAATTTTTCAGGGTTTTCTGGCATTTTATAGGTCAAACAATGAATCAAATAATTAAGTTATCACCAGATGAATCAATAATGAAAGTAATCGTTAGTTGCTGCCCTATTATTATATATAATTAACATAACATGTTTCACATTGGATTTAAACTGCCATTCTTGGGACAATAGACAGGAGCAAGGCAATCTGACTTAGCTCTTATGATGAAAAGTAAAAGTAAAGCATTCAATAGCAGAGATGGCAAAAGACAAGAGAAGAATTTAGAATAACGAACATCAGCACAAGCAAATCTTTAACTTGTAACAAGGACTAATACATAAGATGTCTCAAATGCATACCGGTAAGTGACGAGGGGATGCAAGGGCAAGAAGTGTGCAGGCCCAAAGTCAACATTGCAACCACAGGTTGTTAGAGTGCTCAGCCCCCCAAGGCGAGCTAACATAAGAAGGGAGCCTCTCTTCAGAACACAGGCCAGGAAAAGACCGTCGGGTGACCAGCTCACACTGCCCACCCAGTATGACCTGAAGGAGAAGATACATAAAGTTTCTAAATAAATACACAGTGTATATCAAAGATATGACAGTAATTCTAATGACATATGGCATTCAGGTGAATCAACATAAATTAGTGAGTCACACACCTTCGCCAGCAATGTGTGAAAGTGTGCCTTGGCCCCCATGTTATAGGCTCAACACCAACCACAGATGTTATTCCCATTTGAATATATGGAAACCGTACCTTATGTATTTGGAGGGGATCTCCATTTTCTTACTTCCACATCCTCCGAGGCCACTTGATATCGAGACAAAATTCTGTGTGCTCACAAAGAGGACTTGTGTGGCCTGCATTCAACAAGAGGGAATATAAATATTGATTTCTGGAAGAAAAAAATAACATATAAAGATGTGAAAATGAGATACAGAGGCCAGATGTTCACCTTAGGCAGTCTCTGGTTCAGGACGATGGCTAACAGGCGGCCATCTGGGGAAATGGCTGGCATCAAGGCCCCTCTGGACTTGACTGGCTGGCAAGGCGGGGTGAGACAAGACATGGTGTATGCCTTGGTGGCCCACTGTATGCTGTATCCCACAGAACTAAAAAGACAAATGTGTTCTTTTCAGCACGGTGATACTTAATGACAGTCGTGTTCCTTAAATAGACCTGCTGACTCACCCTGCTCTCACACGGACTTCTTCCCATTGGATTTTCAGGCAGGTGATGATCAGCTTCTTCTCAGATGTGAAAACAAAGGCTGATAAGCAGGCATCACCCATAACCTAAGAGAGTTTGGAAAAGCTTAAAATAAGATATACAGCCTCTAGAAAACATACAAATGCAAAAAGATAAATGGATTGCAGTGTTAAATATGTATTTTATTCAGTATACAGACCTCGGTTTTGATGAAAATGGTGTGTTGGGATGCTTCTTTGTCTTGAGAGGAAGGCAGAACTGACTCTTCGAGGGGCTTTATATGCACCCAGTGTCCCTTGACTGTGCCATCTCGTACGCTCTTCAAATCCCTGACATCCACACACTCCCACAGGAACACTCGCCCTGTTATAGCTACCAGGAGCACACGCATGCCATCCCCAGACACCTGGAGCGACAGCCTGGTAGCATTCCCTGAGAAAACATACACACATAAATCCATGAATTCAATATGTATTACCCATTTACACCCACACACAATCTTATGCCATTGTTATATCCAGGATCAAATATGTCCCACATCTTCTAAGTCAACATATGTTACAGTCTCACAGTAAAATACACACACACACACATGTGCATAATATACCAGTACTGTGCATACCTTGAGCGGCAGTGATCATCTGAACTACTTCTGGGGCTGCTGCAGCGGTCTTCAACAGGTCTTTATCCCTGTTCCACAGAAACAGCTCTCCGGAGAGCAAAAGTCCACAAAGCCACATACCTGAAAAACAACAAGAGACATGTGATTTGTGCTCAGAGCTGACACATGTTGCTTTGAGGTTACACATTACACTCACCACTGTGGGAGGAAGCCATTGTCACCACACTGGTGAGCAGAGGGTGTAGTTTGGGAGTCCTCTTTTTGGTGCGACCGGACACCATGTTGATCTCACTGATCCGTCTGTCATCTAGCAGGAACACAGACTCCTTCTCCTGAAGAGTGACACGACACAGGTTCACAGCAATGCTCTCCAGACAACGGAGATCAACGTTTTTTTCTTGTTCTGGCTGAAATATGTCACAGTCTTCACCTTCCCAAGCCAACAGAATCGCGGCCATGGTTTCTTCCGTTTGATGCTGGATGACAAAACAACTTCCAACTTTAGCTCCATGTTTGAGAGACAGCATCGGTCCTTCCTCTTGGTCGTGCAGTCCGGAAGAGTTCATCGAGATTGCAGGATCCCTCTGGGACAAGCGAGACGACGCTGCATTACATCTAACTGTATGCTTAAGCTAACGTTAGCTGAGAAGCAACCGTTTTATGATGCGCATGTATTCTGCTACGTAGCTGGACAGAAACAGCACTCTCCAATATGAGGTAGCATCGTTATGTTTTTACACCAATCAGTGGTATTAACTGGCAATGTTATAGGGGCATGAGCCCTTTATATGAAGCTACATAGTTCGAACAAACAAAAACTGTGTTATGTTAACCATACCGTTTACTAGCATTAGCCACCTAGCATAGTGCGCGCAGCACTGATTCCGGGGAAGAAATGGCTTACCTGCGCACTTCAGTGATTAGTGATAGTCCAGTGTTTGTAGACGCAAATAACATAGTCACGGGAATGTTAATGTTACTACGCCGTTAACGTTTATATTGTAGTTTATCATGAAACATTTCGAAACTCCCTCTGTTTCAGTAGCCAGAAGAGTTTCCCATGATCCTCTTGGAGGAAGCTTCCAGCCGTTGCCGTAGGAACTAACTGCCTATTGATGTAGCCGACGTCTGGAGTGTCCACTCCCTCAGCCCCGAAACGTGAATCCTAGACATAGGACACACGTGTTTATATAATTTGCGTTATATTTTTGCGTGATGTTTAACATTCGAATGTATTTTTTTTTTCAGGGAAGTTCAGGGCAGGATATTATCAGAACATTTAGATAGTCAGAATATTGCTGCACAACCATACTTTCGCCAGCAGGTGGCACTGCTACGACATGCATTACTGTAAGTATAGCAGAGTGTTTGAGCTCACGTGAAAGCCTGCCCTGAGTAGACAGAAGAGATCACAGTGGGAGATAAATGGTGGTAGGCCGTTTGTACTTTGCCTCTGAGCCATTGCAGATATCTCCCCACAAGGTCAATACTCTCTGAGGAACATGCAGGCCTATTAACTATCTGGATGTTTGTGTGCAGTAAGTGGTCCTCTTCACTATTAACATGCTTCGGGTCGTGCGAACTCTCAAGCAATAAGGTCTCTTATTGGCTTGTTACGGAGAGTTATTAGGTTTGCCCCCCGGCCCCTGCTGGTATTTAATTACCCTTGCACTCTCTCCTTTTCATCATGATGAAGATGACAGCAGCCATTGCCAATAGGGGAAAGAGGAGACTTTCCCCAGACCTTAATTGGTTCATTTGCCTCTGCCTGCCAGGCGCAGATGGAGCTCTTTATTAGTGTCAGTGCCAGGTACATTCTGCTCTGATGAGAACCATCTTAAGAGGGAGAGCTTGACATCATGAGGACATCATGACATGGCCAAAACAGAATGATAATCAGAATGAGAGTAGTCCAAGAATCAAACCGTTAGAGCCCTACAGATTGTGTGCATTCAATATATATAAGCTTACCAATATTTTGTCATTTGCCTATGTGTATATGTTTTGGGGATTATTCACAGTTAGTCTTTACACACCCAAACATGGCACAGCCGAGGAGTATACGACAAGAACATCCAATGCAAATGCTTTTAAAAAAGAACCTTAAAACCCCAAATTGTTGTCTTTGTTTCCACACATTACTATAACAGCATATGTCCCCTGAACACTTGTAGTTTTATTTGATGCTGGAATCAAAGCCATTTTGGTTTGAATTTGCATCTCTCTTTCTGATATAGTCCACCTGTCAGGAGACAAAAAAAAAATGATTCAATTAGCATAAATTGCCGTTAGCTAATTGCATTACTAAATGGAAGTAGAACCGTATTTCCAAATGTCTCAGTTTGTTAACCACTGATTATAATACGCAAGCAGGCTAAGACTGAAACATGTCAGTAAATCCCCCAATGCCTCTTCTGCTTCAGAAAGAAAAAGAAAAAAGAAAGGAGTAAAGTACTATTACTGACTATTTGAATGTTGCCTGTTCTCTCAACAAGGCATACATATACGGTGGTTGGGTTCCTGGATAATCCTCTTGCAATCTAAACATTTACTACATGTGGATGGTAAAGATGTTTCCCCGTGTATTTTAACATAGTGGATTATAATGTTTCCATTATGCTCTGCAAGCTAACTGTGGGCTCCTATTAATTCCAACAAACTGTATGGCCATTACAACAACGTGCGATTAACTGGAGAACAGCAATCCATCTACGTCTTCAGTGTTCAATATAGGGACATTAGTTGGCATGGTAACCCCATTTGCCATCTGCAAGCCTCATTCATACTGAGAAATGACACTCAGGAAGCTGTAAAGAAACAATTCAATATTCTTTCTCACACAACAGTGGGTCAGAGCGAGTATGTCTGTATCTCTTGGTGTGCACTCAATTGTCTTTCTCGGAAAATAACAAAAAAAAAACCTGTCTTTGAAGGGTAGAATTTGCCTTGATGACTGGTTTCCATCATCGCATGTTTATCGGGGAGATTTATTCGTGTACGGAGCCCTGCAGCAATGTGTGTTAAATATTGACAAGCGGGCGTTCAAAGTCTAGTTCAGCATTTGAGGATGGAAACATGCTGAAAACAAATACATGATTGTTTGTGGAGAATTAGATGAGTCGTTCCTCCCTAATTTGACTAACGTTTTCTTGTATATTTTATAGTATTTGTGCTTGTGAATCCTTTTCCACAGATAGTTGAATTTTTGTTTTGTTTTGAGTATATTTAGGGTGTATTGTGTCTTCCCCTGTGTCTCCAAAGCAATGGTGGATAGTAGTGAGTACATTTACTGAAGTAGGCTTCAATTTTGGGGGTTATAGTTTACCTGATATTACACATTTACTCCATGAGCCTACATTCATTACACAGCCTTTGCTTGGAGAGTTACGGAACAGTCTTTAAACTCTTTTAAGAGATCAAATAATTGAATTATATTAAAATATGAATAAAGGTGCAAGCAGCCTATTAGTATATCAAAAACTGATATCCAAAAATGCACACAGTGTCAGCATTGGTTATTTATAATGATGTTAACCTGCTGATTAGAGATTCAGGGCTCAAGTTAGACCACAAACTTGCTTTTTGTTTTGGAGCTCGTCACAGCACACGTTCTTCCCCTTTAATTTTCTCCGCGAAACAGCAACGTGCTTACTTTGACGGCTCCGGCATCAGCACAGCGGCCGCCCTCCCTGCCACCCGATTGGCCGAGCCGTGGGAATATGCTTAAACACGGCCCTGATTGATTGGCCCAGAGCCGGTTTTCAACAGCGCAAGGGGGACTGTTTCCAGTCCGACATCACTCCCTGTGGCAAACACACACACACTCACACACACAGGCAGCTTGGACGCCTGCCGAGATGAGACGCAGGCAGCTGCACGGAAAACGCAGTCGGTGAAACGATATCCTCTCCGCGGGTCGGCGGACGTGTCGGGGACGCGCAGCTAACGGGCCGGCGTCATCAATGGATATTTCTCCGGAGGTTTCGCGAAATCAGTGGCGAGAGATTGCTTTTCGCGGAGGAAATACGCCTTCCGAGCCGGAGAGAGCAGCCAATCAGCCGCGGCGAGCCAAAGATAAACAAGCCTTATGATAAGACCAAACTCTGTAAGACACTCATTACCTTTCTCATCCCCAGCCTTAACGTGACGGGACTCTGTGGGTTTGTTGTACGGGCCGTGTTGCGTGTGTGACTTTGTAACTACAGCGACATAACAGCGCGAGAGCAACATTTAGGGTTCTAGAGACGCGTCGGTGCGTGTGTGTGCGTGTGTGTGCGTGTGTGTGTGTGTGTGTGTGTGTGTGATGTCAGGATTCGCCCCTGATTTGAAGACGACAGCGCTAAAGTGGTGAAAGATGCCCGCTGCGCTCTAATGGAGAGGAGCGTCTCGCCCCGACTATATATCAGTGTCCTGCTCCCGGTGAATGTGGTTATATGGGCCGAGACCGACTATAAGGTTTGTCATTTATAGTCACTATTCATGGAACACTATTTTCCTAAAAAAAAAAAAAAAAAAAAGGTGTTCAACAGTTTATTATAGCAAACAGTAGTGGAATTGATTATTTGCATAACAAATCTCCAGTTTCTAAATGTGTTTTTTTCTTTCTCCTCCCCCCTTGAAAACTGTTCTGTCGTGAGCCAAATATCCAGTTTCTAGCCTCATCCTTTTTTCTTTTCTTTTTTTCATTGGTTGGGACGAAGGCTTTGCGCGCAGTGAAAGGCGCTTTACGGGAAGTGCTTTGAAGTATATTATCGGTCATTCAGAGCTGCCTCTGAAGGTTTCCATTTCTATTGTCTGGAAGCCGGAGGTGGGATCATCGCACCTCACTGCACCGGTGGCAGCCGAGGTTGAAGGTTAGCCGCAGCAAAGAGGGGCCTATAGATTATTGGCCAGGTGTGAAATTCTACCCCGCATGCTTTTTCCTGTTTGTGCCAGCTCCTTTATTACCCAGAGAGATGGGATGTCACTGCTTCCCACCGGAGGCACAGAAGGAAAGCCTGCGAGCCCTTTTCTTTCTTTATTTGTGTGTGTTTGTGTGTGTGTGTGTGTGTGTGTGTGTGTGTGTGTTGCTGTTTTCTAAACAAAAACAATATATTTTCATTGTGAGGCATAAGAATAGGCGGATCTTTCTGTTTTATGTTTTTTTTATAAACATTCAAATTATGGCACTGTGGCTTTTGATTTACCACAATGTCATAATAAAAATGATATCCCCCCCTTTCATCATTAATGATATTGTCTTGCTTTATTCATGATAACATCTACAGTTTGGCTACTTTTCATGTCATATAATCTAGACACCACTATTTCCTACATCGCCAGTGTTAATGACATCTTGATATGTTGGCTGTTTATTTGAAATGCGCTTCGCCCCGGACCTGGAGTCGTTCAGGGGGGGGGGGGGAGGCTCGTAAATTGTGTCGTGTTATGAGCAGTCGGTGTGCAGGTATCCCATGGGGGTTTCCCTCTGATCTCGCATCACACCCCGGCAGTAATTCTGACTCCGTGAAGAGAAGGGATTTGTCATTTGGCTGCCTGCTTCCCTTTGCCTTCATCAGGAGCGAAGCTGAGCTCTGATTTATTGTGAAGTTTCCCCAGGCTCACTCAATCTCCATGCCTACCGACTCACTGAATGGAGGAAACGGCTCGCCGTGAGAGTGACCTTTTACTTGGATGACTATTACGCAGGCCAGTGCAAGGACTGATTAAGGTCATGTCTTTTTCTTTTTTTTTTTTCTGCCGTGTCATCCAAGCTTCATATTTGAGGCCGGTTAAGTGTACAGTGAGTTTCCTGTTGTGGATTAGCCTGCATGGTTAGGAGACCGCAAGATAAGACGCCCTATGACTTTGAAAAATACATGCGACCGACCTCTCTGCCCGTTTTAGAGGAATAATGTGGAAGCCTTGTTCCTCCCGTGCACCCTTTCTAATCACCTTTTTATCTGCTAAGAGATGTCATGTGTAATTACAGGCACCCTGCCATCTTTTGAAATCTGTCTAATTGGTCTTTTCACTCTAATAGGATGAAGGGGGAGTGAGACGGAGGTTAGGGGTGGGAGGTTAAGGACTGGGCCTCCGAGGTCATCGGGGAGGGGGGCAGGACCTCAAGGGTTGTTCGGAGCGCCAGTCGTTTTTTTTTTTTTTATATAATTTCGTCTACATGATGGTGCTCGGTCATTACTTCAAATTAATGATTAAGGCTGCCAAATTGCAATTGATGCATCACCATTTGCCCTAAATAGAAAGGCTTTGAGATGATGACATTTTTTAGTTGGTCCAGAGATCAAAGGGAGATTTTTTTTTTTCCTTCCCTTCGGACATTTTTGATGTTTCTGTGATGGTAGAAAGCTTATCATTAGGTTATCCACCACATTAGAGCCATACAGGGCAGCATTTTCTCTGCAGTTTCTAATGAGTTTCATGTTTGCTTGAAGATTTTTTAATGACTGGAAGGAATCGGTGACCCTTAAAAGCGTAACAGTCAAGTAAACAGCCGGAGGACGGGGCTCGGGGAAAGGAGGTCAGCGGGATTGTTTGTGTAACATGAAGCGATTTTTGTCTTCTTCTCTGGTTTGAACAGTTGATAACATTGAGAGGTTGAATGGTTCTATCCATACCTGAAGTGACCGACTTTTAATTGAAATCTGTTTAAAGAAAATCATCTTTCCACAAAACCTTAAGCCAGTTCCTTCCTTTTACCATCTGTTATCTTTGAAGTCAAGGTTTTCTAAAGGCTGGACAGCATAACCATGGCTCTCTGACAGAGTGTCTCAGTGTGCATACTGGGATAAGGATAAGATAAAGCTCTGTGTACCTCTAAGGCTACCTTGGCATTGGCCAGACTTTACCCCCATACACCGTGTTTCTTTTACCTTGGCACTGTCTGTGGGCAAGGGCAGCTTTGGGTCAGTCCAAGGCTTCCTACTCCCCACCAAGGCTGCTCACCAAGATAAGACTTAATTGTGCAGCTTTGGATTAATGGATACATTTGTTTCCAGTCTGTTTCCATATACATTTGGAATTGCTATTTTCATTAAAAAAAAAAAAAAAAATCCATATTCAAACGCTGGAGTGAAACCTATTGTCTCTTGAATATGATGTGTTGCTCAACTATACAATGTGTATCTTCACCAGCCATTTCCTCTATTAAAGCACTTTGCACAAATGAAAGCACAGAAAAATGTACGCCAACCAAAGAATGCCAGATATTCAACAAATACTTGAATCCCCAATAGTTATATAATATTGATATATTAGGTAAGTCAACCACTAATCATCATACCAATGCTACTTCGAAAGACTGTCTCGCAGAAATGGCACCACATTAACTCCGAAGTAAATGATTAATTGTTTGGCAAAACTGTAAAACCTCCTAGACAAATACTTGCTGGCAGTTGGCTGCTGGCTGCTGCTGCCACCGCTGAAATTAATGGTGCAAACTCTGATCCCAGGGAGTTGGACTGCATTTGTTTCACACCAATTGTTGCCGCTGTGTTAGACGTTAAATTCCAGCTAAAATATGGTTTGAGAATGTTAGAAAGCTTTATGTGCAAATGTAAGGGTGTTTTCTTTCTTTGCACATAGATAAAGTTTTACAACAATTGAAACCTGCAATTTAAATATTGAAGTATTATAACAATGTGACATAGAAGTTTACACATTGGACTTTGGACTGCATATAAACAAGTTTAATTTCTATATGCATCACCCTTTGCCCCATTACGCCTGCGTTTTGCTGTCGTGAGGAAATGTGTGTGAAATAGTCTGTTCTTTGTCTGTTTAGCATTTGCAGCATTAAATGCCCTCATATTGTGAAGGCTCAGTGAATTGTTGCATGGGAGAAACTGTAATGTTAATGTTTCTTTTGCGCAAACACCCGGCCATTAAGGCAGCGTGATTTACACCCGACTGAATGCTCTGGACATTTGTCTGAATATTGTCCAGCGATTGTATTAACATAAATTTTGCGTGCGCGCATAGGAAAGGCTTTTTTTTTTTTAACACCGGTGTAATACCTTTTAAGCTAATCTCAATGGAAATGAGGCCCATTGTTATCAGCCGCAGGCCTGGAGTGTTCTTGCAGCGTGGAGCGGAGTGGCCCCAGGTTGTTTGGTTTATCCTGTATGTGGACCTTTGTGTCCCTTCTTTTCTCTCTCTCCACAGAAGGAGGAGAATCTGGGTCTCTCTTATACGCCGCTCTGATACCAATTATGCAAACTATTATAGAATTTAACCAGGCCAGCTCTTATCGGCTAATCCAGAAGTAATAGATTCTATTAAAAATGTATGAGGGGTTTGGGGGGGGGGGGGTTTGGGGGGATCAGTGCGGAGGGGTGTATAGAGATGAATCCAGCAGCTGCTGCAGCGGCACTGCTGTCTAATTCTGTCTGCATGTCAGGCTACATGTCTGGTCTCCATTACTTAGGCAGGCTCCTGCAGTGCCTACCTGGAAAACAACATAAAAGCCATAAGTAATATACAATTCATTATAGAGGAGGTGGATTGTTATTCATGGCCCATGTTCATTCAAAGAGAGGTCCTGCTTCTTCTCTTCCCTAATGACCAATTGCTCTTTGTTAATCATCTATTTCCTCCTAAATTAACCTTCTTTTTTCCCCCCCTTGCCTTTGTGCTCCTTCCCTTTTGCTCTTCTGCTGTTTTCTGAGTGGAAGGAAGGGAAAACATTAGCATAGCACTCACATGCTAATCCACCCAGAGAGTGAAAAGGGTGCTTGTCTTAGACCTTTTTCATTATCATCTAATTATTAACCGAGGATTCTGAGAACTGCTAACAGGAGCCGAGATGGTAGCGGGAGGGAGGGAGGGGTGTGTGTATGTGTGTGAATGTGGCAGGGCGCGAGTGTGTGTAGAGCTAGTGTGTATCTTTTTTTTTTTTCCCGTGCATTTCATGTTTGTTTAAAGGGAGGCTCTCTTTGCAATTTGCTTCTATCTTCAGTGTGACCTTTGATGTTGCGCAAACTCATAAAGACCCCAGAAGGTCAGACAGATGCTCTTGTCTGAGTCCCTGTATAATTTAGGGACTGTTTTTCTCCTGCTTTGATGGATTTTCTTGTGCTGCCACTTTGGACAACCAAACAGGTAAAAAAAACAGGCATTGTAGTGTATTTTTTTTCATGCATTGCCAGCTTCATTATCTCAAAAATATGAGCCACATAGTCTAGAATGACTGGAGCAACTTCTTACAGGATAAATATAACAGTGTTGATAACAGTACATTGATGGTACCGTGCATAATAACTAGCTGAAGGATACCGTTTTTGTCAAACAGATGTCATTCAAATTCAGTTAACATTTAAGGCATCAGCTATCTGCCTGTTTAACCAAAGCAGCCATTATAAAAGTCCATCACTGCCCTCATGGCTCTTCAGTTGACCTCGTCTCTCACAAAGCTAACTTTACTTTACTGAACTTTACAAAGGACAGTGGGGGAAAAAATGCATTTTTGCATCCTGACATATAGGGAGGAAGCTGAAAAAAGACCATCCATAAGGGACGGTTAGCTGGACCGCAAAGCACGTGGTCTTTATCTCCCTGGCAGACCCTCAGTGGACCGCATCACGCTGCTTATCAGCCCGGATGTCGCCCGAGAGTGGAGACGATTGGACGTCCTCGAAGATTATACTTTGTGCTCTTTTTTCTCCTTATTAAAGTCTTTGAATACGTGAACTTGCGAAACACGGCAATTGGGGGAAAAAAAGGAAATGTGTGTGAAACAATAGTTTCATAACCTCCACCTCAATGTCACAAAGTGCTGATTGGAAAGCTTATTGAAGAATGGAAGCGGATAACATTACTATTATGTTAATGACAAAGATTCCTGACCTCGTTTGTGAAGGTTGAGTTGAGCTATGCTGCATACGGACATTTTTAAGATTGCTGACTTTGCAGTTGCCATGTCCCTAATTTCTGTGTTATTGCAGCCAATGGGGAGATGTCCTAATATGACATTGTACGAAAGTGCAAGGCCAGGAACTTTTTTTGTGGCGCAGAGGGCTGGAGAATTGATATTGCTCGATAACTTAGTCCCACATATGCATTCTGGGATCCCACTGATCTCGTTTTTCTCTTCCCTTTCTTCGGGTAATTGTAATTTATTTAAGAGTTGGAAAGCAATTTTAAGCTAAAGTTTTCACAAAATCCCTTTAAATCTAAAATTTACATAGCAGGATGAAAGAACCCATCATTACTTGCACTTTATGCATCATTTCCAGCTCCTTTTTCCCCTGCTTTCAGGGGAAGTTTCTTATTCTTTAAGTCACCGCTGGCTTCTCTCTGAATTATAATGCCCACCTTGATGTATTTTATTCCAGCAGCAAATTATGGGAGTAATGGATGGTATTACAGTTCATGTCTCATTTTCTGCTCATGAAGGGATTTCCCTGGAGAAACCTTTTTTCTCCCTTATGCTCCTGCATCTTTTTGGCACCTCCCTCTTGACAAATGTGTGGTAATGGAAGGGTTGTTGTGGAATTGCCATTATTTTCTAAATGGAATCTGACCACGACGGGGCTTTTTAGCTCTTCAGATGTGTGTGCTCAGATGAGACAGGTTGCACTGAGCAGTTTGAAGTGGGCTTGTCACCGAGGGACAGATGTTGAGTGGAGGAGGGGTGCCGTACATGGGGAAGGGAGAGGAGCGAGGGAATCTTCTTCTTTTTTTTTTTTTTTTTTCCGTGGGCACACGAGTAAAATGAAAGCCACTCGGTCTCTTCTTCCTTTTTGAGGTGAAGGTAATCGTGTTTCTGCAGCTCGTCACTGAACACTCTGTTCTGTGGTTGACTCGCTGGAGCCGGCCTCTGGACCCCGAGGGAGAAATGAAAGCAAAAATCCAAAAAGAACCTTAAAAGCAAACAAGAAAAAGAGGCCATCTGACAGATGTATGCTGCAGGCTTGTATTGGTCTCGTTGGGGACTCCTGCATTGTAATGAAAATACCCTCTCTTTCCATCTGTATTTTGGACTTATTAATTATTAATAACCTGCAAGTCTGTGATTTCTTGTTGATCGTCTATCTAAAAGGCTGATTCATATAGACAAAGTGTTTTATGCCCGGGGTTTTGTTTTGCAGTGCTAGCATTCAGACTTGATGACTCTGTCACATAATCAAACAGAATGTCAAATGCGATTATCACTGAAATATTCCCTCAATGCCTGCGCTTTATCTCCGCAATGATTGCTGCAATCAGCACATCTGTGGCGAGGCGCTTTCTCTGTCAGACACAGCCACTCATTTCCTCTGACAATACTTAACTCCGTAAACAGCGATGTCTATCTGAGGGAGTAAGCTGCTTCTGGCTTCCTCTGCTGATCGATACAGCTATACATTTATAGAAGAATAAGCCCAGGTCTCAGGGCTGGATAGGAATTGAAACACGCTGTCAGAAGGTTAGAGAAATGCCTGTAAGTGATCTGTGTGATCTGCAACCGACAGAACAAGGTTGATGAGAGGAAGGAGCCGTCGTAATGATGAAGAGTCCTCGTCATTAAGTGATATTACTTCTTTGAATTCACAGACTCGGCAGCTCAAAGAGGGGCTCGGGAATTTTAATTTTGTAAAATTACTCAATTGGTGAGTTTCAAAGATGGAAGCTGAAGTAGCTGAATGTGATTAATATATATATATATATATATATATATATATATATATATATATGTATATATAATAAGAGGAGATGGGGTTTAGTTCCCGAGCAGCAAGCTTTGCCGTTTTCTAACAACATCTAACAGATTTTTGAATGTATTATGTATATTTTGATGTCTTTCCAAACTGAAGTTGGCATCTACTTCCTATCCAGTGACCTAAAAATGACAATCTAATCACAGTAATGTTTTAAAATCAAAAGATGAACAAAAGACCTGTGCAGGATCAATTAATCCAGACTGAGGTTTTTGTGAACATCGCTCTATAGATGTCAATCTCCACCACTTTGGTCCAGACTGCAAACCTCAACAACTATTAGATTTATTGCTATGACATTTGGCATTGGCATTCATGCTCCCCAGAGGATGAAGCCTACTGAGTTTACCTCGAGTGCCGCCACAAAGTTGACATGTGTTATTTTGATCGATTGCCTTGTTGATACTGACATTTCTTCACAAAATCACCTACCTGGAAGAATAATGAGCTGTACTTTGTGTTCTGAATGCACTAATTATCTCATGATGAACGTGGTTCAAGTATGCATGCTCAACAGCATTGCCATTGTGAGCCTGTTAGCATTTAGCTCAAAGCACCTCTGACCTACAACTTCCCAGAGCTGCTGTTAATTGTATTGGCTTATCGAGTTCAAACCTGTTTTTCTCCCCCTTCATTCCAGCAGGTGAACCCCGGCTGTGTGCAGCCCTAGATAACTATCATGCTGGCCTGTATCCAGAGACGGCAGAACCTGTCGTCGCAGAATCTGGCCTGCACACCCAAAAGCCTTGATGTCCCACCACCGCCATTACTGCTGTCAGTACCCCCGCTGCAGCCGTACCCACACAAAGGTGAGTTCTGGGAGCTACTTGTGTTCCTGAGGTACTTTTAAAATCACTCGTCCACGTCGAGCACGGTTGACTTTTTAGCGGCACTGGAAATCTCAAAGAATATGCCTCTTGATGAGGCCCGTTAATTGGGCTACTAATCAGCGTGCTCTCGCTTGGCGCATATGCACGCGGGTCAAAGTGGACTCGGGAAATGACAGAGTTAATCAACTGGCATACAGGGTTACTAATGATGTTCACATTTTGTGCTCCATGTCTGTGTCGTTTGACCTTCATCGTGACTGATTATGCCGCTGTCACTGAAAGGTCGAGTGGGTGTCTCCACCTAACCCGGGCTGACAGCTGTGATTAGATTTCTTTCAATTAATTGATTGAATGTGACTTGTTTGCGGATGTAGTTTGTGGCCTTCTTTACGTAGGTTGCTCTATCGCCATATTATTCCTACAGGGGTCTGAATTGTCTTTTTTCTTCGTGGACCTGCAGTCTAGATTCACATAATGAGATCTCAGCGCCACCAATGTTATTTCTGCTGTGGTTTTCCTTTTCCCAATTGCGTTAAAAAAATTTGCTGATGCCTTTATACTTCCATGCCGGCTCTGGTTGGAAGCTATATTGAAGATCTATAACGACTTCCAGCGCTGTGTGCATTGCAGCCTCGTGAATGTACTTAGCCATGAAACATCTCGATTGATTCGCTCCTTGAAAAAAATGTTCTTAATAGTGTAAGTGATGCAGTGTGTTGTGTTACTGTTTGAGTAGTTAATGTGTTTTGTGTCGGATCATATCGCCAGTAAAGCTTTTTGTCCCAGGACATCTTCTGTCATTCGTCGTGAAATGTAATCTTCCATTAGATATCTGTTACAAGGTGAATGTGTGCTTGTTGTGGAAGTTTCAGACGACCCTGTAACGATCAGACGCCTGCATACGGTATACACACAGGTGTTTCCGCTTATTCTGGGTAAGACCTTTACTTATGGTCACCTGACTCCACATTCTTAAAAAGAGGGAGTCAGCGATTCTGTCAAGACATTGTTGATGTTTGAACCCAACACCCAAACAAACACCAAATATTTTGTTTAGCCAGGGGCCACAAGACGAACAACACAATCTAGAGGTCACTGACTATACAGAGTGTAGTCATAATGACAGACCATGCAGTTAATTGACAAAAAACATGGGTTGTGTTTTGCATTACTTCTCCCTACGTATAAATACTAGCATACAACTGTACTCATATTTGAAATCTCTTACGCTCCTCTTTTGTCTTTTTTTTTTGTTGCTATTAAATATTAATTGGGAATCAATGGAGCGCTTGTCTACTAAATGCTGGAACAGAAGGGCCTAGTTTGCCTCGGGCAGAACCAGGGGTTCATCTCTCATCCTGTTTACCTGCGGGGCCCTTATTGAGTTTTATGTACTGCGACTGTGCCCGCCCTCCAGCTTCGGCCCTGACATTTCAAGCACGACCGCAGGGGAATAGCCTGCCGATGGGAGCTCAGTGTGTGTGGCCCGGGCTTCTTCATTAAACGAGTCACTGTTGGATTGCGTTAAATCGGGACGCTCTTTAGTCGCCGCTGAGCTCCTGAATGCCATTTCCATTTTTAGCTATCAATAAATGGGAAGGCAGAGGACATGAAAGCTCTCAGCCGCACTAACCCACGTGAAAGATTTCTGGGAATGCAGCGTTAGGAATTATGTATTGAGAGTGAATGTTCTCGCCTCCGCTATCTGAGCTTGAAAGCAGGGGGTTGTAAATGCGTTTTTTTTTTTTCCCACGCTGCCAGCCCCTGCACTTGGGCTCGGCTCTGAGAGGGTAAAGTTTGCCCAAGCTGGGCCAAGCGGCACAGAAACAAATGAGGAGTGACACTGGTGCAAAGGAGCATTCGCCTGAGCCGCCTCGAGCACACATAACTAAATGTTCAACCCCACAGTTACTCTGTTCTTTGAGCACCCTTCATGTCGAGATCACTGACATGGAAAGAGGGAGGCTTGTGATTTCCGCGTGTTTACGGAGGAAGTTTGCGACGAGAGAGTGTGAGTGGGATTTAAAGAGCATATGTCGCCCGCACGTCCCGCGACGGCTTTTTTCCGCTTCACCCATCTCAATCCTAATGGTCCTCTGGGTTGCTAGGTTGAGTAAACCACATGGAGTCATTAACTGGCATCCTTCTTTTAACCCCATGGGAGATGAATATTGATGCATCGTTATATAAGTCCATAGACATATAATACTGCTGATACTGCAGCTTAGTAGTGATAACAGTTATTGAACCTCTATTAATCCATATTTTTAAATCAACATAGAGTCCAACGGCTCTAATGTATAAGGGGTCATTCAGTGACGAACCCAGAGAAACAGCATTAACACATTATATGGTTCACAAATGGTGACAAATCAGAGTTGGGTAACAAAACATGGTGTAATAGTGCCAAATTCATCTAAATTTGATTATTAAACTGCAGTTTGTATTCGCCGTTTTCTGTGTTTGTTTGATGTTTCTCATCAAAATGCACTCTGGGAGTAGTAGTTCACTAAGCCTTATACATTTATATACGTAGTTTTGTACTTTTTCATCAAAAGAACAGATACAGCTTCTCATCTTTTATTGTGATTATCCAACCAGGGGAGCAGGAGGACGTCCACTTAAACTGTAGAAGCGCTTCAGCGATGACTCACCTTAAATGGCTCTATGGCTCAAACATCGCCTACTGCAGCTGTAAACTGTATTGACTGAATGTTTGAAATGCAAATGAAAGATGAAAATGTTCTAAAAATAATCAACGATATAATTAGAATTTATTGATATATATTAGGCCAACTAAATAAACATGTGTTTGTTTGTGGCCTGAATTGAGAGGGAAAAGATAGCAGCTGCTAGTTTTGATGTTATTACTGCATCTAATCAGCAGATAGTCAATTGCTGAAGCTCATCTCAAAGAGATGAATGAAGTCAGGGCCAATTAATTACATGGTTCTAATGACTGGGCTTATTGGGCCAACTGGGTGCACGGAGGGGGTTGCCATGGCGATAGAGATGTTTTTAAATACGTTGGGAACGTGCTGTGCTCAGCCCCCTGGTTATTAAGGTAGGCTAGAGTATTTTAAATATCAGGATTATTGGTGTGGTAAATACGTATTGGTTCCTGCTGAGAAGCCCTGTTCTGTAATTAACTGCCTGTTTTCGCCGCCGCGTTCCTGCTGAGGATTAGACGCTCATAAACACGTTATCTCACCAAAGTGTTTCCCAATAAGTCGTCAGCATAACAATCAGCGACCTGTGGGATTTTTTTTTCTGCTGGCTGTTCAGCCAACATGTATGGATATTAACGAGTTTTGTTTCGTCTCATGTGGGAATCATACATAGTGGTCATTCTAATGGCTCTCTTATAGGCCCTCCGGGCGTGGAAGCCGTGGTTTCTGAGAACGCAAAGAGCATGTCCCACTGCCTTTTTTTTTTCCAGCCCTGCCTCTGGGGCTTGTTTAGCCCATAAATTAGTGATTAACTCAAACTGCTCTGAAACAATGAGGTCTCCTCTTTAATATGGGGGGGTGGCTTCAAGTGTGACCACGGGAAAAAGATTAGCCAGTTTAAAGTGGCAGTAAGCATTGAGTGGGATCGTATGGGGGTGGAATCTGGGGGGTTATGAAAGACCATATAGATACCACGGTTTGGTAAGGACCCAATGTTTTATCCCTCCAGAGTATTTCCATCCTAATATTTATATAAAACACAAATCCACATCGCACAAACATCATAAATCAGGCCTGGTGGTGATTGAGGGCTTATAATTGCGCCCCCCAACCCCCAACTGTGCATGTCCCCTGCATGGAAAGAGGAAATCAGGATTAGGTGTTTCCTGTGAAAGTGTGCCAGTTTCACTCAGCATGGTGCCACAACACTTGAGCAGCATGTTTAATGTGCGGCGCCCGTTCCAACCAAGGAAACATGGGAGCCTGAATGGCGGGGCCATTTAAATCATCGGAGGGTCGTGGATGCAACATCCGTCAGTGTTATTATGCAGATGTTTGAGGGAAAAGAAAAATACAAGCAGTTTTTTAATCCTACATAACCTACTTCATTCAAAAAAGCAAGTGGGGGTGGGAATATTAAAGGTCAGAGAATTTGAATTTGTAAGCACTGCTTTATGCTCCCAGGCGAGGCTGCTCGGGGAAAAGTGGCTGCTGTTATTTTCTGGAGCGTTTTTACTGCAGTTCCAAATGCCTGGGATATAAAAGAGCCAAATGGCAGACTAAATGTAATTATTGCAGCCTAATAATACATAAGATGCTTGTTTGCTTGCTCGTTCTAAGGATAAAGGTGAGCTGGGAGTGACGAATGCACACGTTTATTTTTTTAAATACCCCGCAATTAAGCTCTTTGGACACCTGCACAGAACCATAGAAGCGAGACTTAAGTACCTGTCGTCAATTATCGCGTTCACGCGTCTGCAGTGCGCCTTCATGTAGAGAGTTTTGGCGAGGCAGCCGCCGCTACACGAGAGAACTTCAGCTCTCCCAGTAAAAGATTGTAATTAATGAACCACACATTTTAGACACTGCTTGACTTCGGGTGTGTTTTTGCAGGAAGCTCAAGCGAAGGGAGTGAATATTGTGAAGAATGACTTCAAGATGTACTTTTACTACCGCCGCCACATGCTTTGGGAAAGCCACCGCTTTCCCAAGCACATGCTGTGCTCAGTTTACAGCCATTTAGCACCACTGATTGGTATTAAAGTCCTCGAGATTGAAACAATTACCTACGGTTGTAATTTAGAGCAGCTTTAATGCTGGCCGTGTTGTTTCTGATCTCCATTTTAGCCTCACGTGGCTTCGCTTCTGTTCAGGACCAGCTTAAGTGATCCCTTTTCTTTTTATATACGCATATGTCACAGTCGTGGTCCTCAGATGATAACTATGTGAATGCAGAGTGGGGAAAGGCCTGTTTGCTAATTAGGTTTTCACAGTGCCACATGAAGGCAGCCACAGTGGGAAGTGCAGCTGTGTCTCCACCAGCTCTGACAGGGCTGTAATCTCTGGACTAACTATATCAGACACCCTGTGAAGATGTGTTAGCATTCAGAGTGAAGTGTTTATGGAACAGCGAGCCGCTCGTAGCGCGTGGAGGGCTCTGAGCCGACATTTTAACTCAACAGGAAAACGCGAAAATGCTTGTTTTTCGCTAAATTATCCATCTCTGGTAATTGAGCAGTTTTATCCCAGGCAGAAAATAGATTTGTTCAGTGATGTCAATGGCGGTGTGCGTCAGATGTATGATCATATATAAACGTGTCATCGCTTGTCATCATCTAAGCTCCTTTCGGGTGGATACGAACCTCTCCTACATTTCATTTATGGTCATGAATATTCAGCTTTTAGCCAAAGGCACAAAGCATTATTGCAGCTGTTTCTCCCCCCCAGTTACCTCTTTCTCACATCTTCATGTAGCATACAGTTTGAACACCTCGCCAACATCCCAAAACGCCGTGGTTTTCTATAACAGCACTACACTGTGATACATAATAAGCAGTGTTTTTGCTTTGTTGTATTTTCTCTGTAGAATTCATTCATGCTGCTGGCACCATGGCGCTGTCCCTCCAGCTCCGCTGGGAGATTACTGGATGGATTGAACACTCCACCTTACCTCTTTTCCTCCATTTTAAACACCCAATTTCTTTCTTTCATGAGATGGATCTTTTAGATTGAATCATTTTCACAGTCGGGAGGCTCACTGTAGGCCTGAAATGAAATGAACTCCCAAATCAATTTCAAATGGGAACAACAAGTGAGCTCTCCCCCTGCATAGCTGGAATTGGTTTTGTTATTGAAATGAAATGAAGTGTTTTGGTTGTGTGTTTTTTTCTTCTCCCTTCACCCCCCACCTCCACCTTTTTATTGCAGATTACAGACTTGTTCTTTTGCCTGCTATGATTTCCATCGATCTAGGTTAATTTCAGCACCTTTTTCTTTTTATGTCAGTAATTCCATAAAAGTGTCACTCTGAAAGGTGGTGGTAATTTCTACCCGGTGATTTATTGTTTTTAAATGGGGCGCCTTTTCCACCTTTCCTTTGTCGCTAGGAGTTAAGCAGCCATGAAATTGCCAGAATAATAGTGTTTAAATCCAATCTTAGTTTGTCCCGTCAGCTTTCCCCTCACACAATTCAATCAGAGGTGCTTGCTCTTTTTTTCCCGTGTGCATTTCCATGGACTTTTTTCTCCTCAGTTTAGGCTCCAAGCTTTTACAGTACAATCAGTTCACGTTCATAAAAGCATAAAGTGGAACAAAATGTCATCGGCAGAAAGTGAACTGGCGACGCTTGAGTGATTTTAAAGTCAGAGAGTTAGGAACAACTAAAAATGCGGCGTGGATCAGGAGAATTTTAGCATTTCAGCAAATTCCTGAAATAAATCATCAAAGAAATGACTAACTATGCCTATGCTAAGGGCATCAAACATATTTAATATACCATGTTTGGATTTTTTCTCTTGTTGCACTACACTCAGCTTCCTCTTGGCTCCTCCTACTTTGGTTTAAAGGCTAAATGTGATCAGATAATCTGATTGCAGCCACTTCAGCTAAATTTGCCAATTCCCATCTTTTGACTTCCCAGTGTAAAACTCATTTTGGTTTGAAGTAAGTGAATTCATTTCATTAAGAACTGATCAAACAGTGCTGGAGGTGTTTCTCCTCCTTAAAATCAGTTTATACCACATGTCTGCCATTATTCCTTAAAACAGGTTGGAGGTAGAAAGGAATAAACCAACATAAAGAAGACAAGATGCCTCTGGGCTGCTGGTAGACTAATCACTTGTTTTTGTCTCCTCAGGCGGGCCAGCCTCCATGATTTCTCGGTACCCTTCTCCTGCAGAGTTGGATGCTTTTGCCCAGAGGACCGCCAACAGCCCGCTGTCCATCAAAATCTTTCCATCCGACGTCCGGGTGCCGCAACATAAACTGCTTAACAAAACCGTCAACGGCTTAGACACCACAGGCCAACGCCACAGCCCCCATTCACACCCGTGCTCAGGAGGCCACCAGGGTCTGTTGGCCGTCATCAAATCCTCCGCGGGTGGCAAAGGTGTGGTGAAGAACTCGGAGGGCCGGAGGACTAAACACGCAAACAGCCAGACTTCTGTGGCGCCGTATAATAATCCTCTGAATAACGGCTACACAGTCAGACACGGGCACAAGGCCTATCATATAAGCTCATGTAAGCCCCACGATGTTCCCATCGAGACACTTTGTTCTAGCGCAGGGATGGCCTCCAGAGATCAGAGCCTGGCCCCCCAGTCGGAGCTGGCCGAGGTTCAAAGCCTGATGAGGCAGATGAGCAGAGTCCCCCACAGCCAGGCCCTGCAGCTGGGGGGAGAAGCCCGAGCCAGCCCCTCTCTGCAGGCTGTGGCCGCGGTGGCACACTCAGACTCAGACTTTGTCCTGGGAGTGCCGCCCCAGAGCAGCCTGGCATTTACGGGGGCAGTGCTCCCCACGCAGAGTGCAGACATAGCCAAAGCCGGGTACCTGGAGAAGGGGGACTATGCCGCGTGGCAGCATAAGCATCACATTCAGCTGCAGCAGCAGAGCTATCAGCAGGGAGCGGTGAGGATGTACGGCGTGAGTCACGGTGCTCAGAGGCACAGGGAGACCGGGGTCGGCCAGTCTCCCGAGAGCTGCCTCCCTCTGCCGTGCTCCTCGCAGCTGTCGTACAGGCCACATCCCGGCAGCGTGGGCGCTGGGCAGGAGCGAGCAGGCGGCTCCTCTCTGAACCGCGGCGCCATGCAGGGGGAGTTCTCCGTCGGACAGTACTTCGCTCCGCTCTGGGACGGCGTCACCCCTAACGGCGACTGTTATACTTCTCAGGTGCTGGCAACGGGTACATGTGCAGCCAGGCCTCGAGACCTGGGGCTCCCCCAACCTCATCCCCACCCCCACCTCCACCCAAACCGCCATCAACACCTCCACCCGCAACTGCTCCCTCCTCACACCCAGGCCTACAGCACAGACCCAAACCTCTGTTGTGGGCTGCCTACCTCCAGCCTGTGCCACGCTGCAGCACTTAGCAGCAGTCTGCAGTCTCTGGAGTGCCTCATCAGTGAGATCCACCCTCCCTGCATCAAAGAGCGCATGCTGGGCCGCGGCTACGACGCCGTGGGGATGCCTCAGCTACTGGAGCACCACCAGCAAACCCACATCCAGCTCCCCGTCTACAGATGAGACGCGTCGCCACACAGCGGGACACACAGGAGTGACGAGCCTTTTGTAGACAATGGAAGTGTGTCAGATTTGACATCTAGGAATATGAGACATGCCTTTTTAGTTTGTGCATGTGCTGTGTTTTTTTTTTAGAAGGTCCCGGAAAAAAAGGTGAACGATAATCATGACTTAAGATACAGGTTTATCTTATGGACTTCTGGTGTTTTATTTTTATATCTTAAATGGCCATCACGTATGCCCTGCTGTTCATTTAGTACTGATGCTGAGCACCTCATCACCCCCCCATCACATTTGAACATGAACTGTATGTTTTGCAGGTGATTCCCCTATAGGCCGATATGAAAGTGGAAACTTAGTGAGCTGAATTAATCGTTTGCACCCTTCTGACAACATTTACTTGAATCTGGGAAGGACCGTATTTTGTGAATATATTGTATATTTTTCCCCAAAAAATGGCTTCTTATGTGAACATTCCTTAATTATTAACTGAACTTTAGGTTGTCTGCTGCTTCATTGTTGTTTTAATCCACTTTTGGATGCAAAGGTCCTGGCCGCTGTATGGGGAAACATTTCCATCATTTGTATACAAATGTGAATAGATTTTGTTTTTTTGTTATATGCATCCATAGAGATCCTTTATGTAATTTAACAGCTTGATTGATTTAACGTAGTCATGCTCAGCACAATGTATTAGGACTGTTGAATATCAGCACTGTGGCAATCCAGGCCAAGCAAGATGTGCCCTTTCGGTTGCATGTTTTTGTTTTAAGAGGTTGCTACGACGTTTTTCTTGAATGAAATGATCTCTGGATGGTTATGACACTGTTATACAACACCTGGGTATGAACACGAGTGCCACGTTGGAGAGCAGGACACCTTAATCATTTACAGTATCTTCTTTGTAGGGCTATATTCTATCTGATGGTGTGAGATGTATGACTGAGTAGTTCTCTGTGTGGCTGCACCGGTTACGTAATACTATTTATTTATGTCAGACTGTTGAGTTATATGGCAAACTCTCTCTATAATTATAAAGTGCAATTATTATATATGAACATGTGAGCGCTCTCCATGAAGTATGTCGTTGAAATAACTACATTTTGCAATGTACGACCCCCCCAATCCCTCAACCCCTCTTTTTTGCATCTTCTTAATAAGGATTGTCAAGTAAATGAAATTTTTCTAAACCCAGCACATAGTTTGTGTTATTACGTATTCATCTGCCAGCCATGCAGCTGAGAAGACGGTTTTATTATATTCATGAATGATAAACTAGTTGTGGAAAGATGCAACCTGTTTTTTCCTGGTTTTATTGCAAAGGGATTTAAGGCTTAGCCACCTGGCAAGTCTCTTTTTTTCCCAGTCACAGATTTCATTTTTATAAAGATCTATCTTTTCGCTGGAGGATCTCATGTTTATAATGTGATGTAAATCAATCCTTAGCTGAAAGATATTGGACTGGTTCCCCTCGAAGCGCTAATTTTGTTATCGCAGTGAATTATGTTAGTCTAGATGGATGGCCGACATTTGAGGCAGAAGCCATTGAATACTTCAAAACACATGTGAAAATGAAAATGTACAGGCACACGCCTTATCTCATAATACATCTGTTTGAGGAAAAAGAAAATATATTGTTCACATTATGTAGAAATGGCCTTGCTGGTACCCAGTTATTAAATTGCTAATCTTAGATGGCGGCGTGCCTGCCTGCACCTCTTATTTAGCTTCATCTGTCTTCCTAAATTGGATGCTATAGCAGTAATGCGGTTTAGGCCAAGAGAGACATAAATGCACGCCCATTTTAAGTCCTCCATTACAGAAACAAATAAGCTGGATGCTGTGAATAATGGCTTTAGAAGCACTGCTGGGAATAAATCTGCAACATCCAATTGATGACCTCATTGCAGATAACAAATATTTCAGAGTTTAAGGTCAGTGGCTTTGTCATTGAGGCATTGTTGTAAATGATTTGCAGTCTTTGGCCCATTGTCTCCTGGCTTTGCTTGGAGCTTTTTCCATCCTATCTGTCAGCGGGGACAGGCCAGGCCGCTGTGCTGATAAACCTACAGGATTACAGACGTGCTCCTTTTGCTCGAGCTCAGAGACGATTAGCTCAGGCTCCTCTGGGAAGGAACCAGAGCCACTCCGGCCTCCGGGACCCACTTCAGATAAGTAAGACTGGGAAAGGGTTAGGTGATCAGGGCGAATAGGAGACATGAATGAGAGTGAGACGGGGTTTTCCTATGATTTTCTCTGCTGATGTTTGAGAAAACCAGCGATCAAAATCAACTGTGTTAACAGTCTCTTCAACAATCTGACCAAATCAAATTGTGGTACAGAAGAGCATCAGAAAATGCACAATCACGCTCATGCAAAATTATATTGTTCAGGGTAATTGGAACTGTATCTACATTGCTTATAATGTATGATTTGTTATCAGTGAAAATAAAAAATATTTCAAGCAGTAGCTTCCAACACAAATGTGCTTAAAAGACCAAAACTAAGCAAATATCGCCACCTAGAGTAAGATTCTTGAAATGCAGGTGTGATTTTTCTTAAGAAGTCATTCAACTCAGTAGTAACACTTTTTGTTTTATTTTGAGTCATAAATTAACATATTTTGGTAAAAACACATTTGATCATTGTTTATAATAAAGACACACACAGGTATAGTAGTATTAATACAGAAAATGCAGATATAATTATTAAGCTATTAATAAATGTGCACATGATGTGCCCTATGCTGACAGGAAATATCTTGTCGATAATGTGCTTATATGTCAGTTGAGTGAAATGGCTACAGAATACATATAAAGACTGGACCCCGCCTTCCGACTCAACAGACTCCACGCAGGTTTAAGCATACATTCGAAGAATAAGGCCGACTCTGCTAACATTCACTTTGTAGGTAAAATAGAGTTTCAAATATTTTGATTCTGAGCTTACTTTGAAGACATTATTTTTTCCAGTAAACGCCAAGGCACAAGAGGATTAATGCACACCCAAAATGGGCTGTTAAAATTATTTTAAAGTACCACTGGGGCCGCTGCTCCCAGATCAACAGTGGAGATAACTCCAGGGCTCAGGTGGCAGAGAGCATGTGAACGTGAAATGATTTCCTGCAATAACAGGTGGAACAGGTGAAACACCACTTGTAAATGTCATGAAATAAGCAGTTTTTTTTATAAGAATAAGAGCTGCATTGTTGCTTTAACAACCCTACAATTAATTGAAATGATAAAAGAACAGAAATGTAACACTCTGCTATCATGGTTGTTTGCATTTAAGGCATTTGCATATGTTAAAACCAAACTGTAGTAATATTGAGTAAGGTATAATCAAAGTAATGAATAACACACTGAAAGGAAAACATGAAATCAATCCTAATAAACACTTTTGAAAACGGAACTGGCCTGACACCTGAGAGGTCTGATGATGTCCATCAAGCTGTGTAGTCCAACTCTGCGTTCAGATTAGTGTACATCTCGTAGATGGCGTCTATAGTGGTGGTGTAATTAACCAGGAACTGACGCACATTTGCCAGACAGTCCTCCTCTTTCACTTCCTCTCCCTTTGACAGGGCCTTGAGGAAGTCTGATTTATATGGAGCTGCAATTAACGCCACCTGCAACGGCCAAAAAAAGAATTTAGACTACGAATGCAATAGTTGAATGCAGCATATGGACACGAGATTAACACGTGAAATATACTACAATAATGAGGTAGGTATCCATCCATCCATCCATCCATCCATCCATCCATCCATCCATCCATCCATTTTCTACCGCTTATCCTGTATTTTAGGGTCGCGGGGGGCTGGAGCCAATCCCAGCTGTCATTGGGCGAAGGCAGGGTACACTCTGGACAGGACGCCAGTCTATCGCAGGGCCGACATGTAGAGACAGACAACCATTCACACTCACATTCACTGAGGTAGGTATAAGAGTGGTATTTTCCTCACTTTGAAAATTTTTTGAACAATCCAGCCGTGGTATTTCTTCAGCGCCTGTTCGTAGGCTTTGGTGACATTAATCTGAATTAGGTTGGGGTTGTTCTCGTCTCTTTCTCCATCTGCCAAACTCTGCAGCAGGATTTGTATGAAACGGAGACCCCTGCAGGAGAGACAAAGGATTGAAACTAAATGATTAAAAAAAAAGAATTCAGTTCAGCAGTTGAAAGTTCAACATATGATGAGATAACACCAGGTTCTCACCTTTTCAGCCACATCAGAGCTAACGTTGCTCCAACTTTAGGCCATTGTGATGCATGGGCTTCCCTCTCAGCCTCCACTATGTCCTGCAGGGTGACGTACTTTGCAGGATCCTTAAGATACACTGCTTTAATTTTCTAAAAAAAAAAAAAAAGACAAACATAATAATAATAATAAAAATGCAAATTTAGGTTGCGTTTCTACGCATCATATTATATTTAAATATTCCCAACAGTTGTAAAAAAAAACACACACACACACACAAGAGGAATGCAATTACGGATCTGTATCTTACCGTAATATTGCCATTAATGTCTGATTTGATGACTGAAAATACGTTTGATCCCAAGCAGTCTGAAAGAGAAACGGACATTTGAGAGCGAGGCAATAAAATATGAATGACATCATGACAAGTCCCCGGCTCCGAGGAGGGAAACACATCTGCCTTTAGGTACAAACGGAGGCAGGGGAAACGCAGTGGATGCAGTCTCGTACACAATGAGGCCAATGTGAGCTCTGTCCGAGTCAACAAAGAGTTTCTCTATAAGCTAAACTGCCACAGTGTCACCATTCCCCCGCGGCTCCGATCCCGTGTGAAACAGCCTCGTCCTGACAGCAGACTTAACGAAGAGTCATGAACGTGTCATGAAGGAGCAAGTAGGCAAAGTGTTCACCGTGACAGCGATAGCGCCGAACTGTTGTTCCACTCACCAAAGAACGACGGGATGTGAGAGACGGCCTCCAGGAACAGCTTGGTGTCTATCGCCTTGTCGGGAGGCAGCTCTCTGAATTGGTTGTCCAGTAAAAGAGTCATGATCCCGCCGTGGTGAGTCGCGCGAGCAGCTTTGGCTAGAAAAGAACCCGGAACTCTTTCTTCTCGTCAGAGGGGTGGGGGAGCACGCGCCACTAGCTCCTATCGCTTTCGTGCTTCAGCCAACAGGTGGGACATTATGCATGGCCGTGTTAGAAACGGAAAAAATACAACCTCACACACACGAGAATGAACCAGCTGAGGTATGAATTATACTTTATTAAAACCCAAGGCAGGGAGTGTTTTCAACCACAGAGGCAGTGGTAGTCTATAAGTTACAGGGAATTAACGTCAGGGTTTAAACCAGAGGTGGAAAGTAGCTGAATACATGCACGCCCATTGTTTCGATACAACTTAAGTATTTATACTTTAGGTGTTTTTTAAGTGTAGGTTACTTACTCATGACATCTGCTTTCAACAGAAGAAGTAACACATCATTCTTCTTACAAATTATATGTTGAACACTATGAAACATTTCTTAAAAACATTCACTTAGCAGTGTCGAGGCTAATGTTAGCACTGCTAGATAGTTGTTGAACTATAATGGACATTAATGAAACGTTACATAGTGTTGCATTAAGAACATCAGTGCAACAAAACGAAAATAAAAGTAATTGTACAAGCCATACAAAAGAAAGTGAAAATAAATAACAAAAATGACAACAGAAAAAAAGTAATTTCAAAATAAAAAAAGAATATTCAACAAAAGCACAATCATAGCAAGTGTGACATAGCCGAAAGGTCACAACACAAGCTAATAAGCACAGTTTTCCATTAAAAATCAAAACACTTAAAACTTGAAATTAACAGAAGTCATTAATGGCGTTAATGATCTGTACCGAAGATAATTTTAAGGACATGTCATTTATGAAAAAATATTTCTTAATTTTACATGAGTAATAATGGATTGTCCTCCACTTGTGCAGGGTATTCTGGTTCTTTTCCCACCCCTGGTTGAAACATATCTGGCTCATAACAACAAGTGACACATTAGACCCAAGTTCTACAACAGGTACTTGAACTTTGAGGGCACATTGACTTAATCAGCGATTGTAAACCGTAGCTGTACGTATGTGACCATAGGTAGCATCTAACACACTGGAGTTACAGCACCACACCAAATAAACAGAGATCACAAGTTGCCCATAACTTACTGCCAGCTGAGACGTCCCAAACCTCAGAACAAAAAGTTAATCTGTGAGGAGCATCATGTTAAACAAAAAGCTTATGAAAATAAACATTGGTATTTTCTTAGAGGTATGACATACAGTTTATAAATAGAATAGCATTTGGGTTATTTTTGATAAAGAATTACATGGACACATACATTTTATATATTTGCATAATGCTATTAAAAATGATTCAAACTGGATTTCACACGGGCCAACGAGGCCATCTCTGTGTGAGAGAGAGAGACACACACACACACACACACACACACACACACACACACACACACACACACACACACACACACACACACACACACACACACACACACACACACACACACACACACACACACACACACACACACAATCAGAAGTATGGCTGTAACATTATAACTCCAAACTCTACTGATACTTTACTGAACAGTGAAATCACCTGCTGGATGGAACGAAGGTTTGCACACTCGTGGTACTGCTGGCCTTACATGGTGCTCAATGCACTGAAGCGACTTTTATAAATCACAGTTTGCTCACGAAACAAACATTTGAACTCTAAGCAAGTGGCATAACAGTGGTTCGAGATTAAAATACTGTCATTGCGTCTTAAAAACATTTAGAATGGCTAAAGGAAAACAAACCGATATTAGTGTCGATTAAAGTTCATCTTTTCAGATCCTTGATGCTCGGTGTCTTGCCGGACAACAGACCTCAAGTAACACAAATGATGACGTCTATGTGGAAAAGTACAATGTAGAAGGCTCAACTGCTTGTTGTTCTAACTGTTTTATATATATACACACACACACACACAACTATAGACTTATACATTTTGTGTGGATTTAACCGTTATCTCTGTACAGTTAATGAATAGTAACTTTCTGTCCTACAGCTTTAAAGATGATTGTTTATTGTTTGACCATGATTATGATGTTTGACCGTACATTTTCACGGTGCATTTTTTTTTTAAAATTTTAAAGGTATAATATGTAGTCACATTGTCGGTTGCTGTAAACACAGCACAGAGAGAGAGAGAGAGAGAGATAGAGAGAGAGAGAGAGAGAGAGAGATAGAGAAAGAGAGAGAGAGCGAGCTGGAGAGTGAATAAAGAGAGGGACCGGCGTAAGTGAGAACAAAGCCGACTCAGAAGAATAAAACGGTATTGTCCGATTGTGTCACGTTGGTTACGTTCTGAACCACAAATAAACACCTCCACACCTCCTCACAAGCCTACGGGAAGGTGCCGGATTTGACTGAAAGCAGCCCAGTGCTGCCCTCTCTGTGCCCACATCAGGGCTGTGAGGTCTGTGAGTCTGTGGTGTTTGACCTGATAATAGGAACAGGTTACACACTGTGCTTATTGCAAATGCTCCCAAACACAGCAAAATAATATAAAGAGAAAATACAGGCAGAGGGTTTCTGCAGATACAGACACCACTCCAAGTGATGGTTGAAAGGGATTATGTTTGTATCAGTCTACATATTGTTATTAAGCAAATCATTGCATATTATACCTTTAAAAGGAATGTATGTGAATGCTTACACTAATTAATATGGGCAAAACAAAAACAATGTGTTAATGATTACGTTTAGATTAGCAAGAAATGTCTTTGGGTTTTAGTTAGTTGTTGTTTTCTTTGGTTGTCACAGTGACAAGTTGTTTGGCAGCTTTGGCAATGTCATAGGCGCACTGGATGACCTGCTGAGTGACCAGCTGGATGTCCGACGCACGGGGGTTGTGCTCCGCAGCCTTCTGACACTCTCCGTGGAGCCGGCTGGCACTGGAAGTGAGCAGACACAGGGACCCTCGCACAGTCTCCGAGGACGGCCTCTGTTTGGGAACAGGAGGGATGATGGAGAGTCAAAAGGGACCGACATGACAAGCTCCATAAACAAACCCTCATTGTGGTCAGCGTGTGAGTAAACATAAAACAAAGTAATCCGATAAATGGTAAATATAAAACTAAGTAATGCAATGATTAGGGCCGATCTAAACAAGTAATTTACGATTCCCTTTGGCTGTTAGTGGGAGTCATCTTACCTTGGGAAACAGGGCAGCCATCTCTGTCACAGCCATGCAGATCTTTTCTGAACAAGGCAGGAAGCTGCGGGAGACAGAGACAAAAGGCTGAATGGGTGATCAACCACTCCTCTGCCATATATAGGACCATCAATACAAAACAAGCATCACAAGCCTTCTCATGAGAATTAAAAGAAAAGAGCAACCTGAGATCATATTCCTTGTGCAAACAGTAAATACCATTCAGGAGTGCAATTCACAGCACACCGCTGCTTTGCTCACTAGCAGGTCAATCACAGACAAAGTACATGAAACCGTTTAATCCAGCACACCTGGAAATGAATACAAATTGTACTATCTTCAAATATCACTACCGTTTACATATTTTATTTTTGTAGTGGTAGTTTTATATAGTATTTCTAGATGAGCCATTACAACGTCTGACAGACTGCCTGCAAACTGTATTTTCTTTTTTGTAGCTAAAGCAGAAGTTTTCAGAAGAGATCATATTGGGTTCAATGCGTCACTAAAACGGTGAGGAAATGCAACATTTCGTCAGTAGAGAGTGTGGTTGTTGAGGCTTCAAAATAAACAGCTGTCTTCAACATCGTGATTTATACATCACTGAAAGCAATTTAATTCGGCCTAAGAGACAAAGCCAATATTCAAGCTGTGCAAGCCTGAATAAAAGACTTTATACACGACGAATAAACAACACAGAATGCAGCGTCTGGCTGTACAACAATTCGACAGACTGCACAAGCTAACGTTGTTTTATTAAGTTTCCTTTTTGCAATATGCTATGAGTGAATTTGAGTTCCCTCCGGTAAACAGTCACACAGAGTGTGTCTAGGGCTTTTATTGTAAAAAGGTAAGACCAGAATAAGTGGATATAGTATATGCTGCCTTTGTCAAGGTTGAAAGGAGTAATAAAGTTTGCTGTCTTGATTCAGACTATGGAGCCTCGAATTGTTATACACTATCGCATACATATGATACAATGTGATCAGTTGATGCCTCACGGTGCAAAAGCTCATAAAAACCTCATCGGGGGAAAATATTAATTAATTATTCATTTAAAAAGTACTGTCTATAGTTTCATATTAATACTATAAAAAATAGTAGTCAGTACCCAGAAAAACAAACAAACATACCAAGCAAAGTCAGCTACAATATTTCTCACAAAATGAAAGTGAAAATAAAGACAAGGGTTTCAACTATTAGCCTTTCATTATTATGAATACCTCTTAAGTAGACACTGTTGTGAAAAACGGGGGCCGGGTAAAACGGTTAATATCTCATATCTTGATTAAAAAACAGGAACTTAAGTACACTGATGTATTACTGTAAATAAGAGGAAGTTAATAGATGGTTGAATACAGGAAACCTGTTTGACTAAACTAACTTGCTGTGGATTTGGCGGGTCACAGGGGACTTCGTGGTCATGTGGTGTTTGTTTCCTGTCAGCTGCATTTTAAGACCCAGTGCCTACCCCCAGCAGACACAAGAGAGGCCAGTCTATAAGGCTCACAATCAGTGTCTCTCACTGCTGGACTTTGGGACCAGAGTGCTGCTGGCTTACTATTGAAAACCACTGACCTAGAAGCAGCTGACAGAGGATGAAACACCATTTGTACTCTTCAAAAGGACAGGCCAAATGGCAGAAATGCATGACTGAATTATAAAGACTTCATGCTGTGGTTTACAGCACATCAAATTATGAGAGTTATGATTTTCAGGAATTATCAACCAACTTTAAACATATATTTTTTAGAAGTGGACTAAGTTCATACGTTGTAATCATAATATTATTAATCATACTGTACCTTTCATGTTTGGTCTCCTGGGCGGCTCTCAGAAGCTCCTGTATGTTCTTGGTGATCTGCTCCGTTTTACAGATGACGTCCTCTGTGCACGGCAGGGTGGCATCTTCCTCACCCTCCTCCCCTGGCTCCACTGCTTCAGAAGATGGAAGAGGGCTGCTACAAATGAAGGAAAACATTTTAAAAATATGATTCATCACAGCTGGCTGCTTTTTGCATTGCAACACATACTTCAAAAATGGTAACCGAGTTTAGAATTTGCCGCACGCCAACTGTGAATTAGTAAAATAAATGCAGACTGGCTTGTTATTGGGAATTAAAATAATACAGCAGAGTTTAGGGCTGGGTCATCTAAACCCAGCCTTTATGAAAAACATACCCCAAATAGCACTAAAATATTAACATAGTTGAGATAAAACTAGACATTAGTGTTCTATACTGGATCCATTCATTAATACCTGCTCAACAGATAGCAGACAGCAGTGATAATAACCGGCACTAGATGTACACAAATGGTAAAAGAACAAACAGGTTTACATGGCATACTGGCTTTGACTCATTTATTGATGTTTTTCTTTTGTTGCAACTGGTAGCTTACTTGAGAAAGGTGCAAGACCTAATGTTACTTAACTTAATCTTTCAAAACAACCTGCAAAACTAATATTAATCTAGCTTCCTCCTCTCTCTTGATGTGCCCTTTAACTTTGTACGCTTCTGCTATGATGTCATCATATCCAGCTCCAGAAAACGAGAAGAAAAACCTCTTACAAATTTCAAAAAGAACATAACAAACAGCTTTCACTCCATTCATTTGGAGAATCAATTGGCTGGTTTTACCAAATAAACTTTCTCGGAGTTATATCAGTGGTGAGAACATAAGAAAATATATACAGATCTTCAAAGAGAAGTTGAAACTTTGTTTAAAAATAAACTGTGGGTTTTGCAGTCAGTGTCAGTTTGCATATGTTGGTAAAAAGTTGACACAAGCGCTCTTACCCAGCCTCCTCCAGTTCAGAGTGGTTGGGCGTTGTGTCGTAATCATTCTCCAGCATCATACTTTGTCCTTCCAGACTGCAGCCCTATAGAGAAATCAGCAAATCACCATCAGTCAAATACAGTATATACTGTATATCATTAACGTATTACCAGAGCAACTGTGGGCACACTGAAATCAGAATCATGCACTTTTGATAGCTCACACTATCAGACATTTGGTTTTGAAGCAGATGAAGAGAAAAGAACAGGAGATACACAACCAGGTCTTTGTGGTGTAACACAGCGTGTACTGCAGCAGATGCAATTAGTAGCAAAGAAATCCTGATGGAAACTGTGGGTGCTCCCATCAGTGGCTATGACTAATAAGCACATGTGATGAGACGTTTTTATCTATCTTTTATGGATATTGGAGTCTGCAGTCTGATCATTCAAGCAACGGTCTCTGGTACAATATTTCATCATCACTTCTGACGTTTACATGAACCAAAGCATCTCTGGTTAGGGTTCTCTGTGGAGAAAAGGAGTTGTTCAGATATCTGAGCTGTCGTGCATGCAGGCAGGCAGGCAGGCCATACTGGTAAAAAGCAGTTTAAAGACACACGCCAGGAGAGAAAAGACTGTGGGGTCAAGCAGGAGGACTGTGTCATTGTCCCCTGGGGTTGCCTCTGAGCAACCCCAGGGGGAACTTCAGTACTTAACCCTTCTAGATCGCTCATCCCACGACCAGGACAGGGAAGAGGGGAAGGTAGGGAGGGAGGAGGCAGCCGTCCCCAAAGGACCCCTCCCAATCTAGAAAGGGGTCAAACCAAGTTGAGCATACTCTATTGAGATGCAATGAATGAATGATTGAATGAATGAATGAAAAACCAACACCAGCCCCAAGCCAGGCATCATGATTTCGTCATGTGATAATCCAACATTGCTTCTGTGCTTACATTGGTTGGGAAGGGCTGTAAAATGACTCCATCGTCAGGCCGAGCGGTTTCCCCTCGGTGGAGGTACGGCCGCGGAGAGGAGCCCGTCTCGTACATGGACATGGCGCGACCTCCGCGGGGTGGGTGTCGACCAAAGGGCCCCTGGAGGTGTTGTTGTCCGCTGGGGGGTTGCCATCGCAGTGTTGTGTTTTCAGTCTGCAGGGAGTTCAGCTGGAGAGAACAAAACATCGTTCAAGTCAACTCCAGCTGGGGGATGATCTCCTTACAAATGCTCAGACAGACATCAATAATGGAGTAGTATGCAGGCGCGGCCTCTGGGGGAAAAGCAATTTGTCTACGTTGAGTTCATCGTCACCTGTTTTTGTTTTTGGTTTCTCCTCAAGGTTTTTTCTCACAACAAAAGGTTTGTTCCTTTGACAAATTAAGTGCTGACACGTGTGTTGATAGCAGCTCCTGAAGCATGACTCCTTTGTGAAACTGCTGCATAAGGGGTTTGCCCTTATTTACACAAACAGCACTTAGAAGCTGAATATAGTGATGAGAAACATGACTTGATCAGCCTTCTGTCTAACAGTTACAGTCAACAAACGAACAATATACAAAACAAGGAGGCTATATAATACATGTGAGGAAATGTGTTTCCATTGTATCAGCAATTAAGGATTTGGTGGGTTCAAACAGGGTAAGGAAGAGGGACTGGAATGGAGGATAGCTAGCACTTAAAAGCAGAATGCCCAAAATGGGTCCATACATGATAAACCTCTTTGTATTTTTTATGAAAAATTATCTTCTAAGCATGCAAATTGGTCCCTAATATGACATACGCAGCAACACTGTCAGGTGCGCAAGTGTCTAGTATTGCAACGAAGAACTGTAATTAATGAGTCGGATCCCTGGAGTAATGATCCTGTGGTTGCCTTTTAGAGGACAACCCCATGTAAATCCATCCAATTCCAAAGAATTATGCAAGATAGATTGAAATATGCCAAATGTTACAAAACTTGAAATAGAAATCTCTCCAAAATAGATGCATTAGGTAGAAATATTTGACCAAAAAAGATGAATAAGTGAAAACAGACCAGAGTCAGACCCAGGGTCTGTGTATTTGTCTGGATAACCAGAATGTTTTTTTTTTTTCTAGAAACAATAGCTGCTGTTGAGTTTTTTCCAAGTGTTGCCACAGTATTGGAGTTGTGGCAAAAACAGAGGAAGATTTCCTCAAAAATTTAGCAAGTAAAACTGAAAATAAAAGTCTAAATGGGGACTTTTTAGACAACTAAGACATAAGGAACTAAATTACGCAATATGATTAGAGTAAAAATATATAGAGGTGGTTGTGGGTTGCCAATGCTTGCTACATGCCCCCTGAAGCAGACAGAGATCTGATATAATGATCTCTTTGTAATGATGAGTAGAGATGATAAATCCGGTGAGTCACCCACTCAAAATCAAATCACTGCAGCATTAAGGTGGTATGTAGCTGGTGGCTGCATGATGGTTCTATAGATTTACAATGATGGATCATGATGTCGATGTTGTGGATTAGTTCTTGGTTCTTTGGACATATAACTTGTGAATTCTCACTCTGTTTGAGACCACATGAACAAAAACAGCCGTTTCGCTGTGCAGCGCAGCAGAGAAAGTCTGGTGATTATTACCACAGGAATTTGACCCCATCCAGAAACATAGCAGCCTATTTCTCTGTAGCACTAATAGTGAGTATGCGTTATGGCCTTTCCCTACACTTGGAGGTCAAAATGTGCCCTTCCCTGCAACTACAAACGCATGCATGCATACTTCATACATAGTATAATTCTTAAAAGAAAAAGTACTTTAAGCTTAAGTTAAATAGGGAACAGACTGTGTCCAACACATTTAAAAAGGCATGACCTGAACATCAATTATTAATATCTGTGGGTGAAATCAAATTACTAAATGTTCCTTGTGACATGGGGAGGATCAAGTCCTGCTTTTTTATAGCAGAGAGGAAAGAAAGGTTACCAACTGTCGAAAGTATCAGAGATGATGGAAAAACCATAAATCCAGTACAAAGTGACCTCTAATTATGGACCTAAAAATATTAATGTGTACTTCCATCTAATCAAAGAGAAGGAAAGAAAACTATGAGGCCACGCTGAGTTTGAACACATCCCTGCAAAACAAAAACAGGGGGGGATATACAGCACGATCCCCACTTTGCTTATTTATTACAGGTAGATTTACAAACCTTGCTCTGCATGCTGCGCAGCTCTTCACTGAGGTGACAGTTGACTTTAAGAAGCTGTTGAATTTTGGCTTCTGATGCAGTGAGAGCAGTCTTCACCTCCATAAATTCCTGGACTGTGATTGGCCCATCAGAGAGGTCAGATGACTCGGAGCTCTGTGACAGAAAATGTTACACATGATGGCATTTGATCAGTTGAAAAAGTCAAGCTGTTCTACAAAATAGCTGAGGAGAGTATAGTAGCAGGTTCCAACTTATAATTACCTTGGTCCTCCCATCATTGCAGCTGTCCCCACAGGTGGCCTCCTGTACTGGATCTTCATCTGATGCCACACTGTCGTAGTCGGGCTGGTCATTGTCCTGGCTCTCACTGTTATGGCGACTGTCTATTCCCTGAAGGATCAGCTCCACATTCTCTGCAGACAAACCACCAGATCCAAGCATTAGAGATCAAACAAGCCCTGCTGGCTACAGACGGCAGTATAAAGCAAACAGCTAATAATGTTTTATTTTCATTGACTGAATCCAAAAATCAGGACTAGCTCCTCTTTGTTATACCCCCAAAAATCTAAAAGTCTGTGATGTGGTTTGCTATAATTTACAAAATGCTGGAGCCGTGTGTTTTGCACTGTTTCTGCACAGATATCCGTACATATGGTCTACATTGTGATTGTGACCTATATAGCTGAGCCCACATGGTCCACATTTATATGCAAAATTCAAAAAATGTTAGGCTTTCTTCACTGCTTTTTTCTTCTGTACGAATGCTAATGAACACATTTACTGCAATAAAAAAATTAATACAACCCATAATTTTAGCAAGGGAATTTAAGGTATGCTAAAATAAGAACTGAAAGATATATTGTACCTTTGGGACTGTCGCAGGAATTACCCCACTGCCGCCGTTTCGCATCAGTGAGAATATCAATAACCAGGGTGGCAAACTCATGAGCACTAAACCTTGCCAATTTTTGACGACCCTGAGAATGCACATGTATCAAAACACAAAGGCCTCACTGTTATGTCCTGTATTCACACAACAAACCAAAGCTTAATCACGGGGCAACAATGGTGCAATCACTTGCCTGGTTTCTGGTCGATGAGTACTCTGGATTGACAGGCAGAAAAGGAACAACTGTGGTGTCTGTAACGAGTGTGCTGTGGTTCTGCGTGGCCAACCACACTGAAAAAGCACAAGAAGATATATATATTGAATTCAAATACATGTATAAAAAGCATTAACATACTGTTTTTTCTTTTTACAATTCATGCAGTTTGACCTGCGTCCGTTTCTCTTCTGTCAACTTCATCGTAAACATCCATGGCAAGCTCTTCAAACTGATGGTTACTTAGCTGGAACAAAAATAAAGCAAAAGTTCTCGTTCATCTTCTTAAAATAACAGATGAACAACTGAATGTTGGTCCATGTAAAAACGTCTCACCGACTGGAGCTTCTTCTTTGCAGCTTTTGCAAACTCGGACAAATCCAGGCTGCTTTGGGCAAAAAGAAAGAAAAAAAATCGAATTGATCATTTTTATGCCATCAAAATTCAAAAGGGACAACCAATGGCAAAACATACTTACTTATTTCTTATCCATCAAAAGAATGCAGCATAGGGGAAATAAGACTCTAATTATTTTTAATACAACATATATCAACATATAGCATTGACAAATAGTCTGTCCGAACTGACTGTATCACTTGGAACCCTGTGTTTTACAAGATCTCCATTTTTTTGACCAAAAGGTACTAAACGATTAACGCCTTGTGGTTGTATGCCTCCGCCAACTAGTCAAGCTGAAAATTACATCCACGCTGTACAAAATGTCACAACTCCATCATTATATCTGGACACAAGGTCACAGTGACCTTAACGTTGGACCACCATAATTTAATCAGTTCTTCCTTGAGTCAAGTTGGAAGTTTGTGCCATATGTAACGGAAAAATTAACTGGACGGACAGATGGACAATGCAAAAACAGAATAATAAAAACGGCTATTACCTGTCTGCCATCTGTGGAATGATGAAGTGTTGACCGTTTCTGTGATCTACAACAAAACAAGGACAGGACAGTGAGCAACTACCATGGATATAAAAAAAAAAAAAAAAAACATTGGCGCTCGAATGCCATGCAGCAGTTATGTTGCCTTACCTGGTCTTCTTCCACAAAGGTAAAATGTTAAGCGATCAGTGAGTTCATACTGTATCTCCACTAGCCTCTCTGCCAGATCCTGATGCCCAGCTTGTCTGCACAGATAAGGAACAAAAGGTCATGTTTCAGAAACAGGACACCGTGCTAAGGCTAGAGAATGCTTAATCTATGTAAAAAATGGTGTGTGTACCACAATACATTTTTAATCTAATCTAGGGTACAAAGTTCATTTGATAACTCAGTTTGAGTCAAGTTAGCCGACTATGGTGACCAGTATCTTTATTTTATTTTTTTTATTTCTAGGTTTTGTTTAAAACATTTCAGTAGTTGAGCTGATTCACAGATTTGTTCCCTTCCTCCCCTGCCTCAGCTAGTCATACTCTTATTGAATTACTCAGACTCAGACAGATTGCCACTGTGTCTGTGTCTAATGTTCCTTGTAGTGCAAGTCAAGCTAAATAGTTCAGCCATTTCAGCTGCTTTCCCCCCAAGTTTCGAACTACATCTTTTCTACCAGTTCTTGTCCATTTTTGTTTACCTTCTGTCCGTTCTGTTTTAGGTCATCATGTGCAGAATGCTCTCATTAACACCAAAATATATGAATAGTACACTATTTATACACAGCCTCTGCGTAGAATACAATTGCATTCAATCAAGAGAGGATGTGTATCATTTCCTGCCACTAGCGAGCTGGGCTGCATCTGTTAAGGCGATGCTTGCAGCAACACTAAAGGTGAGTCATGCAAACAGTAAAACTGTTGCCCATATTTTTTTAATAGCCAACATTGTAAGATTATACCAGAGTTCACGAGAAAGAAATCAAATTACATAGCCATGTTACAGACTTCCTAACAAATAACTAATACATATGGCTTAGCTACAAATTAAAAACACAAGCCAGTATTGAATTAAACGTGTGTGCCCTGTTTACCTTGCATAATCGATGGGGGTCTTTCCACTGGAGTCCAGAGCCCCGGGATCAGCTCCATAGACTGCCAACAGTTCTGCTTGTAACATTTGTCCTGCTTTTGCTGCTATGTGTAGTGGAGTATTTCCTTTCTCCTGTTATCCACAAAAAAACAACACAATAATGATGCATTAGTATAATTTCAACCTCAAATACGTGCATTTTTTTTTTATTCCACTACACTTACTGGATGAAAGAAGTTGGCCTGTGCCCCCAGAGATAAGAGTCTTAGGCATGTCTCCAGGTTTCCCGTCCGAACACTGGAGTGGAGTTGCTGAAAGGACATTGACAAGTACTTTGATTGAGAATTTGATTGTAAAGTGTACACAACTCACGAGCTACACCTGCCCAGAACTGAGTGACATGAAGGAATTTTCCTGCCAGAAATATAATTTGGATAAAACGCTATATAACTGCAAGTAATGGATACACCAGGGCCATCATGTTTAAATGTGCACAGATACAACAGATCTGGTTATGGTTGCATTCAAGTGTTACTGTGTATATGATCCAGAATAACACAGAATAATTCAGAGTCCAAATCCAAGAAGAGACTTGAGGTCAGAAATGCTATACTATATGATAATCCCAACAGTATGTCACATATCAAGATTAAACACCAAAAACCAGTCGCTGCACAATGGTAAAGCAAGTAAATGCAATGTGTGCCGTTTCATTTTCATTTTATCACATTCACATAAAACAATGCTGGGTTATTATTATATCTAAAAAATAGTTATCAAAAAAGAATTTAAAGAAGTTAACAATAAATCAAAAACAGAGCCATTTCTCACCTTACTGAGGTCTTTTGCTGTTACACTGTCATCCTCCCGACAAGGCATCCGATGGACATACACCAGCATCTGATATTTGGCTTTGATGAACTCGGTCTTGTTGGGACTGGGAACAACAAACAAGATGCTGACATCTAAAAAGCAGGAACACTGAACATCTGGACCACCATTGCTATGTTCATGTGACTACCACTTCACAAAATCAACCTTTTTCTGTAATAGTTATGTAGATTTTTTGTTGTTGATTTGATTAGATTAGAGTCAACATTATTGTCATTGTGCAGAGTACAAGAGTACAACTACAGAGAAAACGAAATGCACTTTTGGTCTGAAGTTCCATCTCTGAACCCCACCCTCTCTAGCTTAGGTTTGGAAATTGTTGAAGATATCACATCACCTCACTGTCATATGACCAGATGTGTAACTGATCTGTGTACAGACAGAGAACATTACAGTCTACTTATTTAGTAGGGAAGCCATCAGCAAAGCTTAACAATGCGATTAATATTAATAAACAATGACAAAACTCCACCATGTCCTCTTTCCTTATTTGTGAACTCCCAACTCAATTGTTCCTGTACTATCAAGAACATAATTCCTGAGATGGGACCTATTTTTCACACCTGGAACTATCCTACAGGAACTAAAATTAGTCCAGGTTCCTATAGTCAAAACACAGGTTTAGTTCCTGCCTGGTTTCCTCAAAAAACACTTAGTCTCTAAGGAAAGTTCCTCCATTGGAAACACCCAATAAGACAGCATTCAACTTGAAAGCTTTATTTGGGATTTAGAGTAGCTGCTTCTGTTTTGTGCAATGCGTATTTCCCTTTCTGTTTTTTGTCTGTTGCTCTGACTGTGAGGGTTCAGCATGGCTGTGTTTATATGTGGCCGACTGTTTATCTTTACTGCACCAGCCAGACAGCAGACCGGCCTAGTGTTTATACCTGGCAGCGAACATAAGCGACCACATCACATCACCCATTTTGTTTTGTTTTTTGTTATGTCTTCTGAATTACAGTGAATACTGTTTGTTTAAAAAAGCATTCACGAAAAAAAAAAGTTAAGGCTGCATAAACCCTTTAAAAATCACAAGGTTTTTTTTTTTTTAAATCACACTATTGAATAATCATTCATCAGTGAATCAACAAAATGGTCTAATCGATCCTATATAGATAACATAAGTAGCATATTGCCACTTATGTTTAATTCAACATTCATTTTGTTGTGTATTTTCACATGTGCATGTCATCTGACCGAGTCACTGAATGTCTTAGAAGCATGAGTCATGTTTATCATTGTATGCATGTTCACTGACCTAAATATCAAGCTGAAATGAAACATTAACCCTTTTAGATCACATCCTCAGTCATATGGTGCACCTAAACAATCACAAAAACATCAATTTCTTTGTATTTTTTATATCAAAATCCAATATTTTGTGTATTTAACAAAATATGATGTGTGCATACATCACCTAGTATCAACCAATAATATCATGTAATTCATCCATCAATAAGTCGGCTCTGCACATAACTAGAGACGGCCGTGAGCGTATCTTTCCAACGACCACATCAAATTCCACCCATCTCAACGTTTAACTACAAAAATGGATGATGCCAACATCACTATTTATCAAAGTGTACACAACTATATCAGAATCAGCATTGATGTAACCACATTGTTAAGAGCACTTACTGAACTCTGTCTTGGGGGTTGGCTTTACGCTTCCCACTCACTGACGAGGAAGGATCCAGAAGGCTGTGCTCCCATATGGAATTAGCTCCATTGCCATACAGTGTCTGGACCATCTGCAACACAAACCACATAACAGTTTACTTCATCTGGTCACTTGATGGTATGCCTGATTATGTAAACCATAATGTCACAGTTGAACACATAATCTCCCCCATTTGCATCTGGGTGAGTTGTTGCATGTGTGTGTGTGAGGGGGTGGAGGTCAGTATCCCCGTCTCCTCACCTGTGACTGGGAGGGTGGCCATGGAGAATGAGACAGATGCCGGACCTGAGAGCTATGTCGCCCCAGACCTCGATGGATGCTGCAGCACTCATCGCAGATCAACACTCCCCTGTTAACAGAGGCCCAGCGTGGCTCTAGGATGAGACACATACGTTTAACCCAGCAGCCCAACGTTTGTTTACACACAACCTTAAACTGAAGCGTTTATCCTGTACGACTAACACATCCTAGCCGGGGTGTTCGCTATGGGACAGCCACAGATTAACACCTCGGGTTGCTTCCTAGTCTCTTCGACACATCCTAAAAATGCCGTCAACATTAGCTACATGTTATCAGCAAATTAGTCTGAGCGAGCTTGCTAATTGAAGTGGTTCGGCTAACCCAGCATTACCGCTCGACCAGTATAAACCTTCATTCAAGGCAATTCAAAGCAAGTTTCAGAACCAGACAAGTTAATGTGATTTCACAGACGCTACGTATTTTTTCCACAAGGGTTTCCGGAAGAAGCACATTTAGCATACCGACCGTTAAGGCTATCTATCGAGGTAGCTACTAATCGGTTTATCGGCGTTTGGTAACGTTAACTAAGGGGGGCTAGCTTACTGGACCCAAGTTGCAGTAGAGGCTAGCTGGTTAGCTAGGCAGCTAAAAGCTATCTTATTTGACATCATACCCGGAGCACTGCAATCAGCGCAGACCTCTCGGCTTCGCACTCGCTTTGACATCCCTTGGTGTAAATCCGCGGAGTGCAGTGAAGACAGACGTTTGAACGATACGTTGCTACACAGCTGGATAAAGACGAGACAGGAGGACCGCCCGCCCTAGCGGATTGTATTCACCGATTCGGGCGAAGTAACTGTGTTGTCTGCCCCCCTCCCCTTCTGTTGAACAAAGCAGTGTCCCGTTCCAACACGCACGCAGCCTCCTTGGTGCCTCCTCGCCCCCTTCCCTCCTTGTTTCCTTGATGTCTCCCCTATGCAACTACGGTATATCATCCAACTTATAGCTGATAAGGGGCTGTTTGTTGGTTGCTTTGTGTAGCATACTGTATGTGGATGGAGTCTATGTTGGAAAGAATATCTGATAAAAATAAAGAAACTTCTCCTTAACTATCTTTAACTGTATGTAAGTCAGTTTACTCTCAGTTAATCATATTTGATTTGATCACACTGATTTCACTGCACCCTATGTACAAGAAACATTTATCCTAGATTTCACTGCCTTCTTCATGTTACTTCCAGGTGATTCATTCATATTGGGCTACTTCCAGGATAATATAGCAGTCATAAAGAATCCGATATTTTCCTCTTTTCAATCTGTCATTGGACCAATCAAAGAGGCAAAGTTCACCCAGCCCAACACCAATCTGAAAAGCTTTTTTCTTGCATTTACATTTTTCATTTGGGCTATCTTTGTGAGAGTTTTCCCTTGTTTTAGTGGAGTATAAGGTGGGGGTTTTCAGTTTAAACCAAATGTGATCAACACCCGAGAGACCAGAGTAGGCTATTAGTGGGTGATCAGTTTAGCCTATACTGTCTAAGGATGTAGGCCTTTGTGATCAATAATGAGCAGGACTGACAATTATATGATATTGTTGGATTTTAAATATCAATGTGATGAAGAAATTTGATTTATCTCACATTTAGTTTATTTACATGCCCATTAGGAAGATTCTACAATATGAGACAATATAAGCATGTAGACGCCACATGGTGTTACACTGGAAACATGCATTATAAGAATAAACAAATTAATAAGATGACCTGACTATATTGTGGGGCGATTGTATGCGAATGCATTATATAATGTTCCCTGTTATTCTCTTCACTGTCTGTGGTGTAATTATGATAATTAATTTAATGAGGCCTTGATTCATTGGGCTCATTAACGAAACTATCATATGTGTAAATCAGGATCTGTAGCTTGTATGGATGGTGTAATTTAAGGAACTTTTTTTTTTATAAATGAAACACCAAAACAATCCAAACACAAGTAAACAGGCGCGCGTCCAGGGAGCGCAGGGTACGTGTAGGTGTCGGCGTCGCATGGCTTAATGTATGGGCTACTGTGACTTTAAAGGGGTGTTGGTTCGCGGAGAGGTAACAGATAGGTTTAATTTCATCGTCAAGAACACATCGCACATCCCGGAGCCTCTCCGCCTCTGAACCCGCTGTTTTCTTCACCGCGTCCAAGAAGACATTCTCCAAGGAAAAGCCGTGCGTCGCAGCCGCTACACCCTTCCCGGAGCGATGGGAGGTAGGGCCTATACCGCCGCCGTTATTATTTTCCTGTCGTGAGCACTGTCATCACTGATTTCCCCACACAGGCAATCTGATCAGCATATTCATCATGTTTTCTCCCGTGACAGAGGCCGAGACGCGTCAGAAATTGCTGCGCAATGTGAAGAAAGAGGTTCGTCGCGTTTTGATTTTCTTTCTCGCGTAATCACAGTTGATGTTTAGTGGCGCTGTATGTGTGTGTGTGTGTGTGTGTGTGTGTGTGTGGTGTGTGTGTATCCGTGTGTTCATCGGGTGTGAGCCACGACTACGCCACAGGCCTGTGTATCTACAGAACTGACCGTTTATTATAATAAAAAAAAGGGTTGCAATTAGGCTGCCAATAAAAGGCCATGTTTTTGACTGCTGACATACTGGCGTAAGATGATTGTGATGATGGTGATGGCGATGGTGATGATGACAGTGGTGATAATGATGGTGGTGTATCAGGTGTGGAAAAAAATACACATCTAAGAAGTCGTGCACATATTCATTTGTTTCTATTCGTGGAAAACAGTTTTCTTATATCTTATATAGAAATCATGGTTGGCATTAGTTTCACTGGCATATTTGTGTTCAATTAAATGCAGAAAGTCCAACCCAAGCTGGATAATTATTCCTGAATTATCAGCCATTTGGAAATTAATCTCCATGGAAATGAAATACGTTACACCTCAGAGTCTTCCAAAACTGCTCAGGGACTCCACCGGTCCTCGGGGGGAGAGAGAAAACAGGATGTTTTATTCATTCCCGAGGAAAGACGGGTGCTTCCATTCTTATCGTGTCCATGCTCCCCCTCACCTGTGACTCATTGCCTCTCAAACATCCATGTCTCTGGAGCGAGACCCTGCAGCAAGGAGGGGATTCAAAACACAGCATCCAACAATAGCAATAATGGATTCATATCATCGTGCATCTGCAATGATGTGATTCTGGACTCGTGTTTGAACAATAAGTGGGGACGTAAATGTGAAGAAGATGCTCATCATAATTATGACAGGACTATTACAGTACACACTTTTCTCATACAACTGCACTGTTGTTACATTGCTTATCAAAACACATACATATGTAGTGCATGACATTTTCCTAAAGTACATTTGCTACAAGCAATGCTTACTTCAGTCAAATTTCAACCTTGGAAATGCTATTCACCGATGATGATGATGATGATGAGGATCATGCCTACAGGAATGACAACAAACCATATATAAGAGCTGACATTTTGACTTAAAAAGAAGCCTATGTTAGAAACATGTTATTAAGATGTGTTTAAGTGTAAGAAAGAGTGTGACTCGTATAGGAATGGAGGATATTTTGGCCCCTGTTTTATCGTGACACCGTTCTCCCTCTTCATGAAGGTGCCTTAGTTAATGCACGTGTTTTTGTGGAGCTCGTAGATGCAGGTGTGCATGCCAGAGGGTACGTAGTGAGCCAGACGGATGAGTAAACAATAAATGAATAATTTGGCCTGTATGTTATTCGCATGAATGTTTGTGGTTTGCTCATCGTTTACCGCTCGTAACTTATTACCATTGCTGTCTGTTGTGCTTCGTGTTTGGACTCCCTGTCACCTTATGCAACGGTGTCAAACAGATTATCCTCATCCTGTACCTTTCTCTCTTAGGTGAAACAAATTATGGAGGAGGCAGTAACGAGGAAATTTGTGCACGCAGACAGCAGCCACATCATATCCTTCTGCGGTAAATGTGTTTTGTGATTACATTGCTACAATAAGCCATCTTTCTCTGGCACAGTAGACACTCAAGGCTTTTTTCCCCATTAGTTGCAATATTTGAAAGAAACTTGAGAATGGGTATCATAGACTAAAGAGAGATTTGAGAAAGTAAATAAGAGAGAGTGTCATTTTGCACATTTTAGTATTCCTACTTGTGCCACTTTATTATTTTTTTTAAATATTAAGGCTTGAGACTTTCACAAAAAGGAAATGCTCTCATGAGATAAAAACAATAATCAAGGGCAAGTATAAACAGTCAACATTAAGGAGACAAACATGAATGACTTTAATTCAAAATCCAAACCAAATAACGGCTGCTGCTCCGTGTGTTTGTGTGTGCAGCTGTGGTGGAGGCCTGCATGCTTCACGGACTGAAGCGACGTATTGCCGGCCTGCTGTGCAGTAACAAGGTCGCAGCGCTCTTTATGAAGGCGGCAAAAAGCTTTTCGCCCGCCGAGGAACTCTGCCACAAGGTCCAGGAGCTGGAACAAGTCATCGAAAACAGGTGAGACGTTAACCTCCGCCTGTGAGAGGTTAGTGACATGACATTTTTATTTGCTTCTTTTCTATTCTCCCATTTAGGTTCTCCTTTTGTGTCCCTTATGCCTTTTCTACTCTCACAACCTATACAGACCTCTCATATGTCAGATTTCTTTTCTGTTTTTCAGCAAGCAGAACAATTCTTCACTGAGTAATGATCGCAGTAGGCAATCCAAGTTGGGCAACCTCCCTCCGCAGGCACTGAAACACCTGTGGATCCGGACTGCACTGATGGAGAAGCTCCTGGACAAGATCGTCCTGTACTTAGTGGAGAACAGCGGGTATTGTTACACATCATTCAATGCAATTCTAAGCTACTGACAACAGAAGATTATATCATTTTGTATTTCTCTTTAAGGACTGATTTACTGATCTTTTTCCGCAGTGCCTTCTATGAGAAAGAAGCCATGCTGATGGATCCTGTGGATGGACCAATTCTTGCATCTCTTTTGGGTATTTATAAACCACACTGACCTACACATGGACCACACTGAAACGTTTATTACTTATATTATTCTGAACCTAAAAGTAAGGAATAACTGATGAACCTTGTTCTACAGTTGGCCCTTGTGCTCTGGAGTACACCAAAGTAAAGACTGCAGACCATTTCTGGACAGACCCATCTGCTGACGAGCTCGTGCAGCGGCATCGCATCCACAGTGGCCACTGCCGGCAGGATTCCCCCTCCAGACGGCCGGCCCTGGTTAGACAGTGAAGACTTCATTGATTTTAATCCAATAGGCAGCCATAAACTACTGTGTGTAATACGTCTGATGTCTTCCTGTCCTTGTACCAGATCCAGAAGAGACAGTCCAGTGGCAGCATGGATGATCGCCCTCTCATGTGGGTGAGGGATTACGTCGAATCACTCCACCAAAACTCCAGAGCCACACTTCTGTTTGGGAAGAACAATGTCCTGGTGCAGCCGGTGTGTGTTTTTTCTTCTTTTTCTTCAATACAAAAATAACACAATCCTTCAAGACAGGCTCGATGGATGCATCTGTTATGGATGCAGACGTGTTGTGATTGTAAAGCTCTTGCTTGTGTCTGCAGAGAGATGACATGGAGGCCATCCCAGGCTACCTCTCTCTACATCAAACTGCAGACCTCATGACATTGAAATGGACACCCAATCAGCTGATGAATGGCAACGTGGGGGAGCTAGATTCAGAGAAAAGGTTTGGCCTTTCTAGAAACAATCTATGAAATCCTTTCTCAATAGATGACTTGATGGTTCCTATTTCCTCATCCTTCTTCCAGTGTTTATTGGGATTATGCGATGACAATTCGCCTGGAGGAGATTGTGTATCTCCACTGTCATCAGCAAGGTACAGTAATCCCCTTATAATGTTTTGATCGCCCAAAGTAGGAGTTGTAGGAGTTATTCACCCTGTGACTTCTTGTGTTCATTTCTCCAGTGAACAGTGGGGGGACGGTAGTTTTGGTGAGCCAGGATGGGATCCAGAGACCTCCTCTACATTTCCCCAAAGGAGGCCACCTCCTCCAGTTCCTGACCTGCCTGGAGACCGGCCTGCTGCCTCACGGACAGCTGGACCCACCGCTCTGGAATCAGAGGGGAAAGGTCAGCATGAACAGAGGATAGTGAAATACATCTGTAGCCACTTATTTTCAATACATTTTGCAATAATCTGTGTCAAAATGTTTCATTCCCAGGGAAAAGTTTTTCCCAAACTGCGTAAAAGGAGTCCACACGGCTCATGTGATTCTGTATCTGATAAGGAAGATGATGAAGCAACCGATTATGTGTTTCGGATCCTCTTTCCTGGCAATCAGATGGAGTTCAGTAAGTGTCTTTAATCTTCCTGCTCTGCCTCCCCGAACTAATCTAATAAAACATCATCAGAGAATACATTTACGATGGCATTACTCTCTTAATACTGATTTACAGATTAGACTATTTCAGTTGAGATAAATCTGTTTTCCCCTAGGCATATTCTCATTATTTGTATACATCTTTGTAATTAATTTCTATATTTTGAATTTTTCCGTGTCCAATTCACATCAATCTGTCTTCCACATCTCCATCTCCATCCTCTCGCTTGTTTTCTTCATTTTTTAAGTCTTTTTTTATTATTTACAGACGTGCACTATTATGTCTAAATCTATTGGAATTCCACCTGGTTTTAATTGCCTATGATGATGATAGTAGGAACGGTAATGATAAGGCCTATCATGCTGTGCAGTGGCCCTGGAGCTGATGGACCAGGGTGTGAACTTGTGGCAACCAACGCCCAGAAAGTCCTCGTGCTCCTCCTGCTCACAGAATGGCTCCTTGGATGGCTCCCTGCCTAATGGCTGTAATCAGGAGAGGTAAGTATTTCCGAGTTGGATGGACTCAAATATCAATTCAGATGAATCCAGTTAAATTGGTCGTGTTCCTTTCCTACCAGAGCTCCCTTAAAGCTCCTCTGTGACACCATGAAGTACCAGATCATCTCCCGTGCTTTCTATGGATGTGAGTACAGACAACTCTCCATATGCTTTGATTTATTGGGACATAATTCAATTCCCAATCAAGCAACAGTTCTTGCCAACATGAAAAGTTTTATCATTCCTCTCCAGGGCTTGCATACTGCCGTCATCTGTCCACAGTTCGTACGCATCTTTCCGCTCTGGTCAACACCACCATAGTTGTCCCTGATGTGCCCAATACTGCCCAAGGGGGCCTCTCTGTGGAGGTCTGGGGTCGGTTCCTGAAGGACAGCTCTGTAAGATTCACACCGAAACACCAGGTTTTTAATTCATGACAGCATTAAAGGATTATTCAAATGGTGTACATTGATAAATACCACTGTTAATCTTGTTCAGGCATACGAGGAAGAGGAGATTCACAGACTTGTATATTTTGGCGGCGTGGCCCGTCACTACGCAAGGAGGTCTGGCCCTTCCTGTTGGGACACTACCAGTTTACCATGACTGAGAAATGCCGACTCGAGGTATTTCTATGTGCTGTCGTACTGTATGATTACGTAAAGTACTCATATACACATGGCGGCACGTGACAGTATTTGCTCACGCATGGATGCCGTTTCAGATCGATGAGCAGATGCGGAAGATGTACGAACAGACCATGAAGGAGTGGCAGGGCTGTGAGACCATAGTCCGTCAGCGGGAGAGAGAAAAACACGCCGAGGCCCTCGCCAGATGTTCGTCCGGAGCCAGTGTGGAAACAGGGCCAGTGCAGCGGGACTCCACCATCAGTACAGATGCAAGTTTGACCTTTTGTCATCAAATGTGCTGCATTATGTAACCATCATCGACAAAACAGGGACAAAACATGGAAGAGGGAAGTGTTGACATTATTATGACGACAATTCCAAGCGAGTTGGCTGATCTGCTTTTTGTGTCTTGTGTGAATCTTTCTCCACTCCAGTCGTCTCTAAGTAGCAGCTCAGATCCACAGAATGCCCCCTCACAGAGTGAATCCAGCAGCAGTGCACAGGTAATTTATCACGAGCATGGCAGTCACAACAGCAATGAAAGTGATTTTCTCATGTAAAACGTGTCAGCCCACGTATATAGTTAACTGTAATATATCTCCACTTTCCAAAGCATCCCATAACTTTTAGATTGATGTCCATGTCTTCGCTTCAGCATGTTCATTATTTTCCTTTGGTTACCAGGTATTTGGATCGGTGGAGGCAGTGGATCAGATTGAGGTTGAGTCGAGTGCTGAGGAAAGAGAAGTACAGCATGGTAGTCCACCGAAAGACACCCAACAACTTCCTTCAGGCAGCCTCTCCTCCCCAGGTCTGTCAAATCCACATCCAGGTTCAGAGAATAGCCCTCTTGTTACAGAGTCGGCTGCAACCTCTCAGGGGTCAAAGGAAGCATCAGAAGTTGTTCATGAGAAAACTACAACTGGATCACAGCCAGGAGGGGAGGAGGTAATGGACCCGGTAGCCAAGGACGAGGTTTCAGAGACAAAGATGGAGACCGTTTCAGAAGGTGAGACTAAGGAGGTTAAGGACTGTGGAATCAGTAAGTCACAAGAGACATCTGAATCAGAGGAAAAACCCGAAGTGGAAGAGAAAAACATAACAACAAATGAGAAATCTGAAGATTTGAAAGCTGTCGACACAAATATGAATTTAAGAAGTGTTCCAGAGAGCACAAATGTTCTGAAGCTAGAAAGAGAGATTCATAATGAATATTTCCAAGCACCTCCACTCGGGCAGACCTTGACTTTTCAAGCACACAAGAAAAAAAATCTGGAAATCGAGCCGTTATGTCCAGAGAGCGGGAAAAAGCCAGAGAGTCCTGAAAAGCCTGAACCTACTCCGGAAAAAAAGGCCTGCGCCACAGAGTCGACGAGGAGGGATGCTGAAGCAACGGTTTGTGACTTGGCTGAAATAAAAAAAGACAAAGCTGCAGAAATCCCGTTTGAGAAACCTGGTTCAAATTCACCTGTCAGACAAGTGCTGAACGCTCTCCAGTCAGCATCGAGAGGCAGCCTTTCAATACCGCCCCACTCCCGGCAGTCTCCGGACACGGCAGATTCAGACGACTCTCCATCTGCCCTGGAAATGGAGGACATTCCTGCGGGGACGTGTGTGACCTCTGAGGATACCAAGTCCAGGCCTTTGGCGGGTCTCGCTGCTCCTCCTGTCTCCTTTGCGCAAAGAGAGAAGATGGCATCGGAGCACCTTGTCCTGGATCACCATCTGGACACAGCCTGCAACACCAGTCCTGAGGGCACGGACCTGGGCCTTTCTGAAGAGGAGCCCGAGATGGAAAATGTGCTCGCTGAACCGGAGCCTGCAGAGGTGGGAGGAGACGCCAAACATGACCAAACCTCAGGAGAACAATCCTATTCTGTAAGTTATGCATGAAATATAGACACACTTCACTATTGATCATAAGCTTAACTAAATTAATCATTATTTTTTTTTTTTGACAGCAAGAAACACTGGACGTGTACTTGATCAATTTACATCGAATTGACAAAGATGTCAGACGTTGCGACCGAGCATATTGGTACTTCACTCCTGAGAACCTGGAGAAGCTGCGTAACATCATGTGCAGGTAATGTGCCGCCGCGCTAAATATCTCTGACGTTTTGTCTCCACCCAAAACAATCAAATCTGAAAATGTTGATTTTTGCAGTTACGTGTGGCAGCATCTGGATACAGGTTACGTCCAGGGCATGTGTGATCTGCTGGCTCCTCTACTGGTTATTCTGGATGATGGTGAGTGACACTTTACTGCAAACTCAGTATGGACTTTGCTTAAATGCACATAAATGGCTCATAGTCACTTTTTGTGTGCGTGTGTTTCCCAGAGGTCATGGCGTTCAGCTGCTTCACTGAACTAATGAAGAGGATGAACCAGAATTTTCCTCACGGAGGTGCTATGGACTCTCACTTTGCCAATATGCGTTCTCTAATCCAGGTTTGTGCATATTCGACGCGCGTGTGCATGCATATATACACAAAAGCCTATATCTTGACGATGACATTTTGATTAATAGATCCTGGACTCTGAGCTGTTTGAGTTGATGCAGCAGAACGGAGACTACACTCACTTCTACTTCTGTTATCGTTGGTTTCTACTTGACTTCAAAAGAGGTGATGGCTTGAGTCATCCATGAAAAGATAATTTAGCATTTTACATAATGTGATACTGAATGTAATCTGATTAACTTCTGTTGATGTTACACAGAGATGGTGTATGACGACGTGTATTCCGTGTGGGAAACGATCTGGGCAGCCAAGTACACGTCCTCTGAGCACTTTGTGCTCTTCATCGCTCTGGCACTTGTGGAGATGTATAGAGACATCATCCTAGAAAATAACATGGACTTCACAGACATCATCAAGTTCTTTAATGGTGAGCTGAGATAAGGGAAATGCTAAACTATGGTGGAACAGTGTTTGCCAATTACCTTCCAAATTAAAATGACCACTCACAGAGTTTTTAAGGCGATAAAAATCATTCATATTCCTAAACAATGGTCTTCACATTCTTTTCTCAGAAATGGCCGAGCGGCACAACGTCCCCCAGGTCCTGATGATGGCTCGAGACTTGGTCAACAAAGTGCAGACCCTCATAGAAAACAAGTGATGCTGCTGTTCCACTGCTGCCCCCGTGTTTCGTTGCGCTACATTGTTTCAAGATACAAGACACAACCACGTAATAGTCATGTGTTCAAGAGGAATAAATGTTAATGAAATGCACTGATTGGTGAGTACTGAAAAGACAACATTATTCAGAGACAACTTCTTTTCCAGTTGCTCCTCTCTATATTCAGGAGATGCAAATATGGGCAGTGCTTTTATTTTGAAAGTGTTATTGTTTACCTCGTGAATGTACCCTTGTTGATAACGCTTCAGGATGTTATTTATTTTGCCTTAAAATTGAGCTATTTTTTCAGGGATACAGCAACCAAATTCGTCATGGTATTGTTCTTGTTATACCTGCCACACATCTCACGATGCACTTGAATATATTTTCAATATCATTTTTTTATTTTCGCTGAAATTGTAGCTACCATGGATTTAACATCTCGTGATGCACTTGAATATATTTTCAGTAACAACATGTGGCATCATTAGATGATTTGGTTTTGTTTACATTAGAGAAGGCAGTGTACGAGTAGTACGTGTGATTTGCTTCTCAGTAGCCATTTTGAGGACCAGTTGCAGGCTTCTCTGAGGCTTGATGGTCCTCACCTGGTGTCAGCTGGCAGTCCAGCATGATCTGCATATAGTTTGCATATACAGTACGGTATCACCCATTCTTCTGGTTCTCATACGTTGTTCTCCTCCTCTATTTGACTTCTATGCATCGAGTAACTTTTATTTCCATGCAGTGATGGGTTCTTGCCACTGGTTCAAACGCAGAGACCACGTTTCTCTCACCTCAAATAACACAAAGCTGCTCAGGCTGAAGAATTTGTTTTCTCACTTCAGAAAGCCAGTACGCCACTAAACAGATTCTACTTCCTCGCAGCATTGAGATAGCTGATGTGATGGTTCATTTTTTTTTTTTTTTTTTTGCCTGTCTTGCCCTGCTGATCGTGGTTGCCTAGTACACTTTTTTCTCAGCTACATTTTGTTTCCTGTAAAGCTAGTGTGAACCCAGAAAGCAGCACCTTGATGGGCTTATCTCTTTCATGGATTCATTTGAAATAGTAGTCTACTCATGCCCAGATTTGCTGAATTTTATCTGGTGCTCTCTTTTTTGGCTGTATTGATCACTAGATTTACAATTGTACACCTCCTTCTCACGGTTTCTGCTCATTGTACTGTATTTCAGCTACATGTGGATTTGATCTTTTTGAAGTCCTCATCGGGTTTTCACAGTCTAGTAAGCACCAGAAGGTCAAGTTATAACATTAAAGGGTCAGTGGCAGCTAGTATGTAGCCGTGCAGGTCCTTTTGGGTTTATGTGTGTACATTTACACCACTGAATCTTCTGCTGAGATTCTAATACAGAGGAGGTGAATGGAATGACGTTTCTTCAGCTGAAAATAAGAATAGAATTAAAAATGTAATTTAGGGCATAATAAGGTCTGTGAATCTGATCTTTTTGGCAGATATTCGAGGTGTATAAAATTATAAAATCTCAACAGATACATCTGAAATGATCTACACGGTTAGATACCAGCCAGTTAAAAAAAATGTATTCATGGTGCCACTCACAGTTGCAAAAACACACCCATGTTTGGTCCAACGTGGCTTAAATACCAGTGCTTCGATATCACTGCTAATGTGTCTCCATATGATCTTATAAAACATGCCTGAGTATTGCTGTTTGTGTATTGCTGTGTTTGTTGTCAGAAGATTTACTGTATACAACGTATTTAAATAGAAACCAAGCAAGTACATATTTATTAAATGCAATACAATGTCTGTATATGGGCTTTATCCGATAATGATGAACAGAAAGATAAAAATATGCCATTGGAAATAAATAGATTTTTATTTTTTGTGTGTCTTCTCAAATTGTCACCAGGTATAATTAATTTATTGCGTATTAAAAATATTATATTTTGCAATCCATGTGCCTCATGTTCATTTTCACACCTTTATACTGAAGTGTCTATGCTTAGCAGCAGTGGTGTCTTGATTGTCCACACGGCCTTTAAAGGATAGCTTCACTTTTTCAGTTTAATCCAAGCAACACTTACATGCTTACTTGTTGTTTTGTTTCTAACTGTATTTCCTTTACTTCCTGCTTTTAATGGCAGAGCTGGGAGACAACAGTCATCTGTGCAAAAACACAGTTTAGCTGAAGAACATGATGCTTTAAGAATGCTTAGAAATTGATCTGGCAGAACACAGAGGGACAGGGTTAACATAGAGTTTCAGCAAAACCTGCTTTCCGGAATACACCCCAGATATGAGCAAGAAGGTAAACCTTATGATGCAGTATGTCTCAATTGAACGTATACTGCATAGAAACAGCTGCTGAATTTTACAAAAACTAAAAGACATATTGGGTTTTGGAATGCAGCAAAAGTGTCTTTACATCCAACACTGGATGTGCCAACATTGAGGACATTTGTTCAATGTCCAACCAGAAGTTCAACATCCGCTTCAACCTTTCAGATTTCACTTTAGTTCACTTCAATAAATCAATGATCTATTACAACCATGAGGACAATACATGAAACGGTAAAAGTTTGCATTTTATTGGTAAACAAAGAGATGCATACAAATACAGACCTACAGGCCACCTCGGTCAGAGATTCACATTCAAACAAAATAATCTGACAGGTGAGGCTCACAGTCAACATGTCACTACTCTAAAAGGCTCACTAATTGTACATGTATGAATAGGACTATGATATTGATTAGCATCACAGGCTCTTAGATTGGCAAAAAATGTAATACTTTTAAGCTACAAAAAATGCAACACACAATAAGGAAAATCTTGTCAAAATTTAAGAAGCTGTATGACATTTAGCCTGACAGCTGCAGGATTGTGTAATCTGTTTCGCCAATAAACTAACATTTCCATCAAGGTTTGATATCACAACCCCGGATTTCTTTATAAAAGAAACCTTGAATATGTTATATGGAAATCAAATACAATTACCTCACTAAGAAAATAAAAAAATTAACAATCCCAATTCCAGGTAACACATATGGGTGTTTAGAGAACAAGGGAAATCATATTTAAGGCTGTGGGGAGGAAGAGGGTGTTCAGGTGATGATGACCATGGAATGCATGTAGGAAGAAATGACGATGAACAATGACGAATGGTGATTATCTCACGAGGGGGCTTGTGGTTAAAAAAAATTTAATTAAAAAACATTTTCCCCAATTTCTCCAGAAATGGCAGGCCTTTCTATCGGTAATGACGCGGCGGTGGGCTATGGTGCTGTGGAGGGTGCCTTCTGGGGGGTGGACTATGGCGCGACATAGCATGGCGTGGAGGCGATTGGTAGCGTGGAGGGGGAGATCCTCTGTTTTGGAAGGGGGGGGAATAGCGACCTCTGGATCTGGAGCGGGAACGCGACCGATTATAGTTGGGAGTGCCCCTCTCCTCATAGACGCGAATGTACGCAGTCTCACCCTACAAAAAAAGAAAAAAATACATATATTTGTCGTTTTCCCCATCTGAAGACTATGGGACAATTAAATCTCATCATCATGGGAACTCACTTGATGTGAGCGGAACTCGGTCCGATCCAGTCTGCGCAATGCATACTCCATATCCTCTCTACGGAGAAATTCCACCACGCCTTCTCCATCACGCTGCACATCTGCAAAACAAACGTCTCCTGCCTCGCGCATGTGATCCTTCAGATCCTGCCAGCTCCCAGTTGGCGGCAACCCTGGAATGGGGAAAAAACTAAATGCACTTCCTTGCTTTGAATTACCTGCCAATGTCAAATCATTGCAGGGACAGGTTCTTCTTTCAAAGTGTAAACCTTTTGAGGTTAAACAACACCTTTATTAACAGGTTGACTAAACAGCAATTACTGGGTGGATGTTTTGATGAATACCAATAGTTTCATACCATCCCATAGTGTTGGGCATCCATCAATCTTGCTTTAGTTTGATTGGTCAAGTCAGGCAAATATATAAACATACTTCTATAAAACACAAGTTAATGTTGCTTACAAATTGGCCTAATTAATGATAGACAATGACAAAATGACACCTACCAGTCACGATAGTCAGTGTTTGGGTTTATGCTGCAAACATGACCAGTATCAGTTTACCGTTTCGTTTTTCACGACTCAAGGAGGTGACTTGACCTGATTCAATTAGTCCCCTTGACCTCGGATCCGCAATGGGACAGAGACATATCTGCCTACAAATAAAGACATCCTCTACTAGTCCCTTGTCCTCCAGTCCGCCATGAGAGAGAGACATATCTGCCTATGACTCATGATGTTTTCTACTATTCCCTTGTCCTTCAGTCCGGCCTGAGAGAATAACATATCTGACTACGAATCATGAGGTCTTCTAGTCCCTTGTCCTCCAGTCCGCCACGAGAGAGCGAAAAATATCTGCCTGTGACTCATGACATCCTCTACTAGTCCCTTGTCCTCCAGTCCGCCATGAGAGAGAGAGAAACATATCTGCCTATGAATCATGATGTCTTCTAGTCCCTTGTCCTCCAGTCCGCCATGAGAGAGAAACATATCTGCCTACGAATCATGATGTCTTCTAGTCCCTTGTCCGCCAGTCCACCACGAGAGCGAAAAATATCTGCCTGTGACTCATGACATCCTCTACTAGTCCCTTGTCCTCCAGTCCGCCATGAGAGAGAGAGAGAAACATAAATGCCTATGGCTCACGATGTCTTCTACTAGTCCCTTGTCCTCCAGTCCGCCATGAGAGAAACATCTGCCTATGACTCATGATGTCTTGTATTAGTCCTTTGTCCTCCAGTCCGCCATGAGAGAGCAAGACATATCTGCCTATGACTCATGTTTTCTGCTAGTCCATTGTCCTCCAGTCCGCCATGAGAGAGAAACATATCTCCCTACGACTCATGATGTCTTCCACTAGTCCCTTGTCCTCCAGTCCGCCATGAGAGAGAAACATATCTCCCTACGACTCATGATGGCTTCCACTAATCCCTTATCCTTCAGTCCGCCATGAGAGAAAATCATATCTACAGTCTACATGTCTTCTACAACTCCCTTTTCCTCCAGTCCGCCATGAGAGAGAACTAGACACATATCTGCCTATGACTCGTGATGTCTTCTACTAGTCCCTTGTCCTCCAGTCTGCCATGAGATAGGGAACCAGAAGCATATCTGCATATGACTCTTGATGTCTTCTACTAGTCCCTTGATCTCCAGTCCTCCATGAATGAGAGAAACATCTGCCTATGACTCTTACGTCCACGGTTCTACCAATTCCTTTGACCTCCAGGTGGCGCAAAAGAGATCAAAATATGCACTGGCTATGACCCATGATGTCCACCTACCAGTCACTATGACCCGGAATTCAGATCTTCGAGTTGGAGGTCCAAATCTTCCCCTAGGTCCTCCTCCTCCTCCTCCTCCTCCTCCACCTCCTCCACCACCACCGCCTCCTCCTCCTCCTCCTCCTCCCCCTCCTCCACCTCCCATGGGACCAAATTTAGCCCCAGAAGATCGAGGATACTCCACACGGAGCTTGGAGTCTCCATATCCATATCCATTCCTTCCATAGACAGCATCATCCGCATCCCTAAGAGAAGAGGGCAAAGAACTCCTTACCAAAGTACGCTTGTTTGACTAGCGGACATAAACTTGGAATTGCCGTCTCCATTTATTCCCTGCTGCCAGTCACTGGAGATGATATTATACCCTATAAACTTAAGGTATCCAACAGGGGATATGTGATTCGACTTGCCAAAACCATCCCTAAAACTCACCGTGGGTCTTCAAATCGGACGAAGGCAAAAGGGATAGTGCCTCTGTTGTTCTTCAATTCAATGTCACGGATTTTGCCATATTTGTAGAAGAGATCCTCAATGTCTCTTTCCTGGACATCCACAGGAAGATTCCCCACATAGATTCGGCCGTCCGACATGGTAGTTGAGTGAGTGGCACTGCTGACACAGAATGGGGGTACCTGCAGACTTTAAGATCACTTTTTGTTTTCACAAATAGCTGTTGAAGAGGTCCATATCCTAATCATAGTTCCAATCCGAAACGTAGTCCTTCTCCGTTGAATTCCTTAATTTAGACAGTTAAACGCTAAAGGAGGATGCAGCCATTCATAAATGATGAGCTCAAGACAAGTGGAAAAACACACAAATCCAAGCCTGAAAACTTTAAAAACATTGGTTAATGAAACTCCTACAAGCTTAATGAACAGTTTGTTTTATACTGCTTGAAAGTATGCACCTTGCTTACACCCGCTTGAATACAATGTGCGCCCTTCAGTAGGTGTGTGTGTGTGTGTGTGTGTGTGTGTGTGTAGACAAGAAAAGGTACAGATGGTTGATGAATTAAAGAAAAATCCAATATATCTTTGATGGCCCTAACGTCAATTGGGTTGAGCTCTGGTGATTGCAAAGGCCCTTGCAAATGATTCATCTCGTTTTGATACATTAAGCCATAGGGAAGCATCTGCTATTGTTGTGGTACTCAACTAATTTATTCAGGTATTATCTTCAATTTGTCACCAGTGTGTATTTACTTTACTTGATATACATCCCTTCAATGCAGGTAGATGTTTATATAAATAAACAAATTATGGATCATGGATCATTTTATTTGTAATTCGTGTACACCTTCAAAAAATGTACAATACAATGCAACACAACACCAAACTATGTCCTTACACATTAACAAACACATGAGGACAAACATACACACAGGGCTGGTTTGCTGCATTACAGTGAAAGGCAGCAAAAGACCGTGGTTGCCAAGAATTAACCTTTGCCGTAGTCGCAAGCTGTGTTGAGGCCACGGCTAAACTAGCCAGCAGGAACCTAGCTAGGTTTAGCTAGCGCCGGTTAACCACGATAAGACACTCCTTAGAGGTTTCTACAACGTAGATCCTTAGTATGCAACCATGCAATAGAACATATTTTAATTGAACGGTTCAGCTTGACATTTGTGTGATAAAAGTGTAGGCTTAAGACGTGTTATGTAGTCCATTAATTACGACACCACATCAGTCTCTTTGTTGATAATGTAAGGTCAGCTAGTCGGGCTAACTAGTCTGTTTCAGCCAAAATGCACCAATATTCCTCACACTCGAAGAAACATCTATTTTAGCAGTACACATTAAATGCATCCGGTACCCAACACGTTAATTATCAAAAGGGGAGATTACCTTTGAACACAAGTAAGAGTGCCTTCTTTCCTAGATGTAATGCTAACAGACTTGGCACGCTATGCGCCTGCTTCCCTGTTAGCTAGCTAGCTAGCAACATAAGCAACGGATTAGCAAACGGCTGTGTGACTTCTTCTACTTCAATTTCCGGCAGACAGTAGTGAAGGGTTAGCGCATTGCTGCCTCTCGCCGGAAATAAAAGGAACATGTTACTAATGATGCCATAAAAAATTTGGTTCTAACCAATTTCTTCGCTATATCCAAACACAGTTATACATTGATATAAATCACATATCTCAGGGGCCACAGTAACACTTTTTGGACAAACTGCTGGACATTATATTCACAATGCCATTATATTCACAAGGCTGCTCCTTCCCAAGTGTAGGACCAACAGACTCAAGAATACAACTCCTCACTGGGGGGAGGAGGAAATAGGGTAAAAAGGACAGAAGGGAAGGAGTGGTAGCCGCTCACTGTGTTATTAATAATTAATAATCTACTCATACATACCTGGACACTCTTCTTCTTTTCTTGTGCAATAACTTAATCTACCACTTAAGTGCAATAATTTAATTTAACTGCCAATTGCCGCAAATGTCATCTATCCACTGTACAAAAAACACAATGCCATTTAAGGTCCTATATATTTTATCTCTATTTTTATTTATTTATTTTTTTATCCACTATACAGTTCTCTACACTTAACTTATTTTGATTTTACTTGTATTCTTATCTCTACTTTATATATATTTAGCTAAGAGTTTATTGTTTAATGTCTATTGTTTACCTTCTATATTTATTATAATATATATAAGTTTAGTAAGCTGCTGGAAACCCAATTTCCTTGCGGGAGTCATCCCAAAGGGATCAATAAAGATAAATCTATGTCTAAGTCTCTATTTCATTAAAAAAAATGGCCTCTGTAGTGTATCTGGATGACAGTGACCTGCCAGTCATGATTCCATTCAATCAAACACAAATGCTTCTTCTACCACATAAAACACAAGATGCTCCATGCTCTATTCTAATTGTCTCCTGCACATTCTCACAGTTTGTTGTCCCAGAACCCCCAAGTCCTTCACTTTGACCTTGTGTTGGCTACTTCATGCTGTTCTTAGTTCTCTCTGGACATTTCAGAGATTAGGTCTCTGGGTGGGTTGTTATACAACCAATTACATAATACTTGTTCAAGACATTGCTTCATGAGGAATTGGCTCATTGGGAAACACAATTCAAAATTGTGTTTAATACTAAAAACATACAGTAATATAGTGTTGTAATCATTACATTGCGAACGTGATATTAAAAGCCTGTGCTCGCCTGTATAAATAAAAATGTGATTATTAAAGATATACTTACTGTCAGACAGTCAGATTGATGCAACCAACACCACTATTTGAAACAAACAGCCGACTTAATCAAGTTGTGAAGAGAGCTAATGTGACAGAGGATGTGGGTAAATGAGCCATAACGTCGCATATGAAACTGTAATCTCACTGTGGTTTACTTTGCAATGGTGTTTTCGACACACGCGCGAGAACGCGCACTAGCAGTCATACGCGCACACGCGACCCTAAGCAACGTGCGATGGCTGCGGTCAAGCCAGTGATGTAAGCGATGTAACATGTGAGGCACCGCCCCGCGAGGTGACTTCAACTGGCCAGCGCGCGCTCCCCCTAGAAGCTCCACATAAATAGACGCGAAGTGTGCTGCTCGTCGTCGCGTTGAGAACAGGAAGGGAAAAAACATGTCGTACACAAAGTTTGTAGCAGGTCTTGTTAGGTTAAACCCGGGCAACGTCAGGAAAATACGCGTATCGCCTGGAAGATGTCGGTCAACGGTGGCATCCACCAAGAGCCAAGAGGAGAAAGATCAGCAGATAGATGGCTACACCGTGGTGGAAGCGTCGCCGGTGGAGCTCATCAGCCAGACCAAAAATGTCCCAAACGCGTTGGATAAAATCCACGTTGACTTTGAGAACACGGAAGAAGCCTACAAAAGCAAGGGTAACATTGAGCTGCTCCGAAGTCTGCTGGTCTTCAAGCTCTGCACAATTGACGTCCTCGTTGAAAAGAACAAAGAGGTGAGTTCATTTTGTTCAAAAGTTCCAGTTAACAACAACAAAAAGTAGTACTTTTCAATGTTTGAGGAGGCAGCTCGTAAGTGTATAACTGCGTAATAATTAAGTGAATACTACTTGGTGCTATATTCTAATAACCAAATGCTAATTAACTGAACTGTGATTAACTGAAATACAACTTATTGTTATCTTTCAGTTGATGGATCTGACAAAGAAGGTGTTCGGTAAGTGGATGTTTGAGAAGATGATGAAAATGACCTTCTATGGTCAGTTTGTGGCAGGAGAAGACCACAACTCCATCAAGCCTTTAATTCAGAAGAATCAGGCCTTCGGTGTGGGGGCAGTTCTGGACTACAGTGTTGAAGAGGACTTGACTCAAGAAGAGGCAGAGAAGAAGGAAATGGAGTAAGTCATGTTTATGCCTGATAGCAGGAGTTTAGTGAAGGCTGCAAGATTTCTGGTTCACATAGAGTAAAATGTTTTACTGATGCTTTAAACCAAGCACATTTAATCGGTTTCCAAATATATTTGGACATATTTGCACTGGTGTAAGAGACTTATGTAACATGCAAAACCTGTTGAGCCAAGTCTATTTATGTAGCCTGTATCACATGCCCCACAATCAGCCCATGCTCTCAAGACTAGGTACTCCTAATAAGCAAACTCCAGGAAACTGGATGAAACACTGCACAGGCCAGTGCCATAAATAGTTTAATTCTAGTAATAAATGTAAAGTCAAAATAAAAAAAACAACAAATACAATTAACAGTGCATATATTCTCAATTCCCATAAACAACAAATTGATATTACATGAAAAGTAGTTGGAAGAAGTTTTCACTTTTCTCGTCCTTCCTCTTCTCTTTAACTCCACAATCATCAAATATATACGTCATATGTATCTCTCTCTGTCCCTCTCAAAAATAATAATTTGACCCCTTTATTAACATACAGAACATAATGTCTAAAACATGAATAAAAAACTATTGTTTCATGTGACTCAATTCTTATCTTATCACTTCAGTTCTAACCTCCATTATGTTTCTTATCAAATTAATATGAGTCACATGTGTTTCCTCAACATAAACAAGACTGTAATCAAAACCAGATAATGCCTGTCCTTTATTGGTTGGCTAGGAAAGCTCCCTCTCCTGTGATTGGTCGAGCTGGGGGGTTGTACCATACTGAAACGCCTGCCAGCCTTTTAGAGTAATGAGCCGGATTCCTTCGTGAGGCACACACAAGGAGTCCGGTGTTATGCAATGTTCTGGCATCAACCCAGGATGTCCTCAATAGGCCCAAAAAACATCAACAAATATGGAGCCTCTCCTTTGAAAGAAAAGAATGGTTACTCCCTACAAAGAAGCTAACGCTCGTGTCACAACACGTCTTGAAGAGAGGATCATCATCATAACTGCATTTAAAAAGTCACAACAAATGATATCTCTTTCCTCTACAAAGAGATGTTTTTCTGTCTTTTTCATTCTTTAAAAATACTCACTGACACACTGTCCCATTGAGTAACTGATTTGGAACAACTTAAGTGACATTAGAAGTTAAAAAACAGAAAACGTAGATGAAATAATCTCTTTTTTTCCTTTTTTGTTGTGCAGGAAAGTGAACAATCTGAGTTAGATGTTTGCCATTCTATTCTGATGCCAATCCTTTCTTCTTTTTCAGTGCATGTGTTTCTGAAGCAGAAAAAGAACATCCAGGTTTGTATATATCTTGAAAATAACTGATTTATTGAATGTAATGTAGTGTGCTGTTCAATTTCAGAATGTGTTGCGCAATCAGAGACGGCACGCTTCATACACTAAAGAACTGCTCTGGAGTTAGCGGGCAGAAATACAGGTTTCATTGGATACTCAGTTACTTCAGCATGGGCTGGAAGCAACACTAACCAAGTGTTGCTGTTTGTATGTTGGTATGTCTAGTCATGTGGTTTACCCTGGAGTGTACGGGTTATATTTGGATTTAATGGCATCTGAAATGTCCAGTCCAGTGGGTAAAGTGAGAAGACACTTGCTGCATGTGACGTGGTTGATGGTTGAAACTCAAGTTTATCATTCACCGTCCACTGCTTTCTCTGGTCTTAGTAGTAGTACTTGCTGAGACTCATTGTCTGGACACAAATGTCAAACTCAAGAATTCATGAATTTCTGTAAGAATAATTCATAAACTGTGAATGTCCCCATTTAACCACTTCTACATTTATTGTGGCAAAACTAAACAAACATCCTCAAAACAGAAGCTTGTGGGATTTCAATAATTCTGTTGATTATAAAATCCAGCTGTAGAAATTGCTTTTATTTATTTGTTGTCTCAAGAAATCTATCTATGTCAAGCAGCTAACATTTCCTTCTTCTAACTCCAGATGCTGATCATCGTGAGAAGAAGTACAAGGCCCATCGTCAGTTTGGGGACAGACGCGGAGGCGTGATTAGTGCTCGGACGTACTTCTATGCAGATGAGTCCAAATGTGACAACCAAATGGAGACATTCATAAACTGCATTAGAGCCTCTGGTAAGTAGTTGTATGTGAACTGGCTTCTGAGGAAGCAATCAAGAGATTATTATCATATTGGCTATCAGAAAATGTTTTATTTGCACTATAAATGATAGTGTTACACCTGTTAAAATGGGTGGAGAGTTATACAACATGTAGTAGCATAATAATGTCTCTTTAATTTCAGGGGGAGCCTCAGTAGATGGATTTTCTGCCATCAAAATGACTGCTCTTGGACGTCCACAGTTCCTTGTAAGTTTTTATTTTAATATAACTGAAATATAATTTATTTATTTTTATACTATTATTTATATTCAAGGTGTGAATGTTATTGATGGGCAACAACAGGGCTTCTAGATCTTAACATTTATTACAGGGTAATGTAATGTAAAATACTGTCCACCTCATCACAGTATGATTCAAATGCAGTATTGGAATTTGATCATAAATGAGTTTTTCTGTGTTTGAACAGCTCCAGTTTTCAGAAGTCCTGGTCAAATGGAGACGGTTCTTTAACTTCCTCGCAGCACAACAGGGAAAATCTGAAATGATGGTTTTGGAACAAAAGCTGGAGATGGAACAGCTCAAGGTATGTCGGTCTACTACAGGTTCATCCTTAACTGGTTTTCCTCATTTTTGGTTGTTTGTAAGGTCTTTTTATGAAAACAATGATAAGCTGCAATATGTTTTTTAATCTTCTAAATATTTCTTTGTAGGAAAGTTTGACTAAGATGGGTGTTGGAGCCATGGGTGACATAGAGAACTGGTTAACTGGAGAGAAGCTGGGTTTGTCAGGGTAAGATGGTCACACATTATTACAATGACAACATATACTTCACATTATTACTTGTATTATTTCTGTATTGTGTTAACATATTTTAACATATATTTTCTCACATCTGATTGCTAGAACGATAGACCTACTGGACTGGAACAGTTTAATAAACGATACAACAAAAATGTCCAATCTACTTATGGTGCCAAACCTTGAGGTGAGTCCCGGACATATTTGGTCGTGTGCCCAGACTCTGAAATGGGAAAAGGAAATAAATGCACAGTTGGTGGCCCATGCAAGTGGTCCTCAGTTTAAATCAGTGTGGGGATTTCCTCTAATCTGTACACTGTCTTGTGTAATGAAGACAGAAGGACTTAATATCATCTTCTAAAGGGTGCCCTTTTGCTCCCAGGCGTGATGCAGCATTCAATAACAGAAACTTCTGTTTTGGTTATGGAGGAAAAGTGCAACATACTTCCTGAACTTCCATTTCAGACCCCTACATTTTATGGATAAATATAACGAAACAGATAATGTTCTTGTAAACAGATATAATAGTGATAAATGAATTAGTAAAATAGATTTTAAGCAAGAAAACAGTGACTTTTCCCCCCACATTAGAACATGTGGGAACAAGTTGTCGATCCAAGTCTTGTTTGCACAAGAAATGGAACTTCTCCCCACAAGATAAGTACTCACTAGTGGCAATAGTATATCTTCAAGTAAACATTTGTTCTGGTGACGGGAAAAAATAATCTCATTTGGAACATGTGTACTTTGTACATTTCTGCAGAGTTTGCATGAGTCCAGTAATATTGCACATGTGACTGTATCCAGTGAGAAAAGGGACACTGGAGAAAATGGCTGAGGCATTGTAGCTGCTCTAAACCCCACACCCACCACCCTGCCCTGTCTGTCACATACTGATAGCATATGTGGCTTTTTCCTGGTCATGAGGATGGCTTATGCCAAAGTAGTTGATGTTTTTTTTTAGAGGCTTCGTAGCAATCCGGGTACTGGTACACCATGGAGTCTGACTGTCTGAGGCCCCATTGCTGAATATATTAACACTCTGGCATTTTTGTAGATGTCTGGCTAGTGTTTGTTGTCGTTCTTGTTTTTGGTTTTTTCTTCCTGTGTTTGTTTGTTTGTCTCCTGTATTGGTTTTGTGTGGTCTTTTTAAAAAAAAATTGTGTACTTGTTTGTTGTGGTGATTTTGGGATGAATTTTTTGTCTTGTTGTGCAGACAGGCCAATTGGAACCATTGTTGAACACGTTTACAGCCGAGGAGGAGAGGCAGATGAAGAGGATGCTACAGAGAGTGGATGTTCTGGCCAAGGTAAAGATGCCAAAACAAATGAATGTGCATCTAGTAAACAATTACAATACAACAACATAGAAATCAAAATGAACTGTATTGTTTGCTGAAGTGATGAACCCCTGTTTGACGAGTTTATGCCCTCCGTCTGTCTGCACCATGCAGCACGCCGTGGAGAATGGGGTGAGGCTGATGGTGGACGCAGAGCAGACGTACTTTCAACCAGCTATTAGCAGACTAACCCTGGAAATGCAGAGGAGATTCAACAGAGAAAAACCAGTCATTTTCAACACGTACCAGTGTTACCTCAAGGTGAGACCACAACCCTCATTACAGCTCAACACGACCACTTTCACTCTTCATTATGCTGGAAATCCCGACTGTTTGTCTCAATTGTGAAACCAAAACAACATTCTTAGTCACATTATTTTGTGTTGTTGCTACTAAATACACAATATGGTTAGAAAAGCCTAAACAGTTATTTTGTTTGTTTACAATAGCATCCCCCTGTACAATAACCACAGTATCAGTAAAGCTGTAATATATATATTTAATGAAGTTATCACAGGGGGCTCTCGAAATTTTCATTTTCATGATTATTCGGGAATATTTGTGCGACACATTTGGCATTTTAATCCTGTTTGTGATACTTTCAGGAAGCCTATGATAACGTCACTATGGATATTGAGCTGTCACGACGGGAGGGCTGGTACTTTGGTGCCAAACTGGTTCGTGGAGCCTACATGTACCAAGAGAGAGACAGGGCCAAAGAGATTGGCTACGAAGACCCCATAAACCCAGACTATGAGGCCACTAACAGGATGTATCACAAGTAAGATTTTTATCAAGGCCATTTGTGGCTCAGCTAGAAGATGCCTGGATTCTCACCATCTGCTTTGATGTTTGTCCAGGTGTTTGGAGTATGTGCTGGAGGAGATCGACCACAGGAGGAAAGCAAATATCATGGTTGCGACGCACAACGAGGACACAGTGAAATTTACCCTCGAACAGTACGTTTTGTTTGAGCAAACTCAAAAGCTGTGAAGCTCTTGTTCATAAAGGATTAGCCCCTAATGGTCTCAACTAATGCCTAGATTGTTGCGCTAAGTGAAATTGTGTCATTTGTCAACCTTCCAAAGCAATTAGGATTTACAGAATGAGATTGGCAAATCAGTAATCGAATACACTCTTATGTAACCACTCTTTAACGTTTTTTTTTTTCAGGATGAATGAGATGGGCCTCTCACCCGCGGAGAACAAGGTTTACTTTGGACAGCTGCTGGGGATGTGTGACCAGATCAGCTTCCCACTCGGTATGTTGAACTCAAATACTTAAAGTAAACAGTTATGGAATCACAGAGGCTTACGTCACATGGTCACATGGTCACATGGTCAAGTAGATGTTTCACCCAAGTGTAGCCCCTACACACGTCAGCTAGTCAACACTCAGGCGGCTACTGACCTTAAAATGGTTGATAGATATTTTGGGAACAAATAACTCCAGGTTCTCAATGTCCGAACTGTTACACAACATTATGTCAGTTTGGCTCAGCAGAGACTTTCAGTTTGAACAGAAACACGTCACTACTTGGGTTAGGGTGCACACATTTACAAAAACTGTGTGTTTTTGACCCTGTCATGCGATATACAGAAGACTAACAGACGTGCCAATGTGAAGGGCACTGAGCTTTTGTTTCTACAGATGTGTTGCAATTTCAACGATCGTGCAGTGATCCGGTGATCAGTTCAAGTAGAATGGTTTATTATAGCCCATGAATAGTGATGTTAATGCTGCAGCAGCCCTAACCTTTATCCACTAGTTAAACATAAGGACCGGTTTGACCTTGTCCTATCACTTGACATGTGATATCAAAAAAACATTTTTAGATATCAGCCCCCCCCCCTTAAGCAGCACTTAATGATGTGGACATTGATGGTCAACGTGTCTTCTTGCTCTATGTTGAAAACAGGTCAAGCAGGTTTCCCGGTCTACAAGTACGTTCCATATGGACCCGTCAATGAGGTCATTCCTTATCTGTCTCGCCGTGCTCAAGAGAACCGTGGCTTCATGAAGGGATCCCAGAGAGAGCGTAGCCTCTTGTGGACGGAGCTGAAACGCAGGGTGCTGGGTGGACAGATTTTCTACAAACCTGTATACTGAGGACCACAATATTACCTGCAGTATCTCTGTTATCATTCCACAGTTGTTTCTCCTAAGTGCAGAGGGGGATTCATATCCTTCGTTGGCTAAGCTGCACAGTATGGAGGAACATTTTGCAGTTCTACTGACGTGTGTGTCATATGGTTTGGGGATTCATTTTGCTTATAGCAGTATATTTAAAATAGAAGTCCATAATGACACACTGTCGAGATGTTTGTGCTGCCCCATTGACAAGTGATGATTGATATTGGTCTTTAAATCAGAATGAGTTTATTGAACTCAAAACGTGGCCTTTGAACATTGATCCTCCATTACATAAAGCATGGAATTATTCAGGAGAGGCTAAGAGAAGAATGTAGCGAGCTAATGGTTTCCAAAGGGGGCATACTTGTCTTGTGCTTTTTTAACTGTAAATGACACTCTTTAGGTCCGAGAGGATTGTACATTATTTTAGAATATTTATTGCTGGTGTTATGTGTCACTGTATAAATCTACTTATACAAATAATTTGATTATCATTGTACAGCGTAGGGATTTTTACTATATAAAAATGGCAGCAAATGTTGCATCACAAATCATATGTTCCTCTTTTTGATCATTCAAAACTCAAAGACTCTGCTTCTGGTTGTAAACTGTCATGGTTCTACCTGTGCAAACTCCTTTTACAGTCTACTGAGTGGAATGAAGCTGTAGAGAGACTCAGTCTGATCCATTTCAGGGGATTATTAGTGCCTTGTGTCCTATTTGACATGTGCCAGATGGTCAGAAGTCAAGAGTATTGTCTGTTTGTCAAACAACAGCAATAGATGTCAAACCAGAACAACAGAAACTATGCAGAAAACTGCTGTTAGTACTCCACAAACACCTGCACGGATGCGTAAACCGCATTAGAAGAGAGCTGCCTATGAGTTTAATCGTTTTTTGTAGAGCCATTGAATCTGGTGTAAGTTGTGTTGCCTCGTCTTCTGAAAGATTGTGGTTGATTGAATGAAATGAATACTGTTAAATGTTCTCATACCTTTTTAAAAGTCCTAAAGCAAATGTTAATACAAACATAATACGTGCTGCCTTTGTTAGTGGAACGTAGAATTTGTGTGATTTAAGCTCAATGTTTGAACATGGAATGTTGATTTTAGAAACGCTGGAATTAACCACTATTAGGCGTTGTGTTAACGTGGATGTTTGGTTTTATTTGAATGTTTTGCTGATGTGTTTCCTTTCTTTTGTGTTTGGTTTCCTCAGCACTATGTATATGTATGTATAGCTATAACATATCTTGTACATTTGTAAAATATATGTAATCATTTAACACAATAAAGTACAGCAAGCATTAAACCAGGATGGTGTTGTGGATGTTGGAAGTGCACAATTACCTAAACAACCCTGAGCTGCAAATATATTGAGTCATTGGGGAGGATTTGAATGATGATGAATGATTTTAAGACTAAATCTTGACGTCCTTCAAAATGCAGCTTCTGCTATCGTAGGCAGCCATCACTACAGCCGGGTCGGATAGATAAAACCCTGATGTAATCTTGTAGTGACAGATCTGGTTGTCCTCACTGACGTATCGTGGTGCCAATAGCATGATGCTAGTGCCCTGTGTCATGTGACCAACTGAATCAGAGATGATTCACCTCCAGCCAAAGTCAAAAGCATTGTAACAAAAACAAAAAAAAGATCTCATGGGTTGACAAGTGTTCTCGTGACTGGGCCAACAAGTTATTATGACTGGGTCAACAAGTTCTCATAAACAACAATAATGAAAAAAAAAAAAAAGATGTTCATCAGTGCACAGCTTCATTCTCTGATCTGCTGCTGGAGTTGGTCAAATGTAGCCGTAACACCAGAGTGTTAAGAGTGGGAAATGTCGCCATGGCTAATAGACATGTATACAGTGATATATAATTGTACATTTTTTGGGTATTACTGTACCTTGGTTACACCTATAGTTGCAATTTTCATACTTAAGAGAAATAGTTTAATTTAGCCTACATACTTTCTTAACATGGTCAAATGGTCAAGTGTACATTCAGAAGATACTTTCCATCTGTTTATTTGTAGCCTATTCTCGGAACCAATTCAGCCATGTGGGAGGAGAATTGACACCTGACTTCTTTCAGTCCTCACAGCCAATGAGACTACATCAGGGAGTGTACAGCATGTGGAACAATAGACTGGAGGCTGTTCTTTCACCATTGTAGAAAAGTCTCACCCTGACAACTGCTAATGCTGTCATCTGCAGGTAAATCAAGCTTTGTATTTGTATTTCTTCCACACACGTATCCTACTTTGATGTCATTTGACAAATATGTTTTGGATATGTTTTAGGATTATGGGTCTGTGGAATTGTTATTTGAAGTTAATACATATTTGTAGGCTTTAATCAAGTTCAATTTATTTCCTCGTGTACTACAACTACTATCATGTAAACACACGATAGGTATTCTCATCACATTTGACAAATGGACTGCGTATGTGACTATCAGTGTTAAAGATAAGAAGTCACAGCTGGTATGCAAAGGGCCAGACTACATAACACAAAGCTTCTGTTCCGGCCAGCATAAGAAACCTATTTTAATATTAAGACATTTTCTTTATGAGCACTATGCTGCTGCATAGATGCTCGTACCTAATCTTAGTTTTTTGTGTGTCTCTTTCTGCTGTGTGGTGTGAAGGGAACCGAGTACCATAAACATGTTTAAAGTGTAAACATGGGGGCTCTGTTGTTCCATAGAAAGACCGATGCAGCAGTTTTCTTGCTTATCTGTATTACCTCTTCTCTTTGTGTCATTTCGTTTTCCTAGAATTTATAATGATAAAGACACTTTGTCACAGAAGTTAATACCAAGTTACATTAGATTTAAATGGGTCAGGTCTGGGCTTTCTGTAAATACACATTCAAGTCTCTGCTGTAAGTAAGGTAAGGGTGTAATTAGTTCACCTGCATGTAAGGATTGTTACAGGGCGTTACACATGTTTATGAGCTGCTCACAATTACACAGCAAAATCCAACAAGGTGTGTATCAAAACTTTAAAGTCCTGTAAAGTTTGCCTATGGATGCATTCTCTCTAATTCCATTTTTCAGGTCCACCATTGGATGTTAATGATGCCGGACCCCCGTGGGAAAAAGTGCACATTTGTGATACGAAGGCTGATTCCCTGGCTTTTACTGACCAACGTCATGCTCTGGGTGTACTGCTTGATGAACCCGTCCCAAGTAAACAGGTATTTAAAAGGAAAGCATTATTTTATTGAGTGAAGTCAGTTGATGTTTGCTTATCCTTGCATTTTATTCATAGGGGCTCCCAACAAGACACGTGTCCTCTCAGAATGGCGGGACCATTGAAGAAAAACGTGAGCACGTCTTCTCAAAGCCCAAAGTCAGACGCGTGTTCCCCCACTGTCAACGTCATGTTCATGAAGACCCATAAAACCGCTAGTAGTACCATACTCAACATCCTCTTCAGGTTCGGAGAAAAGCACAGGCTTAAATTCGCCTTCCCCGATGGCCGCAATGACTTCTTCTACCCGTCCCCTTTCCTGTGCTCCCAGGTGAAGGACTACCAGCCTGGAGACTGCTTCAACATCGTTTGTAACCACATGCGCTTCGACCATCAGGAAGTAGCCAAGCTCCTGCCTCCAGACGCCGTGTACATCACCATCCTACGCGACCCGGCGGATCTGTTTGAGTCCTCCTTTCATTATTATCACAGAGCAGTTCCTCTCACATGGAGGATCACTGGGGATAACCAACTGGCAGAGTTTCTAAACCAGCCACAAACCTTCTACAGTCCGGACTGTTTCAACTCGTTCTACCTTAAAAATCTGCTCTTCTTTGACTTTGGTTTTGACAACAACCTGGAGGCCGATGATCCTCGTACAATGAGGCATATTCATAACTTATCAAAACGCTTTGATCTGGTTCTCATCACAGAATACTTCGAGGAGTCCCTCATCCTGCTGAAGGACATGCTGTGTTGGACCATGGAGGACATCCTGCATTTCAAACTCAACGCTCGCAGGAGCTCATCTGTATCCCGTCTGACCCCTGAGTTGAGAGCCAAGGCTTTACAGTGGAACGGGGCCGACTGGAGACTCTATCAGCACTTTAATGCCACCTTCTGGGCCAGAGTGGAGGCGTATGGGAGAGAGAGAATGAGAAAGGAGGTAGACGAGCTGAGGAGAAAAAATTCGGAGATGAAGGCCATCTGTATCAAGGATGGAGGTGCAGTTGAAGCCCAGAAGATTCAGGACAGACATTTCCTGCCCTGGCAGCCACTTGGAGAGTCCTCCATCCTGGGGTACAACATGAGGGCAAATATTGACCCAAAATTCAGGACAATCTGTGGGAAAATGCTCACACCTGAAATACAATACTTGTCAGACCTGGGCGTAAGTCTGTGGCTTACTAGACTATGGGGTTGGGTGAAAGATACTGTTTTTAATGTTTGACTTAAATTTGAAATCAACTGTGGAAACGTATCCTGCAATGTGTGTATGATGCCTATACTTGAATCAAATGCTTTCCTCATTTTAGCATCAATAATTTTAATTTATGTTTGTCATATGTTTGTATTGCTGCATTAAAAGAGAATACTTTTTTTTTTTTTACCTATACCAAATAGTTCCACAGATGGTTGACCGTTAATTCCACTCATCACCTGTTGTCCATTTACTTCTTCTCAGTTTTTGTAGTAACTTTAAACATTGTGCACTACATAACAAATGTATTTGAAAAACAAAATGTGAACAGCAAGAACCCTCTATGTCATGCCTTCCTGGTATGATTTACTAAGTGAATGTTTCCGCAATACTGTGAATATTGTTTCTAGGCCCTGGTGCAATCTTCTGTTGAGCCTCACAGAATACAATGATGTTGAAAAGTTATTCATTGGAACATGCAATGCTAACCTGCCCCCTAGAGTCCAGAGGATTAGCTGCAGTTGCATGCACTGAATTTGAATGGTGGTCAGACACCAAGCATAACTGTTTATATAAGTTGTCTTTATGAGATGATGTGAAAACCAAATCATTGTATGAATGTACATCTGTACAAATGTACCTCAATTTAGGAATAAGCAAAGGACTGATCAATTCCATGAGTATTTTTGTTAAAAGGTGGCAGATACTGTTCATAGATTAATTACTTTTAGCCGATATGGCCAGGCAGCTATCCTTATAAATAGTATCTTGACATCCATTATACATACAGATTAATCTAAATAGGGGCTTTATAATTGTATGTCAACAGAAAATCTGAGATTTAACTAATTATTTTCTTGCATAGTGGAAGTAGGGTCAACATCTACAGATAACAGCAGGTACACAATATGGTGTAAGGAAGGCTTCCATATTTACAAGATAGACTGATAACTGGTATTTTTCTGCTCATCTGGCAGTGCTTCCTGTTTTGTAAATATGTTTTGTATACAGTGTAATAATAATTACTTTTATTTTCATTTATTTGTGAAGCATGGGCTGACTTGTAGATGTAGATGTCTGTACTCTGCATGGTTATGTGGCACTTTAGTTTCAGAATCAGACTGAAGATTTTACTGCAGTCATTTGGAAGAGAAAAGAACTACTGCATATAGCATTGCCTTTTCATTGAAATACTGGGTTCTCTCTGCTTATTTTGACATTTAAATTTCTTTTGAGCTTTTTATTAACAGAAAGATAAAAGATTATCCTTGAAATAACATATAATCTACATTAAACCTATACATTTGTTATACGAAAAAGGACACAAAAGGTTGTTTTTTTTAATAATATATACCAAGTAACTGATTTAATTTGATATCAAGCTTGTGAAGCCTTTTTAGATTACATAACCAGGATATCCACGGGCAATTTAGAGTCATCAATTAACCTATTCCCATCCTGCATGTCAGGAAGCCGAACATACCCGGGCGACAGTGCTACCCACTTCACCACCGTGCAGCGCCAGGATATGTCTGTGATAATACCAGTAAGGTCACATAAAAGTGAAACTTAGAGAAGTCAGTCCTATAAATATGCTTCGACACATGCGTGCCATAATCGAGACAATAAAGCAACACACATTGCGAGTTCTGTATGACATTAACGCGTTTAATTTAACAATGTACAATTAAGAGACCGGAGGATTTACATATAGCAGTGAGGGGGATGAGGAGGGGACAGGATCCATTGCTCCATCTTCATGGTGGTCTCGACAGTCAATCAGCTCCCACTGGGCACGACTTTGAGCACATTGTCCATGTTGACTGCTGTGTGGAGATGTGGAGTCCAGGAAGAATGGATCATGGAAGTGTGACAACAGTAGCACTTCAGCCTTAGGTGACCCCGCGGCGGCTCCTATTCCTCGTCTTTGTCCTCGTAATTGTGTTTGATGTGTTTCCACAGTTTCTACAACACAACGCACATTAGGTAGGTTTAGTTACATCATGTGAACGGACAGATTGTCTCAACAGCCGCGGTTGTTAACGGCTTGTACCGGGCTAGCTAGTTCAGCCGAGCTAACGCTAGCGCCACTTCGCCCTCTGCTTACAAGGTCAGGATAAAACCAGTATTATAACTCCGAAAAGAGCCACACTTACCCCGCGATTCATTTGCTCAAATATCGCGTCGCCACCTTGGTCGAATAGTCGTTCAAAGAAGACTGCGCCAACCATGATGGTTATAGCGAAAGTCGACGTTCTCCTGAAGAGCAGATTGTAGACGGACTTAGCCAGCGCCATGTCGGTGGTTTGACGTAGTGCGCAGGAGCGGAAGCTGAGACGACACGATAGTTCCGCTTTCCGCAAATTATAAAACGCACTTCCGCTCCTTGTGAGTTACTAGTAGGATTTGTTTATAAAAACCGACATCACAGAGAAGGAAAGCACTCTTTCGACAATGGTATGTGCGCTTTACCGTCTACATTAAATATTAAAAAGGATTTAAAGCAAACTGTCATTGTAGTAGTGATGAAGTAAGCCAACTATCCAGATCTAGCAAGGCTGCGGACGAATGCTCGGTGTGGTTAACGTTTGCTTCTCTCGGTTATCCTGGAAAGTATTCGTACGAACATCGAACTGCTATCTTACATGATCAATAAATCTGCGAACAGTTTTTTTACCTTCAGAATTTGGTTAATACTCTGTAGAAAGAGTAGAATACTACTAGTAGTCATACCGAGACGCATTCAAAATAAAGGCACCTCCACTACTAAACCGGTAGATGGCAGCATAATCAACCTTTTTTTAACGGTAAATTAAACATCTAAATACATTTTAGGTTATACATTCGGTACTACTTGTGTTTTATAGACTAAACAATTTATCTATTAATCTGAAAAATAATTTAGAACACAACTGATCATTTGTAATTACATTTTTTTAATTTATAAAAGACTGTCTTTTTTTTTTATCATTTTAATGAATCTGCTTCAGCTTGATGATAACAGTCAGTTGATGTTGTTTCATAAGGAAACCACGTAGTGACACCGCTTATATTAATATCTTTCATTTCACTGTTCACTGTCTTTCAGCAATTGTAAAAGGTGACATCTTGGTTTGAGCACATACGGTAGCCTGCACCATGGGGAAGAGATACTACTGTGACTACTGTGACCGGTCCTTTCAGGACAACATGCATAACAGGAAAAAACATCTGAATGGGGTTCAGCATCACAGAGCTAAGAAGGCCTGGTATGACTATTTTAGAGGTGAGACTTGCAGTGTGACCTTTGGCCTTGGAGACGTGGTCACAATAAAGAGCAAATTACATGCTATATTTTCTGACATATGTGTTAATTATAAATGTCTATTTGAAAAGAGTGACAGTGATCCGCTGTGCATGTCTTATTTATGAAATTCTGATTGGATAATTGGTATTCTTACATGTCATTATGGCATCTTCTGCCCACCTGTTCACTTTGTGATGGAGGTTTCTATAATCAACCAAGGACATCACTATATTTTTAACACTATATTCTTTTTAGACTGTTCTGCCATTCTGTGTGATGAGCAAGCAAAGAAACCCTGCAGGAAGTTTCTCCAAAAAGGTAATGGAGCCGTTTCACTATATGACAATCAGATTATATTGGATACATTTTGTAATTATACATTTCTCTGCTTTTTTTTCTTTTAGGAATTTGTGATTTTGGCCCTAACTGCAGGTTTTCTCACATGTCCGAAGAGGATCTATACAACTTAAAAAGACAGGTGGAAGGTAAGTTGTGACCAAAGGGTAATGGTGTCTACGGTGTCATTGAGAACTAAATTAATACACTGCAGACCCCAAAGCAATATTCCAAACATGCAATGCACAAAGCATTTGCAAATATCAATATTGTTATATTGAGATGTCAAACATCCTCAACACAGTCCAGATTACTAGTAGCTCAAATGTAAAGCTGAAGAAGGTGGGTTTAAAACAAACTTTAACTGTGTGAATTATGATATGTTGACGGGATTGAGATGAATGTGTTTCAGATGAAAGACGGCACAGAGAGGACTCTGAAGACAGGATGAGGCCTGCCCCAAGTATAGAAGAATGGCTCTCCAGAAGGGAAAAGAAGCAAACTGCCCCAAGTGTCAAAGGGTATGCACTTTCATTTTTAATCACACTTTAGTATTGCACGTGGTCATTTCTGTTGATTTAGAATTCAGCTGTTCCATTATTAATCCCTGCAGAGATGTAAAAAACAAGGAAGACAGCGAAGAGGCCCAAGAAGAAAGTGACATACCTCAACAGCTCCTCTCCATACCTGACCTCCCACCCTCCCTCCTGCCTCCTCCTCCTGGGGGATGGAAAGTCAAAGTGAACACAGAATGGGGTTGAAAGATCTCCACTTTGTGGTTCAAATCACTGTCAACTGGATATGTGACAGGAATAGAAAGAGGAATGGTACAGCATTCACGTGATACAGAGACGGTGCCATGTTCTTATTTGAAGCTTTGTCAGTTTGAAATGAGGTTCCAGTTGATTGTAATAAGCTGTTTGTTGCCATTCGTCACTTTAAATATGCCACACAGTAGAGGTCCTATTTGTTGAGTAGTTCTTCTAAATTCATTATGATCTGAGATTAGAAGTAGAATGCCTTTACTTTGAGACTCCAGGATTTACATTTGGTGTCATGTTGTCCTGAATGGTATGGAGGATTGCTGAGCAGATGGAAATAACATTTTGTTAAATTTGAATCCTCTGCTGCATCACCAAGGGGAATCACTGATATGATTGACTTTTATTTCAAACCCAGCCAGATGAAAACATCGTTTTACTTCCTAAATGGTAAAGATAGGGACCTAATGATCCGGAATAAGTTTCATAATGAAGTTTTAATGGTTAGAAAGTAAGTTAAAACTATCATGCAGATCCCTTGGAGTTGTGATTAATGTATTTCTAAGTGACAAAGGCCCTCCATGTGGTCATTCCTCATAACGGGATGTTCATAGTTGATGTGTTTGCCTATAGCAGAATCCTCATTAAATTGCTGTAATTCTTTTTCTGTTTTGTATTTTTTGTCATATCCATAATTCCTCTCAGTGCTTTTGACCACTGGTAGTGCTATGGAGCAACAGTTTATTGCATGGGACCCAATTTTGTTGCCATCAGGACAAGTCCACTTCCAGACTGTTCTGCTTATCGACAACAAAGAGTAAAGAAGTCGTCTGATAGACAGCAGACATGGATTTAACTAATATTTAACAATTTATTTATTTTAATTATTTATTTGTTTATTTCGGGCATGTCAATTAAATCGTCATCACCACACTTCATCTTTGTTAAAATAATACAATACACATGGCCGAAAGGGAAAGCGGGAGAAGCCAAAGCTTATCTAGTCCCGCCCCCATTACCCATGGGATAAAATCTTCATCATCATCTTTTCTTATCTTTTGCATTTTACATTTTGATATAACAATATCAATTTGCTTTGCTTATGGTAAATAAGGAAGGAAATGCACACATAATCCCCTCCTGGCTAAGTTCACCCTAAACCAGGTTCGGAATGAGCTACGATTTTAGTGCAATAACCAGAAATGTGACAACACACACGAGTTTAGTTGACTGCAATTTTAGTTTGCCTTTGAACCGCAAAACAAATTCAACTTTTAGATGGACCAAAGGAAATGGGTATTTCTCCAGTTTCAAGTTACTACCAATTCAGTGTCTGATGACCTTAATGGAAAACTGGTCAAGGTCAACTTGACCAGAGGTGACCAATAATGATTAAAATAATAATAATAATAATAGTATACTAGTTGTATGACACGCGTAAGCTTAATGAAGCACTTCACTCTCACATGGGAGCACACTGTTTCATTTAACCATATCTGACAAATCCTTAAAACAAACATTAACAATGTGACTTTTATTTATTGTTTTATCTAAATATAAAATAAAATATCTTAATACTTTTTTTTAATTGACACAGAATCATATTAGTAACTCATGGTAGTCAAGTATATATATTTTACATTCCTTATGAAACTGAAATCAGTTTGTGATGTATATAATCAGGCAGACTGTAGAGAAAAATAATGTGTTTTTTTTAAAACAACAGTTGTTACTGTATATTTTCAGGCTATAGGGTGCACGAGAGAACTCAAAAATATTTCATATAACATAAATAAACAGTAGTAAAACAAGCAGCAAGCTTCTTTTTCAATGCCTCAGCTTTTATTGGATTACATGCATCTAGACACCACTGACATTAGTGTATAATTGATGCAGTAACCTCGACATGTGCAGTAACTGCTACAGAAAGAAAGCAGCCATATATTCTCAATCTAGACAATAAAATTACTAATATTGTCACACAGCAGGATGATACAAATACTAACTGGAAGGCTAGAGGGACTTTTATAGGGGAGAGAAAGATAATACATCAACACAATTGTTATACTAATGGGTCATTTCAATTCAAAAATACATTTAGCGTCAGATTAATTTTTGTCAAAACCGATGATTTGGTAAAATGTATTTCCCTTTCTAAAAAATCTTTCTAAAGTTACTTTAAGTCAAGGCATGAAAGCATAGTTTTTATTCTGAATGACAAAGGCACAGGACAGAAGACACCCACAGTCCAAATCAAATTAATAACAACAATTAAGACAATCCTTCAACAGAGTGTACATAAATCTGCTCATTAAAGCACTGCGACATACAGAATAGGACACAATAATTGCTTATATGTCTTAAGACAAGATTTGACACGATAACTATTTTTTTTACATTCACACAAAACCCAAACCTTACATGATATGTTCACATGAAGAGGTAATGTGATGTAATATAAGTAGTTCATACACAAAACAGCTACTATATATGTGATAAAATATCTGTTTTATTGCCAGAATGATACTCTTGTGATATAGCTTTGATAAACTTTAAGATAAAAAGAGCAAGAAAAAATATATAGCATTTTGTAAAACTTGTCAAATTTGACAAATATTTTGTAAAAGAAAACATTCTGAAAAATGAATCTTAACAAATCAGAAAAGTTAATGTAAGTGCATGGCCTTAATACACACAAAAACTTGTATCTGAACTTCCAGTCAATCTGGGAATTATATCAGAAACCTGATCGTTTTTTGTTCTTTTTGTGTATTGTTTGTTTTATACAAAACATTTCTTATGCATACATTCATAATAAAATCACATAGATTTAATGTATCACTTTTCAAGTAAGAAAATATAACCATGTTATACTTTAAACACTATGTTGTTTTGGTGGTTCATGTAAAAGCCAGAAAACAACATTTTTCATGATATGTTAAATTATTGTTCACAGCATACTTCAAAGTATTTTGATATTGTCTGCATGTCCACAAAAATACTGAGTTTTTTTTGTTTGTTTGTTGTTGTTGCTGCAATGATTACTATACAAATTGCATAATTATTTGAATACATACACCGGAGTTCAAATTTTGATCTCACACACATAGAACACATACCTATTTCTAGTTTAATGTACATGCAAGTGTGTGGCTGGAACTGAATATCCTTCATACTCATTTGCTATAAATACTACAGTTGGTTTTGTCGAAGCTCTAAACTTTTCATGGTTCACTGTATTCTTAGCTGGTAGCTCAGGTCATACAGCAAAACAATTTCCATTCATAAGGACTCATTATTAGGACTCATTTTAGTGCCTAGGAGCACAGATTGGAAATACACAGCATTGTGCATGTATCACTGGCAGCATGTGAGTATGGAATGCATGTCTTACATGCTGTGTGAATACACCTTGAAGTCTGGGCTTTTTGCATAAATACCCATGCACACACACACGATTTTGTGATTCCCTTATGTGTTCTGCCTTTTATTTGGACTTCACTTAATTAACATTACATTTAAGCTGGGAAAAAACATCTGTTTGCTTACAGTCCCCAAGAAGGTTCACTGAGCTTCAAAAACAAACCCGTTATTTTTTAGAAAGCTGTGACATCTTGAGAAACGGCCCGTGGGAGCGGCTCACTGGAGTACACAGCATGGGGCTTTGACTCGCAGGCTGTGTTCACACGTCATTCAACCCCTCCCGCCTCTGATGCTCTTTCTTGTTCTCTCTTTCAATGTGTTCCTGGGGTTGCTCGCCTGTTTATTCCAATTGTTGGGTTCTCATCGTCATGGTGGAAATACTCACTGCATCTTGTTTTCATGTCTTTGTTTTAAGATGCCTTTGGTCTGTGCATTCATGGACCACCTTTACTTCAGTTTAAGCTGAATTTTAAAAATGTCTTTGTGCCAATTCATCCTGGAGATATTTCACAGGATAGGTGAAAACTTTGATCAGTCCAACCAACATCGTTATCATTCATCCTCTGGGAATAATGAGTGTCTTTTTCACAATATCATGGCCAGAGCCATAGTCCCAGCATGGCTAAAATGTCAGGATCATTTAAATATTCCATTCCACAGATCCACTGTGTTTTGAATTAGTCGGGCTACTCTTTTGTTAAGGTTTAGATCAAAAGTCCTGGTTCAGCAAAGTATGGGAAATCTGAGTTGGAAAAAACCCTCAGATTAAAAAAAAAGACCCTTTTCTGCAGTGCCCAATCACTTATATATGTTTTCATAAGTGGCTTCAAGCTACTTCATATGCAGTCCTTTAACACTTTTATATTGCTTTATTACTATCATTAGTAATATCATTATTGGGTGCATTCCAAATGTCAGTGTTCTCATCAACAACATCTATATGCTTTGTAATATTTGACACAGCACAGCTATTAGCCTACAACAGCACACACTTCTACAGTGCTTTCCTATTTAAATTCTTAGAAAACATCACAATTTTTAATGACTCCTTTTTTTGGATACTAATCAGCCCTTGAAATGTTTTTCTTTCTCCTTTTTACCATGGTATGTTGTTATTCATGGTCATACAGCATCACTGCGTGACATCATTTTGTCTGTAATTGAGAGAAGCTGTGATAGAATCATTGTAGCTGTTGAAAAACATTGAACAAAACCAAAAAAGTCAAGTATTTTGGTTGGTTGATTTTCTTTTTGATTTTCCATTGTCCAACCTTAAACCTCTATGTAACCAGCTGGTGTAGCGTTTATTTCATTCCTCTGCGCAGCATTTGATTTGCTGCAATGAGCATAACGCTGATGATAAATGCAATGGCAAAGGCACAAATCAGGCTTTTACGCACACACGTGTGTTTTTCCTGTTGAGTTGGGCTCGCTGTGGAAAAAAGTTAGAACACAAAATGAGTACATCAGTGTCTCAACAGAGTTTTAAAAATGTGAAGAACAATGTTTGAAATCAAATCTCCATGCAACATACTGTCAATGTCCACATGGGACTCTGGACTGTTCAGGTGGCTCTCCTCAGTCATGATGATGTTCTCAATGTCTTTCATGGTGAGGTGGTCACGGAAAGTATCGTAAAGCAGTCTCTTAAGCTCATCCACAGTCAGTTTCTGCATGTCACACTGGGGAGACACGAAATGCCAAGAAACGTCTAATTAGTAGAGAATAAAGTTCCTGTCTCAAAGCCCCTCGGTGACGCAAATTAGCTGTAGGACAACAACAAACAGTGACAGTACAGGGTAGCTTCTAGTGAACTCATTTACTTGATTATGCAACTAAATGCAATGGTATGAAGATGCTGCATGTGATGTGCCGTAATTATCAGAGTGCTGTTGTGTGTCAAGGCCATTTGGAAACGAGTTAATTAAAAACATTTCAGAGAAGCACGTGGGAATATTATACGTAATGTAAGAATAATGCTAGAATTCATTATTTAAATAACTTTAATGGAATCAGTAATTGTAATTTTAATTGAAACAGATTAGTCTCTATCACGCAAAAACAGGAAAGCCACAAGGGAAACTTTTTAAAAATTGATTTAAAAATGAAAAGAGAATGGAGTAATGGACACTGATAGGAACATATACCTTCCAAAACACTGAATCAAAGTCTGCTCCATGGAACTTATCAGGCATCCCAGCAGCAGAGAGTTTAGGACCAAGCAATGTGACAAATTCATCAAAGCCAACTTGGCCGTCACCTGATGAAACGGACGGAAATACAAACATGTCACTGTATAGCATATGTTGGATTATATTCAGTGTGTCGTTTGAACTGACAGAGAGAGAGAGGGGGGAGAGATAGGTAGATAGAGAGAGAGAGAGAAGCATACCATCTATATCAAGTCTCTGGATGATGACCTCCAGCTCCACCTCATTGGGCATGTAGCCCAGTGAGCGCATGGCCATCCCCAACTCCTGCTTTGAGATGAAGCCATTCCCATCACGGTCAAATACTTTGAAAGCCTCACGGATCTCTGTTGGGAGAAGAAGGACAGTCATTACTTTTACATTAACGTTTATCACTTACAATTTCACACCGTAAGCAACAGCATGCTGGCTCACTTTCATGTGTTATTTGAAAAATGTGCACACGTGCTTGTTTATGTTCAGAGTTTAAAGCAGTATGACTCAGAGTCATATCTTAAAAAGTATAATCCCAGTTTCTTAGATGTTTATGGAGGCATACCTGAATATGTCCTGTTTGAAAAAACTGAAATTGCAAACTCAATTTATTTTTTTTAAATACAGAGGTAGTAAACGATAAGTCTGGTGTTACTTTATATTTTTCTTATAGTCAAAAAATTTCTATAAGAATTCACAAACTGACAATGATATAATCCCACGACAAAGAATTATCTTTATAGCCAGATAGTCTGTAGTTGCATGTTGCAGCACCATGGAGAGAGACAGGTAGTCTGTAGTTGAATGTTGCAGCACCATGGAGAGAGACAGGTAGTCTGTAGTTGCATGTTGCAGCACCATGGAGAGAGACAGGTAGTCTGTAGTTGAATGTTGCAGCACCATGGAGAGAGACAGGTAGTCTGTAGTTGCATGTTGCAGCACCATGGAGAGAGACAGGTAGTCTGTAGTTGAATGTTGCAGCACCATGGAGAGAGACAGGTAGTCTGTAGTTGCATGTTGCAGCGCCATGGAGAGAGACAGGTAGTCTGTAGTTGAATGTTGCAGCACCATGGAGAGAGACAGGTAGTCTGTAGTTGCATGTTGCAGCACCATGGAGAGAGACAGGTAGTCTGTAGTTGAATGTTGCAGCACCATGGAGAGAGACAGGTAGTCTGTAGTTGCATGTTGCAGCACCATGGAGAGAGACAGGTAGTCTGTAGTTGAATGTTGCAGCACCATGCAGAGAGAGACAGGTAGTCTGTAGCTGCATGTTGCAGCACCATGGAGAGAGACAGGTAGTCTGTAGTTGCATGTTGCAGCACCATGGAGAGAGACAGGTAGTCTGTAGTTGCATGTTGCAGCACCATGGAGAGAGACAGGTAGTCTGTAGTTGCATGTTGCAGCACCATGGAGAGAGACAGGTAGTCTGTAGTTGCATGTTGCAGCACCATGGAGAGAGACAGGTAGTCTGTAGTTGCATGTTGCAGCACCAGGCAGAGAGACAGGTAGTCTGTAGTTGCATGTTGCAGCACCATGGAGAGAGACAGGTAGTCTGTAGTTGCATGTTGCAGCACCATGGAGAGAGACAGGCAGTCTGTAGTTGCATGTTGCAGCACCATGGAGAGAGACAGGTAGTCTGTAGTTGCATGTTGCAGCACCATGGAGAGAGACAGGTAGTCTGTAGTTGCATGTTGCAGCACCATGGAGAGAGACAGGTAGTCTGTAGTTGAATGTTGCAGCACCATGCAGAGAGACAGGTAGTCTGTAGTTGAGTGTAACAATGCTTTTGGCAGAGACTAAGAAACAACAGTTGAATGTCGCAGCACTTAAGGGAGAGACAGAGAGACTGTATTTGAATGTTTCAGCACCACGGAGAGACAAAAGACACAGCAGTTTAATGTTTCAGCAGTACGGAGATACACACACACACACACACACACACACACACACACACACACACACACAGCATTTGAATGTTTTAGCACGATGGAGGATATATATATATGTGCACAGAGCAAAGTGCAGCTCGGCATCATTGAAGTATTTCCCTGAGGTGAAATAAAATAGATAAATAGAATGAATAGATAAAGAGTAGCCCATGGTTATATTAAGATTCAAAACCTCTGCCAAGGAAGTTTTTGCTTCAGTTATTTTGTTGTTTTTTTTGTCAGTTTGTCAGCAGGATTATGGAAAAAGCACCAGCCTGCTTTCTCTGTAACAAGGTAGAAGGGTGTAGCAATAGCCCAGGAAGAAGCCATTCAATGTTAGATTTGATTGGCCTTGGCGGAGGTCTGTGCTCCCTGAGTGCGCTTCCAGTTCTATTTTGTTACCTGACCTGATAAGAAAATGTTTTCTTCATACTCTGAGGGGAGGTTACACAGGATATTCCCTGAGATTTCCCCTACGTGTGACAGATGCCTTTCGGCAAAAGACACACTAATGAAATTGGCACTTTCCATAAAACAGTAATATTGTTATTTATTTTAAATTAAAATATTATGATCTAATCACATGTATATATTTCGATATATATCTGCCCATGTGTACAGTATGTAAACATGCTCTAATAAAAAATAATTTAATCAGTATTAAAAACGGTCTTTCCACTGATATGGTGCAAAGTCCTTGTTTGTTATAGATGTATACTAACAGGCACCTTCACAGCCAACACCTGTAGCCATGGCACAATTGGTTGCGACGGGAGGCAGCGAGCAGGTTCATGTGTTTATAATGAACCACAACCGTTGGTTAGTAATCCATAAACATTGCCGTTTGGCTCCCACCCTCACCCTGCATCACGGTATTCTGTTTGAAGTGGTAAAAAGAGCAGTTGCACATCAAAGGCACGGTATTTCTGTGGCTCTTTTTGATGTAGATCCTCAAATATACAGTCTTACAGACCTCTCCGATGCTCGCTCAGTAGCTACGTGTCATTAGATGAAACCAGACAAGCTATTTTACATGTGAAATACAAGCCTGGTGTGCTAGAAGCAGAAAAAGTAAAAGTAGAACAAGCAAATGAACATTTTAATTAACACAAATGACAGGACAGAGGCACTGTAGCCAACTCAGTCTACGTCATCAAACATCAACATAGGCTAAAACCTAGAGCCCCCCCCTATATTCAGTTCTGGGTTTTACCTGCTGCAAGAGCCTTAATTTGAACTTCAAATGAATAAATTATAGAGAGCCTCTATCAGGGAGACGACTAATTTGCATGCAAGTATGTGATTGGGAAAGACCCACCTGTAATTTGTATTCAAACCCACAAGTGAACAAGCCCTGACCATCCATCTTGTGTACATGACTGACTGGGAGAGCGCAATTTACAAGTGATAGCCCAAAGTGGCAGACTCCGTGGCCTTGTGGGAAAATGCATAAGGCCTTTGGTCTTTGTCATAGTCATTGAGACTCTTCTGAAAAAGCGACAATGTCTGTTCCAAACCTTGACACAACATATTTGTCTAAATTACAGCCAGTAGTGCTGCTTGGATTGTGTTATCTCCCTTCAGCAACACCCGAGATTCAATGTCACCACACCTGGCCCCAGTGACAAATAATGCATTCACTGAGCCAGCTGAGCAGTTGCTGGACTACTGATTGTTTTACACCGTGAGGAGTGAATATTAAAAAAATATTCACAGAGAAATCACTTGGAACAAAACAGTGTCTCTACTTCTCTGAAGAGTAAGACTTCATAAAAATCTAATTTATAGTCTGGTTTTAAAAAAACGTCCATTTACAATCATTTCCCTTCTTGACGTTGTTTTGGCAGTCCACATGCAACATTGCTCTATTTTCTCTCTTTGTCATCCACCCTTCCTCATCACAGTTGTGAACTATTTATTTCTGATATATGACATTCATGTTTATATCCATATAGATTGTACATTTACTTAACAGCGATTTAGAGGCGATGGAGACATCTTCATATCCTGTGGGCCCATATTTTGAAGTTAATTTATACTCCAATGCAGAGGGTTGACACATAATTTGAACAACATATGGTGCAATACAGCACAAACACAGCCTTTTAAATACATCTCTAAAGCAGTCTCAACAAGGACTGGTCATTAAAAACTTCATTATATGCTTCAGTTATTTTTACTATTTGACATTATCATGTCTGACTCATAAGACCATAAAACAGATATATTTGGACACTGATACAGTACATACACAGAGATAATACACACTAGTTCCAACACCTTTGTTAAACATTTAACACTATTAAAAAAAGAAAACTGGTCAAAGTGAGCCTGGCTGAATATATTCAACAAAGCTTTTGTTCGGAGTCCTTGATCAGAGAATCTAAGTAACCTTGCGTTGCTTTGAGGGTGCAACAGCCTGGTTATCTAAAATCAGACCCAGGCCATAAAAGTCCTTGTACTCTATGTAATCACAGGAATTTTAAAACCAATGAACCTTGTAGGGTTCATTCTACTGATAGAATAGATATCAACTTGTTCAACACCATAAAGCATATCATTAATATTGATGCGAAATAAGTTGTTGTTCAAGTCAGTGACAATACAATGATTGTATAAATGTCCTAAAACATTGTCAGTGACTTACATCTTTTATGACTAACGTGTCACAATATTTTAGAGTGTCTGTCTTTGAGGTCAGGACGTTGACTGTCGTCATCGGTGCTCAGTCAAGTCAAGGGGAAAAACATGGTCATGGGTGTCTACAATGACAAATACTCTCTACCAGACAGGGAACAAACTCTCTGGGTGTTAGTTATAATTGTATTGTGCAAAGACACAAAATTTTAACCAAATAATTTGCTGTTACTTGGTTTAGGGAGATCACATGAAGAAGAATCACTGTTGACTTTAGATAAAAGAAGTCAGATGCATTCTTTACAACATGATGTATTATCCTTAAAAGGATGCCGGGGCCCACAGAAGTAATAGCTGTTTTTGTGGCTCAAGAATATTGTATATGGTATAACACATGTTGGAGGATGGGCCAGTTGAGGCAAAAATGGGGGGAAACCAATTCCATTAAATGATATGACATTAAATGTTTTGACTTTTGCGTTTACTGAAACAAAAATAATTCATAAAATGTTGCCACGAAGAACAAAATGAAACATTGACTGACAATTTCTTGGCACTTAAGACCAACAGCTGCCATAGAATCATGATGCTGATTGTTTTCTGAAGAGCGCGCAGGCTTGCTGATGTGTATTTAATCTGCGATGTAAAGCAGTTTGTTTGAGCTGATTATCACTTTTCTCTTTCACTTATCGTGTAATTAAAGCAGGTGTTCTCGTCATCCTTTTCGCCTCACAGTTTACGTCTCTCTGCCAAAATCCCACACTTTCCCAGAGGACTAAGCCCTCAGAAACCTTCAGGAGCCGGTACACAATTTATGATAAGCTTGAGTTTCTGTGTCCCGAACATCAAAGAGCCACTTTTGCCAACCCTGAGATCTAAAACCCTGGACTTAAAAGTGTGCTGACCTTCCAAGTGAACTGAAACAGAACAGGGCGACAGAGATCCTACTGACCTTTCTGACCCACCAGCAGAGGGATTCATGCTGGTTATTGCTGAAGCTAAAAACGTCCATGAAAGTGGTGCAAGAATAGGAACGATGCCAGGGAAACCAACTGCTGCACACGGGCAGTGTGCCGGTGCCACTGGCAGAGGCAGAAAGGCAATGAAGCTCATTCAGCTAAATAATTAGGAAAATCCCAAATAACGGCTTTGAGCAAGAAGAGGAGCGTGTGAGACCAACGTGGCATTTTGGAGAAAGATAACACTGTTGTGCATCACATTGATATTCTTAACCTGCCATTTGTATTTTAAAAGGAACACAAGACATTCATGATTCATTAGTGTTTTATCACAAAAGTGAAAAATACTCTATTGTATCTCCTAAAAATGATTTTTTTCACCCATTCAGAATCATTATCACTATTTATTGGTGGTCACATCATCTCAACTGATACTGAAGTGGCTAGCATTAGTTTGTTATCGTCCTCAATGTGACTCTGTCGTTCTGTTTGTCGGGGATGAGACTTCTTTTTAGTTGACTTTTAAAACTACAAGGACACAGGGAGACAACACACCACCAAATCCATCTCCTTTAGTGAAAAATAAATCATGTGTCTGACCCGTGATTCGCTTCTGCTCCAAAGTGTAATAGGTTTTTCCTTGGCCCACGCTACCCTGCCACCAAGTTTCATGAAGCTCAGGCCAGTTTTCCCATAATAATGCAGACACACAGGCCAAAAGACAAACACGCTAACAAGCCAAACCAAAAACCTCCTAAGCAGTTGTAATAACCAACTGTTAGCAAACAATGTTAGCGAGGGAAGGGAAAGGAAAGCACCACCGCTGAGAGGACCCTCCAGTGAGCGTCCAGTTCGCTGCAAAAATCCCTCTCCGCCCTCAGTAACGATCATGACATTGCACAGGAAATGGTAATAGAGTTAATACAGCAGGAGGTAGATGAATCGGTCTTTTCTCTCCACAGGAGTTGAACAGAATAACAACAGGCAGTCTCCGGTCTCCAAAGTTACTCTAAGTGCATGCATGAAAATAACTTTTAGATTAATTTTGTGGCCGCAGTGACGTTGCTTATTGCGACCAGCTGAATATCTCTCTAATGAAAACATGATGAATTAATATTCTATTCAATTTCTGCTACTATAGTCCCCTTAATCCCACGCACTGGTCCTTTAAAAGTAAGAATATAGGGTTAATGTTAATGTGATGTGGAGGTATTGAAACCAATAGGCAGCGATGCAGGGTGGATGTCTGCTGTATGAAGGGCGTGAGGACGTGGGTGTTTCTCATTGTCGAGGAAGGATCCTTCCAGGGATGCTACGTCATTGAATGCCACCAAAGAACTGTTCCAACGATCAGGATCCTTCAAATTCTACCAAGGACCGAGTCCTTCTTTCACAGGATTTGCGTGTATCCTTCACGCTCCTAAAACCCCCACAATCCTTTGTGCACAATGTATTTCATTTCCCCCGAATTGGAAACTGGAGAAATACGCTACAAGACTTTCAGTTATATCACCCTCGGGAGGCCGCTAAAATCTGTTTCTGAACAAATGTGAGGTGAGAAATTGCCCTTCCAGTTGCTGAAACTTGAGTAATGTTGGATCTACAAGGCCTGATTTTATATATATATATATATATATATATATATATATATATATATATATATATATATATATATATGTAAGCCAACTTCCTGCTGAGGTTGGCCAGGACAACTAGAACAGTGGGAGGGGCATCACGTTCGTTCGTTAAATGACGAACATGTTTATTTGCTGTGTTTCTTTCATTTTTTTCTATCAAAAGGAAGCTTATTGAAGTAGTTCCATGAAATTGGTTAGAGGGGAGATGAATCAGACTCTTTTCATTAAATAAGAGCTCCTCCCAGGTGGTTGCAACAATAACACTGTGATGACGCCCATGACATCCTTCTCACTGACAATGAAAGGTAGAAAACATGTGAATCATATTAACCAGAGGCTGCAAAAATATAAAAAAATGCCGCACAGCTGGGAAGAGCTCCATTAAGGACCTCTGCAACCGAAATAGGTCTGTACGCCGCACAAATACTCTCAGAGTAATGATAATGTACCAATGAATAATAAGGGCTGTGAAAATACCCTTAAATTGTGCAGCAACTGCTAGGAACACAATTATCTTGATCCAGCTGATTTTTCTGGCTGACTATAAACCCCAAAATACACAGCAAAGACCTGCCAGCAATGAAAGCGTCACACTGGATACAAACATAGATCTATTTAACTGATTCTGTGAGAACTGAATTAGTCAAAAATACAGTATGATGAATGTACCTTAGTGTACTTTATTGGCCCTGTGGCGAGTCTTGTGAAAAAACACACCAGAGATGTAGAGGACGTGCTCCACGAGCCCTGCGGCTAAACAGCCCATGCTGTCAAAAAGTATTAAATACTCCCATTACCTGCCGCTTTTTGCAGGCTGAGTTGAAATTATGGTGACATGATCTTTTTTGGGTGGGTAAAGCAATTATTAAGAATGATTAACTATTAGAGCTTGACTCACGCCTTGTGAGTCTCTGTGTGTGTCATACTCGTAAAAATGTGGGCCTGGAGACAACGACTGGAGCGGGAACTACCTCAGAGGCGGTTCCGAGTACTCTGCCAGGTGTTTATATTTCCGACACCGTGATAGGATCACTTTTCACTTTTTCAGTTGGCTACTTGTCAAATAGTGTCAGAATCCCTATAAAGCCCAGCACATTAATATAAACCAAGAATGAAGTGTATTTATAGGCTACTTTCTCTGGGCACATACGATGCTGTTTGCTAACTGCAGTGAATGCAGTGCGTGCTCCAGGAAGCAGGGAGGGAGGTTATGGGCCTCACTCAGGAGCACCTGAATTTTTGATTCAATCGATATTTCTGGAGACAGGACAGGATGTGTGCAAACAGGAATTGATCTTTTAAATAAATAAATAAAAAAAGGGCACTTTGTCTCTTCAAGGGCAAAGGGCAGGGGCTCAACCCCTGATTTGATCTATGCGTGCAATGAAATGCGGCAGATCTGATATATTTGTCCACGTTTTCATCAGTTAATTCAGTAGGATGATGTCAATGAAATATGATTGTTGTCAACATTCAGAAAAGGGGAGAGTAAGGACACAGTCTCGTAATTAACATCTTGTAACAGTGCTTAATTATGTTGTTTGTGACTGTGAAGGAGACGGCGGTAATGACCAGACATTTGTCATTGACCACAGAGGGAGGCGCATTAAACTAGAGCAAAGATGACAGCGCATGTCTGTATTTTTTTAACCTTGGTGAAACATTATTTATATATAAAAAAAACAAATCTATGAATATAAAGCATCTTCAGCCACTGTAAATCTGGCCTGACAAATATCACTCATAGTTACAGTTATAGATACCGACTGCTGTAATACAGTAATACACACATAAAGTACACACATACTTGTCTTTAGACAATGTTGCTGTAAAAACACTACAGTTTATAAAGCACAAAAGAAGACAGCTTTGCATCCAAACTGGAAGACGGTCTCCAATCTAAAATGCCTGATGTCTGGGGGATTCTCCTGCTGGCTGTGATCTATAAATACTGTTCACATCCTCTGTCAGCGACGCACCGAGGAGTGATGCAAGCTGGAAGAGACCTCCAAGAGTGTAACTGCTGGGAAGTCAGGAGAGAAAGTCTTATCAGGTTCAACACATGTGCAGTTTAAGTGTCTGCCAGCTTACTGTAAGTGTGTTTGAGTTCATTGTAATATTGACAAGGTAGGATCCTATAATCAATAAATTGTCTCCTCGTAAAACTGGTTAATGTACAGTGTCTGAAAAATACTATATGTGATGAGTGTAAATATACAGGGTAATGGGAGAATGTGTCAAACTATAAAGATGCATTCAGTTTTCCCAGCTGAGCTTGGCTCTGGGCCTTGGTTTTAATATTACACTCATTAAATGGGGAAACACTTGGCACAGCATAATGTCTCACTGTTTGCCCAAGGTAAATCATTTAAAATAATTGCAGCTCAAACTGGTGGTTGAGATATTATTTGACAATACAAGCATATAGGTTTATGTGTGGTGAAGTTGCTTGCACAGTAGTAATGGTTTGAATACATATCAGGGTTTATGACAACTGCACGACACAAGGGCGAAGAAAAGGGCAGCGAGCCTTGCCACTGACCCCGCCCACCTCGGCAACCATCTGTTCCAAAAACACTCCCTGGAAACGCCACTTCCATTAAGAGCTGTGAGCTCTTAATCAGCCTCCTTAAAGCTACCCAGTAAAAACAATAGCGTCTCCATTCACTGCAAGCCTCTGTAATCCTCACTACTTTCTATGATTTGGAGAGATTTCTCTAAATATTGTGGTAATATTGTCGATCTGAGTGTGAGCCACATAATATGTCACATTTAAAATCACAAATGTCTTGGGATGGCAGGATTTCAAAGATTTACAGATAATCTCCATGAGTGCTCCGCCGGAATAATCATCCATGTGTTATTGGGTAAGTATAATCATTCAATTAAGCGATGCCTTTAAACTGGAATCTGCAAGGATATTTGTTATAATTACGTTTGAATGATGCTACTTGCAAAAACATGTATTATGTAGTAAGAAAATCCTCATTAAATGTGCCGCTAAATAATTCTCTTTCATTAGTCTCCTTCTAAATGATGAATATTATGCATTTCCTATTCCCTTCCTATTCTTCTTTCATTTTTAAATGATACAACCATTTAAAAAAAAAAACATATACCAAGACACGCATCATAAAAATTCATGTCATCCATTGAGGCCCTAATGTTGTGTACGGAAAAAGTTCAAATTTATTCTTCTAGAAAGAAACGGGGAGTTCAGTTTGTTCTTCGAAACGGCTTCTGTTTACCATCTGCTCTAGGCACATCTGCTTTGTTTCAGCGTTGATCTGAGGGCGTTGCTAGCGGAGTAAAAACTAAAGTGCCTGAGGATATTGTCAACGGCCTAAAGGAAGTTGTATTTGATATGCAACATGTAACACTCAAATGGTCGACGGCAACAAAGTCAAGAGACATTCCTGTTGATTTAATCACAGAAGTCACAGAGGTTTGTGTTCACTGCAGTTTCATGATTTCTACCAAACTTACAAACCAAATTCCATGTCCTTAGCACCACTAGTCAAGATGCATAGGAAGTATAGATATTCGGCTATATTTGAATCATCATATTGGTTTCTGTTTTTTAGTTACCAGATGATAATAAACCTATATTTAATGTAACGCTGCTGTCTGCCCTGTAATCGTCTGGATTAAGTGTCTTAGAGTTATTCATCTTTGGAGTGGATTCTATAAAGTTAAAATGAAGACACCATTACGGCGCTTATTGCTAGTTTTCAAGCAGTTCAGTGATGTGTTTGTAATGTATTTCTCAGAAGATCCCAAGTTACACTGGGTATCTTGCTCGGAAAAAGCTATTATCATAATCATAAATATGATGAGGGAGAGTAATTATACGAGTTGAGCAATTAGGGGAACTTCTGCCCTGTGGTAATTAAAGATTTTGCGGGATGCAACAATGTGTGGTGTCTGATTAGCAGACCTTGGAGAAAAAAAGGGGTGCGTTTTCAGTCCGAAACACCGGACCACCATCCGCAGTGCTGCTCAGAGACCATGAACAGCAGCACCCACGCTGTGTGTTCAGGTGGAGCAGTTGTCGTGTAAAGGGTAGCTGGTCAGTAAGTGGGAGGTTGTTGATTCAGCCCGTCTGCGGATCCTGTAAATGGAAGATGTTCGTCCGGAACTCTCGCCCCTCCCTCAACAACTGCATGCAAAGTGCTCTCTAAGGCACCGGTGGGGCTGCTTGGTGACGGAAGGGAGCGCCCTGTTTACCCCGGTGCGCTGCTGAGGTGCGAGGCCGTGTAAATGAAGCGACGCATTATGTGCTCAGTGAATCTTTCCCTGGGTAAATACATTCACGCTTGAATGGTCTCGGTTTCTGTTCTGAATATTTAATTAGGAAACTACAGTTTGAAAAGGTTTCTCCACCACCTGCAACGCCGCGTCGCCATTGGCTGCTCGGCCTCTCGTGCAACAGACGGCGCTCTATTTCATTGTTGCTCTGAATTCTGGCTTTTCCACGGCCAACCTCTTAATTAAATTTGCGTCATCATTGCAGATAGTGGGTTTTCAATGTCAAACGAGCGTCTCAAAGCAAAGCAAGGGCAGGCAGCCACTTGTGGGCGCGGGCAAACCTGCAGACAGAAGAAAAGGAAATGGAAGTCCCTTCGCATAAAAGACTTGGTGATATCTGATCTGAGTTATCTCTTTATTGTAGTCTGCGAGGCTGTGCTCCAATTCCCTGCCAGCTCCTCATTGTGAGGACCATTTGCCAAAACAAAAAGCTCTGTTTCATAACAGATATGCACTACGAGTACTATCGCAAGACCGATCGTAATGCTCCAATGAATCTTTTAGACAGCTTAAGTATAGCCATGGCTATGGATGGTTTATTAATTAATGACAGTACAGCATCAGACAAACCGGAAAGAGGTGAGAGGATTTCATTTAAGACTCAAAAAGGATCAATCCCCTGTCTTGTTAATGAGTTTCATCTGCCATACAATTGCCAGGAATAGTATTTTAATCTGCATTTTTATAGTAATACGTTTTCCATTCATCACAGCCATTTTCTCCATTTCAGGCTCTTCTTTTTTTGTGTGTGGGTGCAGATTTCATGCCTTGTCTCTCTGACTTTAAAATCTTCTCTCTGGGCTCAAGCACAGACGACTTAGGGTGAGTGTATATCCGGTGCAGTTAAGTCTAACAGGTGCCATGAATGCAGACAGGAGACATGGCATTGTATATGAAGACTAGCAAGTTTATATCAATGTGCCACTTTTTACTATAATTATTAGTGGAAAACATGATGTTGAATTGAAAAAAAAGGACAAAATTGCCTGATTGGTGTACAAATAAATCCACATGAAGAGAGGTGAATGTAGAGCATTCCCAGATTGTTTGGAATAATTAAACCATAATGTAGGATATGTGTATTAATCCATTCTACAATCAGACTAACTGGAATTGATCAGGAAAAAGACGCTCTCCAGGGTCCTGAAGTGGCTTTAACTCTTTGACATGGTGATGGAGGACATGCACACGACTCACCTTCCACCTCATCCTCGGGCAGGATGACAGGGGTCCGATACGTGAGGACATCTGGAATAGTGCAAAGTCCCTTGTACATGAACCTGGTGGTCACAGCACGCACTGGCATTTCTGCGAGGGGAAACCAACTGTGTCGCGATCTTCATATATCCCAGCACCCGGAGTTTAGAGACACCTTTGCTGCTGTCCTCAGGGGGGAAAAAACAAGAAGCTCAAGGAGGTGAAACAGGAAATCCCCCACCTGAGGCGAAGTTCAATGTTTTCTGTTGTTGTCGATATGTTCGATAATTACTAATATGGGTAAAATCACCTTTTAAACCGCGTTAATCGCTTTCGGTTTCAATGCATAGCCCGCAGCAGCTCACCGCGACGAAGATGTGGAGCAGATAGGGAATGCCATTTCATTCACACACAAAAATAATGGACAAATAAAACTTTTATAATATTCAATATCGATCAGCTCATTAAAAGCGATGCTGTCAAAAAGATTTAAAAAAATGCTCATGCTCCTGCACTAAAACACACATTTAAAAAAAAAAACACGCTATTTTTGGTCCGCAGTTTCCTACAACGCGTCTTTAAAACTGTACATTCCCGACATAATCTGCCTCACTTTTCTTCCCCGTTTGGGCATCTTCGAATCGATGACACGAGATAAAAAAAAAAACACGGCGGTTGACGAGCTGATATCCGGTTCTGCAGGTACAAACAGACGCTTGTTACATTTCTCTTTTTTTTTTTCCTGGAGAGCCGCTTGAAGGGAATCCTGGGTGAACCCCTTCTCATCTGATACAGACGCGCTGTATCAGGCACTGAGCCTCTCTCTCTCTTAAGCTGTCTGCTCCACTCTCATTTGGGCTCCCTCAACGCAGCACGCGCACGTGTACACGCGCATGCACACACACACGCACGCGCACACTGCTGCTGCTTCTGTCTATTGACCGTTTCCAAACTATAATGTGATTATCTTCATGTTCACCCCTTGATAAATGTTAACAGGACTCAGAATATGTATCATATATAATATTCATATATATAAAGCCTGTATGTTCCATAATCCATCGCAAATGTGAGAATTATGGCAACAACTTTAAGGCTCTTGAGCTCATGGGCTGGAGGCCAAATGGAAGGTGAGGGACACGTATTGAAAGATTCAAGCCTCGGGGCGGCTCGGTACCGGGCACATTTCAGCCATTCAGTAAACAGCTCCCCAAAGATGAATTCAGTGAATTCTTATTCTGAGCTGTGGTTTTTGAGATGTGTATTAGTTAGACGGAGCGACCACCCGAAACCAAAAGGCAACCAAATCGATAAACAACAGTATTTTTGGAGAAGCATTCATTGGCTTTTTTGTGTCTGATAAATATGAGGCTAAAGCCAGCAGACATTTAGCGGAGCAGAGCAGGAGGAGACAGCCTTGCTCTGTCCAAAGGGAACAAAGCTCAGTCAAGTCCCTTTGTAATAAATTACACATAGTGTTGTCCATGTAAAAGTCACAAGGAAGTCACACTTTGTGGTTGGTTTGTCGTAATATGATTTAGTTTAGTGTGAAGCAGCCTACACATCTTGAGTTGTCCAGTGTATGTCACCAACATGGTTGTTTCCTCGGTTACCTGGACATATGTTTTCCTTAATAAGGTATCATAGTGGTCAAAAGGAAGGGGTGGGACTTAGCCTCTCTATATTCCTACCATCACCTCACCAGCTCACTAATTCCAAGAAGTCACTGCTCCCAGTAAAGAAATAGACCAATCTTGTCCCTTTTATGCGTATGTTTTTGTATGAATAAAACAAATAAGACCTATGTTCATAAGTGAGCTTGAGAGGAGCCAGAATAGGTGGATTTTGTCACATTTGGACGTATGAAAGTGGTATCTATCTTTTCATCCAACTCTCAAAGGCAAAGCATACGAGCACATTTCCCATAATGTCAAACTATTAATTTAAAGGACAGACTTGTAGCTTATAAAGAAGGCTCAGTGACAAACAACTCAAAGGAAAGTACCTGTTCATTCACTTATCAATGGAGGTTGAACACAAATTAAGATATTTCCGTTGTGACATTTTTTAATCTTGGAATCTTGTGAAGGCCAAGGGTTTATGGGGGGAATTTGAATTTGCTAATGAAAAAAAAAACCCTGGAAATGAACAAGCCTACAGACAGGCAAGGTATTATTTATGAATGTATTTAAACTCCTAGAAAAGCAGCAGACACCCTAACTTCTTGTTCAAAAGCAGCCGCATGAATCACTGAAATGCGATGATTGTTCAGTGTGAGCGAACCCTCCAAAAAACAAAAACATTACCCGTTGAGAATGTCTGCATCTCGCAAGATGATGCCTTTGCGTTGGTATCTTTCCACTCTGGTTCACACCAGATAAGAGCGGCGCGCACTGAGAACGCCGCATGTGGTTCCATTGGTTGGGTTTTTCAAGGGTTTCCAGGACTGACAGGTCTATTCCCATCTGAATGTGAGGGGATTGTCTCGTTCTACAGCACCTGAGCCCCCTGCTGGCTCTGTATTCACACAAGAAAAACTTAAAACCTGAATAACAGGCTTTGTTCTCTCTCCAACACAGACGTCATGGATATGTAAGACTCTGAGACTCTAATTATATCCACATAGTCTTCAAAATGGAGGAAACACATGGCGAATAGCAGCACACGTGGATTTTTATACCAAAGGAAGTAATATTTGCTGTTTCTAAAAATACATTTTAATCAAAATGATTGAAAATGTCCTAATGCAGCTTGTTGTATGTTTCCAGCACAATTCAAAGAAACAATTAACATCAAATATCCAACACGGACACCATCTATGAAACCGTCACAGATGTTAAAGTCTACACATTTAAAAACAGACTCGTTTTATTTATACAGCCGAACCACAATGCTTGTTATTCTCTGAAGAAGCCATGACGGCCACTTTGAGCCGTCACTCCCAAACTTCTCACACCCAAAACCTGCCCACATGTTTATGTAACGGCAGTGTGACGTTCACTTGTGTATTACAATTAATGGCTGTGCAGTTGCAACTAGGAGACCCGGGGTGAGAACGAGCCATGGTGGTCATTCAGTGGGGAGCGAATCATCCCAGCCCGAGGGCTGATGCTGGTCGAGAGAACCTCAGTTGTGGCAACCATTTCAACATCCCATCGTCAAATTAAGCCTCTGGGGAGCGCCGAAGGCCGTCTACGGAGTTAGAGTGGAAAATATTCAGTGCTGCTCGGAGGAAAACTCCTCCTAAATTCCATTGACTTTTTCCAGTCAGACAAAGAAATCAACGACATTCAAATCCCACAACAGTTTAAAAACACAAAATCTGTACTGGTCTGCTTTTTTTTAAGACAAGTCTTAGATTTGATCTTAATCTAATGCAATGAGTTTCACAAAAACAAGCCTTATTTACACAGAAACCAAAAGTATACAGCAGCTAGACATTGTGGGTCGTTGTTTGGATCCCGAGGCTGATTGAGTTAATGAAAGTCTCCGGGCCTGAACCCTGTTTTTCTATTGTTAAACTTTTCACTGGATCCTCTCTTAACTGTCTATCTTTTAAAAGCCACGTTTTTTCATTGGGAAAAGCTGTCTAGTAAAGTACTAGACATACACATGGTAAGTCCCTACCGTGTTAAGTATTTGACTATAGAACGATATTTATAAGTGTTTGCATGTCTCCATTATTTGAACAACCCTTGAAACACTCCTTGAGATTCATGTTTACTTACTAAGGAAACAAAAGGTTATATTTAAATAAACAAACTTGCAAATTCAATCTATAAAACTAACAGTGCAGAAAGAACTTCCAAAAATCTCATCAATGGCACCTACAGCAAAACAATTTACCGTCAAATATGAAATGGGATTATTGATTGCTTTTGTAAGTGACAAAAAGAACCTTTGGCTCCAGAAAGTGTGAGGTCGCATCACAGACAGCGTTTATGTGATCGGCATGGTAACGCCTCTCCGGGAGTTAGATACCTGTTGTTACTTTCTCTCGGTTTGGTCGAGGCTTGGCACGGATTGTTCTTTGGATTATTACTGCAAGTGATTTGCATTTGAGCTCCCAGTCAGAGGAGAATCAATTCCAGTCAATTTTTCACAAATATGAATAAAGAACAAAATCAAGAGGGAAAACTCCGATGCAGATGATATATGGGTAGACAGAAAGAAAAATGATAGTAAAAGTACAATGTGAAGATTATAAAGAAGAAGAGTAAAGAAAGATTAATGAGAATCCTACTTTATAAATCTTAAATATATAGTCGCTGTTGAAAGAAACCCATGCATTTCTAATCCCGGTGATATTTTTAAACAGGTGGAGAAAATGTCTACTTATTAAAACTAAAAATATACATTCGTTATCTAAAGAACATTGGATTATGCAAATTGTCATAAAGCTTAAAATGAAGAAGTCTTTCTCACCGAATGGAAAAGTTTACACTTTGGAGGCACATGTTTTTATAGAAGAATGTTGTAAAAATGCCTCACAGAATTTGTTCAAGATAAATCCTAAAGTCATAGCATTATAATAAACAGCAAAAAGAAAGTGTAATTATCCTCTAGCTGAGGGGTTTTCAGAGATTGCAGACCTCGACACACACATTAAGAGGGTAATGTGCTGACAGCAAAGAGAGCACGTTTTTCTTGTTTCTCCACCAGAGAGACTCTTAAGATGTCAGTATTGTTGACATATCTCTTAATCTCCACCGCTGGCGTTTTTCTTTTCTTCTTTTTTTTCCTGGATGGACACACGGACATGGTGTTCTTGATTAAATTCTTCTGGAGGTCACCTTCATACAATTATCTTCTAACACAAGATCCTTCAACCATCCTTCAAAACGCAGTCATCATGATATTTATTATTTCTATGGTTTTAGATTAAATGAAATGACCCAACACATGATTTCAACAATTTCTGTTATATTATAGCGTTCATTATCGCTTTCATGATCGGAATTTGTGCCATGTAAGTGTAATTGGCAATTAGACATTGGGGTACAACGCGACCTGTGTTGCACAGTGATTCATGAATATTTCATAATAAAATGCATTATCGCAATTTACATTCAACACGAGCACTTGCTCTGGCTCAGTCAACTTCCGTGACACTAATTTGTCCTTGCTCCGGTCAGGCTGTACCTCACTCCGGTTTATACGTGAACCAAGGGTTTAATGAACCATCCTGCTTAAGGAGGGTTATGATGTCATCATGCTGCAAAACAAGTTAAATTAAAATGAGACGAGGAAATGCAAGTTTTTTAATGTATTATTCATGGCTATTAATACTTACTTCACCCAGCAGAGCTGGAAGACGCCGGACTGGAAAGTAAACTTAATGCTTGTTTTTAGAGAGCAGACAACCAGACATTGTCTGTGTTACTGTATCATCACCGTTCACGTCCGTGACAACGGATTATGATGGATTCCTTAAATTACCTGTTGCCGTGGCAGATGGCGTGCTTTGTCATTAACGGCATTTGTGAGAATTCCCTGGCATCCTGATGAAATATTCATCATGATTCTTCATGACTAATAGCGGCATATTTCATTTCTTCTTGCACCCCGAGGGGCAAATGAGGGCCAAAAGATCCCTGAAAAGAGGCTTATTGAATTGTTACATCACCACATATTCAAGTGATGTATTAAAATATAATGAGGACATGGAGTGCTGTACCACTCTGAATTCCTCGGACTGCGTCGAGGCTGTCTGGGGACCGACTGACTAAGACGGTATAGAAATGTGACTATTGGTGGTTCACAAATATCCTTTTAGTTTAAAGAAAATCTACACAACCATTGTCAACAATGGCTTATTTCTACACATAAGATGGCATTCTCATTGTATGATATCCTTATTTTATGTTTTTTGTCCAGATGATCTGTACTATTATATTATTCATGGGGGCTGGAGCCGATCCCAGTGATATTGGGTGAAGGCATGGTGAACCCCGGCCGGACATACCCTGTGGCTATTACAAGGCTGACACTGAGACAGGCAACCATGATCTACGGGTCATTTAGAGTCATTAATTCACCCAACCTGCATGTTTGGACTAGAGGAAGGCAGAGAACCCGGAGAAAACCCACACTGGCATGAAGAGAACTTAAAAAACTCCTCTTGAGGCAAACTTATGTTGTTTGAATCGGATTCCATTTTTCATGTTTTTGTACGATGTTTCCTTATATCAATAAACAAGATGTCGGTCACAGCTGGGTGGACTGCATTCTGTCACCCTGTGCAAGCATCCTTCTGTTATGTCCAATCAACGTGTTGCATTAGATCCGTTTAGAGGCAAGCAGAAATAAATGCGATACCAGTCGTGGTTGAAACAGGCCACTCATCAACTCACACAGCTGCCACCGTGTCTAGAGGACAGAGTGTCGATGCCGTTTCTGGCCTTCTGTCAATCTAATCCCACAATCAGGAGAACAGAGCTGCTGCCACCCAAGCAGCAACAAAAACATCCCGACGGGTTGAAAACAGCATTAAGGGCCTCTTTGTGTTCGGTAGCAAGGCCCTGCTGGAAGACAGCTCTTTTGGTAAACATACACGGGGAATACCTGGGAAAACAAAATCTCGCTCTTGCTCTTTTATTACATTTCTTTTGTTGTTTTTTTAACCTTGCCCATGTACACACTGCTGTTTGGTATCTTCTCCTCTGTATCCCGGGGGCATAAACGAGGTTTACTGAAGTGATTATAGATTTGAGCTCAATTTACAGAAGACAGATTTCTCTTTGCTATTTTCTCTTGTAAAACTTTCAGGCTTTGCACTTTTAAAATGTAACTGAAATACAACTTTGTGTGAAAACTCACTCTTGTTTTATTGTGGACCACTGCAGAAGCACAATGTCTTTGTCCCACGCAGCAAATCACCGCACAGACTGAGAGAATGATAAGACCTTGGCTGAATTTGGAGTTGAGACAATGAGACGTAAACAGCAGTTAATGAGCAGTAACCCAGAAAGAGCATTAAGTGCACATTCATCACACGCGGACCACATATACGATGTTTTCACTATTGCTTTCAATTAATGTGAATGAATAAATAATAAATACATGAATCTCCACGACAGATTAATCCCACTGCAGTGTAATCACAGAATACAAGGCCAGGTTTCACATCGCTGCCGGCGAAAATTTTTATTCAAACAAGAAAGTGTAAATAATCATTCACTTTGCAGGCATAAGTCATGCATAATTGAAATAATCAATGTAAACTTTGACAAAGCCTTGCAATAATCATATAATCATGTTAGGTTGTTTACCCATTTGTTTGCATATATCATGTGTGTCCAAAGAGCATTGGTCCTGATACGTGCAAAGACAACTTTTGCTCTCCGTTCGGTCACGGAAGCCCTCAAGCGGGTCATTAACCACGAATAGTGACACGGTGGTCGGCTGGCTCGCGGTGCGCTATACACCAGGGGGTGACCATCAATCACGGTAAGAGCCACTGCCAACTGACAGTCGCTTGATGGGTGATGACGCTAAATATGCTGCCATTTAGCCCGAGACTGAAGCCAGACGCATGCATGTGCGAGCCCCGTTAAGTGACTGAAGTGGCAGATGGATTCGTCGTATGGCAGGAAGGTGTATGTATGTATTCTGCATTTCAAACACTGTTTCCTCTCGAAACAAATCTCTCAGCAGACGCGTGAAGATGAATTGAACATCCAGGAGAATCTCTTGAATGGTCTTTGGAGGTCAGAATTATATTAAATGGGATCCACAGTTGTTATGCCATGTCGAGAACCAACATTTTTCCATTCAGGCTGCTGTTCACAAGGTCAAAGAAAATGGAGAATTGTACTCCTTTCTTCAACTAGTATTGATGCAAACCTTCTCACCTACCTATTCGGCCCAAAACCGTGACCTTGAGGCCAAACTGTTGGGCATCCTGTCTTGCACTGAAGTCAATTATGTCGCGGTAATGTATTAGGGGAGCATTCCCCAGACAATCAGTCATTGTCTTGCACAAGCTGGTTGCATTGGCTCATCCTTCCCGTCTCCAATTCCATTACACCGCAGCCCAGGCGGAGAACTGTGTAAGGACCATTTCTGTTTACGACAAGGTCACCCTGCATTGTGGAGATGGGCAGTTCCATTTACTATCCAGCATGACTCAGGATACTTCTCATCTTTGTAAAGAATTCCCCGTCACTGACTGTTCAGAAGGGTGTTTCCTCAAGGTCTTTTATGAATAAACAACATAAAATATAATACAAGTGATCATATTCAGATTTGCAGTAATTTATTTTACTTTTACGACAATCCAAATATAACTGATGATGAAATCACATGCAGCTGGATGATTGGGGGGAAGACAGAGCAGAAAGGGAGCTTTTACTAAAGGAACATTACAAGTCTAGTCACAACCGTGCTTTGAAAAGCCAGATCAATACCATTTCTGTGACCAATTTTACAGTTCTCCGGGTTGGTCGCCTCTGGAGTAATGAAGCTGTTTTCTTCACACATCCTTCAGTCTTTGCTGTAAAGTCACTGGTGGCAATATTAAGGCAATACGTTTGATAAGGCACATCAGTGTTTTCTGGGCTGCAGTTGTTTAACTCAACCACGGTGGCTTTAAGAAGACATGTGCGCTGAAAATCGCAAGTTAAATGTTTGGATCACTGATTGGGGCTTTGACTGCTGCTGTGACTGACCCATTGGTTTCTGCTGTTAGAAGAAATTCATTATCTCACAACTGCAGTTACAAGAAAATAAGAAAATCTTAAGAAGACTTTCATCTTTTGGGCCAGGCACTATCTCTTGATATTCATCTTGCTGTTGGTTCAGGAAGGGCTTTTGAACAGATGGTTAGTTTATACAGGGGGTCAGTGGTAATTCTTCCTGCCCTCCCCTTTGGCCTCAAATCAGGAAGGTCCTGTATTTGACAGCCAGTCAGCGTAAGAGCGCACACAACAGGCTGGCGTTTGTCCTTGGAAAAACAGAGAAGGTGAACCAGACTGTGATCCGAGATGAGACAATACTTCTGATAGTGAATTTGTGAAAGTGAGACAGGATGTAAATGTGTTTGACCACTAATGGCGCTGTGGAGCAATAAATTAGGAGCTGAACCTCTGCATGTTTGTTTTATCAGCACACGTGCAGTACAAGGATGCGCATGCAATGTATGATGTTAAATTGCCAATTGGTGAATGTAATGCATTGTAAAAAAAAGAAATGGTAGCAGTGAGCCACTAAAAGATATCTCCTATCATCGCGCAGAGGAGTTCGGCTGATCCAAATGACTCCTTTCGTACGTAACAACAGGAGTTGAAAACAGCCTGTAGGAGGGTTGGGGGGGCTGCAGAGACCATGCAGGAGTCGCTTGTTGTCCTCATCCTGGGAGTTGACAGGCTCAGGGAGGACCAGTTCATAAGAGTAGAGACCAGAGAAAACGTGTTATGTAATATGGGACCTTTAAAGATGCATTTAATGTGTTTGTTAGGCCTTAAAGGAATATTAAGCTTAAGCTTAAGATTAAGCATTAAGCTTTGTATCGTTAGAAGCTCGCTGCCGGACAGCCTGTCCAGTGGTGAGTGGAACAAGCTGGCGGTCTGGAGCGCTCACATGCCGATCCAGAGGCCGAGTGTTTACTAAAATGTGCAGATGCGACTTGTCAGTAAAGTTTTATTTTTTATTTAAAAAAAAAAACTGTCTTTGTTTACAATTAAAGCTCCACAGGGTAAATTGTCGTCTGTTGCTTCGAATGAACGTCCTTTGGCAAGATTTCTTAATGAAGCAGCAGATGCTCTCATCACGGATTCCTGGTTTCTACAAACCCTTCAAACTGAATATTTTCCTGTCAAGTTGTCTAATATAACACAGACAATTGCCGTAGTGCCACTCAGTTGTAAGAGTTTACTAAGATGTCTTTCCAGGATGGATCCTTTTGATTGTGAAACAAACTATTTAGCGAATGACTCTATTATGCACTGACAGATTTCTTCTGGGTATCAATTATCTTATTGTCTGTGTTACATTTCAGACAAGGCAATGTCACGATGAACATCACAGGAATGATGGGACTGATTTAAGGCAACTAAGGTTGCGCAGACAGGACACAGTCCCGATCTCCTATTAAATCGCTCCCCAACACACAGGATGGACTGAAAGCAGTTAAGGTTTTTGAATAAAATATGATAATGTAACACACAAATCATCACTAAAAGTTCAGAATAGAAAATTGAAAGCTGTAAAGCTGTAATTGAAACTTTTTAAGGATGCAAGCACTTTGGGAAATGTCCTTCTCGCTGCTCATTCTCAACAACAGGATGATCTGTTGATCTTGTTTTTCCTGAAATGGCAGTTTTGCAACTTTCTCATGTTCCTCTTTTTTTATTTTTCCATCTATGCGGCCAGTATTACCTAACGCTGTGTTTCACAAGAAGTGCAAGTGAACACATGTGACCCCCTCTGCCTGTTTTCATAGCAAATGTTCTAACACAGTGTACAAAATGAAAAGTGAACATATAGAAAACATGCATGTTTATATTTTATGAAGACTCTTTTTTACAACTTTTTGAAATTTCCAAGAGTAAAATAATATAATATAATATAAAACTAGAAATGCAAATTCTGAAGAACACTGGCTGCTGAAAACCTAACACTATGCTGAATTGCTGATTTAAATGTGTAAGACAGTGACATAGTAGAAAAGGTGTAAATGCTTCTAATTTGTATGAATGTCCTTGAAAATGTGAATAATATCAAGAGTGTATAAAAGATATGGAATATTTAAAGTTTTTGTTTGAAAAGCTGAAGCTACACAGCATTACTAGCTGTATAAAGAAGGGGAAGTCATAGGAATAGTGGAGAAATTGGGAATGGGTTTCATTTGTACGAATGGCATTGAAAATTTGAATAATACGGGTAGTTTGATTCCCTGTTTAGAGGCCTGGTTTTTATTATGAACAACAAGGATCATCCTGCACTTCCTGTTAAGATACAGTAACTCGATGGAGGGTTTATTTTGTAGATGTTGGGAAGGAGAAGAGAGAGACACAATCAGTATCTGATGCAGGTTAGAAGACCGGTACAGTTCGCTGTTTATTGGTTTTGCATTTCCCTACATTTTGACCTGAAATAATGTATGAAGAGTGAAAATATAGGAATGAGAGAAAAATCTTTTAAAGATTTTAAACCTCCACTCCATTCTAACAGTTGGCTCTGAAGTGTCCATCCAATACACACCAATGTAAAAGTGTTAGAAAGGCATTTTCACTAAGCTTCAAAAAAGTTTAATATAAAAAAAACATTTGAATGGGATTTAAATGTTGAATAAAAGCCTTAATACACTGTATAAAAATATGTGGCATGTTTTAATGTTTTGAATGGGGTTTCCATTTGTAGGAACAAATTTGTGTCGTCCACTCATTTGAATGGGAAACATTTCACACATATTTCTGAAAGTATTAAATCTTTGAATGAGAAAGGTAACCGCACACATGTCCTAATTTAGCAGAAAGGTTAATGTTTAAATTAAGTTTCTGCTTCCAGCATTCACACCAATAAGTCCTTCCCACCCTTCCCCAAGTCTGATATATTATTCTCTATTCTCCAGTTAAATCCTGGGGCTGAAGAGCAGGTAGGATTCATACTTGGGGAGCTAACGAAGGGCAACGAGGAGCAGGTGTGCAGATGGGTGTGTGGCAATCAGGTGTGTGAATGGTGGGAACACACAGGGTCACACACAACAGAAAGGGTTAAAGACAGCAAATAATAAAATGCTGAGAAAGTATTAGCTGGCTGTCATTATGACATTGGGCACATTAAAAAAACATATAAATAAATGTGGATAAATAGAAGAGTAGTGTTTAACAACATACGTCTTGATAAAAAAATACAGCAAAATATATAAATAAGCCGAACTATATATTTTTCATAGTGTGTTTAGCGTGCATCCAATCACAGTTTGAATAATATATGTGAATTTGTATTAAACACCCTTCACAGCCTTGACTCATTACTGTGCAGGAGATGTGTGTTGTCTGCAGGGAGAAGAACAGCGGTGTTGGTCGACTTCACTGCGGACCCAGAAACTGGCTCTGGGGACGTTGAACATCACCTCTCTGGGGAATAAAGAAATACGCAGAGATGAATTGCAACTAGATATAGTTGAGCTTATTTCCACAGAAGAGGTGCTGCACTGGAACAAAGCTGCTGGACTCAAGTCTTAAAGGATTACTGCATTGTTATCAAGAGGGAGTCTCCAGGTCTGAAGAGTGAGGTGCATTCTTTCTAATGACCAGCAGGGGGTGACTCCACTGGTTTTTGTGTACTTGTATTTTTGACTTTTCTTTGCGTGATCTGTTTTTTTCAATGGGGTCTGGACTTTCCTCAGCCATCATGAGATTGTTAGTACACTGTTTTAATGAGCTGACTTGATTGGCGATAATCAAAGACAGCTGTGATCACATGCATATTCAATATTCCTCGTTGTCAGACTACAACAAAGTCCAACAAAGTAAAAACTAATGGACTTCTGTTATGTTATGTGCCCACCATCGAAAACGTAATGCCAACCCACAAATCTGTTTCTCCAGCTGGGTCTGCCTCCCAGCAAAGTTTAATTCAGTTTAGTGTGTTTATTTAAAGGCAGAGTAGGTCATTTGGAAAACAACAGAAACTTTGACTTTGAACGCATCACTGAAACGAAAAAAGTCCCGTCCCCTTCATTCAGACCTCTGTTCAAAGCCACGCCCCCAGAACACCAGTGTGCTTGTCAGGACAGTCAGGACGTCCAAATATTTTCTCCGGTCCGACTTTTTTGATTGGACAGGGTTTTTACAGTCCTGCCACTGCCATAAATTATGTTTTTTTTGTTAAGCAGCATTTAATATATTCATTGCTATTGGTATGTTACGAGGACTTCAAGTTATATAACAAAAAGTGTTTCTAAATAGAATCCCTTACTCCACCTTTAACATGCACAGCCAAACACATTGAGCCAGATTTATCCATTTGCATCTGCAGTTTAAATCGACTACAGCCCTCATTAATCACATTATTTTACACCTCTGCTTTCCTTACCTGTGCTTCTTCCTTCCTTCCATTTCCAACCACATATTCACTTCCCTGCCCGTGTTGAACAACTACAAGAACTAAAGACAGCTGTAATGAATATGTTCAACTAAATGGCTTTTGAATGTTTGATTTATTGCCTTTAAATGACCATGAATGTCTTCTCAGTCATTAAAAAAACTGAGTCGTTAAAAAGTGTCTTTAACATCGTGATTATCCCTTTGGCTATTAACATCATGGGCTGTTTTTTGGCCAGACAAGGACAGTCCCCATATTTTGCCTCTCGTCTAATCACATCCTAAAGATAAAGATAGTATCAACGAAACCCAGCTGTGGAATTTAAACATAGAAGTCTTTTTGTGGAAACTCGATTGTGGTTTTTGGATTCAGCTGCGTCTACAAATCTCAGTCTGATGTTAACAGAAACACCTGTCTTCTCTGTCCACATGTTTTTGATGATGTCAAAGTATGTCTGGAAGAGGACGTCTGAGAGCAAGAGAGAGAGAGAAAGCTTTGTCATGGCTTTGGAGTTACAGATGACCTTTCAAATGAACCGTTTCCATTAATTTTCTTTAACTAGCCGTGAAATTGCATACTTTGGGTTTCTTTTATCTCGCTTTTCTAAAGCTCTTGTTCCCCTTGTCTTTGTCAAATAGATTAAATTGGAAAATTAAACATTGTTTAGATTCAAACATCGGATTCGCCACAAAGGTGTTATTGTGCGTTACCATTTGGTTAACATTGTTCTTGTTCAACTATAGCCCTTTTTAATCTCCGACCACCATCTTCTGTACTCTCCCGCCCTTCAGGCAAGACCATTTCATCTTCCCATCCTGTTAATCTGCTGTCATCTCTTTCTTCATCAGCGATTTCCCCCACTATCTGGCTCTCACATCTTCAGGTTTATTCTTTCCGACAAACTGCGCCCCTTTCCTTGTGTTCAGCTTTCGCCCCTGACTTGACTGAGCTCAATGAAAACCAGTGAAGAGTAGAGTCCAAAATGCCAACCGCATTCTTAAGGGAATAGGTTGACATTTTGGAAATAGGCTTATTTGCTTTCTTGCCAAGAGTTATAGACGACAGGATCGATGGGCAAGGCAAGGCAAATTTATTTATAAAGCACATTTCATACCCGAAGGCAACCCAGTTGAGTTTTACAGATTGGATGTGGGGAAAAAAAATAAGACAAACATCCAGCATATGTTTTCTAAAATCTTAGTTTTTCAGTTGTGCAAAAGTGCAAGCAGGATTGAAATTTTGGTTGAGCCCCAAGACTTAAGTCATTGGCTCTTTTCATTGTTTGTGTTTCTTGGCATCAGCCTGTCCAGCTCACTCTAAAGCATCTGTCAGTGTGCAGCGTGTCTGCCGCCCTCGCCGTTTAAATGATGAGACAACACTTGATATCAGGAAGCACATGGAGTCACGACAGTCCTAGAACTGTAGCAGATATAATATAACTATATTTATGCTGCTTTAGCTTTTATTATCTATGCTGCTTTTTGAGTAAAAGTGACCTTTTAATGCTTGTAATAATTTGATTCATACAACGTGAATTGTAATATAATTTTTTTCCTTTTTCATTATGTAAACTGTTTTTTTTATTTTTATTATTAATTCAGTATCTTTCATTTTTCTATGTTAACTTGTCTTTCTTTTTTCCTTGTTTTTCTTTCTTTTCTGTTTTTTTTCTGTTGTGAATTTCTGTGTTGTCTTCCTACTCTGAAGACCACCACTGTTGTTTTTTCATAGGGGAGGTTTTTTATAAGCCTTCTTTGGCTTCTACCTCTTCTGCAGAATGTTTAATTTTACTATTTTCATTGTTTATACAGGTTTTATAATGTGCAAATAAAAACAAACAAACAAACCCATTATGTGGCCACAAAAATGCTATTTAATATCGTATATGTATCACCCAGCCCTACTTTGGATGGAGTCCTTTGTTCTCACTTGTTATGCCAGACTAAGCTAATTCATATTTAGACTTCATGGCGGGATTGATTTTCTCATCTAACTCTCAGCAAGGAAGCATACAAGCATATTTTCTGTTTGTTGACTCAGACGTTTAGCATCTGCTGTCTGCAGTGTATCCCTTCAACAAGGTGCAGATTGTTGTCCACTTCCTCAGACACATAAAAACATTAGAAAATAGTGAAGTCACACTTTGTGTCTGTTAATCAATTTAAGGAAGCCTTAATATGGAGTGCTGTCAAAGAACAGATGTTTAATGTAGATCACAAGGACGTTTAAAAAGGAATATTTCACTAGTGTCATGGCAAGATGCCACACAGAAGCTTTATGTCACACAAACAAATAGTTTGAGTTAAGAGACGCCTGCAGACTGTCTGATAATTGGATGGAACAGAGCCAGAGGTGAAGGAACTATTTACAAGATACATAACAAACTGATGTGACACTTCTTGGCAAAGTTCTGTCTCAGGGAGAGAAATGGGAAGTTGTGTGAGATGTAAATTCACGTGAGAATGTCGTGAACACGTGTGTGTGTGACCTCTGAAGTATCATCACTTTCCTGTTTTTCAAATTAAAGGAATAAATCTGAGAATTCAGATTTAGGAATAGCAGGGAATAGTTGCATGAAAACTTTGTAAAATGTTTACTCTTCAGGCGGACTGACCCATAAAGTGGTGTGTTGACCTAAATTCATAGATCGGTCATGTAAGTACCCAATTGTGTTTTTAGAGATTTAGGTCACAAAATACTTCTGGCTGGCCCATGAAACATCAAAGGATTATACATCGGAGCAGAATAAGAAGTTACATAATTTGGACTGTGGTCTCAGGGCAACAGAAGTAAAAAGCAATATCATATATCCGTATTAAACATTACAGCTACCATTAAATCTGTAAGCAAGCCACCGAAGGCATTAGATTTACACAAATGTGGAAAGTGGAGAATAATTGATAAGGAAAAGTTTTATTCTTTTTAACAAAACTCAAAACTTGACCTAATAAAACATAGAAACTCTTGACTATGCTGCTCTAGAGAAGAATATTTAGGTTTTTAAATATCTATTTGTCTGATAAGCTATTAAGCATGAAGATTTGGAAGGTAATGTTGGTCGAAGAATAGGAGAGGTGGTTGACACAGCAATAATTTGCATGGTTATTTCCCAGTGTGATGTCCTCCGAGTCAGAATCCTATTGGAGGGATTTGTGTAGCCTGTGTATATAAGTCATCCTCTAATAGACACCCAATTTCATGGAAATTAAAAAGATTGCTTCCTTTTGAAATGTAAATTGGGTATGCAGATTTGGGATGAATCCACATCTGCCTCCCTAGTTGACACAGAGTGAAATAAGATTTTCATGACCCGCTACGTCTGTGCCTGTTGTCGACTCCAGACTCATTCAGGATCGGACACGACTGCATCGTAGAGGAACATCATAGTCGTTGCTTATCGAAATAAGTTATAGGACTTCAAACGTTAATCTTTGGTAGCAGCTGACAGCTATTATCTAAAAACGCCTCTGTTGGACCTTTAAGACAAACACGTTTAGGAGGGAGTGATTCTACAATTAATCACACTTGGTAAGCCTTCATACACCTGAACGTTCCTGTCACATACTTTGGGTTTCTTTTATCTCGCTTTTCTAAAGCTCTTGTTCCCCTTGTCTTTGTCAAATAGATTAAATTGGAAAATTAAACATTGTTTAGATTCAAACATCGGATTCGCCACAAAGGTGTTATTGTGCGTTACCATTTGGTTAACATTGTTCTTGTTCAACTATAGCCCTTTTTAATCTCCGACCACCATCTTCTGTACTCTCCCGCCCTTCAGGCAAGACCATTTCATCTTCCCATCCTGTTAATCTGCTGTCATCTCTTTCTTCATCAGCGATTTCCCCCACTATCTGGCTCTCACATCTTCAGGTTTATTCTTTCCGACAAACTGCGCCCCTTTCCTTGTGTTCAGCTTTCGCCCCTGACTTGACTGAGCTCAATGAAAACCAGTGAAGAGTAGAGTCCAAAATGCCAACCGCATTCTTAAGGGAATAGGTTGACATTTTGGAAATAGGCTTATTTGCTTTCTTGCCAAGAGTTATAGACGACAGGATCGATGGGCAAGGCAAGGCAAATTTATTTATAAAGCACATTTCATACCCGAAGGCAACCCAGTTGAGTTTTACAGATTGGATGTGGGGAAAAAAAATAAGACAAACATCCAGCATATGTTTTCTAAAATCTTAGTTTTTCAGTTGTGCAAGAAGTGCAAGCAGGATTGAAATTTTGGTTGAGCCCCAAGACTTAAGTCATTGGCTCTTTTCATTGTTTGTGTTTCTTGGCATCAGCCTGTCCAGCTCACTCTAAAGCATCTGTCAGTGTGCAGCGTGTCTGCCGCCCTCGCCGTTTAAATGATGAGACAACACTTGATATCAGGAAGCACATGGAGTCACGACAGTCCTAGAACTGTAGCAGATATAATATAACTATATTTATGCTGCTTTAGCTTTTATTATCTATGCTGCTTTTTGAGTAAAAGTGACCTTTTAATGCTTGTAATAATTTGATTCATACAACTTGAATTGTAATATAATTTTTTTTTCCTTTTTCATTATGTAAACTGTTTTTTTATTTTTTATTATTAATTCAGTATCTTTCATTTTTCTATGTTAACTTGTCTTTCTTTTTTCCTTGTTTTTCTTTCTTTTCTGTTTTTTTTCTGTTGTGAATTTCTGTGTTGTCTTCCTACTCTGAAGACCACCACTGTTGTTTTTTCATAGGGGAGGTTTTTTATAAGCCTTCTTTGGCTTCTACCTCTTCTGCAGAATGTTTAATTTGACTATTTTCATTGTTTATACAGGTTTTATAATGTGCAAATAAAAACAAACAAACAAACCCATTATGTGGCCACAAAAATGCTATTTAATATCGTATATGTATCACCCAGCCCTACTTTGGATGGAGTCCTTTGTTCTCACTTGTTATGCCAGACTAAGCTAATTCATATTTAGACTTCATGGCGGGATTGATTTTCTCATCTAACTCTCAGCAAGGAAGCATACAAGCATATTTTCTGTTTGTTGACTCAGACGTTTAGCATCTGCTGTCTGCAGTGTATCCCTTCAACAAGGTGCAGATTGTTGTCCACTTCCTCAGACACATAAAAACATTAGAAAATAGTGAAGTCACACTTTGTGTCTGTTAATCAATTTAAGGAAGCCTTAATATGGAGTGCTGTCAAAGAACAGATGTTTAATGTAGATCACAAGGACGTTTAAAAAGGAATATTTCACTAGTGTCATGGCAAGATGCCACACAGAAGCTTTATGTCACACAAACAAATAGTTTGAGTTAAGAGACGCCTGCAGACTGTCTGATAATTGGATGGAACAGAGCCAGAGGTGAAGGAACTATTTACAAGATACATAACAAACTGATGTGACACTTCTTGGCAAAGTTCTGTCTCAGGGAGAGAAATGGGAAGTTGTGTGAGATGTAAATTCACGTGAGAATGTCGTGAACACGTGTGTGTGTGACCTCTGAAGTATCATCACTTTCCTGTTTTTCAAATTAAAGGAATAAATCTGAGAATTCAGATTTAGGAATAGCAGGGAATAGTTGCATGAAAACTTTGTAAAATGTTTACTCTTCAGGCGGACTGACCCATAAAGTGGTGTGTTGACCTAAATTCATAGATCGGTCATGTAAGTACCCAATTGTGTTTTTAGAGATTTAGGTCACAAAATACTTCTGGCTGGCCCATGAAACATCAAAGGATTATACATCGGAGCAGAATAAGAAGTTACATAATTTGGACTGTGGTCTCAGGGCAACAGAAGTAAAAAGCAATATCATATATCCGTATTAAACATTACAGCTACCATTAAATCTGTAAGCAAGCCACCGAAGGCATTAGATTTACACAAATGTGGAAAGTGGAGAATAATTGATAAGGAAAAGTTTTATTCTTTTTAACAAAACTCAAAACTTGACCTAATAAAACATAGAAACTCTTGACTATGCTGCTCTAGAGAAGAATATTTAGGTTTTTAAATATCTATTTGTCTGATAAGCTATTAAGCATGAAGATTTGGAAGGTAATGTTGGTCGAAGAATAGGAGAGGTGGTTGACACAGCAATAATTTGCATGGTTATTTCCCAGTGTGATGTCCTCCGAGTCAGAATCCTATTGGAGGGATTTGTGTAGCCTGTGTATATAAGTCATCCTCTAATAGACACCCAATTTCATGGAAATTAAAAAGATTGCTTCCTTTTGAAATGTAAATTGGGTATGCAGATTTGGGATGAATCCACATCTGCCTCCCTAGTTGACACAGAGTGAAATAAGATTTTCATGACCCGCTACGTCTGTGCCTGTTGTCGACTCCAGACTCATTCAGGATCGGACACGACTGCATCGTAGAGGAACATCATAGTCGTTGCTTATCGAAATAAGTTATAGGACTTCAAACGTTAATCTTTGGTAGCAGCTGACAGCTATTATCTAAAAACGCCTCTGTTGGACCTTTAAGACAAACACGTTTAGGAGGGAGTGATTCTACAATTAATCACACTTGGTAAGCCTTCATACACCTGAACGTTCCTGTCACATACACAACCCTCTCTCCCATCAAAATGCTCCATATTTTGTCGGAATCATCGAGCATCCTCGTATAGACCAAACACCCTGAAGGACAACAAATAAAATGGACTCAAATTGACACACTTAGATGCTACACTCCTTTCTCAGTGTGTATTCTCTCAATAAGGAGTCTCACTTGTTGTTGAACAACAAGTTGTTTGTCTGCACAGGAAACAGCTTCCCTGTGCAGACAAACGACTTTCAACTTGAAGTTTAATTTCAGAGATACTTTGACAAATGGAAGACAAAAATGATGGAGATCTGGTTCAAGATTGTTGTTGTTAATGTCACCAGTTATTCATGTGCGTATTTACGTACCAAACACAAGATAATCGTCTGTTCCTTTGTGCAGGTGAACAATAACTCCTTATCTAGAAGTTTACACATTTAAGATTTAATAGATGACTATTTATTTATAGTCAGCTAATTGCTGGTATTGCACATCTGCCATTGGTAACGATGATTGTCATCTGTGACACTTGGTATTCCACTCATGCCCGCCTGCTCCCTTCCAGCGAGCAGTCGGCTCCAAGAAAGTGATTTCTGAACGAGACAATTCCATGCGCTCGTCTGCATGAATCTATCAGCAGGGAGATCTGTAAATGATCCGTCTGACTCAGCTTGACAGGAAAAGTCTGCTCTGAGTTTCCCAACAGCGTCTGTATTTGATGTTTTTTTTTGTCGAATGAAGCAACAAAAATACATTTTTATGAATAATACACAGATGCATCGTCGGAGATTTCGGAGGCTTTGGGCAGAGGCTATATCAAGAATGAGACAATGTTTAAAAGACAAACCTTTGAGATTGATCACCAGTGGAACTGACCTTGGCCTTACACACCTCTTAGAAACAAGGTCTGGAAAAGGCTCAGAGAGACCTTTTAATGCTTGTAATAATTTGATTCATACAACGTGAATTGTAATATAATTTTTTTCCTTTTTCATTATGTAAACTGTTTTTTTTATTTTTATTATTAATTCAGTATCTTTCATTTTTCTATGTTAACTTGTCTTTCTTTTTTCCTTGTTTTTCTTTCTTTTCTGTTTTTTTTCTGTTGTGAATTTCTGTGTTGTCTTCCTACTCTGAAGACCACCACTGTTGTTTTTTCATAGGGGAGGTTTTTTATAAGCCTTCTTTGGCTTCTACCTCTTCTGCAGAATGTTTAATTTTACTATTTTCATTGTTTATACAGGTTTTATAATGTGCAAATAAAAACAAACAAACAAACCCATTATGTGGCCACAAAAATGCTATTTAATATCGTATATGTATCACCCAGCCCTACTTTGGATGGAGTCCTTTGTTCTCACTTGTTATGCCAGACTAAGCTAATTCATATTTAGACTTCATGGCGGGATTGATTTTCTCATCTAACTCTCAGCAAGGAAGCATACAAGCATATTTTCTGTTTGTTGACTCAGACGTTTAGCATCTGCTGTCTGCAGTGTATCCCTTCAACAAGGTGCAGATTGTTGTCCACTTCCTCAGACACATAAAAACATTAGAAAATAGTGAAGTCACACTTTGTGTCTGTTAATCAATTTAAGGAAGCCTTAATATGGAGTGCTGTCAAAGAACAGATGTTTAATGTAGATCACAAGGACGTTTAAAAAGGAATATTTCACTAGTGTCATGGCAAGATGCCACACAGAAGCTTTATGTCACACAAACAAATAGTTTGAGTTAAGAGACGCCTGCAGACTGTCTGATAATTGGATGGAACAGAGCCAGAGGTGAAGGAACTATTTACAAGATACATAACAAACTGATGTGACACTTCTTGGCAAAGTTCTGTCTCAGGGAGAGAAATGGGAAGTTGTGTGAGATGTAAATTCACGTGAGAATGTCGTGAACACGTGTGTGTGTGACCTCTGAAGTATCATCACTTTCCTGTTTTTCAAATTAAAGGAATAAATCTGAATTCTCAGTGGAATAGCAGGGAATAGTTGCATGAAAACTTTGTAAAATGTTTACTCTTCAGGCGGACTGACCCATAAAGTGGTGTGTTGACCTAAATTCATAGATCGGTCATGTAAGTACCCAATTGTGTTCTTAGAGATTTAGGTCACAAAATACTTCTTGCTGGCCCATGAAACATCAAAGGATTATACATCGGAGCAGAATAAGAAGTTACATAATTTGGACTGTGGTCTCAGGGCAACAGAAGTAAAAAGCAATATCATATATCCGTATTAAACATTACAGCTACCATTAAATCTGTAAGCAAGCCACCGAAGGCATTAGATTTACACAAATGTGGAAAGTGGAGAATGATTGATAAGGAAAAGTTTTATTCTTTTTAACAAAACTCAAAACTTGACCTAATAAAACATAGAAACTCTTGACTATGCTGCTCTAGAGAAGAATATTTAGGTTTTTAAATATCTATTTGTCTGATAAGCTATTAAGCATGAAGATTTGGAAGGTAATGTTGGTCGAAGAATAGGAGAGGTGGTTGACACAGCAATAATTTGCATGGTTATTTCCCAGTGTGATGTCCTCCGAGTCAGAATCCTATTGGAGGGATTTGTGTAGACTGTGTATATAAGTCATCCTCTAATAGACACCCAATTTCATGGAAATTAAAAAGATTGCTTCCTTTTGAAATGTAAATTGGGTATGCAGATTTGGGATGAATCCACATCTGCCTCCCTAGTTGACACAGAGTGAAATAAGATTTTCATGACCCGCTACGTCTGTGCCTGTTGTCGACTCCAGACTCATTCAGGATCGGACACGACTGCATCGTAGAGGAACATCATAGTCGTTGCTTATCGAAATAAGTTATAGGACTTCAAACGTTAATCTTTGGTAGCAGCTGACAGCTATTATCTAAAAACGCCTCTGTTGGACCTTTAAGACAAACACGTTTAGGAGGGAGTGATTCTACAATTAATCACACTTGGTAAGCCTTCATACACCTGAACGTTCCTGTCACATACACAACCCTCTCTCCCATCAAAATGCTCCATATTTTGTCGGAATCATCGAGCATCCTCGTATAGACCAAACACCCTGAAGGACAACAAATAAAATGGACTCAAATTGACACACTTAGATGCTACACTCCTTTCTCAGTGTGTATTCTCTCAATAAGGAGTCTCACTTGTTGTTGAACAACAAGTTGTTTGTCTGCACAGGAAACAGCTTCCCTGTGCAGACAAACGACTTTCAACTTGAAGTTTAATTTCAGAGATACTTTGACAAATGGAAGACAAAAATGATGGAGATCTGGTTCAAGATTGTTGTTGTTAATGTCACCAGTTATTCATGTGCGTATTTACGTACCAAACACAAGATAATCGTCTGTTCCTTTGTGCAGGTGAACAATAACTCCTTATCTAGAAGTTTACACATTTAAGATTTAATAGATGACTATTTATTTATAGTCAGCTAATTGCTGGTATTGCACATCTGCCATTGGTAACGATGATTGTCATCTGTGACACTTGGTATTCCACTCATGCCCGCCTGCTCCCTTCCAGCAAGCAGTCGGCTCCAAGAAAGTGATTTCTGAACGAGACAATTCCATGCGCTCGTCTGCATGAATCTATCAGCAGGGAGATCTGTAAATGATCCGTCTGACTCAGCTTGACAGGAAAAGTCTGCTCTGAGTTTCCCAACAGCGTCTGTATTTGATGTTTTTTTTTGTCGAATGAAGCAACAAAAATACATTTTTATGAATAATACACAGATGCATCGTCGGAGATTTCGGAGGCTTTGGGCAGAGGCTATATCAAGAATGAGACAATGTTTAAAAGACAAACCTTTGAGATTGATCACCAGTGGAACTGACCTTGGCCTTACACACCTCTTAGAAACAAGGTCTGGAAAAGGCTCAGAGAGGCTCTCGATGGATTCACATGCCAGAGCCATAAATTAATCACCCTTCCTCTTCGTGTCGAAGCAGGAGTTAGGATGTCAAAAGAAGCTATCCGTAGCACTCGGGGTATTCTGAAAATGGGTCAGGTAAAAATCTCTCTCTTTACTAATGAAGTCCCTGCGCGCTGGGCATCACACCTGCAGTTTCAATTACCAGAGTGAAACAGGACGGGAAATCCCGCCAGCGCCCGTAGACACATCGGCAGCAGATGCAGCCGTGTAAAGGCTGTTACTCTACATCAAGAACGGGAGCGAAATGCATCAACTCTGAATGAGCTGAGTCCAGGTTGAACATTTATTTATAAGAAGATTGCTTTAGGAATTTATTGCAAGACAATTTATGCATTTATGTATTTATGCATGAATGGTTGTCTGTGTCCAAGTGAAGGGTTTATTCACTGTTTCCTGCCTACATATGCTTATGTCAGTTTGGATTGTAATACGACCTTTGTACATGTCACTCACACGTACATTCCTCTGTGGTGCTTTATTGGCTTAACTACTAAATAAACCGTACTTTCTTACCTGTCACACGTTTCTCTGTGTTATTGGCACTAACTTTGTGTTGGCTGTATCTGATACAGAGAGGCAGTGTTGGCAATGTTAGCCTGAAAGATATGTGTCTTCTGGCCAATATCCAGAAAATAAACTTGTATCTATGACCCTCTTGTTAACATATCGAATGATTCATTTGATTTACGTGCAGCTTCAGATAAATCTGCATGTGCAATAAACTTTCTCTGAGATGCAGAGTTTGCTCGACAAATTCAATATTATTGAGCTCAATGTGGATCCAGCTCCTCCCAGACCTTTCATCTATTTAATGTCCCTGCTCTCCGGCGGGCCTGTTATCTCTGGACAATGCCTCTGGACGAGGACTGTTCCTGATATGACACTGGCCATCAGTGCCCTCCAGGGGGGGGGATCAGATGCTCTGCCAGAAATCACGCTCAGCGAAGATTATCTGGTTGTGTTTGAGCTTTACGGACTCCAACTCTCTGGATCGACTCGCACACACTGTCCTATCAAAAGAAGCCACATCATGTTTGACTGATTGTGAGATTTGTTCCTGAGAGGCAGGTTTACGCTGAGGTCTGGTGGATGTTCTGAAATGGAGGCTTAATAATGTCAAACTTCCTTTCCAGCAATGAATATATATTCAAAGTCTGGCTTATACCATTTCATCATAGAGCTTATATATTCCTTTAGCTGTCACTGAAACTCCAGTGAGTTATTAATGTAGCACTTTTTCAATGCATATCCCTTAATGTGCACATTAATATAAAGTCCGTGCTTGTTGATGCAGGATGCACGTCTGCAGCCGTAGTCGTGCATCAGGAGTGAGATGCAATAAGTAAGATCTCATTATCAGATTTGTTGCGGTAGAACTCTGTACGGTCCAGCAGGTGATAATAAAAGTGTTTTCATTTCAAGGGGGAAGAAAAAAGATTACGGTGTCCTGGCGGTTCACTGGGCTGGAGTACAAACCAAGAAACCGGAACGTGGGTTTGAAACCGGCCCAGGTTTGTTGCATCAGTCTTGCTTTTCATCCTCTTTTTCAAATCTCCCCAAATACTGCCAAAATGCAAAGATAATGATGAAGAAACGATATTACAGCCTATGCATAAAAGTGAGATTAGATGAATGTAGTTGTTGTGTTACGTTCATTCCCTCTCTTTGCCAAAAATAATTAAAGATGTCATTATACCATCCAGCTGTTCCAATGCTGCATTTTGCCTTGTAATCATGCCAGATGTCATTGAATTAAATGGCAATTTCAGGCCATGAGAATGTTATGTGACTGAGAAACCTCTGTCTAATCCAAGCATGCGATTCTATGAATAACAATGGTGGAACTCCATTCTGACTAAGCCATTACGTCCGTCCCTCCGTCTCTAATGTTCTCTTTATTTTCCCTTTTTGGTCTTCATGTTTCCCCCTCCTCTCCCCGTCTGCACCCACACTCTCCCCTTATCTCCATATTTATCATATGTTTGACTTAAAAATGTAAATCCCTAAGCTGCTCACTTAGTCACACCTCAGAATGCAAACAATGTGTGTGTTTTTTTAATATGCAACCCCTCAGAAGGTTATATCCTCCAGCTATACTGGCCGGCCAATTAAGACGGGGCATTCTTGGATGGAGGCTTTCTGATTTATGTGCAGCTGTCTGATTTAGATATATCAGCATGTTTAAAACACATCTCATGAATACACTGGTCTTTCAACACTATTGCCTTATTAATCACCTCTATGCACATGAGCTCTGACGGAGAAAAAAATCAGTTTTAGGGGCTGCTCTTGCAATCATGTAGATTGGATGTGTGTGTCGCCGGATTCATGTTTTATTGTGTTTTTGAATCGGGACAGATGCTGCCGCTGCGTAAGGTCATTTTTTTCATTTGTGAAAGTGATGGGAAACAAAGACGCTGAAGGTTCAACAGATATTGAACCAAACCAAGAGTCACATTCAGATAAACGTCCTACCCCCCAGAGTCAAGGGCTTTAGACTCATGAATAATAAGGCCATCGGTGATACAGCAACCTAAGATGACATAATGAAATGCTGTGATCTACATATGGAACAGATATATGTGCGTTATATATAGAATCTATCTGCAAGGCATCATCAGGGGAATTAGAATAAAAGTCTGGAAGATGAGTTCTACCTATTCCCTGTCCTCTAATTCTACCAAAATTATGTGTGTCAAAATTTCTGTGTGTTTTCCTTCTAAACAAGCAAAAGGGGTCAGTGCCTCCCCCCTCAGCCCATCCGTCATGTTTACAGGTACGGCTGATTGCTGCCACCACAGCCTATTTGCACACCTGATTATTATGGAATACCTCACTCTGGCTGCTTTGCATTTATCATGTGGACACAAGGGGGTACAAAATTGTTTACCACTTTTTTTTTGCAAAATCTTTACAAAAATAATCAAAAACACTGATAGAGAGATATTGAAAACGTTTTAAACTCTACCCTCAACTTTATCGAGCTGCGGTTCACAAATGATGATTGAGTCCACAATCTTAAACTGCATGTCTCTTGGACTTGATTTGTTTTCATTTTATATCTGGGCAACACAGATACTTAAAAATGATAAATACCAACATTAAAAAGACATAAACCAGTCTTACAAGCATAAAACTAAAATTATCTGTTTTCACTCTCTGTTTAAATACAACAGGCACATATCAGCACGTGGACAACAACATTTGACATAATTACATCAATTTAGCACTTGCTATTAAGACTTAGGGTCACGCAGGCTTTTATTCAAATAAATGTTCTTACATTTTACTGAAACGTGGATCAAGGCTGTTCCAAGTCATCCTTTCCTTTTCTCTAGAATGTGACAGACCTTACTCCTGGCAGCTGTTGGTCATTTAGTTAATTAACCAACAGAAGGAACGTCAACAAGGAGAAAATATCTGAAACTTTCAGCTTTTTTTCACAGTTGAATAATTATAGTTAACATCAAAGAGGTTTCACAATTAACCAAATTCTACATTTAAATGTAGTAGACAAACCGTCCTTGTTGATGTGGTACAGCCCAGACCTGTGTGTGTGTGTGTGTGTGTGTGTGTGTGTGTGTGTGTGTGTGTGTCCCTCTAATTGATTTCATGATACTTGAAGGAAATCCCTTAAACTCAATTAGTTTGGCCAACAAAGCATTTCTAATTCTCATGACTGTTTCTTATTTTTCTCCCTCAGTAATGCGTCTGCAGGTCTGCCTTTAGCTGACACACTTCCTCACCTTGAGGAAAATGACAAATTATTCATGACTGCACATTAATTATGCCGTAAAGAGACCTATCTCATTCAGCAGGGGGTGTTAATCCCGATTGAAACCCGACGTATCAAATCGACGTGCCGTGCCTCGGCCTACGTGCACACATGGAGGGTTTTTTTCTCGCTTCCTTTTCTTGGAAATCTCAAAGCAGAGACGGTTTGGAGAACATGCCTGTCACTGTGGAGGAAATCCTTCTCAGTCACCTGTTTGACTGAGCAGGAAACGCAGCAGAACAACATGTGAATTCAATAACGCGCCAGCCGTGATGCCCCTTTATTTACTTCCTTTTGATGTGACAGGGTATCGCAGGGGAACTTTGAAGGTGTGCTTACACATAACTTGCAGCTGAATAATGGTGCAAGTTGTCCTTAATCACCTGTCCGTAAGATGTACCCGCTCAGGTGTTGTCACTTATTCCGCTTGATTGGACCGCGTCTTTGTCAAAAACCATTCGCTTCTTCATTCTATATGGAGGACTAAGTGTCAGTTGGCAAGATCAAAACAATATCAGACACTACGAGGTCAGTCCTCTCGTGTGGCGGCCATCCAAAATCATTAAACACAACACCATAAAATGTTGAACCTGTGATCTAGTGGACTACATAATGAATGCTTTGAGAGCCTGTGTCTGCATATACAGCTCTTGATTGACCTCTTGATGGACTGATCCCTCTTAAAGCGTGTTTGTCACACCTGGTTTGGAACTACTTGCTCTTTCATAATATTTGAAATGATGCAGAAAATATAAGCGATATAATCTGACATGATGAAGGTTAATTGATTGCTCAAAGGTGTGAATATGAGCGGTTGTCTCTATGTGTGTGATAGACTGGTGTCCCTGCCTCTCCCAAACCCTGGATAGGATAAACGGTTACAGAGAATGGATGGAATATTCCTATTAGCACATCAGTGCTCGTGTAAATCTCATTATAGTTCCACCCAGTTTGACACTGAGGAGAGGGTCTAATCAGAAAGAATTAGTGAAGACACCTGTGTGAGTGAGCATGACTCAAACATATGTAATTAGTTCCTAATAGGCAATCGTTTTCAGGTTAAAAGCACATTTTTGTAATAGAATTCTATGAAAAATGGAGTCCACACATGTATGGCTAACCTTTTGGGAATGCACCTTTTGAAGAGTGATGTAGTTCATAAAAGTTGCCCTTTGGATCAGCAGCAATATTCCTGCTGCCTCAAATCTGATTGACCACATGCAATCCCTCACGGAAGAGAGCTTTGCCATCTGAGATCTCTTCAATTTTTCTCCCTCAATCTTCCTGAAGCTAATTTGGAAAACTTTCAAAGCGCCGCCGCGCCGCGTATATGACTGACTCCTTTTAGATTTTAGATGCCACGTGTCAAGCGTTGCTCCCCGCCACTGTGATGGATTACCCTACCGCCGCCTCATTATGGATCTACTGCCCGGCATCACGGACTGTGACTGAATGTTAATGACCTTGATAAACAATTAAAAATCTGTATTTGCAGCAAGAGAACAACAGACATCAGACAGCAATGCCAGTATCTATCAACACAAGTGATACCCTCGAAAAGGACCTGATACCTTTGACCCCTTTCTTCATGTTTTTGCAATCAGCAGTTTATATGTACATGCATATATAACAGATGAGCCCTTATGTTGAAGATTAGGTTTCCAATCTCTAAAGGCTTATGCATGAATAATGGCACAGACCCCTGCTATGAAGACTCATAGGAGCTGATCATCACTGCAGCAACACGCACTTCCAAGCCTAATTCACTTACAGTGTACCGCTAAATCCCCCATGCATCTGAGCCTGTAGTTGAAAAGTGTATAACAGCTCTTCACCTCTCATCTGCTTATAAACTGCGCTAGAGCCATCACAATCCACCGACCTTGACTGCAATGCAGCAGGTAAACATTATACAGACGATCACCGCTGTGCTGTGGCACGGGTATCTGGGTAAAACAGGTCTTTGCAGAGTGCTAAGCAGGGACCAGGGGAGAGGGGAGCCTTGGATAACATAATGTAGCTGCTCGACTGGCCATCTCTCCCGCCGAAGCACTTCCCATCATGCCTTTCACACAGCGAAGGGAAGTGAATAGAAGGGATGAAGGAGGAGACACAGGTCACAAACACAAATATTGCCCCGACGCAGAGCGACCACGGCGCAGAGCGGGAGGGAGGGAGGCGAGGGATGGGGGGGATTCTGCTCAACTTTCAAATGAAAGTCAGCATCTTTCAAATGCAACAATCCCCTGACTAAACGGATCCTGAGCATGTCTTCAAGGTGAGCCTACGAAAAAAGCACAGAATCAGGCTTTTTACTGTCTATTACTAAAACCATAAACACTTCAACAAATCATCCGACTTTCTTACTTTCTTTTTGATAGTGTCTAAACTCATTCATGAGATAAATAATATAGTATTACTTCAGATTGTTTTTTTGTTTGATTTTACTGTCCCTTCAAACTTCAAAGCTGCCGTCGCCATGGGATACCTCCCGTTCCCCGTGCAGCAACAACAAGAAGAAGAAAAGGCAACAGGAAGACGAGGACAAAAGTGGCTGAAACTCCCTTGATGGCCTGAACTCTTTTGAAGTGGCCCCTGAAAGCTGCAGGAATTGTTCAGGATGAAGACAATAATACTTTTGGTCGCATCCGTTTTAACTGTAATGCTTGAATATATTACAGTTATTCATCATCAACAATGAATCACCAGTTGTAGGTTTGTTTGACGAGATCTGACAATTAAAGAAAATAACCCAATAACTCTGCAGCGTTTGTTTATGATATTTTGTTGTTGTTGTTTAAATCAAGAATTCCAGATATCACACCTTATTTTCTGGCTATGGCTGAAGAACAGTGTGTTTACTCGCACTGACCTTGGCTCATGACAATGCATTTTAATGTAAGCTTAAGTGTGTTCTTTCCTTTCTAAAGGTCAAATAAACACCACTGCTGTGTACTCAGACAGGAGGTGGGTTCTTTTAAAAAGCAGCTAATAATCCTGCCTTGCAGGTTTCCATGTTTCATGGTTGGTCTGGATCGTGGCTACTCTTGTTGCCATGGTTCTGCTATTATTATTATTATAGTCATATTTCTATTTCTATTCTTATAGTTGTTTTTGTTATCATCGTTGTTGCTGGGCATGTCTCCTGCCAAGGGGGTCAGGAAGTCTGTCTCAGTAAATCTCTGAATATGCTATTTTCCAAATCCTGACATCAGTTCTATTTATGAATTTATAGGCAGAGCATGAACACAGATGGATGGAATCTATGGAAAAGATTACAACTTGCAACTGGAGAACCAGAGACGGCAGGGGGTTTGTGCATCCGATCGCATCCTATTAAGTATGAACATCTGAGGCTCGCAAAGAAGTCATTATTAACCCACAGCAATAATCACATCATTTACATTTTCTGTTTATATTGTGCTCATGTGATGCATATTCCTAATAAAAGTTGTTTTTAGCCCACTGCTTCTGAAATATAATATTATTGGATGAAACACATATATTTTGTTTATGTAAACTTTTGAGCAGATATTGGACGATCAATCTTAATGACTTTGGTGATGCACTGACTGTTAATCCCATATTATATAAATATATTGAACATTTCAAAAAACAAGTCTGATTTCATTTCAAATTAGAAATCAAATCACAGCACAGGATAACCACAGGTTACAGTAACAGTCTGCACCTCTGCGACGCCCCTCATCTCCTCAGCACTCACTCTCTCTCTCTCTCTCTCTCTCTCTCTCTCTCTCTCTCTCTCTCTCTCTCTCTCTCTCTCTCTCTCTTGAGGTTTTGAGCAGCTGTGCTTGCTTCTGATTGCAAAATATGCATATCACGTATGGACAATTCTACACAGTAGAACTTATCATCATGATTTGAATTTCTAATAATGAACCCATCGACTGTCTGTGAGGTGAAGCAGATTAAAGCATCACTTAATCCTAAATTTACAGTTAACCAAGCAGTTATTATGTTGGCATTCAGAGCTGAGAGTCCATAAACTTCTGTAATGGACTGTGGTCACATGTAAGGTCAGTGCAGCAGGACAGGATCTCTGAGAGCAGCAACTGGAAGCTTCTTAATGAAAGAATATGACCTTTGCATATGATGATTCCTTCACCAGACAACATTATAGGGCATAAAACCTTAATTCCCTGAACTTAGTTTATTTAGATAATTATCTGCAGATAAGATATCACTGTGTGATAGGTTAAAGCTGGGAATAGCTTTCACAAACTTGAGCCAACATCTCCTTCACCAACAACCCAGGAGGGGCAGGGAAACGGCACATTTGATACAGATAGCAGCCGAATCAACCCAGCTCCATTTCTTCTCTGACCTTGCTGTTTCGGCAACATAGCCTACAATCATACTTAAGAACCTTAACTGGGCATGGCAGCTCCGTTACGCTTTGGATTTCTCAGCGTGAATGGAGCTGTGGTGGGAAGCGATGCTCTGCATTCAAATAAAATGGACGGTGGTGTCTTTTTTTTCAGCCATTCCAAAAAACAAAAACACAACAACGGCTGGCCACAATGGAATGCCATCCTCTCCTTCATGCTTTATATGTTGTATCATCATTAAGTTGCATTATTTATTATAAAAGTGCATCATTATTTGTTTGTTATTGGTGTGTTTATAGGGCCGCCCTTCTGAGTCCATTATCTACTTATTGGTCGTTATGTTTGACTAATATTTCTTTAGTCAATTAGTCATTGTTTTATGTTTTTTCATGCTGAATGATTGATTTCCAAGAACTGTTTGAACACATATCTGGTAGACACAGGATTTAAAGTAGCACTCCTTTTTTGGAAGAATACATTTTTACAGATCAGTCCTAAATAAACCAATCAATTAACCGAAAGAATTTGGTTGGTCGATGAGAGCCCCAGTGTATAGCTGTCTAAGTAGCTGAGTACACGTTCATGCAGCTCTGAATGATGAGAAAGCCACTATATTAATGCAGGTCCATACATGTGAATGAGACCCTGGGTCTCAATGAGAATACCTGTATGAGTAAAGGTTAAATAAGCATCAATGCTTTTTAAATCAAAGTGTTATCATCTATATGCATCTAAATCTACCACAGTGTTTTTAATGTGTGTTGTGTCACGATCATAGAGGATGCAAACACTGGGAAAAACTCACTCTTCCTTTGATAACAAATAAAAACGAAATAAGTTTAATTGTTTAAAACGTAAAAAAAGAAGAATTAATTCCCTGGACAAACAATTTGAATCTGATTGGTTATCACATACAGACAAATGAACGCGCTAGCTTGATTTGCCATTCTGTGCTTTTTTTAAAAAGTTACTAAAAGGATTTTAAAAGTCACCAAAACTTGGCAACAGTGACTTGGTGGATGGGGGCTAGCGGTGCATTTAAATTCAGACTGAGCACTTTGCTGAAATACAGGCACTTGGGTAGAACCATTTTGGTTGAATCAGTGTGCTAAAAACTAATAAGACAACACAAACACATTTGGTGACACTGTTGGCGTTTCTGCTTTTTTGCAGATGATGCTGTCCTTTTAGCCTCAAAGGTGTCACACCGCGGTGAGGGCCGTCCTGTCTTGGGTTTTCTGTCTTGTGGATTTTATGTTTTATTTTGAAAAGTAACTCTCCTCTCATTTCAGGTCACTTGCCCTTCCTCCTGTGTCACCAGTCTGATGTCTCCCCTAATCCCTGATTGTTCTCACCTGTGCTCCTTCTCCTGATGTGTATATAGTCTGTGTCTTCCCCTGTCTCGTTGCCAGAGTGTTTTGTCCCCTCGAGTACCTCAAGCCCCGTACCATAGCCTTGCCATAGATTCGTCGCCAAGTTTGTATCTCTGAAATCATTTTTGTACCTCCGAAGAAGAGTGATTTTGTGTTGGATAAAGTTTTTGGTCAGTGTTTCTTTGTTTCAGTGTAGAGCTTTTCTCAGCCTTTTGATTTTCCTCCTTGTGGAGCGATCTTTTGTTTGTACCTTTTATATTGCATAATAGAGTAGTTTAAGTTTGTAGCCTGTTTACCTCGATCCTCCTTGTGAGCGCCTTTCTTTGTAATTTTCATATCGTATGTGTTTTTCTAAGTGTAGAGCAGATATAGAAGTTTTTCCTCCGTTGGAGTGTTTTCTGTTCAATTGCTTTCTTGTTGGTTTTGATTTCTTAGCCCTCGTCTTCTAGACGAGTCAAGAGTTTTGCAGCCGTTTTGATTTGTCACTACTTCTGAAGAAGACAAAAGTTGATTCAGAAATAAAAGCCTGTCTAAACCGTTCCTATCTGCATCTGGGTCCTCTCCTTTTGTCCAAGCCTGACAAAAGGTGTGTGACCTTTCGATGTTTAATGGAGAGGTTGGAGCCGAATGTGATGCGGAGAAAAGGTGGGAGGGAGCAATCTGGGTGAGGAGGGAGCAGCTGCCACAAGTGGAGGAGTTCAGATGAGGTTCAGACAGGGGCGGGGTGGCCACAGGGAGGTTCGGGAGGATTCCCGAACGGCCGGTCTGCTCTGGGCCGAACCGGCCGGAGGTCAGATTTTTTTTTTTTTTTTTTTAATCTAAAACGGGCGCGCGATTAAACAGGCAGCATGCCCTTACAGCCCTTGTAGGTGGCAGATTGGAACGCCAGACTGGGTCACTCTAATATCTTGCATTTTAAGGGGGGGATACGAGCGGCCCCCCCTCTCAATTTGAGCTGATCCTTGTTCCTATTGACATGTGATTGGCTCAGCCGCTCAGTCAGAAGAACGGCTGGTTTTCCTGTTAAAAAAACAGAAAAGGAAGGAAGGAAGAGGGGCAGGATCGCGATGATGAAAAGAAAGAAGCCAGAGAAAGAGATGGGTGGAGCAGAGAAAGTGAGGATGAAAAAGAAAAGAAAGTTGATAGAAGACGCAGCAAAATGCGCGAAATTAACTGATATGTTCCGTCGTGGTGGGACCAAGGTCGGCCAGGCCGGTGATGACGACACGGGTCCGAGCAGCACGGCCACAGCAGGTTAACAAGCACCGTCTACACCGCGCCATCATCCCAGACCCAGACAATATAGTGTTTGTGTTTCAGGACACAGACAGAGCTATCAGTAAAGTTACACAATAAATAAATCATTAATTTGCTTTGTCAATTAAAAATAAAATCCATAGGCTACCAACTGACCATAAAACACTAAAATTCATTGCAATAATAAATAAATAAATAACATTCTGTTTTAAAGATATAATTTAAAATTATAAATATATATATATAATATAATACGGCTATATTTCCTGTTATGTTTCTGCATTAGTGTGTGTGTGTGTGTGTGTGTGTGTGTGTGTGTGTGTGTGTGTGTGCGCGCACGGCACTTTTCTTAAATTGAATTTTAGATTTTGTTTGTGTTCTAACACTGAATTATTTGCAAAAGTACTATAAATGTTATCATTGTTGCTGTTAATGTTAGACACAGATAATGCCAGTCATGAGAGTGAGGAGGAGAGAGGGACAGATGAGGAGGGACAGGAGAAGGAGGAGGAGGAGAAAAAGGAGGATTACACAGGGAGAGGAGAAAGAAGAGGAGGAGGAGAAAAAGGAGGATTAAACAGGGAGAGGAGAAAGAAGAGGAGGAGGAGGAGAAAGAAGAGGATGGGGAGAAAGAGGAGGATTTAACAGGGAGAGGAGAAAGAAGATGAAGAGGAGGAGAAAGAAGAGGGGGAGGAGGAGAAAGAGGAGGATTAAACAGGGAGAGGAGAAAGAAGAGGAGGAGAAGGAGTAGAAAAAGGAGGATTAAACAGGGAGAGGAGAAAGAAGAGGAGGAGTAGAAAAAGGAGGATTACACAGATAGAGGAGAAAGAAGAGGAGGAGGAGAAAAAGGAGGATTAAACAGGGAGAGGAGAAAGAAGAGGAGGAGGAGGAGAAAGAAGAGGAGGGGAGAAAGAGGATGATTTAACAGGGAGAGGAGAAAGAAGATGAAGAGGAGGAGAAAGAAGAGGGGGAGGAGAAAGAAGAGGAGGAAGAGGAGTAGAAAAAGGAGGATTAAACAGGGAGAGGAGAAAGAAGAGGAGGAGAAGAGGGAGGGAGGGAGGGAGAGAGAGAAAGGAGGAGCAGCAGTTTGTACAGTATATTGAACAGGTATTTTTTCACACACACACACACACACACACACAGTAGTTTTGTTGGTTGAAAATAAAGTATTTGTGTTTACATTAAATTACGGTTCTACTTGTGCCCTTCGTGCGATCGGATAAAAGGCCTCTCCAAACCAAGCTCCCGGGCTGAATTTCAACCCCAGCCCGCCCCTGGGTTCAGATGGTTTCGTGAGATTGATCACAAGCTATAGGCGCGTCAGCTGGCTGGCTCTGGACGCGAGGTGGCAAAGTGAGAGATCTGAGCTACAAAAGTAAAAACTCAATTTATCAATCAGTCCTCACAAGCTTTGAATACTGACAGAAGGAATGAGATTGCAGACGCGGTGAGGTTCCTCTGCTCCCCTCTAAAGAGAGCTCAATGATCGTGGAAAGCCTCGACGTTAAACAACTGCTCCCATGCATTGTGAGAGGCCACCTTAAGTGGTTCGGGCATCTCAGGAAAAACGCCAGCCTCTGTTAGGAGGCGCTCTCGGGCATGACCAACTGGGATGACACCCCAGAACAGACCAAGGACACACTTGAGGGATTAAATCTCTCATCTGGTCTGGGAGAGCTGAGGGTTCACCCCAGAGGGGCAAGTTGTTGGAGGAAAAGACCATTTTTATTACTTGAAATTTTTATGGATTTAAAAAAAAAAGAATCTTAATTAGGTCTCCCTGCCCCTGATATAATCGCTTTTATATTTATAAAACGGTGTAAGTGAGTTTTGTCTTTGGCTGTCTCTAAATTGCTTGTACTCTGAAATTGATTTCTTTCTGTCTGGAGATCAGAGCATGCCCTGTCCACGTCTTTGCAATCCCTTCTCCTTTTTATATGGCAAACCAAGGGCAAGAAGACACACCTTATTGCGTCCTTTATGTGCTGTAATTCAAACGGAAAGTGAACCAAAAAAAAAGCTATGAAATAACCTTCCGAGGAATAAGATAACGATGACAATACAAGCATTGTCATTCCTGGACACAAAGTCTTTGTTTGGGAATATTTTTTCTTCTTTATAGCCACATAGAAGGTTGTTTTTTGTCAGTATCTGTCCCATGAGGTGCGGTAATTATATCTCACTCAATCCTCAGCACCCTGTCTGGACGTTTGGATGTGTGTGAAAGGGATGAAATTAATTAAGGGTACCCAAGCAAGCGTCCACTAACGGGTGCTCAAAGGAAGAGAAGAAATGATATACAAACATATATTTATAGATATCTGCTTACAACAATATTTTGTGTTATAAACCAAATGTTTGTATACTGAATGCTAAATAGATGGTCTTTAATGAGCTTCTGTCCTTGAAAGGAAAAGTTTTCATCACTCTTAAATTATGTGAGCTGTCACATCAAACTATCTCACTATGCTATTATGAAATATAATGACATCCCCCTCACACTAGATGTGGTGATAATATAAATACAAATATTGCAGTGTGTGTTTCTTAGGATGTGGATGAAATCTCTCAGCAGAAATTGTTTTTCTATTATTTTTTTGAGGAAATGGTTCAAAAAATATCACCCAAACTTCCAGAGTAACCAAATGATGGCATGCCAAATAAAGAAAAATAGGTTTCTGATGTAAATACAAAGGCTTGTCTTCTTGAATGTCTGTCATCAGCGACTCCATAAACAGTAGAGGAAGAATATTTCATTTTCTATTAAACCGATGATAATTATTCTTCATAAACATCCCTCCAAATAAGCAGAACAAACAACAGGTTCCAATCTAAAAATTCAGCTGCTTTAATTTGAGCGTTGTGTCTGAGCACAGGCAGCATGCCAATTTCTTATGTGAACCTCATTCCCTGATGTGTGTGTGTGTGTGTGTGTGTGTGTGTGTGGCGGGAGGGGGTGGGCGGTGAGGAGAGGGCAATGTGTCTGTTGGGTGAAGGAAGAGGCAGACAGGTGAAAAGAGAGATGGAGAAAGAGCGAGACATGTCGCAGCACCCTCAGGACGTCTCTTCTTTCTGAGCAGCTGTTGTCTGAGAGCTGGAGGCAGCACTGCGGCGCCCTGTCAACTCCTTCTCCCACAGAAGCCCCCCGTGCATGCAAAACAGGCTCAGGCCGCCCTCTCTCCTTGGCCACACTTTTTTTTCCACCCCTTTTTGTCTCCGTATATACTGTATATCTAACCATCACATCCATGTTTCCCTCCCCCCTCCCTCTCTGAAGTCTTCATTCAAATGAATTCCATCGACGGTCGTGAGCTCAGTAATAGTTGCAACGTGCACAACGCGCTTTATGTGAGACAATTTTATGGGAAAGAACATTTCAAGGGTAGAGACTGATAAAGAAAAGAAAATGAATTGTTGTGTGTACCAGCAGATGCATGAATTCTCCTGCATAATACTTGGACATGTTCTGATTTGGTCGGCTTCTTTCTACCGTGAAGATATTTAAATTATCTTACTTTTCATTGCTTATATTCATAGTCTTATAAGTGGCACAGTGTAAACAAAATAGACCAAATAATGAATATAAGCTTTGCCCCTGTGAATTCTATTATGTTTTAACTGTATTCACATAATACTCTAGTGCATTTTTGTTTGTAGTTGGGCCAATTAAAAAACATTATGGTTGTTTTAAATATGCAAGTCAAGGCTGGATCGACCCACTTGCCAAACCGGGCGACTTCCCCAGAGTCCCGGATCCCATAGTGGGCCCAAAAGCCCTGTAGCTTGAATTTGGGTCTACATAATTTGCTAAATGTCAAATCTGTGTAAGAATTTGCACCATAAAAATACAATATCAAGAGAAGGCGAGTCATGCTTTATCCTAATCTAGAGTCCCCCGTCTTGTAGAGGAGCTATGTTTCAAAATCTAGGACTTCATTTAAGGACAAATGTTATGACACACTGCATTTTATCACAGTCACGACTTACAGAGCATGAAGAGCTCTCACAAGAGAATGATAATGTCTCGAGGAGAGACGCTGATTAACTAAGTTGTATTGTAACAAGTACAACGACTTCCAGTGACCTCCTAAAACTCCCAATATAGCGCTGCTCTGTTACTGCACCTTTCCTCATTTAATAACTGATTAGTGATGGGGCTTTCAGATATTCCTAAGCAACAATCCTCAGGTGTGAATTTTGTGCAGGGAAGTGAAACACACATCATCTGACTTCATGAGGAATGTAAACAAGTTGGATAAAGTAGTAGGGGAACATGTTTCTATTTCAGGCGGTTCAATTGCTGCTGGCTATTAGCAGTGACAGCTAGTTGCTCGTGACGGGAGGATGCAACAGTTACAGATGGTGGGGCTCGACAGCTTAGGAAACAGCTGCAAAGTAGGGCAGGTTGGGATCATCTTATTACAATATTAATGAAGACACAGCTACTGCATAGCGGTGGTGAAAGGGTGTAGATGCTATATAATGTATTCATAATACTGAAAATGAGTGTTCAACACCATTAATGTAAACAGAAGGATGCGGCATGGGACCATGAACACTCCCCTCATGTGATTCAGCGTAAACACTGCATGAAATACTATACTACATAAATAAATTATATATATACACTCAACAAAAATATAAACGCAACACTTTTGTTTTTGCTCCCATTTTTCATGAGATGGACTTAAAGATCTAAAATTCATTCCAGATACACAATATTACCATTTCTCTCAAACATTGTTCACAAATCAGTCTAAATGTGTGATAGTGAGCACTTCTGCTTTGCTGAGATAATCCATCCCACCTCACAGGTGTGCCACATCAAGATGCTGATCTGACATCATGATTAGTGCACAGGTGTACCTTAGACTGTCCACAATAAAAGGCCACCCTGAAATGTGCATTTTTTTGCTTTATTGGGGGTCTGGGGACTCAGAACCAGTCAGTATCTGGTGTGACCACCATTTGCCTCATGCAGTGCAACACATCTTCTTCGCATAGAGTTTATCAGATTGTCAATTGTGGCCTGTGGAATGTTGGTCCACTCCTCTTCAATGGCTGTGCGAAGTTGCTGGATATTAGTGGGAACTGGTACACGCTGTCGTATACGCCGGTCAAGCACATCCCAAACATGCTCAATGGGTGACATGTCCGGTGAGTATGCTGGCCATGCAAGAACTGGGACATTTTCAGCTTCCAAGAATTGTGTACAGATCCTTGCAACATGGGGCCGTGCATTATCTTGCTGAAACATGAGGTGATGTTCATGGATGTCTGGCACAACAATGGGCCTCAGGATCTCATCACGGTATCTCTGTGCATTCAAAATGCCATCAATAAAATGCACCTGTGTTCTTCGTCCATAACAGATGCCTGCCCATACCATAACCCCACCACCACCATGGGCCACTCGATCCACAACATTGACATCAGCAAAGCGCTCACCCACACGACGCCACACACGCTGTCTGCCATCTGCCCTGAACGATGTAAACCGAGATTCATCCGTGAAGAGAACACCTCTCCAACGTGCCTGATGCCATCGAATGTGAGCATTTGCCCACTCAAGTCTGTTACAGCGACGATCTGGAGTCAGGTCAAGACCCCGATGAGGACGACGAGCATGCAGTTGAGCTTCCCTGAGATGGTTTCTGACAGTTTGTGCAGAAATTGTTTGGTTATGCAAACCAATTGTTTCAGCAGCTGTCTGAGTGGCTGGTCTCAGACGATCTTGGAGGTGAACCTGCTGGATGTGGAGGTCCTGGGCTGGTGTGGTTACACGTGGTCTGCGGTTGTGAGGCCGGTTGGATGTACTGCCATATTCTCTGAAACGCCTTTGGAGACGGCTTATGGTGGAGAAATGAACATTCAATGCACGAGCAACAGATCTGGTTGACATTCCTGCTGTCAGCATGCCAATTGCACGCTCCCTCAATGCTTGTGGCATCTGTGGCATTTTGCTGTGAGACAAAACTGCACATTTCAGAGTGGCCTTTTATTGTGGACAGTCTAAGGTACACCTGTGCACTAATCATGATGTCAGATCAGCATCTTGATGTGGCACACCTGTGAGGTGGGATGGATTATCTCAGCAAAGCAGAAGTGCTCACTATCACACATTTAGACAGATTTGTGAACAATGTTTGAGAGAAATGGTAATATTGTGTATCTGGAATGAATTTTAGATCTTTAAGTCCATCTCATGAAAAATGGGAGCAAAAACAAAAGTGTTGCGTTTATATTTTTGTTGAGTGTATATATATATATATATATATATATATATATATATATATATCCCTGCTTAAACGAAAACACAATATTTGATCAAATGCTACCACCATGTGGTGAACTTTAGTACTACATAGAACTTTCTTTTTCCTTTTTTTTTAATCAATAATAAATTTAGCATGAAACTTGCACCTGTACAGTCTTACACGTGTGATGTGCATGAACAAGTTTCTTTCCACGTTTTGGAAATCACAGCCAGGGCAGCAGTGATCAGGATCAATAAACACTTTTTAGACACCAGATAGTGTTGTTTGCACACATTTTTGCCTTCTGTTCCGCATAAACTGGAATACAAAATCAAAGATCAGAAATAGAATAAACTTCTGATGCAGCAGATGGAAAGTTTTTTATACAACTTGGCACAAACAGACAGAGCTTCAAGATCATACAGAAAAACTAATTATTTTTATTAAACATTGAGCAATTATAATCTTCAACGGCGGCTGTGAGTGTTTGGGAGTTAGATGGTTAATGACAGTGTGTAGCTGATATTGAATTCATCAGATTGACGTCTTATTGGAAGAAGCTGTTTCCGTGGCTACTTGTTTTGGCCTACAGTGACGTGTAGCGCCCCCCAGAGGGGAGACGATGAAACAGGTTGCGTCCAGGATGTGATGGTGAATGTTTCTGGATGTTTAGAAGTCCTGGATGGAGGGCAGGCTGGCCCCAGAGACTGTGATATGCAGTCTTTCCCTGTCCTGTTTAGTGGCTCATCCCAAACACTGAGGCAGGTAGAGAACAGGCTGGGTTATTGGTAGAACTGTATGAGGCAGGTTGAACTTCCTGAGTTGGTGCAGGAAGTAGGCCTACAACATCCTCTGCTGGGCCTTTTGTTTAATGATGGTGTCTATATGTTGGCCCACTTCTTGAGGGACTCAAATATTGTATTTTTCATCTTATATTTGATCATTTTCAAAGAATCTTTGATATGTCCAAAATATATATTTTTTAAAAGTCATTTTTATTATATATATTTTATTTTGATTGGACACATTTTTGAGGTTGATACTGACAGGAATGGATTGATTAGATAAATTGATAACTAATGTTGGGACACATTTTTTGAATATATCCAAAATAAAATATCTTGCTTGTATGAAATGCTGTCTGAGCTCTATCTTCTTTATCTACTCGACTTGGTACAGTGGATAAAAAAAACAAACACTCAATGGTCGCAGCCTCTGAATAAATAAACGCGCCTGTGTAAATAATTCAAACAGCCTGTTGTTCCTAAACATGTGTCGTCATCAGCCGGGTAGTCGCGGAAGTAGCCTGCAGAGGATGAGACAGCTGCTGCTGCACAGGGGGAGAAACACACAAGCGTGAGCTCGGGCTCCGTCACACAGACACCCAGGTGGAGACGCTGGATCCTCAGACATGATCCTCTGAGATCCGATTCAAATCGATCGGTTTCATCTGTGACTCTTGTCCCGTTAAAAAACCGGACTGGGGGGCTGGAAGATCGAGGAATGGGTGCGCTGCAGACTTTACCTGGCCAACCAGAATATGTTGATCTGGCGAAGAAGACGGGCTGTGAGTATCGCTGTTGTTTGCGTTATGATGTGTGTAAACACCAGTTGTGTTTTTAAATGCAGTCTATAATCCAACCTTAAGGTAATAACGTGTGATAGAGGCCATCATTATTTGCTTTTAGTGCATCCTGTAATTACACAAGAAGCAGCTGGTGTCGCAGTAATGACTCATTTACATTCCAAGTTAACTTGACTAAGTTTAAAGAGGGACGTTGGACTGAAAGCTTTGGTGAAACTGTTTAAGAGAACTATAATTCACCTGTAGCCTCATGTGAAAGTGTGTGGCAGACCAAGCCAACGTGTTTTACATAAGAATATGAATATACAAAGCTGTGTGTGTTCATCAGATTCCCAACACACTATTTTCATTGTATCTTGCTGTTTTTAGACTCTTCATCCATAAGAATTATCCATAGCTTGCCTCTGTTCTGTTTTGTTTGTTTCAGTTTCATTCGAGCAGATCGGAGTCCTGCATAAACGATTCAAGCTGCTGAGCCACAATGAAGAAACCCTGCTGTATGTTTCCCCTGTACTTTTTCTCTGTCGCCCATCAGGTCACTTGATTTATCTCTTCCAGCGAATGGTCCTGGCGGCTCACCAACCTTCTTTGGAAGTGTGAACCCACCGAACAGGCTTTCATATCAACACAATACAGTGTGTAACTCTTCTAGCATATGCCACTCCTTAAAATCCTCTTCATGCCCTCAGGAGAGAACACTTCAGCCAAATCCCAGATCTAGCATGCAATCCTATCCGTTCGCAGATCACAGAGGCCTTCTTTGACAGAAGGTACAGTGATTGTGGTTTGAAAATTAGAGATAATCTTCAATGATTCGCTCTCAAGTTATTTTCAGAACTGCACCATCCGTACGCTCATGTGTTCCTCCCTGTATTTCCCTCAGAAACTTTCGTCAGAACGGCGCCGGCACCGTGGAGGAGATTGGCTTTGAGGAGTTTCTGTTGGTCATGTCCCACTTCAGGCCCCCGACCCTGCACATGACGGAGGAGCAGCGCGAGAGCCTCCGGAGGGACAAACTGAGATGTGTGTCCTCGAAAATCACATGATCACATGCTTGACATTATCTGTCGCTCGCACGCAGCCCGATGAACTGAGAGCTGTGTTTTTCCCCCCCTCTCCAGTTTTATTCAACATGCACGACACGGACAATGACGGGACGATCACCCTGGAGGAATACAGACACGTAAGCCTCCGCCCACTTCCACTAAAAGTCACGCACCTTTTAGTCAGCACATCCCCAATGGAAATTACTCTATTATCTCTACTGGGATCTAGTGAGTGAGGAGAGGAGGCATTGTAGATCAGGGACTTGTAGCCACCGTTGTGATATTATTTTCAATAACTTGTTGTTCCCATCCGTGCAGGTGGTGGAGGAGCTGTTATCTCTCAGCGAGGGACTGGAGAAGAACACAGCCAAAAGCATTGCTGATGCAGCCATGTTGGAGGTGGCCAGCATCTCAATGGGTCACATGGTATGTGAGCCGTCGTATCCATATATATATCAAGATTACATGAAGTTTGATTCATTGTTTGTCTGTCAACACGCAGGAACCCGATGAATTCTATGAGGGAATCACATTTGAGCATTTCCTCAAGGTTGGCACACACAATACACTCTATAATATACATTTGCTAAAACTACCTGCTTATTAATACCATACGGTATTCCACTTTCAAGGATGGCAACGTCATCACCGGTGTTTATTTTAAGCAACGTAAATCTCTTTTCTTTTTAGTTGCTGCATGACTTTGAGATTGAAACAAGAATGAACGTTCGCTTTTTGAACATGGATGCAACGACCTTGTGTAAGTGAGGCTGCTGCACGGGAAAACTCTTGAGGAAGCGTTGTTTCGCTATCTGTTGTTCCCGGTTTGACGCTTGCATTGAATGATACGCCTTACTCCCCTTTGAATAACTATGCAAATTCAATGAAAACATTTAAACTGCAGATGTTAGGTATTTTATTTGATTGTAAGCAATAGTACGAGATATCCAAGGCAATAACTGTCAGCCTTTAAGTAGTTGGAATAAGCAATAATTACATTTCCCTGTCTGGGTTAGGAGATATGTGCATGCAAATACTGATGCTCGTAGAACCTTTTAAATACGTTAATGCCATGAACTGATAACCTTTAAGTATCAGGGATTTAAAGGTTTGTCTTTAAATATATTTAGATGTGTCTTAAAATAGCAATACCAATACTATGAGATGCCTTTTTAATCATATTACAGAACTTCCAGCACTTTGTGCATGATCTGCACGCGACATTTGCACAATAAAACCCCCATTAAAAAGAGATGTGACTTCAGTTCCTGATGTTGTATTTCTGATTAAAAGGAAATGGGATTGCTGTCATGCAAGATTAAATGTGTAAAGGCAGCATCTAAAGCTAAACTAACCGTAAAGCCCTGTTTCATCCAACCCTGTTTCGTAACAAAGCTTTTGTAGCTTCATCGTGTCAGAAGTTTGAATATCTTTCGTTCAGAATATAAAATTCTAATCTTAACCTAAGCTCTTAGTGTTTGTTTCCAAAGCTGCTATCGTTAGCTGACTTTAACTCCAATATTTTGTGTGTGAATGTATTTATTTATAAGCAAAAACATCCGTAGTAGCATTAATCAGATATAAGCCTTTTAAAAGGGTTCAAACTCCATCACAGCAAAGTGGATGGGAAAAGAAAAGGAGAAAAGAAACTTTATGAAAGCAATGTAAGTGGATTATAAATGGGAAGTCATTTGGTGTAGCGGTTACAGTGAATGCCATATGCAATGACCATAACAACCACAGTTTGATCCGGGTGACCTGACTGGGTGCTCATGCTGTCTCTAACAATTTATTATGTCCCCATATGTGGTGTTCCTGTTGGATGTATGCTGACACTTCATGTTTTAATGTTTCCTGTGATTGAAAAGACTGTCTAGAATGTCCAAAGATCCTCATCAGCACGCCTGAAGCACTTCCTACTTCAACATATTCATAGTCGTGGGTGTATGCTGCCCTCCAGGGGTCAAAACGTGTATAGCATGATAATGAACCTGCACCTGACTCATTAAAGATAACGATGTAGGTCATTTCTATACTTTTTTCACTCCCTTCAGATAATAAAAAATTATAATCCTGTGCTTTTCAACATGGTACTCTGTAAAGCTGTCCATGTTTTGCAATAAAATGTGTAAAATGACTTGAAGTTGTGGCTCAGATTTCTAAATGCTACTTGCGTTCATTGGTGGATGTCTAGTTGTATATCATTCGATTTAACAGTTCAGTCTTTGGTTGTTTGGAGAAACACAATCCATCATGTAACAGCAGGTTAATTTCCATGTATTTCACATTCATGGTTATGAAATGATGCATCCTCATGATTTTGATAATCCCCTGACTTTTCCCTCTAGCACCACCATGAGGTTGACTTTCCCCATGCAGCTCCTCTCACTCACCTGCAGTTCATCAGCTTCCCATCAGCCTCTTAGTATATAAACCCCGGCTCTTCCCCTGCTCTCTGCCTCAGTGTGACTAGTCTAAACCCCACTTAACCTTTGACTTTTCATACATGTCCCATGTTATTTGCTTCACTTCTAATGAGTCTGTCTCTGAGGGCCGTTGCTCGTCAGCTTCGTCTGCACACCGTTCACCTGGCCGACCTACTCGCTGCACTTCATCTTTCCTGCCTCACATCAGCAGCCTATTTGGGTGTCCACTCCCAAACCTTCTCCCTTGAGGGTCTGTGTCTGGGTTTTCATCTAGTCCATAAAGATATGATGAAGAACCGGTTTCTCAAAGTGCGTTATCCTGCGCTGAGACTCTCCAGTGACAGAGATATTTTCAGTTAGTTGGTTGTTTCAGTTTCAAATGAGCTCAAACAAGCTTGCCAACGTCCCACAAATGTAATTATAAAGGCCTGAGTATTATTTTGTTTTACATTTTAGAGTTGCATTAGCTGGACATTATTGCTATACAATAAAGTAGCCTCTCTGGACCACGTGACCAAATTTGTAACTTTACTGTAACGTTAGATACATCCTAGTTTTAATATTATATTTACAGTCACCAATTCCCCTCATTCACAAAGGAATTATACGAAATATCATTTAAAGGGAATGCATCAATAATTATGTGACAGATTAGGAATTGAGTGGGTGAACTAGTTAACGGTAAATGTATACAGTGTATTTGTTGCACAGAACAAGACAACTAGATTGATGACGGGTGGATCTACAGCGACTATAACAGGTCCTGGTTCAGTCTATATGCCTGCCCGGTTCTGTTGGACTTTACATGCTGTGTTGGTGTTGGAATTATGCAGTTTACGTGGTGTTTCTACAGTCAGGTGGAAGTATTTTACAGATGTAACCAGTCAAAGAAGGTTTTTTTTTGTTTGTTTTTTTTACCAAATGCTGTGTCAGCTGGGGTATACCTTACCTCATTGGTCTCTGTGGTCTTGTAAAACATAAAGTGGTTAGTGAAAACCAATGAAACATGTCGACTGAGGAATGGTTGTTGTCCTGAGGTACCCTCTGTTTGTGCTTAAAATAAAGCCGAGTTATAACAGGGAACTTGATTCATGACCCAGAGTGAATCCCCCATCTACTTCCAGTTTCCTCAGAGCTTGTGATCTGAAGCATTACTTAATTCCAACTACAATATTTGGTATCTATGTTATATAAATAAACATATATAGATCAAAGGCTTGCATGTGGTGTCTGTGATTCATTTATAGAATAAAGGGGTTTTTTCTCTCTTCTGTTTTCCCCCATCCCGCCCTTCACACACTTGCATCTCCATCTATATGAGGCTGCAAGTGTGCAAACAACACAAGCAGTTATCTGACCCACACCCACCCACACCTTGTGACTGGCCAGACAGCCCGCCAGTTTCATGAAATCTTTCCTATCCGATACCGCCTTGAGTCGAACACATGCGTCATTCCGAGCTGATATCACACAGTCAGCGTCTCAGCAGCTTCCTGATTTTCTTTTAACTCCTCTTGATGGACACATTCTGCACAAGATGCTTCCAAATCATACTTTTTTTGTTGTTGTATTTCTCCCTTTTTTTTTGCACAGAAAATCTTTGTTAAAGGAATACACATGTAGTGCATAAAAATCTGTTTTTGACAAGTTTCTCAAATTGTACATATTTGAAAAACTACACTAAGAAATGAAGACTAAGATCATGAAGAAGTACAGCTGCAAAGTATCTTTTAATAATTCTATACAGCAAGTATAGCAAAGTAGGACTTTACGTAACATATTGGACAAATTAAATATACATAACTTGCGTAGGGATACCTTCACACTCAGCCTTCCTCTTATTTGAAACGAGAAAATAAATATTATTAAATTACAAAATTATAATTATTAAATACCATAAATAGGCTTCACTACACTGATGTACCAGCCACCTTCATACATATTCATCTTTTAAAGTCTTTCTGTTGCTGGAAACAACCTCAGAGGAGTGTGTTGATCTGTATCCTCCTGCACATTTTGTGTTTTAGGATCCTCAGTTCTTGAGAAATATTGGTCAGGAGCCCCTTGTAGGTCTTGAGGACCACACAGCCGTAGACCTTCTGCTGGAAGACGTTCTGAGGTGGAGGCAGCGTCGTGGGCCCCCCTGCTGGCTCTGGTAGGGGCAGGTTTGGGAAGAGGCTCTGATAGAAGCTGTTCACGAGAGCGGCCAGGCTCCTGCTGCGAGCACTGACACGGCTGAGCTCCGTCAGCAGCGGGCTCGTGGGCGGCTGTAAGTCTGTCTGCTGCTCGTACACCCGTTTGAAATGCAGGAGGAAGACTTGGAGTTGCGTGTGGATGCTCGCTATCCTCTCTGAGGGCTCCAGGCCGGAGATGTTTGGGTCAGGGACGTCGTTGACTGACACCTTGCAGAACTGCTCTGACATTTCTCCTTGAGAGGCTTTCTGCAACAACAACAAAAAGGAGATCAGATGTAAATGAAGCCACACGTTTTAAAGAGGAACATGAGTTATATGTTGTAAGAAAAGGTAAAAGGGTGGAGCACTGAACAAGCAAACGTGGGGGGTTAACACAGCAATATAAGATACAGCACTTTTCTGTCTGTACTCACGTATGTTTTGATGAGGTCAACAGATTCCTTCTTTATAAGACTGGTTAGCTTCAGAGTCTGCTGCAGAGAGTTCCCACACTGCTGGTTTCTGCTCGCTACCACAGTCGAATCAACAGCCATAACCAGCAGGAGAGAGAGTAACGCTGCGGAGAGAGGAACTGGTCAGTTTAGGTTATCCTACATCCCAGCGGTGAGGGGGAACTTCAGTTTTAAAACCACCAAAGTGGAAGGCAGGATTGATTACAAGAGATGTTTCACTTTGCATATGTTCAGCAAGAAAAAAAAAGGAAACCAGAAGTCTGCTTTGTTATCCATTCAAACGTTTTAGAGAACCATATGTTGTGGTTAAAATATGTTTAGATGCCCTACAAACATTGTCAGCCAGTCTCTAAATATCAGATTTTACAGTTAAAAAATTAAAAAACTTGACCATTCAAAAACTGTTAAGCAGTAAAGTTGAATTTGAAACTTCAGCCCCTTTCACAACAACTGTTAAGACACTCAAATAGCAGCACAACGGCAAGAAAAGTTTTGCGTCTTTTTGTATTAATAGATAAATGTATGTAATAAAACTTACTTGTTGCTGGTTCCATAAACTGTTGAAAATGCATACTCTTTACACGCCCATTCATTCTCCTCTCGGTGTCACAGGCAAATTGCATGGGCTCATCATAATCACACTCCTTTAAAAGTTTTTTAAAAGACAGAAACCACACATTTGTCATAGGAGGAAATGACGTGCACTTGTGAGGCAACCAAATTTCCCAGAATGTCCTCCTTTTTTCAGATGTGCATTTTTTTTCTTCTTTCCTCTTTATCAAACAAGTGGGCAACGTCCCTACATGCCCGGTCACAGAGCAGGCATGTAGGGACGTTGTCTCATTATGAATATTTGACCATATGGTGGAGATCATTTAAATAGCACGTCCTTTTTTATTTGGGCATGGAAAAATATACTACAAATGTGATTTAAATTGCTTAAAGGACGTCTGCTGAAAACCGTGTCAGTCATGTTAAGGACTGAGGTCAGCCTACCCTTTGACACAGTTCACTGAAATGTGGTTTTACGTGCCTCTGGAGAGTGTTGGTTTTGAAGGTGAGAGCGTTGTGCACTGTGAGAAGCTACCTTTTGCTTCCTCACACCTTCCAGTTTGCCCAGTGATGTGGTTTCTTATGCACTTTCTACATAATGAGTGCAAATGTACCTTGAGCAACATGTAAAGTACCTTAAATTCAAATGAAAGCATACTATGTGTTCTTTGAAAAACAATCTAACGCAGAGAAAAAATGGATTTGTGTTTCTTCCCACAGCTTTTTTTTGAATAATTCAAAAACAAAAATGGCTGAATTTCATGAGAGGAGTCATGAAAACAATCCCTGAGTAGTCTGAGGTCATTTGTTTTCTCTTCGTGATTTTGATGCAGAATATTGTCACAGCTGTGAACAACAGCCCTTGTTTGTCTTTTTTGCAGCAATATTTTCATGTGGGGCATTCGTGCAAGGAAGTCACAGGAAACATTTCTCAATCACAAAGTTTTACAAGTGCGTAAAAAGGGAGGGTCTGCATAGCTCAAGTCAGCAATATGTCGGTGTCATCACGCCACTCGTGCAAGCCTCTGACGGACGCGCGTTATCAGAGGATGATTTCATCGTGACATGCGACCGTGTTGCATCCTCCAGTGGATTCCTTAAGCAGTACGTGCAGAAGGACCAGGAGCATGAATATATGACAAACTGGACTTTTCATGTCTAATCTCTGTCCCCCACAGCCACTCACTTTGCATGGAGACACCCTCTAATGCGTTTAGCCAGCTGTCTGCATCACGGGGTTAACGGGAGGTCAGACTGCAGGACGGAAACAGCTCGCCGAGCTGTGACCTCCATGGTTTTTGGTGGTAATGTTGTCTTTGTTTCAGGCATCCACGCTAGATGCCGCATTGCTGTCAAACTACTGACTGCTCGGGGGGAAAACGCGACGTACCACAACGCTGTCAGCACATCTGCAGGTAAAAGCTAACCACTCTGCTGCCATCCTCGGGGCTTTCCAGTTGCCCTAGGGGATCACACAGGGGTTGTGGTTAGGAGGGCAACGGCTGCAGATGGTGCCGCAGACGTTGACAATTCAAGGAAACTACAGGCGGATTCCTGCCAGCACCTACAGCAAGAGCTAAAAAAAGCCCCCAAACAACACCCTAAATCAAGCAAGTATACCCTGAAATATAGGGAAGCTCAGAAAAGCACTCACAGCCCTGCACTGCAACTTCCCTCTCACCTCCTGTTCTCATTTCGAGGTTCTGGTTGACACGAGTTAAATTTGACCCGCATCTAGGTTTGTAGTTGATTTACAGTAAGTTAAGATGAACCTGTGTTTGATAGTGTGGATCACAGAGGTCACATTACAGCAAAAGCCCTTTGCGAAATAAGCGAGCATTATGAGGAAATCCAACCACAAACAGAAATGCACCATCATAAGATGCAGGATGTTGATTGAGACTTTTTCAACAGAATCTCTTTTATTTTGTCTTTGAACTGCACAGGAAATGGTGAATAAGGTTGTTTAGGAAAGTCCCCTTTATTCTAACTAAATACATCTTTGTAGTAACTTAAAATTCACACACATTGTAAGGTTCATAACCATTCTGAAGCTCTCAGGCAAACCTTATTCAAGCACCCCAATAGCACTTTTTTTATGGAACCATTTGTCCACAAGGCTTCAGTTTTGTGTGACCAGACAAAAGGCCTTACTGCATATGAGAAACTTTTTTTTTTCCATCAAATTTCAGAAAGTTTGTGAAAATGTAAAAGGCTGAAAAATCTAGAGGAGCCATTCAACTTCAGAACACACTCTGGTCAAACATAACAAATTCAGAAATTTAGGTTTCTGCGTGTAAAACAAGAGCATTTAGGTTCTATTGCCATCAGAAATAGAATGTCATTATATTCCTCCTTTTTAAAATACTTTGTTAAATCAGACCTTTCAGCCCTGCGAGGAACATGGCCGAACATTAATCAACAAGTTGTGGCTCTGAAATGAAAAGCAAAGAAAAAAACAGGTGAAGAAATACCTGCCAAACATAACAGGGTTGCATTCAAGACCACCACATTAAACAATGTTTCAAAAACTGACCTGTGATAAAATAGTATTTATTTTTTCATACATATAACTTCATTTTTAGAGGGTTTCACTGCATGGGGTACTCTAAATATGTCATGAGTGTTTGAAAAACTTAGTAGTGTTTTGACTCAGAGGGGGTTTCAAAATGCTTCACGTTTACATTTTGTAAAAATCAATCTTCTCTCCAAGACAAAAAACTACAAGGCTAAAGGTGGTATTAGAAATTAAGCACCAAACAATTATCTTTCCATTTAGTAGAAATGGAAACATTGTGCAACCTGTTCAATGACCATAATGAACATGGCAAAAAAATAATGTAAATCTGATCATTTAACACTAATCGCTCAAATGCAATCTGGACTCACACGTTGTGTTTTGCTTTTGTAGAACCGTTGATCCATTAAAGATCTTGGCACCGATGTTTACAAGAAGTCTGTTGTTCCATCCACCAGCATTTATACAATCTGAGTCTAGTGATTTGAATTAGCAATATACGGAGCTATTGTATGACCATATCTCTCTATTATAAAACAAAAATGAAGCAAAATCTGTATTAAGCTGTCGCCAGTAATAGACCAGTGTCTCTGTATGTTCTAGCTATATTCTCATGTACAAATATTCATATCAAAAGTTATACAGCACAATTCTCACCATTTTTCCTTTACAAGAACTTTGACTAGTGAACATTAAATGATTCACAAGTTTGGATGAAACCAAAAACAAAATGGTGCCGGCCTCAGTAAATAAAATATAGATATAACAAACACGGAACTAAAATCTGCTTCAGGCACAACTTAAATAAAGGCATTTGTGAAATTATCATATCAAATATGGCGCTTATGTCCAGTATCCGTAGGTTTAAAACAAAACCAAAAAAAAAAAAAAAAAAAAAGCTTTTATTTACAAACAGCTAAAATCTCTTGACAGATTCATGCTTCACTTCACAACCTGAATTTGTCCTTAAAGTGCATGCAATAATAAGCAGTTTTACCAAGTGGGATCTTGAATTGTGATAAACGGGGTTGATTAAGCTAATGCCAATTGATCCTACATATCAAATAAAAAAAGGGTAAGAACTGTTGCCTAGAAAAGTGAGGGACCACAGTATACTGTATGCATAAGCACAATATGGAAGTATGACCAGAAAAAAAATCAAAATGAATAAACTCTGACCTTTCCAGTGACCCCATACAGTAATATTCACATTCAGAGCGTAAAATGAAATAAAACAAAATGAAAACCAATAAAATTAAAAAAAAAAAAAAAGACAAAGCAGCTCAACGCTGCGGGGGAAGTCCGCAGCTCACATTCCACAATGTCCCTCCATGTAACAAACACATTAAGCATCATACGAACATGATGGGTTTCTACTTAAACATATCAAAGTGCCAATTTTTTACTAAAATTTCCTGATTTATTCAATTCATACCAAAAAGGAGGAAATGGCATGGAGGAAAAGAGTCTGTTATTTTTAAACACACAAGTTTTTTGAATTACACTGACTAGGTTTGAGTTTTATTGACATGTTGTTGTAGATTTTTTTTGTTTTGTTTTTACTTTCCCCCCTCAAGTTTCACAAAAAGAAGTTCTCATTGCACGGAACACCTCGATTCAAAGATGCGATATCTACGAGAGAAGAAAAGCAACAGAGAAAGTTATCCGGCTTTGTCACCGTGGAACGTAACAAACGGTCAAGTGGAAAGCGGAAAAAAGTGGGGCGGGTGGGAGGGGGGGGGCACAGATATGTTGTCCTGGAAAGATAAATCCACTTTCATCTGTTGTCTTCTTTGGGGAAGTCCAGTGATCCCAGGCTTCCGAAGCCGAGGCTTCTACTTTCTGTGTCAAAAGTGTTCATTTCTCTGTCCTGGCGTTCCAACAAGTGCTTGATCTTCTCTGTGCGCTCCTTCTGGAGAGCAGCCAGTTCCTCTTCAATCTGTAATCCAAAAACACCGACGGTAGTTATTTCGTTGTGGAGTCTAACTTTAAGCTTGTGTTGTTAAGTGAGGCTTTGTTCTCAGTAACTCAGCAACTCTCAGTGATGATATTCAGGGTTCCTAAAGGATTCTTCCTGTCAGGGCCGGCTCTCCTTACCTTTAGCAACGCCTCTAAAGCTCAAACACTATGTTAGTCAGCATGATATTACTGATACAATTTGAAAAATGTTCCTTAGGGTGAAAGTATTTGTATACATTTTATAGCTTGAACAGTTAATCAACCAATTAATAAATAAAACTATTAAAAATGTTTCATGATATCTTAATATTTCTAAGATAACGTATATTTTCTTTAATTTGTGTCACTGTAAACATACTGACGCTAAGCAGGTATGATTTCTTTTTTACCGTGTTTAAAGTTTATCTTCTTTGAGCTTGTAAACATGCTAACATTTGGAAATTAGCAAAGCACACAGTGCATTTAAGGCAAAGTATACAAATTCAAGTTTTGACCTGATGATGCCCCCTAATCCTGAGGGAGACATTAATATATTATGGATCAAATTTTAAGACAATCAATGCAGTAGTTTTTAAAAGTGGTGGACCGACCGACCACCAGCGTGGTTAATAATATTAAAACAAAGCAATTTGAGAGACTCCCTATAATGAAAGTAAAGCCAATGTAAAAAAAAATGAAAATAATAAATTATTTTTACCTTTAAAATGGCTCCATACTTTTCCCCTTTCCTGGAGCACCACTCACTCACATGAACAAACTTTTTTACAATTACTTTTTTGCTGCACTTCAGCCCTTTTTACTAACTCTACTGCTGGCCTGAGGAAGGCTCCAGAGCTCTAGACTCAACAGCCTCTTCTGTTCGTCAGCCAGTGATGAGCTTCACTTTTAGCAACTGAGCAATTCTAACCACCTCCTGCTTTCCCCGACTGCAAACCTGCATAACAGCATCTTAACCCGACGTCTTCCCTCTTTTGTATTTGTGGCCGCAAGCAGTGCACTAAATTGTAAAACTGTCCCAACAAATCTGCTGCTGTCAACAGGTGTCTCTCCGGACGCGTCGTGCTGACGGCATCATGCGGACGGCATCATTGGATCTTAAACCTACCTTCTGTTCAAGGTGCGCTCTGCGTATGGAGACCTTCTGCTCCAGTTTCTGCTGCTCTCGCTCGTGCTGGGTCTCCATTTGGCACCGATGTTTACAAGAAGTCTGTTGTTCCATCCACCAGCATTTATACAATCTGAGTCTAGTGATTTGAATTAGCAATATACGGAGCTATTGTATGACCATATCTCTCTATTATAAAACAAAAATGAAGCAAAATCTGTATTAAGCTGTCGCCAGTAATAGACCAGTGTCTCTGTATGTTCTAGCTATATTCTCATGTACAAATATTCATATCAAAAGTTATACAGCACAATTCTCACCATTTTTCCTTTACAAGAACTTTGACTAGTGAACATTAAATGATTCACAAGTTTGGATGAAACCAAAAACAAAATGGTGCCGGCCTCAGTAAATAAAATATAGATATAACAAACACGGAACTAAAATCTGCTTCAGGCACAACTTAAATAAAGGCATTTGTGAAATTATCATATCAAATATGGCGCTTATGTCCAGTATCCGTAGGTTTAAAACAAAACCAAAAAAAAAAAAAAAAAAAAAGCTTTTATTTACAAACAGCTAAAATCTCTTGACAGATTCATGCTTCACTTCACAACCTGAATTTGTCCTTAAAGTGCATGCAATAATAAGCAGTTTTACCAAGTGGGATCTTGAATTGTGATAAACGGGGTTGATTAAGCTAATGCCAATTGATCCTACATATCAAATAAAAAAAGGGTAAGAACTGTTGCCTAGAAAAGTGAGGGACCACAGTATACTGTATGCATAAGCACAATATGGAAGTATGACCAGAAAAAAAATCAAAATGAATAAACTCTGACCTTTCCAGTGACCCCATACAGTAATATTCACATTCAGAGCGTAAAATGAAATAAAACAAAATGAAAACCAATAAAATTAAAAAAAAAAAAAAAGACAAAGCAGCTCAACGCTGCGGGGGAAGTCCGCAGCTCACATTCCACAATGTCCCTCCATGTAACAAACACATTAAGCATCATACGAACATGATGGGTTTCTACTTAAACATATCAAAGTGCCAATTTTTTACTAAAATTTCCTGATTTATTCAATTCATACCAAAAAGGAGGAAATGGCATGGAGGAAAAGAGTCTGTTATTTTTAAACACACAAGTTTTTTGAATTACACTGACTAGGTTTGAGTTTTATTGACATGTTGTTGTAGATTTTTTTTGTTTTGTTTTTACTTTCCCCCCTCAAGTTTCACAAAAAGAAGTTCTCATTGCACGGAACACCTCGATTCAAAGATGCGATATCTACGAGAGAAGAAAAGCAACAGAGAAAGTTATCCGGCTTTGTCACCGTGGAACGTAACAAACGGTCAAGTGGAAAGCGGAAAAAAGTGGGGCGGGTGGGAGGGGGGGGCACAGATATGTTGTCCTGGAAAGATAAATCCACTTTCATCTGTTGTCTTCTTTGGGGAAGTCCAGTGATCCCAGGCTTCCGAAGCCGAGGCTTCTACTTTCTGTGTCAAAAGTGTTCATTTCTCTGTCCTGGCGTTCCAACAAGTGCTTGATCTTCTCTGTGCGCTCCTTCTGGAGAGCAGCCAGTTCCTCTTCAATCTGTAATCCAAAAACACCGACGGTAGTTATTTCGTTGTGGAGTCTAACTTTAAGCTTGTGTTGTTAAGTGAGGCTTTGTTCTCAGTAACTCAGCAACTCTCAGTGATGATATTCAGGGTTCCTAAAGGATTCTTCCTGTCAGGGCCGGCTCTCCTTACCTTTAGCAACGCCTCTAAAGCTCAAACACTATGTTAGTCAGCATGATATTACTGATACAATTTGAAAAATGTTCCTTAGGGTGAAAGTATTTGTATACATTTTATAGCTTGAACAGTTAATCAACCAATTAATAAATAAAACTATTAAAAATGTTTCATGATATCTTAATATTTCTAAGATAACGTATATTTTCTTTAATTTGTGTCACTGTAAACATACTGACGCTAAGCAGGTATGATTTCTTTTTTACCGTGTTTAAAGTTTATCTTCTTTGAGCTTGTAAACATGCTAACATTTGGAAATTAGCAAAGCACACAGTGCATTTAAGGCAAAGTATACAAATTCAAGTTTTGACCTGATGATGCCCCCTAATCCTGAGGGAGACATTAATATATTATGGATCAAATTTTAAGACAATCAATGCAGTAGTTTTTAAAAGTGGTGGACCGACCGACCACCAGCGTGGTTAATAATATTAAAACAAAGCAATTTGAGAGACTCCCTATAATGAAAGTAAAGCCAATGTAAAAAAAAATGAAAATAATAAATTATTTTTACCTTTAAAATGGCTCCATACTTTTCCCCTTTCCTGGAGCACCACTCACTCACATGAACAAACTTTTTTACAATTACTTTTTTGCTGCACTTCAGCCCTTTTTACTAACTCTACTGCTGGCCTGAGGAAGGCTCCAGAGCTCTAGACTCAACAGCCTCTTCTGTTCGTCAGCCAGTGATGAGCTTCACTTTTAGCAACTGAGCAATTCTAACCACCTCCTGCTTTCCCCGACTGCAAACCTGCATAACAGCATCTTAACCCGACGTCTTCCCTCTTTTGTATTTGTGGCCGCAAGCAGTGCACTAAATTGTAAAACTGTCCCAACAAATCTGCTGCTGTCAACAGGTGTCTCTCCGGACGCGTCGTGCTGACGGCATCATGCGGACGGCATCATTGGATCTTAAACCTACCTTCTGTTCAAGGTGCGCTCTGCGTATGGAGACCTTCTGCTCCAGTTTCTGCTGCTCTCGCTCGTGCTGGGTCTCCATTTGTGACTTGGTTTTCCTCTGGTAGGCGTCCAGGAGCTCCATCTCCTGCTTCAGCTGCTGCTTCAGGGCCTGGCACTCTACCTCCTGCTCCGCGTCGAGTCGCATCTAGGTAGTCACACGTCAGCACGTCAACGACAAACGCGGGACAATTTCTTTTTTTGCAAACCATTACAAAACTCTAGCTCTAAACAGTCAAATGTGTGACAGGGTTGTAAAAGGTCGATGCACAAAGATGTGACGTTTGAGGCTGAGATGAAGAGCAAATGTGCAAATTAATATACAACATACAAATGACGAATGAGGGCCCACGTCTGCTATTCATGACAAGATGCTTCAGGATCCTCGTACCGCTTGTGAGGCCATCATCTCGTTGATGCTCTGCTCGTACTGCTCGGCCAGGATGGCCAGCTTGCGTGTCTGCTCCTCTTTGAGGCTCTTCAGGATGTTTTTATGGTCGCCTTTGGGAGAGACCTCCAGTTGATGGTTCCTAAGAGCTTTGTACTGCTTGTTCTGCACCTTGCAAGTATCCTGGAACTGTTTCTTGATCTGCATCTCAAGCATCTTCGGAGAAACACAAAACAGGCCAATTACAGATATGGCTTTAAGACATTTTCTAGTTTGTTTTTGTTTATTTAGAAAGTTGGAGGCACCTTGAGGTTTCTGGGCTGCTGCCGCTGCTCCAGAGTGTGTTTCCTGTGTAGTTCTCTCTGTCGCCGGCCGTTGTACTCCTCCTGGTTCTCCAGCTCCGTCTGGTGCTGCAGCCGCATGAGTTCGATGCGCAGCTTCTGCAGCATCTGCAGCTGCCGGCGCTCCATGTCCTGGGTGGACTCGTCCTGCCGGATCATCAACGCGTGCTCCATCTCCTTCTGGGTCCCCTTCTTGTTCAGCTCCTGGGACAACAGGTTTGATGTCAGTTTCACGTTGCCGATGACAACATACACAAATTCAACTTTCCTTTTCTGTAAGGCTGGTTGATTTATTTGAGGACACTAAGACTTAAACATGCACATTGATTCCTACTGGATATTTGGGAAGTTTGTCAGAGAAGCAGTTTGAATAAATAGCTTCAAACAATAATCAACGCATGCTTATTAATGAAAACAATTAGCTGCATCCCTTGTATTTTAATCCATTCCCTCTTTCCCCCCCTGTGTAATCGGGTATTGATTTGGTCATCATTGTGACGACCCCTCCGATCCACTAGGGGGTCTGTGTTCATTTTTTGTGGCTGTTCCTCTTACAGGACTCAGCTGATGTGGTTCCAAGTGTAAAAGCTCACCACAGGAACTTTTCTCTTCCTCTGCTGACACATTTGCGGTCTTGGTTTTGAAGGTTTCAGACATTTTCACACATCCACACAAGCTCAGATTACTGACTTTCTACATGAATTACTTTTAACTAATTTGGTCTCCCACTTTAGTTGCAGTCGCAATGGATCAGTGATTGTTTCACAAAATAAACTTGTGTCCAAACAACCTCTGAAAACATCAATAATCGTATCCAAAATTGTGGTATTTAGTTGTGAGACTGTCCACGATTACACATTCTGTTATGTGATGCAGAATGGTATATTACCTCTCTCAGTTGCTCCTGCTCAAACTCGTGCTTCCTGACCAGACTCCGGCGTTTGAGGGCCCTGCAGCTCCGGTCGTAGACCAGCCTCTGCTGGGCCAACAGATGAGCCTCCTCCTCAGCCTGAGAGCGCTGTATTGTTTCTTTGTGCCTGGACAGACGCTCCTGCTTCTCCTCCTTGGGTGTACAAGGGTCTTCGCTCATCTCCTATAATGTAACAAGTGAAAAAAAAACACAAATATTATTGAACAGAAATGATATACAGAATTTAAAAATGTGTTCGTTTGGAATATTTACCTCTTTGATCTTGTCTTTGCAAAGCCTGTACTCCTTTTTCTGACTCTCTAAGAAATTAGTCAGCTCTTTCTTTTGCTGAGCAACAATCTGTTGCTGGATCCGCCTCTCTTCAGCTGCAACTGACTTCATCTGTGAAGAGACATTCAAATATTCACATCAACACCCTTTGTTGATCTCCTAACTGTCCAAAAATGCCTGCAGACAAACAAGTTTGGCATGACGCGAATTACATCACTGTGTAGTTGCTACCTCGTTCATAAATAGCGCCTGCTGTACCTCTTTGTCCGTTTGAGCAGCATGGCGTTTGGCCAGTCTTTCAAGCTCAATGTAAGTGTTGTTCGCATGTGTCTCTAATTCCTTCTGCAACCGGAGCCTATGCTCATCCATCTCGGCCTTTAGCCTGTTCTCCAGGGCGATCAGCTGCTTCTGGTGCTGCCGCCGCATGCGCTTATACCCAGACATCTGCTCCCGCAGCTCAAAGTCCTGCTCATGCTCCTGGATCTACCTGATGACCTAGACAGGGGAACAGAGGAAGCAGGAAGTAAAAGAAATGGAGCAGGCAGAGTGGAACAACTGCCACTGTGGAGACAGGGGAGGAAGACAAACAGCTGGTAAGGCAGAATAGGACCACATACAGGTGCAAACTGGAAAGTAATCAGATTACAGATTTCTACACATTCACATTGACCCAAGGATTTAAGGAGGGTTGATTCAGACACATAAATACACAGAGGCTCTGCTTTTAAATCTCTTGATTTAGATTACACTCTTAATACAAGAAAGCAACACACAATTATTCCATCACTCACTTCCAAACATGACATTTATACATTTTAAGGTATGATGCCACTATTTAGCCGACTTGTAAAATGACTATTTAAGACAACCATGAGAGAATATGTGAGAATGCAACTAAATCTCTTTGGTAATAGACATCAGGCAGAGATTTCATACGGAATACGTAGAAGTGCAATGCACACACACACGTAAAAGCAGAGGCAGAGAGGGACGCTGAGGATGGAGGAGAAAAAAAATGACATCCATTAACAGGATCTGGTTGCCATGACTACAGATGTACAGCTGAGAACACAGACACCCCTACCCTCCCCTCCGCCAGCACGCATACACGCACACATACACCAACACGCGCGCGAGCGAGCACACACACGTTTCCTTTTTTTTCCCTCTTTTTTTTTTTTATGCAAAGGGAGAGAAGGGGGAGCTGCGTACCAAAGATGCTGATTTGATGGTGGCAATGTGTTCACAGATCTTGCAGTCGAGAGACCGGCTCTTGTGAGAAGTAGGCCGCAGCTCTGGCCTGGTGTCCCTGTGCACAGCCTCATCCCTCACGCAAGCATGGTCCTGCAGGGGGGAGGAAAAGGAGGAGATAGTGGGGCTGGGTGCTTCCCAGGCCCTCCGCACTCGCTGTTTCTGCTAGAGCTGCTGTTATTGCCGAATCTCCCTGAATGCAGCACACATCCAGCTTTAAATGCATCCTTCCCCTGCGTGCTCCCCCGCTACTGTCTGCAAGTTCTTCCTAAGAGAGAAAAGGGCATTGCCAAACAATTGCAGGCACCACCGAGAAAGGCAGCCACTGGATGTGGTCGTTTTTTCTGGCGTCCCCCTCTTCTCAAAGAGGAGGAACCAAATGGCTCCGGTGGAGAAGAGTGAATTATGCAATGCCTACCATTGATAATCGGAGAAAGATAGCACAGGGATGTATTTTACTGCTACTCTTCTTATCCGTTTCAAAATGCAAGAAATGTTTGGGTGGAAAAATACTTTTCCTGTGTTCCAGTGATCGCATGTGGTACCATATTTAAAAATATTTGAATCAGATAAGGCACATCCAAACATGGTTCCCCCTCGAATATGTCGCTTGATGATCCGTTTGTATTCCACTCGAATTTCTGTCCTACATTTACAGCGCACTTGGTCATGGTAGGTGGTTCTGGTGCCTTCTATTCATCTCTTTCCTCTGTCCCTCTTCTACACTCCCCCTTCCTTTAAAGAGACACCGCAATACTACAGGCAACGAGCTTAAAGTCAGTTCACGCCAGGCTGTCACAGGATTATTATTATTATTTAGAATTTAAAAAAAAACAATACAGAAGTCTGTATTTGTTTTAAAAAATAAAATTGTATCATATTTATATTATTTTTGTTTTTATACATTTAGAACAAATCCACTCCTTTTTTTAAATCCTTAAGATTTTCATATATTTAAGAATAGAACAGCCTTATGGTATCATCTTATAAAGTGCTCGTTGCATGGACGGAATATGGTCTCAAAAATATAAAAATGCAAGTCCACCGTATGATGGATTTTTTTACTATGTGCAGTAAATGTTATTTTTTCAACGCTCCTCTTGTTGACATCGGTTGGATCTTTCATCCATATAATGTAAACATGTATTTACATGTATAACAACTTGTATTTTTGGAGTACTTATGAAGCAAAGAGACATGTTTTTATACTTTTGTCACAAGTAAATGCCTATTGCTGTCCTTATTTAATGTGGCCACTGGAGGGCGACAGAGACACATATTAAAATGCAGTCTTGTGTTTCTCTCCATGGTGCTGAACATACCTCGAAATATAGCATGTGTTGTCACACTGTTGCCTCTATCACTACCAGTACTTCTTCTATGACTGCAGACACAATTAGCATAAAAACCATTTCATATGCCAGCCTCTGAGAAATTGTCTGGAACACCTTGGCAACCACTCGACAACCACTAGCAACCAGCTAGTAGCTACCAGGAAATGCCCTGAGTAATTTGGCTCAGATAGAAAGCATATGTTTATATTTACTGACTCGTTTGCGCTGCTGTAGGTCTAAATTCTATATTTTCCCATTTGTGTCTGCTGCTGAGTGTGTGAGCAGGATGAAGCCAAGAAAGCAATCAGAATCAGTAATATTTGTGTATGTATTTCCAACAGTAAATCATGTCATGTTAACTTTTCTCTGGGTTCCTGACTTCCTCCCACAGTCGAAAGACATAAACGTTAGATTAATTGTTGACTCTAGATTGCCTGTAGGTGTGAATAGTTGTCTGTCTCTATGTGTTAGCCCTGGGATAGACTGGCAACCTGTCCAGGGTGAACTCTGCTTTCGCCGAATGGATGGATGGATGTATGGATGTATGGATGGATGGATGGATGGATGGATGGATGGATGGATGGATGGATGGATGGATGGATGGATGGATGGATGGATGTTATTTCAACATATAATACCTAGTACATGTCACTATTCACTTTTGAGTGACATTCATCAGATCAGCTGAGGCTATGACTTTTGCAGTTGCAGAAATAAAGCTGATACATTTAAGTGTCCAAAGGCCTTCTTTTTATTGAGCTTTAAGGTGGTACATTTGCTCTGAATTATGGCATCACATGTAGAAGCCCGAGTGAATTTAAAATGAATTAATTCAGTGAAATAAACTTACAGCCAATTAGGGAGATCTATAGAAGAACTTTGAGAGAAACTGTTGATCATAGTCTACATACATAAATAAGATTAACTTAAATACTACAAACAAAACTGCTCAAAGGGAACTAGGACGGTGTCCAAATATTACACTAAATAGGACTTCAGTGCCCTCTTGTGGACCATTTGACAATAACGTTATGGAAAGTCATGAGAAAGAGAGCAATGGATGAATAATCAATACAGGTTGAACTGGTTCCTATTGATCCTATAATCTGCTAACAAAGGCATCAATAATGAAGGACGCTAAAGGAAAAATTAAAAAAAAAAAGTTTTACTTATAGAGCAGACACAGTTTACACTTAGAAGATATATCAGGCTGGTTTTTCAACATCAATGTACAAATTTGAGGACAAACACACACAATAAATCCATGCTATGACTTTTACATTATATTGCCATGTTACATAGAAGCACAATTTGACAGACATACCTTTTTGTCATAAAGTCAATAAGCTGTGGGTGTTAATAGTTCATTTACACTGTCCATTCTTGGCCAGTATTGTCAGCCATAATCTCAGCAGTCCCTTAGGTCATGTAAGGTCACATCTACAGCTGCTGTGTGTTTTATTTCATATAATGAAGATATTAGAATTGCATGAAAAAACGGTGGTATGTTGTTAGGAACACACGGTCATGCTAATCCCTTTTTAAGTGCTGACAAGAAAAAATAAATCCTTATTTGATTGAGTTGGTTCTGTGTTATATTGAAAAGTGATCACTAGATATTTAGACTTTTAGGTATTGTACTGGTGATGTAACAGTATCAGTATCTCAAAGCAGGAAAAGAAATGAATTGTCCTTTCCATGCCAGTGCTACAAAGCAGAGCTACACACAACTAGGACTGCATCTAACTCTCGTTTCAAATCCTTGCTTACTGGTTTCACTTTTCACCATCCTGGGTCTGTCTGATCTGGACCGGTATGACGACCTCATTGTGTGGGTTGCAGATGGACGTCCCAGGGGCGGGGGCCTCAACAGACAGAACTCTGTCACCAGACATTGAAGAACTGATGTGCTGCGAGTCCACGCCCTGTGGCAGCCTTCAAAAAAAAGGAAGAGTAACTTTATTTTGACCTCTTGCCTTCTAAAAGTAACACACAGCAAATGTATTGAATCACAACTAAATCATTTTTTTAAATTCCTCGCAGTTTTCAACAACTTACTTGTATTTCCGAGTGAAGCACCTTGAAACCGATCCATGCTGATCCTGCCTTTCTTCGTGATTTCCTTTTAATGAAAAACAGACACACTTTTTAAAAAATGTGTTCAGAAAATAGTTCCTCAGCTCAAGGGCTGCTTAAGTCAACACATTCTGATTCTTTTCCTTAAGTTCTGTCACATTTCGCAAATAGGTTGCGAGAAATCAGAGAATCACGTGCAGCGTACCTGATATTTGCAAATAGCCCTCCTTTGTTGTGACTGTAATTTCCTCAGGTGAGAAGTGATTGAGGTCCAGGTTAATCTTCCATCTGTCCTGCCCCGTTTGGATCTCTGACACTCCGCTTGTCAGTTGTTTCGGACCCTTTTGGTTCAACACCGGAGGCAGAAGGGACGTTTGTGTGTTTCCAGGCCAGGAGAAAGATGCCAGTCTCCTCTTCGACCAGTCTATCCAGTCCAGATCACTGGGTTCCAGAAAAGGAGGCAGGCCAAAATCCTGCGTAAAGATTCGGCTTGGCTGCGTCCAGTTTGGGAAAGGATCCCAGCTCACATCTCGGCGGAAAATGGGACGGGATAGTATTTTATTTTGTTCCCCCATATCCTTGAATATATGGTCAGAATGAAGGGAAAGGATGTTGAAACAGCAAACGCCTGTAGCTCCACCCTAACAAACAAGTCTAGATTAATGACCTGGGCCCTAAACGACGGCAGCTGTATTTTTTACTCTCAACAGAAAGTGAGCACAAGGTCTGAGCAAGAAGGTTGCTTTGGCATCGGTAATGCTCCACTCACACACATATATACCCAGCTGGTTCATTCCAACACTTGTCCAGCATTGAGTGTGATCCAAAGGATGACAATGACTTGGTATGTCATGAGCTGGAGTGTTACCTCTCTGTTACCCTGGGACCTGGAGAGGACAATGCTAACTATTTTGTATTTATATCTCTGGAGTATCTGTGGCAAGTTGTTGTTGAATGACCCTGGAAGCAGTGAGCAGACAGTTTATTCAGCCGTGGCCTCTGCAGTCTTGTCACATACTGGTGCTCTTTGTCCATAGAAATCACAGCCTCGTGTTATGTAAGGGAACAGTACATTCGGAGTCACACGGTAAACAACAGAGTTACTTCCAGTTAACTTCTTAACACAAGAGTGAAGAGGGAAAAAAAGCCACACAAACAGATCATGTGTGATTATGTGGGGCAAATTACAGAGTTTGAAGTGTGTTTACATCCAGGACAAAATGATGGACTGGGGCACTGACGCAGTGGCATGGTGGTGAGGAATTTAGCATCCAGAGCTACGTCCTAATGGGCGGTATGATGCGCAAATAATGAACCAAGATTCAAAACAATATATCAAGCCATTTGCAATCAGAGAGGAATGGCATTTATTAATGAGATAATATCATTATTTCCATCGGCACTCATCCAAAGCAGTCCAAGGCATTAACAAGACAATATTGTTCTAGAAAAAGTAAGTAATAAGTAAATACATAATGCTTGGAGTGATCCCATGGCCAGAAAACTATTGTTAGAAACACCATCTTGAATTATGTCATCTAACGATAACAAAGTCAGTATGTGGGTGCTTTGCATAGAACCCCGTCATCATATCTATTCTTCACACTTGGCCGTGTGTTTGCCACAATTTGCAAACACTTGCAATGCTTCTCCTGAGACTCGCTGCCAGACGACCTATCCTTTCAAGGTCAATGCTTAACCCTTACCATCTTGCGAGGGATTTGCAAAATGTGGGGTACCATTCTCGACCCGAGGACGTGCACTGTCCGATATGGTGCAATTTGGACACAAAACATGTTCAATTAATATAATTTGAGAAAAACAAGCCAACAGTGGTGTGGGTGAAATTTTCAATCAGGAATCCCAGGGAATAAGTCAGGAGAGAACATGGAAATAATATTAAACTTTCATTGTCAGAGGGGGAAAGCACTAAGCAGAGTTGGAGAGGGAAATAAGCAAACAGTGGCAACAAGTAGTAGTAGTAGAAGAAGAAGAAGAAGAAGAAGAAGAAGAAGAAGAAGACTTCAACTAGCTAGCTACATGGATGCTGGATATAACATGCTAGCTACATGGATGCTGGATATAGCCTGCTAGCTACATGGATGCTGGCTATAACATACTAGCTACATGGATGCCGGATATAGCATGTTAGCTACATTAGGCTGGATATAGCATGCTAACTACATGGATGCTGGATAAAGCATGCTAGCTACATGCTGGATATAGCCTGCTAGCTACATGGATGCTGGATATAGCATGCTGGCTACATTGATGCTGGATATAGCATTCTAGCTACATGGAGGCTGGACGACCAAACTTTTCCTCACTTGGAGCCACCGACCACGAGCAGATAGCCGACCGGAACAGAGCTACTCTGTTGTGTACGTTTTGCAATTAACACAATTATATTTGCTTGTATGTGTGTCTAATGGGCAGCTAATGAAGTCTACTTATAGCTTATTTAAGAGTAAAACTTTTAATACTGCACAGTAACACTGATTTTAAGTGTTAGAGTGAGAGTGAAAGAGAGACATTATCAATGTACTTAACTTTACTGGTGGAGCTGTCAATTGTAATATGCAGCTGCATAGTTTAAATAAAATGTATTTTTAATTGTTATATTTTGTGAGTAAAATCTTAATCTCCAATGTAATCAGCATATTCTCCTTGTCATGTAAATGTAGCCCATTAGTAGTCTATAGTTTAATTTCTATTTATTTTTTTGTTAGGAGAAAAAAAGCTATTAACTCCAGAATGCTCTCGGCCACTGGTTAACATTTTTATTATCAGTGAGAAGAACAAAAATGAGAAAACATTGGGGAATCATAGAAATCAATGATTACTAACAAAATGAACACATTGTGGATAGTTCACAAAAATTAGAGGACATTTGGTCTCATATTGTTCCCTGCACGAGGCCCATTGTGTCTGTTGGTTTGGTAGTATGCATAGTAGGCTAATAGAAGAATATCATAATTCACAGTAAATCTGAATTGAAGCTAAAAAAAAACAAACAGTATACAGTACACAAACATTAACTACACAGTGCATTTCATTTCATATTGTCTGCAGGCGTAACTATACAGATGACGAGAAGAGCTGACCAAAGATTTCCTTCAGTAGACCAAACACTAAATGCTGTATGACAATAATAACAATAACAGGTTGCCTCAGTAATGTTATGTTAAAGTCTTATTTTTGTCTTATTTAACCAATTTACACCAAGTGAATGATTTAGGCAATAGGTCGTTTGTACATAAATCATACAACTTGATGACTGACTGTGAAGTAGATGAACCCACAATCTTTCAGTAATAAAATGCATTTCCACTATACAATAAAACTTTAGTTTTACAACCCTGAATGCTTTGTGTTTATAGGTGGGTGCGGTCAAAAAAATGTAACACGATACTTTTCTGCCATGGACGATGCAGTGTGTAAAAGATGTTGTGTGTAGTTAACTTTTAATCATGCAGTGACCTTTGCTCAACCTTATGATATATTCTACCTCAATGCATTAATCTTTAATTTTTTTTCAGTATGAAGAGTTGTGTTTAGAAGGTCTCACTTGTCACAACTTCTTCTGACTTCTGTGCAGTTTTTCTAAAGTAAAAAGATAACGAAAACAGTGAGGAAGCAGGAATCTACAATAGGAAGCGTCTAACAAACTTTTTCCATATCAAGTAAGATAATAAAATCATTATGTGGTGTAACATAAGAAATTATACATATATGTTATGTTAGATTAATGATACATCCACTGATCTTAACCATACCTTTTCTGTTTCCTGGAGTGAAGTATGATCGTTGTTATAATAACAATCAGTGCTACTGCTCCGATGACTGAACCGGCCACAATTCCTGCGAGATTACCTGAAAAATGGCAAAGATATTTTTAATTGATATCAGTTTGTTTGATTTAAAACAAGTCTTAAATAGATATTTTACTGCATTGATTCAGACAGGAAGAGTACATGCAACAAACCTCACCAACCAATCAGAATGTTTCATTGCTTAAGCAGCCATCTTAAAGGTGTTCATGTTTTTAGTCAACTATTTTGTTGTTGTTGTCTAATTTAGTTATACTGTACTTCTGTCTCTTATGGGAAGTATGCTTTTTTCTGCTGAGCATACTGAACATGTGTTATGATGGGATTAAAGGACTGAATTGATTTTAAACATGTTTAGCCTTTTATGTATTTGTTTCAATAGATAGAAACCAGGCAGGGAAAAGTTCATCCTTGTCGTTTGTATTTATGCTACAATAAACTTGGCGTGGTTCTAGGTGGCTGTTGTTCGGTTGGTGGGGTCACTTCTTTGGTCCAGAGTCCAGACTGATCTTCTGGACGAATTAGTACAAAGACATTCATGGTGCCTAGAAGATGAATCCTCATGATTTTAGTGATTCTCTGACTTTCTGGCTACATGAAAAGCCATTCATATATAAATTAAATATAAAAAATGTGTAAACAATCATTGTCCCCAGTGGATACATTAAATATCCCTCAACTTTTCCTATAACACCAGCAAGGGCTCATTTTAGCATGAATGAAATGTGACATGACAGCAGAGATTTTTAGCCTGGTGTCAAAGTTGATTTGACAATCGTATTGTTCCTGGAGTTGGGAGATGATTTTTGACCTCCATGTGCACTGTTTACCTTGTTATCAAAGCCTGCTTGAACGTGATCGATTTCCAATAGAAAATTCCAAAACCCCTCCCAAATCTAGCCCGTTACCTACAGAAATCTGCATATGTATGCATGATCTATTTATACAGATTTGTAGTATGTCCTTATTGGATTGAGAATTAAACAGCTGCTATAACAATTGCAATTACAAAATAGCAATTGCTACAACAAAACACTTTCCAAGTCAATATATCGGTGTGTTTGTGGAAAGTAATGTTCACATGGGGTCCACAGCAAAGGCCTTTAGAAGGAAGGGCTTTGCTTGGTTACGTCATTCATTTTTTAGATATTTTCTGAATTATAGGTTTTAGGCCTATTTTGTGGTTAAGGAAGGGGCCATGGAGTTGTTACATTCTTTGTCTTTCCAATTGCATTGAGTGATTCAATATTTTTTGGCATTTCATTTCAGTGCTGATTCAATGGATCATATGATACACACAAACTCAGACACACACATCTGCATGCTTAAATACGGACAAAAACAAATTTGCCACTGCTGATTTGTGAAGATAGAAATCATTGAACGGGGCTGATTCATAATTTATTCATACTGGGAACCACGCAGTTTGTGTTGTCTCCAGACCACAGGCCGTTCCCCTGGCAAACGCGCTCCGCCGATCCTTTGAGGGTGTAGCCGTCATCGCAGGAGAGCTGCACCTTAGCTCCTTGTAAATACACGGTCCCGTTCTTCTCCCCATTATTTGGTGGTGAAAGCCATCCACAGGATATCACTGCACAGTAGAACAGTAAATAACACCAAGTAAATGTACACAATAACTTTTCCCTCGTGTTTTTATACACTCACCTCGCTTTAAATCCTCCACAAGAGAAATGTGACTCTGGTAAGACACTTTGGTAGCGTTTCCCATTCTTATACTACGACCCACCAGGATATCATACCTGCAGGACAGAAGTACTGATCAGAAGCGACATGCATTTACATGTTAAGCTTAATCAGCAGATGTCATGATAACATTTATTTTGGTCACTGCATGGCCTGCACGCTTTCTATGATGCACTGATGTGATGTAGTGCACAGCAAGCACCACCAGAGGTCACAATAGAGAGCGGGAGAGAGTGTTTTCATGAAGGGTGCACTAATGTTAGCCTCACCCCCAGTCGATTTCCCCTTTAAGATAATTTTTAATAATCATTTTAATAATTATTACAATGAGTAAAAGTAGAAAAAACTTTTCTTCTCATACCGACAGAACTGAGCGCCTTCTCCAGTGCATATCTTAGATGCCTGATCGGCTAACGAATCATCTGGACTCTCCGGGACAGAAAACACTGGAACAAAACTGTGGTCGTGCCTGGGAGCAAAGTAATATGTGTCCAAAAGATATTCTGAATCATATGTGAACAAGGCAGACTTGTTGGAGATGGCCCCTGCAAGACAAAAAGAAAGATTCACACTAATGTTTCATGAAATTAGAATGATTTGACAGAAATGCAAATGTTTTTTTCCCCACCATGAAAGGGCAACATGAAGGGAACATGAACCAAAATGTCTTGTTGGGTATATAACATACAGCCCATACATAAAAGTAGGTTTCACAACAGACATAAACACCACATGAATTTTGAAAACCTAATCTGCATTGTGAATCATTTCTTACAGCTTGCCCCGAAGCTAAACACCTCCTCTGGGTTGCTGGGGTTCCGCACAAGTTCCCCGTTGCTGAGCATGAGGTCGTCTTTGGCGTCACCGTTCATCTTTCCCAACAGTCCGAGAGTGGAGTCCTTGAAGTCCTCTGGCAGGAGCACGGTGGTTGTCATGGTTCCTTCTCTCAGTCGTACTTCCACCCCGGCACCGCTGGGGAACATCACGGTCACATTTGTAGAGGTAGGAGAAAACAAGTACACACCTAGAGAGAAATTTGGTTAAGATGAAGGCAGTTCTTGTAGTTTTAATGAGATAGTGTCAAGATCTCACTTTGAAGAGCCTGATTCCTCAATCAGCTTCTTACTGTGTGGGTCCTAGTAAGACACTTTACTGCCAAAGTTGGAACAGTTTCTTTTTTTTTACATCTTTGCATGTGGAAGTAGCATTTTCTTGTTGTATTTGCTCAAAATGGAGCTTAATCTTATGCCCATATCCCTATGCATTGCCACATTATACTTACACAAAGGAAACGTTGTAAGCTTTTATCAGGGCAATAAATCATAGACTTCATCATAAACAGGAAAGGGTGAAACGGTCTCACCGTGCAGGTCCATCCAGCTCTGCTCGGAAAAGGAGAGGGTTTTCTGATTCTGCAGTACTTCAAGGTCATCGTGACCGCTGCCCAGCCGCACCTCAACAACATCAGAGGATTTCTCTTTCATGGCTACAGCCGTCAACTTTGTAGCTTTGATCGTGGCTGGGGAGAGAATCAGATCAGTTATGTCGGGGAAAGCAGTTGATGTCATAGTTCATGCAGTGTATTTAATATACTGTATAAATGCTTATCATTTAGTGGTAGCATTTACAGATCATTGTTGAGGAAGAAAGAGAGGTTTAAAAGCTCGATGGCTTTAGTAACTCACCGTTCACAGGCTCTGTTCTGCCTTGGATTGTCAGCTGTTTCTTTGCTGAGGTCATCAAAGTGTATTCCCCGTTGCCATTGAAGGAGTAGCTGACGCCATCAAATGTTATGAAGTGGGGATCTCCAAACACCACAGCTGTTCATCCCACACAAACATTAAAACTTTGCATTGAACAATTATCGCATAAAAAAAACCTAAATCCGTGCTTGATGATTCCCTCACCGGAGCTGGGTGACTGGTAGCGCCTGCAGTCGCTGGAAGGCCGGTGTTTGAAGTAGTAGTGGCAGTTGTCAGACCACAGGCAGCAGTAGTAGAAGCTGAGGACGTCATAGACCCAGTGGGACTGTCCAGGAACTCGAGGAGGTTTCTGAAACGGGGGCGAGCCCCAGTCGTGCGCTCGGTCTGGAGTACTTCCCCCGATCGAGTCTGCTGTCAGCACCTGAGCGCCAGTGCTGTCATAGCAACACTGTTGTCCCGCTGCATATTTGGGACTGTTGATACATTTCCAAAAATTATTAAAACGGGGAAGGGCTGCAACCAAAAGCAAGAGTCTACAGTTACACTAGCTTTCAGTGTCTCCTTGAAGGACGCGTCGACATGCAGACGTTAGGACATAAAGTTAAAGCTCCCATCAGAGACTGATGGGAGTGTCGTTAGCTTTGCAGGTATTTGTAGGTAGATCTGATCACCCTGAACGAGACACAAATGTGTGAACCAAATTTCATAGCAATCCATTAAATGGTTTTTGAGATAATTCCTTGGTGAACTGACCAACCGACAGACCGAGCTTGCATCGCATGGCGGAGGATAGTTATTCATTTGTAAGTATTACTGCCTTGTAAATAATTTATTAATGCTTTATCAATTAGTTGTATATTGTGTGTGTGTGTGTGTGTGTGTGTGTGTGTGTGTATAGGAGGGTATTTGAAGTTACACCTCTGTTTCAATGACTCACCTGGCCTGTATAGCCCTCACACAATGAACACTCCCAGGGTGGTATGTGCACACGCTCCCCTTCTCTATATCACAGCCATAATCGGTCTGAGGAGAGAGATACAGCGTCTTTACTAGCCAGGCAGCCGGATGTGCATGTTCATGTTCCTGCATCATAATCCTCTTCAGTCACTATCTGCACGTGTGTCGTTTTAATAGCCTGCCATTGAAGACAGTAATGGCTTTGCCTAACCCTGACTGTATATTCATTAAAGGCATAACATCGGTGCGACATGCTTGTAAAACAACAATTAGCAGAGGACTCTCCTTGACTTTAAACTGATAAGCAGTGAACATTAGTGACGGGCTGACAATCGCCATAAACACATTAATGCTTCCTGGCTACTTGATAGAGTTTATGTGCAGGAGGTTATTTGCGTGTTCCCTTTGCAGCCAAACCTAAAGGTGCGTCTCTTCACACTTACATGAAACCTCCCTGTGTCTGCTCTTGCTTGAGCCAGAGTGCAGGGACAGTCTATAACCTCGCTGAGGAAGTTGGGCAGCTGATTTTCCAGCTGGTCCCACGCTAAACATTTCTCCAGGGCCCAAACCGTCGAGTTCTGCCTGAACGTCTCCTCCAGATGCCAGGCCAGAGCGTGATCCTCAGTCCACGCAGCTTGTACATTCCTAAAATTAAACGCATTGACAAATTCTGCACAGCTGTCAATAATCTGTTTTTATTACAGTCTCTGGAAGGGTTTGTACATACCACATGCCGTCAGGGTTGGTGCTGGGGCTGATACGTAGAGAGCCAAGCTCCCAGCTTGAAAAGCCGTTCTCTGCTGGTTTTGGCAAAAAGCTAAAGGAACCATTGTTGGGCTCATCCTTTGCAAGTGAGTAGAGATAGGCCCACTCACCCTGCCAGGTGTCTGTGTAGGGTGTTCCTTTACAGAAAAAGATTTGACAGAATTCAGTGTTTTTCCCAATTAATACTTGTGTGATTTACAAAGCGTAAATAAATGTCCAGTTAGGCGTACTCACCTGTCTCCCTGTATCCCCAGAGCTCAATTTTAACCCTCTCTGCTCGGACCAAAGAGGTATTCCATGTCATCTCAAGAGTCCCTCCAACATCAGGGGTACCATAATACTGCCATTTTGTTGAGTTCACCAGAGTCGCCTTAAACTCAGCGCCTAACTTGCCAGTATGTACTGTAGCAACACAATTGAGTCATAATAATGTCAGTTTAACATTAAAATGAAAAACTATGCGTAAATGTATGGAAGATCTTTTGTGGTCATCATCATAAGAATATGCAGACAGTTGTTGTACCTGAGAGCCAGAATCCAGCTCGACTGAATGTGGTGCCGTTATCGGAGGAGATGTGCAGGGGAACCCATCCTGTTTCATACAGCAGTGGGGAGATACAGTGGCCTCTGCTGTTTTCATCCACATACCCCACAGTGTTGATGTTGTCTTTGAACCTGCCGTTATAAAAGAATGATCAGCAGATTTCTATAATGTGCGTCAGCTGTGTGTTAAACTTCAGCATGCAAGTTCATTCTATACTGTTTCGACTGTTTTTGGGACCAAATGAGAACATTTTTGCCAAATGTTATGAGGACTTGGTAGACATTCATGTATGTCTCTTAACCATAATAAATCAATCAATGAATCAAAGATCATAAATCTGAGCTGTAAAAGAAAGGCTTACCTGCATACAATCTCTGAAGTGGTATTGAAATTCGCATCAAGGACGATGAAATCCGTCCCACCGAAAGCAGACCCAGAGTAAGGAAAGATGTCCACACAGTACTCTTTATAGTCTGCACAGCAGTTCTTCAGAGATGTGCATGTCGAGTGGCATGAACACGAGTCCAAACGTTCCCCACAGTTTCCTTCACATGTCTGTCCTGTTCCAAATAAGGAGAAAGCGGCTCATGTCTGGACTGTGCCACCAGGTTCATTTTAAAACGTATCTAAACGCGGTTGATGGTTCCAGGCAGGCAATTTTCCAAATCTCAGAGACGAAATAAGATGTATGTTTCAGTTTAGACGTGTGTAGATACTTACCTGATGTCCTGCAGATCGAGGAAACCAGAAGGGCAAATATTACTAGCGTGAATCTTTCCGTCATGACTGAGGGTTCTGCTGCTCTCTTGGCTGCTTCCGCGATTTAGTCCCAGATATACAGTGTTTCTCTAAACCTTGGCCCTTTTAACCACAGACGTTTACAAAGAGCTGTTTAATCATCAACCAGAGGTTATTGCAATAGCAATAATCTCTGTATTCATCCTCACATGACTGCCTTTACCCCACTCTCACTTTGCTCTTCAGTGTCGTTCGGTTTGTAAGATTTATTATCTGCTTAATGGATTTGAGATTATGTCAGACTCAACTTTGGATCTAAAATATAAAGATACTACCTAATCAATTTACTACTACTACTAATCAATCAAGAAACAATCATGGAGATAATAGCTAAATAAAACATGCTGTAATGTGCAGAAAATATTTTTCTTAATCAGTGCAATGATGTGATTCATTGAATTGAGAACAAAAAGATCCCATTTGAGTCTTTATCTTGACAACATGGTAAAAATCATATACAAGTTAGAAGGGTGAAAGATTTATGTTTTGCCCCATAATGACCTAGAAATAGCATTTAAGGACTGTGGGAATTTCAAAGTTGTCATAGCAGAGCAGTAAGTATACTTTTATCTTCTCACGTTGGTATTTGTGTTGTCCAGCAGGGGGTGCTGTAGATTAAGCTTCTGGACAATCCAACACTGCCTTCACTGATACAAAATTCATAATTCAGAAGACAAGAAGTTACACTTTTATGCCTTGTGTCCTTATTTGTTTCTTTGCCACAAAGTTGAAGGTAGATAGAAATGTTATTCTTTACATGACTCCATCAAATCAGAGGTTTCAGCCTGAAAACGAGGGGACCTGTAGGGCTTGCAGTAGGCAGTAGGGGGAGCCGCTTCATCAGATTGTCAAGCATGCATTTACAACACTGCTGTATTTTGCTCTGCACTTAAGCAATTATCTCCCAATGAAACTGTGCTTTTCACATGCATTGTCTATTGTGGTTCCACATCTCTTATCATTATTATCTTTTATCTTATCTAGATGAGAGTTCAGATACATGTAATAAAAAAAAGATTACAAGTGCTTCTATTTATAGGATGAATAAGGATGGGTGATTTCCATGAATCCACTGCATAATGATTTTAACTCCAGACATAGGAACAATAATAATATTCTGGATATGTTCTTATAATAGTTTGCTTTTTTGCTTTACAATTAATATATTGGCAGTGTAATATTTGTATCCACATGGTTGGATAACATTTTCATAAAGATGCAAAAAAAAAAAAGTACATATAAACTGTCACGAAACACAATTGGCAACAACCATGGAGCAGGATTACAGAACAAACATGGCTGTTACTAAGATTCGCAGTAACATCATCCCAAATCCCCGGTAGCATCATCTGGACTTGGTTCTTGTAGATTCCTAAAGAAGAAAGTGAAGACCTTGGTCAGTTGTTTATGCAAATATTAATTTTACATTTCATTAACATGATGCTTTGATTGTAGTCCACACTCACCACCATCAGATGGCCATTCTTTGCCCTGTAGACCATGGACTCCTGGCCACTCTTGAAGTCCACAAACCCCTCTCTGCCGGGCTGGATGTCAAACCGCACACTGCAGGTGACAACGAGCATTTTCACCATGAAGCAGGCACATCTATCCTTTTTTACCATTTACATTTTTTAAGCTTTCATATTACTACACAACATCCAAGTGCTGTACCTGCCCTGGACCACTTTGATGCAGTTCTGCTTGTGGGCAATAAAACTCAGCTTAGTCAGGGCCTCAAACAGGTAGTCACATTGCAGGACCAGATCCCCCTAAAAGAACAGAGATTATCAGTCCTTCGACCGTCATCGACGTGGTGATTTTATAAACCTTTGCCTTGAATGAACAGATTTTAAAAAGACAAAACATTGTTTTCCATTTACATAAGATATATAGACATCGATCGTTGATTGGTCTACCTTTTGCTTGCTGTCATCACATGTCACGTGAAGGATCAGGAAGTTGTCACTCAGGTTGCTGACAGACACGCCTATAATAAAGAATAAACATCCGTATAACAGCTTCAAATGTGTGATGATGATAATGATGCTTATTTTGTCTCGCTGGTTACCTTTCAGAGAGATGTAATCTATCCGCTGCTTGATCTTGGCCTCCTCCACCAGGTAGGCGGCTTCCTGGGTGAAGATGAGCTGCCGGAGACGAGGCCTGAATCCGTTCCTGTCGTACTTCACCACCGGCACGCTGTACTGTGGGAGGTACACACACACACACACACACACACACACAAGGTCAGAGTGGATAAAAAGGACAAAGACGCAGAGTCAATTCTGATGTTGGTTTACCTTGACGTGCTCATGTCGAATCATCTGAAGCACTTTCATGCTTATGTCTTCTGCATCTTAATACAATAAGAGAATCCATGAGAGAGGATTTTACACACATTGAAAACAATGACACGACACTGCAGCATGCTGTCTGCAAAATAGTCCATTAACAGGCATGTGTCTCAGTGTGCATAATAAGGTTTTGTTACTTAATTTGTGAGTGAAAATGTTAGTTTTTCAAATTTTAAAAGCAAAACTCTGGAAAATGCATACATTTAATCTAATGTACTACTCATGGCATCTGCAGGCTCCATACTTAAAAGTACTAATACTACATTCTATATTCCTGTAAGTGCACTCAATAAAAAAGAAAATAACTCAGCGGTCTCACCTATCCTGGTGTCCATGAAGGGTCTGCACACACTGAAGGGGTAGTTTTCTTTTTTCCCTTTGAACATGGAGCTTGCCTGTACTTTAAACAGAAGCTGGAAACAAGGAAATGGAAAGAAAGCAGAAAGTAAGATATGCCCACAAACATAGTTTTTTTTATTATTATTAAGCTGTTATTTTAAATGTAGAATGAATATGTTGTGAGTGCATGTATTAGGGTTCCTTCATTAAAAAATGTTTTAACATTGTGTGTGAAAGAGGGAAGGATTGTACCTGTGCTTTCCTCTGTGGAGTGATTCCTCGCACATACTTCCGCACCATGTGGCGAATGTAGAGCTTCTTCAACAGCTGGGAAAACTGGGAAATAAATACAGTTTGACACCTTTACAGGCTGCAGCATTAACCAAAATCACCAACTTATGCCCTCGTGCATGCAGCCTAATACCTATAAACAAAAAAAGTATCACCGACCTCCTGCATTATAGGCGGAGGGGTGAGCCAAGAGTCTTTTTCCACAACTGTTTTGGGAAGGTTGTCCCTGAGACGTGTGAGGTAGTTCTGCCTCACGTATGCCAGGTACTCACTGTTGTCCATGCAGGCCGGCTCATTTCTTGTCATGAAGCCTTTAATGAACCTAGAACAAATCGATAGACGGGGGAGCCTCACAACATAGCCTTGTTAAACATACCATGACTGTATTTCAATTAGACGTTGTTGTGTGTACTTACTTCTGGATGACCTTGACAGCCCATGCCCGCTTTTCGCGCTCCTTTCTGGCCAGCAGACCTCTCCAGCAGGTCTCAATCTTAGTAGCTATGCGAGATAAGAATCGTGATGAATTGTAATACCTGTGGATAATTTAAAAGCCTTTAATTGTGTTTATAGACGCATCAGTGGGCGTTTTAACACTCACCAGCCTCTCTCTGTTTCAGGAAGTCTCCTTTGACTCTGTAGCCTTTGTACTTGGCCTGAATCCTTGTAGCTGCAATGATGACAGTTACAGTTTCACCCTCTGTAGTGGCATCAAGCTCAATGTAGAATTGCACGTAAATACGCAGAAAAACATCTCACCCAGCTTATGTTTGCAGACCTGAAAGGCGTCTTCTGTTGCAAACAGAGTTCTAGGGTGCCGGATGAAGATTTTTGTCCTTGAGGGGAAGAGACAATGGTGAGAAGTTCCTTCATCTCTTCCATGTAAACCCGTCATAGACAGTCTGTGGTACCTGCACATTAACATCTACCTGCCCATCTTGTACTCATCGGGTTTGTAGCCCAGGTGTTTGATCAGGCACCGCACACCTTCTGCTGCCGTGCCTTTCCACATGGGCCAGGTGTCTGGACACAGAGGCTTGTACCTGAGCACAGAAGAAGTCCACAGGGTCAAACGCAGTTTTCACGACCAGCAGCGGCAAAAAATGAAAATTGTGGTAAACTTCTATTACAAGAAAACGAAAAACATAATGAGCATTTTAGATGAAAACAGGAGTGAAAGTGTTCTGAGCCACCTCTGGAGAAAGATCTCGTATTTGCGTCGATAAGCAAATCCAGCACGTCTGACCCTCAGATGCTCCATCAGCCCCAGGTACTTCACCTGGTGTCTCACCAACACATCATCAAAGCGTCCTGCAGGAGACACCACACATCAAACCTTTGGGGACCAAGAACCCCTTATAGGGGAGAAAATCTTCCCAAAACTCTGACCCTTTCATAATCTTAACACCATTGGGTGGATCCTTTAAACTCTTAGATGCCATTGAAACAATTTCCTAAAAAGGCTTCAGACCTGTTTCTTGGTGATAAAAGAGAAACCTCATGATTCATTTTGTAATCAAGTAAAGGCTCTCGGGTCTTTTCGGGACACACCTGGCTGCTTGGCTTCGTTGGGTTTAATGCAGCGGACGTACCAGGGCTCTTTGGACATTAAGATCTCAGTCAAGCCCACCAGGCTGCTCTTAAACTGAGTCACCACCTGGAGAGTCACAGGACAATGGCAGGTATACAAGTGTCACTGATCGGTAAATAGTCATAATAAGTCGGTCATTGAACGTCATCATCTGAATTGTTTCTTACAGTTTCAGGTCTCCTCTTGCTGTCCGGTTCAGAAGAAGGGAAACAGTGTTTGATGATAGCATTCTTGGACTGTTGCATGACCTTAAGGAGAATAGGAAATCAGTATAAGCACCCAACACATCAGACATTTTCTTTACGTATATATTCAGTTCTAATTTTCTATTTTTGGGAGTTGTAGATGATATCAGAAGTCGAACAGTAGATTCAGAACATATATTTGTGTGATACAATGAATCAAATCCATTTGTGAGTCACTTGGCTTCATTCTAAATAAATTAAATGAAATTACCTCTTTCCCATTTCGATACAAGAGATCATTGTTTTTGTCCAAGAAACCTGAAAGTTTAAAGAACAAAGAAAAACGTTAAAATAGCAGTATTTTTGGCACATTTTTCCCTTTTACAAATTAAAAGTTGAATTCATGAACTGACATATTTTTTTTCTGTGTTAATGATTTCATGTTGTAGGCTCATGATGTTTAGTGTTGAAATTATATTTTATTCATCGTAAAATATAAGATATTGCCACAGATGAAATGAAATGTTTTCACTTTTAAGGCAATCTTACCAACAACACAGTATGTAACCTCCCCAGCGTAATGCAAGAGGCGGAAGTCTCCTCTGTCCAGTGTTTTCCTTGTCTTTTGGTCCGCAAGTTTGTGTCTGCAGGAAGGGGAAAGTTAGTTAATGTGATGTTTCCCGTTACCTATGTGCTGGTCTGACCGTGCAACCATAACGTGCACTTTGAGGAAAGCAAACGTGTAGATCTCACGTGACAAAATGAGGGTGACCACAAATCTTTTCCTCCATCTTCTCCAAGAAGGTGAGATCGGTGGCTTCTCCAGGACGTAAACATTCCTCATCCTAAACGAGAGGACGAACATCAATCATTAGGTCACATTTTAGTTTTGTGATATAGTGTCGTCGCCTCTAGAGGAACATAACTTTACCAATAAAGAGATGATCCCTCTGTGCTTCTCCTCCACAAGATCACAGATGATCTTGTTGTTGAAAAATGGCACTGGTTCCCACTGTGCATAAGCAATTACATTAGTGGTGGACAAGCAGTGTTTTACTGTGAGCTTATTTCTGCACTCAAATGACAACAAGATCTAAGGATCAATGGATCATTATTACTTCAATCCCTTCCATCTCGTACTCCTCCTGCTCTGACTTGAGGGTCAGCTGGATGAAAAGCTGCTGCAGCTTCTCGTTGCAATAGTTGATGCAAAACTGCTCAAAGCTGAAAATAAATATCAGTGTCAGTATGGGATTGTTTATTTGACAACAATCTCATTTGTGCGTGATCTCACCTGTTCACGTTGAAAACTTCGAAACCGTAGATGTCCAACAGACCAATGACTGTTTTTCTGGAGGAATCCTACAGATGATTGACACAGATATGATTTCTGAAAATATGCTATAGAGGATATTGTGAAGCCGGAGCTCTTTGGAGAAACTCAACTTTATATGTTGGTGTTACTTTAATTTCATTGTTTTAAAGTAACACCAACTTTATATGTTGGTGTTACTTTAAAACAATGAAATTATTCCGTACCCGAATTTACACCCCATTCCGTGATCTTTATGAGACAGTTCTGGCGAGCTAAGATTGGAAAGGAAGTAGATTAATTTGTTTCCCTCACCTTGTTCACTAAAGATTCATTGATCTTGTTGACCAGCCAGTTGAACGTGCGCCCATAGATGGCTTTGGCAAGGGCATCCCTGGCGTAGACTGCATGGTCCACAGAGAAGGGACTAAACACCTTTAACATCAGAATTATGTAGATGATTAAAAGTAAACGCTACACACAAGTTTATACTATTTTATACTTTAAATTTTCAAGTCACCTCCTCTGTTTTGGCTTCAATCTTCCTGTGGGTTAAGCCCTGTTGTAGCACCTGAGTAGGAATCCCCAGCAACTGCAAAGCAGAAAAAAGACATGTAGACATGTATTTCCTCTTGGTTTTCATCAGAAAGTTGCATGGAGGCAGATGAAGTCTGCGTTTTTTTCGTGGCGGGCTCACTTTTGACACCCAGTGCATCTCCTGGTTGTTGTTGTTGAGAGAGGCGTACCCCCGAACATCTGCTTCAAACTTTACATTCCCCAGATGGAGCACGCTGGCAATTATTCCAAACAAGTGCTGCAATCACAGCCAGAGAGAACGGATCATTAGCACAATGTATCATGAGTAGTTTTAAATAAAGTTTTGGCCGGGGCTGTTGTATACCTTAGTAATACCTTACCTCAATATCACTCTCACTGAACTCTATGACAGAGAGGGCTTTCCGCACCGTCTTCCACTCACTTTTATCATTGATAGAGCTAACTTTGGCACAATCACCCTGAAGAGACAAAGTATTAAATGTCTGAGTTGAGATGTTTTTGTTGCTCAAGATTAATGAAGTGTTTTGTTGTTTTTTTTCACTGACCTGCACCAGGTAACGGTAGTGCTGGCAGTTTCTCTCCAGGCCGAGCCAGCGGAGCAGATCCTCCTCTCCTCCCTCCACCAGCTGATAGAAGATGTGGAAGTTTCTCTCCCCGTGGTTCTGGTGGACCACACGGGACTTTTCCAGCAGGTAACTCAGGATGTGACCACCGACTGCACCACCCTGAGGGCGAGAGGCAATTCTTAACCCCAAGTCAGTGATATTTTGTATTTCACTGTAATGTAATGAAGTTATTTCAGTCCACCTGGTGGTCAAACTGGATGTCCATGTATTTCCCAAAGCGGCTTGAGTTGTCATTCTTCAGGGTTTTGGCATTTCCGAAAGCCTGGACGATATATATATATATATATATTAAAAAAAAACAAATAGTATTTTCGTCCTAACAAAATGGTCTCAAAAATGCAAAGGCATCAGTACACATATTCACGACACTGACCTCAAGCACTGGGTTGGAGACGAGCAGCCTGTCCCGGACGTTGTTGAGGAGTTTGGTACTTGGACAGCTGACGGCATAGAATTGCAGGATTTTCTTGGACGCCTCGGTCTTGCCAGCCCCACTCTCCCCGGAGATCAGGATGAAGTGGTTGTTGAACTCGGACAGCATGGTGCGGAAGACGTTGTCTGCCAGCGCATAACTGAGGGCACGGTAATAGGTTAAAGTCAGCCCACTTCCTTAAAACTCCATGACAATCCATCCACCCCACTGTATGCCAATACACAGTCTAAATCAATACAATATATAAATAAATCTTACATGTGAGGTGGCAGCTCAAAGAAGTTCACACCCATGTAGGTATCCATTTGCTTCTTGCTGTAGTTATCTAACTGTTTGTATGGGTTGACCGACACCAGGAGAGTTCCAATGTAGGTCTGCAGACAAGGAGAGGAAGTCATGTCCTGCAACTCTTGCACATTTCAGAATACAGGAGATTGTTTTTCTCAAACATGACATGGCATTAAAGGAAAGCTCCCAGCAGTGTGGTGTGCATGTATCACTCTGCTGATAAGTAATTTATCAAAAGCAATAAGTTTGGTTAATCACTCGCCATGACCTCCCGGACAGCGGCGACCTTTTAGATTGCTCACTCAGCAAATGGCAAGAACGGAAGCTGCTGCTTCAGCAACACAAGTTGCCGTGTTCAGCACGCACCATTAGGATCTTGTTGGGTTGAAGGTCGAGGGCGTGAAGTTTAATATGAGTGAGAAAAAGAGCTGCACAGGAAGACTCACGTAAATGAGATTCTCATGGAAGCGTTTCCTCAGGTTTTCCAGGAAGGCACTCTCACTTGTGTAGGCGTCCAGCAGAACAAAATCCTGGATGCCCACGCGATCCCGGGCCGTCAGGGAGGCCTCCATGTTCCTCAGGATCTTGGTGCAGCGCTCCTCCAGGCTCTGTGCCCGAGCAGGAACACAACAGTGACGAGGAAACAAGGTATGACAACGCAACTGTTTCTCTAGACCTTGATGAGACAATGTATTGCTCTGTTGACCCTTGACCATGACCATGTCCTGTTTTCCACAAAAGTTATCTGTTTTTGTCACCGCCCAGGATCTCATACATGCTCATAATCGTGGACAATCTAGGACATATATTTCCCGGTGGGTGTCTCATGTCCTGCCTTGTATCTGTGATTTCCAGTCAGAGCCCTTCGCGGCCTTGGCTACATCCTCCGTACTCGTGACGGATCTAAATTCAGCCTCCACTATCTAATCTGCTTCTGTGCCCTCTAAAGAGCCATCAGTCACGTCCATGGCAAAAACAGAACAAACACGAAATACTCCACCTACACGATTAAACAACTGACACGAATGCAAACAAAAACAGGTGAAATCTGGAAGGAATCACATTCATTATGATGCACAGATATGATCCGCCACTTAAAGAAACAGTGCCAGGTGAAATAATCAGCCAACCGCAATGCACTTTAATTACGGTGCCATGAAAGAGCCACCCATTATTATGCTTCAGTAGTTTGGCTCTCATCACCGGCAATTTGACTGGCAGCGAAGTAACCGACACTCACAGATCTTTCGCCGGTAAAACAAGGTGACGCTCTACTGACCCAGCAGAAATGTACGGCAAAATGTCGCAATACGTCATGTCCCGAAAAACCATAGGTGATTGTTAAAATGTTCATTGTTTTGCAAGAAAAAGTGGGGGGAAAATGTACCTACCCTTAACGTCCTGTGGTGTGTGTGCGTTTTCTGAACTGAACATCTGGTTTTATTGCGGGGGAAGGACAGTAGTATGACAGGAAACATTGATAGATTACAGTGTCCACTAAGTAGGAAACCACCAATAATGTAAGTTTGCAAAGGAAGCAAATCCCATGAATACAAAATAAATAAATATGTATTTATGTGTGGGTGTTTGTAGATAGAACTTACTGCAGATATAAGTTGACCGCATACAACATATTTTATCGGTTATTGTGTGAATCTTTTCAGTGATTCAGGATTTTAAATGTAAAAAATGATAAATGAAAAGCCTTTTAAAACATAAGGTTACAACCTTAACAATAACAGTAGAAACAGCAATATAACTAGATACCAAAAGAATATTCTAATGTCATCACAGAGGTGGCCTTCCCTGAAACTTTTCAAACTTCTGGATGGGAATTTCATCATGTGTCGGTTAATAACACTGAAAAAAAGCCCTCTGACATGCCAACTTTTCTTTGATTAATTGTATTTTATCGTGGAGGCTCTAGATGTCTTGCATCAAATGTAAAAGTAAAGATAAAGCAGCAGGCTGCTCGGTGTGTCACACACACTCTGCCCTGCTGTTGGTACTCTGTGGCCGTCAGTGTGAGCAGGCTGCTGGCCGGCATCAAGCACAGGGCAGAGATTTTTCAGCAATTCAGAGGAAACATGACCTCTGCTGAACACACGGCAGATGGTAAATCAACACTAAGCCGTGAGAGGAGAGATAGTTTTGCTAAAGAAAAAAGCAACGAGATAAGATTAGATTTTTTTTTTCTAAATGTTTAAAGGGGACAGTGTTTGTAAGGTTTAAGATTTCAAGATATAAATGGAGAAGAAGAACAAAACACAGTCACAAGTATACGGTAAAAAAGTACAACTAACATAAACATCAAATTTTGATGTCAGGCTACAGCGGAACAGGAAAGTCTATCTGACCCAGAGACCATCACCTGAGAGGGCGCTCCTTTGTCCCTGTCTATGCAGTATGGTGCAGGATCCTGTTACGCAGCCACAAAGTGGCTGTTAGGCTCCTGAAAGAGATAGCGCTCCTCGTGGGCCATTGACTGGACACCACACATCACCCAGGGCAACACACATTTAGGGGGCTCCAGGTGTCTAGAGAAACCTGACCGTCACGGGCCTCCATCACACCAGTCTTGACTGTCCTGACTTGACTAAAATGTAGTTATGTTGTAGCTAGATGCTGCAAAATGTTCACAAGCGAGTCTCTAACAATGTCTGTCTCATCTGTCGCTGAGCAGATTGGTTTAAAGTCGGTTCCTCAGAGGTTTTTCAAGACACTCAAGTGCTCCATAGAACTGAACTGCAGTCGGGTGGTAATTCTTTGTTGATTCCGTCACGATAAACAACAACATTACAGATTGTCATCTGAATACTCTGATTAATTAAGGATGTAAAAATATAGATTTTTGCAGCATTAAAGCCACGTCTTCTTATGAATTTGAACTTAGCTGAAAAGACTCTGGGGCAGACAGCATTGCACACATACTGTATACCGAAAATAAAATCACCTAAAATAGTGGCTTTAAGTACATTAACACAAGTGCAGTGAAGACACACAAGCCGGGTTCGTGTAATTACTTCCTTTACAGCCAAAACCATGTGCGTCATGGTTGAATCAGTCTTGTGTGATGAACCTGGGAAATCCAAATGACTTTGAACTTCAATCCTCCAGGTGCACAACTCAGACAGACACGGCCTGCAACGGCTGTATTAATAGCTGACAAGTTCTCCCATTGTGGAGCCTCTTTAAGTCAGCACAGCTATTTCACCAGGAACCTACTGTCTCCTCTGCTGCTCAGGTTTGCAGCGGTTCCCTCTATTCAAGCGCTGGCTTGGAGCCGGCCCGCTACCACGGCCTGGGATGGAGCGGCTGCAGAGGAGGAGGAGGAGGAGTGTGGCACTGCTGCTTCCTGCCCGGCTGGTGTCCACTGCATTGTAGGTAATGAGGCCGTAATGAGCTACCTGGCTCTGGAAGCACCGGCCTGGTTAAACATTCATGGAGCCCAGGCCGCAAACATTCAGTCAGCGCTTCGCCTGAGTGTTGAACAGCTACTCTATGTGTTTAAGGAAGTGTGTGTTTGTGTGCATGCGTGTGTGTGTGTTTGTGCAGGTATGTAATACAAGGCTGTCGTAACTCTATCCCTCCCAGAAACCCTTCCTCACCCTCCTCCCCGCAAAATTACAGCACACGTATTGGATTACTGATCTTTGATTAGGCAGATGCATTTCAAACTAATTACAAACTGCTCATTAGAGCCACAACGAACAGACCAGTATTCAACTATTGCCACTTCTGTGATAACAGCTGTCAGTCATAGATTCATTTCAGATTTACATAAATGCACAACTTTTATTGTTATGCATGCCGTTAGTGCAATCTTCAATGTAGAGAAGCCAGTAAATAAAACCTCAAACTTTTAAATATGTATGCAAATGATTTATCTGTAACATTGTGAAAATTATTTTCACATTAGATTTGGATATTGAAATATCATTATATCAATATCTATATATAAGTGTCTTTTCCTGGTTTTAAAGGCTGAATTACAGTAAAGGGAATTTTCTCAATTTACCTATTCTAGCTGTTTGATTACCCACTTTGTTATTGTTATTCATATTATTGATGATGATTCATCATAAATCTCATTGCATAATAATGTTGTGAAGACACCAATAGTCAACAGCCTTGCGGTTCAGCTGTTTCAGTTGTGACAGGCCTTCGGGCGGCGTGGCGTTGCCCACTCATTCCGTCTGTTTAAATTTTAACATTGCTTCCTGTAAGCATCAACAAAGGCGTCTTACGTTACCGCCTTCAGATCGGCCAAAACACACGGTGACATAAGAGAGCATGCTGGAAAAATACATTTCATTAACATGAAGTAATCCATTATGTAAATACGGAGGATCTTCTCAATCTTTAAAGAAGACCGCTGCTCTAATCAGCACCCAATAAAAAAGATTCGGTGGCCACATCTTATTGATTAACAGTGCACTCGTTGTAAACCCAATACATCACGCTTGTCCACAAATCAATGTGTGTGAGGCATACGTTGGTTAATCCATTGTGAAGAAACATTATTGGATGAAAACATTATTTAAATTGTATATGTTTGCTGTCCATCTATGGAGAACTGAAAATATTTATAACCAAAAATTAGTTATATTGTAAGTATTCAAACTAAAAACTAAATTAAGAAAAGAAGCAGAAAACAGGGAAGTTTTTTGTTATATTTCAGCTACCGATACAAAATCAAAGCTCTTTTTCAATTATGAGCATAAACACACTTTTCTTATTTAACAAATTAGCCTAAAAGTATTAAATGCACGAGTGTTCAATGCTTTATCAACTCAATAAAAAGTACTGTGCCTATATAAAGGGCAGTCTAAGATACCGTACACATATAATAAAACAATATTTACATTTTTTGTTGTTGTTAAAGGGAAGTCAAGAATATTTAATGTCTGAAATGTAGCTGTAAATTTTCAGTATTTTCACCATTCAATACTGGACATGATCTGGTCTAGATTTCCAGCCCTGATGAAAACAGAAAGAATGCTTCCTGGAGTATCTCCTTCACTTTTGCATTCATGTACAGCCTCATTTCTGCACTGAGATGACTTAAAAGTAGCTTGATATTTTAGTCTCCAAACCACACACACTGTACGGTATTAACTCTCACACACACAAGAACAATATCTGATATGAGAAGTAATAAGAGGTAAACAATATGGGCTACTGCAAGTCTAAAGAGTTGTCCTTCACAAGTTAGAAGTGTCTCTGATCCACCAAATAAATATTAACAGGTCCAATTAGTCCCAAACAACTAAACTTCCAACTAATCTTTTATTCATGTGAGCAAACAGATTACTGTCGACAGGGCAGGACTCTGAAGGCCAAAAACAGCTATTGGTTTCAGAAATGGAGGATTCGGTGAACAAGTCGCACAATAATTAAAGTAGCATCACAAAACCAGCCGATGGAAACTAGAATATTGTGTACAGCATGTACAGCAGATATGAAATCTTACCTTTAAATCCATGTTTTAGCCGTTTTGCAAATCAGAGAAGCTCTGCTGAGGTTCTTGTTGGGTGTGAGTCTGGCTGAGCAGCTGACGGGACCAGAGGATGTGGGGACACGGCGATGTGTTGTACCTGTATTTATGACCGTCCCATAATGCAGCAGCCTCAGCATGTCCCTACAGTGTCCTACTTTTATTTTCAGGTTGGCCTTATTCACTGGCAGGGAGGACTGAAAGCCTCCAACAGCCACAGACAAGATGTCCTCCTGTGGCGGTAAATACTCAGTATGATTTGTTTTTGTGGTTGTGCTTACCAGCACATCATACTGACAAGTGCATTTACTCAAGTACTGTAAGTGATGTTTTTAATCTTACGTTATACTTCTATATTTCAGAGGGAAATATTGTACTTTTTACACCACTTCTTTTGTCTGACAGCAAAAGTTACTTTTCAGAAGTATAAAAGTATAAGTAACAAATAAAGGTATAACTTGTTAAAGGTTACGCCAGTGGCTTCCAGCTTTTACTTGGCACCTTACTAAAGGCAGTAACCTTCTAAACTTCTCTAGATTGTTCCGTCAGATTAACATGCCTTTACTTTTTACTTAAGTAGGATGTTGAATTCACGACTTCCACTTGTGATGGTGTATTTTTATGTCTAATAATAATAATGCATTTTATCTATAACAAGCCTTTCATTGTTAAAATCTCTGTACTGGGGACGGTATCTGTGTTTCTGAATGCTATCCGTTCATGTCTGTTACTGCATGCTCGGGGTCACAAGGTAGGATAAGCGATGAGCCCTGGACCCATCTTAACCTACCTTCACAGTCATTAAGTATGTGTTGTGGATCCACTGATATCAGTTCATTTTCATTTGCAGTGTAGAAACGTGTTGGTGATATTACATAACCCAGAGTCCAGTGTTAAGAGCAGCAGCAGGCCTGAACTGTGGGGTGTCTTCATGCTACACTGCTGTTTAGACAGAGGACCATGTCTCCTCCCTCTCGTGGGGCTCTAGGCTTTGTGAATTATGATTGTCATTGTGCGCGTGTGTGTGTGTGTGTGTGTGTGTGAATATGAACCAAAACACACGCAGTTATGAACTACCAAAGTTCAACCTCTGACAACAGCAACCTTCACATAGGAATCCTCCTGGCTGTGTTTGACCAACAGAAGGATGAGAGCACAGCCTGCTGCCAGCTGGAGGCTATAACAGCTAACGGCTGATCAGCTGGTGATCCACGGTGAGAGACTGGAGGGTGTAGAAGAAATTGTGTTACCTTACAATTCTTATTTGGTTTTGGTATAATGTTCCTTTCTCTCTAAACATCAAATGTCCTGCTGAGCTGTTTTCCATTGTGTTAACCCTTGCCGTCTTGATGAAAAGACTCTTTGATCTTTCCCTCTTCCTGAATGGTCTCTGTCTCAAATACATTGACCAAGGCCCGATGAGTGACCCCTGTAGTGACATCGTCTAGCTCTCCCAAGAACGGTCACACCTTAACAGATGTCTCTTCCTCTGCAGAGAGACGTGCTGATTCAATGCAAATCCACTCATGACGCCTTCCCTTTTGTTCTATCAAACTGTTCTGTATAAATTCAACTCAGCCAGGCCATTCCTCAGACTGGATCTTCATAGACACACTGTGAATTTCTTTTCTCCACTGTCAGTGATTAAACCTCATTTGAACCAGCTACAGAATTGGACCTGAAGAGTTTTCTTCAACAAGGGAAACAATGCAGAGCCGGCACATTTCCAAACTCTCACTCCATGAGTGGAGGGTTTCATTTGAACAAAGTGTTGGAAGAGCGAACAAGGTTTTGTTTTGTCTCGTTATGTTTAGCTCTCACATAGACCAAGGTGTTCGGGTTTAGAGGTTATTTTAATAGTATCATCAAAAAACACAGGTGAAGGTGCCACACCTGAAATGTAACACCTGTGTTAGTGTTTGCTTAAACTTTAAGTGATCAATTACCTCAAGCATCAACATAAGCTAAGAGCCTTTATTAAGGGGACGAGGGCTTTTAAAGGATTATTCAAAAACTGTCTTCATAGTTTGTCTTGTTTTTGTCATTTTCAATCTCTCAACTTATTACTTTCATGAATGTTGCCCTTCTTCAGGGAGAACTTTTCAATGAATGTGCATGGCTTATTTTGCCAAAACTCCTTCACACCCCTTACCTGAACAACAGCACTGATTTGCTTCCTGGTTGCAGTCTCTCCCCTGTCGGTCTCCTCCCAAGGTGCTGTTCTCTGATTGGCTGTTTCACCGAAATCTGACACCACACCTGAGGTTTGATCAAAACACCTGTTGCGTGTCAGAAAGCCAGTCACAGCTTTCTAACGCTTAACTGAAATGGACTACTGGGGCACAGGAGCCAAGATTACTTACAAGCGGTGGAGAGATCCAGACCAGAGGTAGAACAAACACATGGTTTTACGTTTGCCTGTCCTTGTATGCATGAAATGTGACTCAGTAGTGTTATTCAGTGTTACTGGACGCGCAGGTTTGGGCAGTCGGCTGAAAAGCAAAAAGCAGTGCTCAGAGAAGTTATCAATAACTCTCTCTCAACATGAAAGTAAGGAGAAATTTGAGGAAATTAAACTAAGTGAGAAATAATTAAATGAGGAAGTAAAACATGAGCTAGTGAAGTAAGCAAGAACAGCAATGGAGGGGACTGATGAAGAAAGCAATGGAGGTATTAGCTTAAATGTTGTATATCTTTTTATATATTTAAAATTTTACTGCAGTGCCACTATTATATTATTTGATATAACTGGACACTTGGTATTTGTTTGAGGTTTAAATGCATCAAACCCCTTAAGATTTAGTCATTTCAAGTGGGAGTCCGTAAGATTTGAGATACATTGCTTCTAGTGGCCTCTTTGGCGGTAGATGGAACTGCAGGTGAGCCTCTGAGTGTCTACTGTCGTCTACTGTACGTGATGCTCCACACTGAAAGGAGGTCCATGGTTTTCCCTCGTTGGTGCTCACTTTGCTTCTTGATGACTTGCTCATCATTCATTTCATGTTTTTTTTTGTTGTTGTTGTTGTTTTTTGTATGTTTTGGAATTTAAGTTTTCTGGTGATTCTTCATAGTAAGGTAGTAGAAATGATTGGAAGATTAATGTAGTTTATTGGAGAATTCATATCATAACATTAAAGAAATTTGGCTTCTTGAGCAAGCATAAATATTTAAATAAAAATGAGTTGGTTATTGTTAAAGATTGCTCTGGATTACTTATTGAAAAAATTGCTCTGCTTTTAGCATTTTAATATCTGTGATCTGGGGAAAACCACTTCCTTTTGGATGAAATTAAATATAAAATCTACCCATATTATTTTTCATATAGCCAGATAAATGTACTAATCCACCTGTTAAAAGGCACCAGAATACAGGAAATGACATGTATTGTACTAGGGGAGGATCCCCAAACCCCATGTTTATATATCCCGGCCTCTGCAAATACTTTTTAATGATAAAAGGTGATTTATTGTACTTGAGCTCCACCTTGCGTGCTTAATAATGACTAAATGTCTCTCCTCAGTGTGCTGGGACTTCCCGACGATGAGGACGACACAGGCGATGAGATCTGCACTATAGCCTCAGCAAGAGTGTACTCGGAGAGGGGAAAATCTGCCTCCAGACCTGGAGTTCATAAAACTGAGGGTCTGTAAACACTATTAATTGAAGTTCATTCTCCGTTTGATCGAAGAAACACATCATCATGGTTGCCTTTGTGTTTAAACTGAAACTATATATATATACGCTCAGTACGCTGAGAAAATGCTACATTGAAATGAATGAACACAAAAGTATAAGTGTTGTAACGGTCTAGTCTCTTTCACAGAAACCTTTACAGTAGACGATGCACTTGAGGCAATCGGCTTTGGAAAGTTCCAGTGGAAAATGTCCGTCCTCACCGGACTGTCATGGGTAAGAATCCTAAAATATGCAGACAGGTCCTCACTCTGACCTCCAGATACTGCATGTCTCTCATGCAGCACTGTGCCTCCCTGGGAGCAGATAGGGGACGCCATGGAGATGATGATCCTCAGTATCTTGGGCCCCCAACTGCACTGTGAGTGGAGGCTGCCGGGCTATCAGGTGGCTCTCATAACATCGGTAAAGCCTGTTTTTAGGTATTGTTTTTTTTTTTTTTTTATAAAGAAATATTTTAGCATGTCGGTTTTTAAAATGCATCAACATTTCCACTCGCAAGACCTTCTTTTCCCCTCCTCAGGTGGTGTTTGTGGGAATGGGGATCGGTTCACCTGTAATTGGGATTTTGTCTGACAACTACGGCAGAAAAGTAGTAAGTCTTGTTTTTTTTTTGTGCATGATTTCGTGTTCAACTCTTTTAATGTGTAAATGCATTCCATGTATGTCTCCGTGGTGAACAGGGTCTGATGATCAGTATGTGCTGGGCTCTGTTCTACGGCCTGTTGAGTGCCTTTGCTCCAGTGTACAGCTGGCTCTTATTCCTGCGGAGCCTCGTTGGCTTTGGCCTCGGAGGAGCTCCTCAGTCGTAAGTTTGACGGCTTCCACTGCTCGTGAGGAGACGAGGCCTCGACCAACACACCCTCCCATTTTAATAGCCTTGGAATAATAGGCAACCAACATTTGGTCTCTTTGAAGGGTGACGCTGTACTCAGAATTCCTCCCGATGAAGTCACGAGGCATCTCTATCATGCTGATTGCGGTACTGTTTTGTTTTGACTGCATGACTTCTACAGTGTTGAATCTTTGGTCTGATTAAGTGTGCTGCTCATTCGTTCGCTCCTTATTTCATGTGTTTGTGTGTGTCAGGCATTCTGGGCGCTTGGTTCCCTGTTCGAGGTCCTCCTGGCATTCTTCATCATGCCCACTCTCGGCTGGAGGTGGCTGCTCGGGGTGTCCACTTTACCGATGGCAATCTTTATTTGCTTCTACTCTGTAAGTATGTTGGTTATTCAAGGATAATGTATTGTCATTGTCATCTGATGCAACAACGGAGCCAGGTCTCAACCTCCCATTGCCGGTTTAGCCCCAAGTCTTTCATCCATCTCATTTTCCTGGGTCCTACCTTTGTTAGCTTAGCTTCGAGCTTGGCTCACTTCCATCTCCTCCAGGGGCAGTCAAATCCACAAGGTTTTGGGTCTGGCAGGTCTGACTGGGTGGCGATCACCTGGAGGTCCGCTGTACTTAATCCAATATTTGATGATGTGCTTCTTTTTACATTGTTGATGAGTGTGTTCACCACCTGAAAAGACAACCGATTAAGACATAAATGTATCAAAGTGAATTGCAGCTACCAGCGGTGCCATGTGTGGCAGCAAAACCAGCCAAGAGCCAAGCTCTCAACAGATCTTTCTGTGTTACACAGTGGCTACCTGAAAGTGTTCGTTTCAATATGCTGACCGGAAAAAAGGAGAAGGCAATGGCAACTTTAGCACGCATCGCCAAAGAGAATGGCAAGCCCATGCCTAAAGGCAAGCTTATCGCCTATAAACAGGTGAGGTTAAAGTTCTACAGGTTCTTGTATTCCTTTCAGACAAAAGACACAAATGTCTCATACAATTGTTGTTAATATTTTTTGTCATTTTTATCTTTACAGACTCCGCTTGGACAGATCAAAGATCTCTTCACTCCTCAATATTTGAAGACTACTCTTCTTCTGTGGTTTATATGGTTAGCCAGAGTAACACATTTTCTATGTCCCTCCCTTTTTTATATCAACTCTCCTGATATTTGTTTATTGTATTTTGTTCTATATGGCTGGGTAGTGGTTGGTATCCATGAGACATTGTGCTGAGATTGCCTCATGTAGTCTGCTGTGTGCAGCATGCATGGTGGCCAATTCAAGGGTTGTGTGTGCACAATGCACAGAAAGTGAGAGCAACAGGTGACCATTGCTGAATTTGACCCTGGTGTCCACTAGTGGGTTTATCTTGCCATGTGTTTAATACTTCATGTTCTACTACTTGTACACAACACTATTGTTATTTCATCCAAAGGTTTGCAAATGCCTTCTCCTATTACGGCATAGTGCTGTTGACGACTGAGCTGTTCCAAGCTCGACATTCGTGTGGGAGTAAGTAACCGCTCCATGTTGGACCAGCTCTTAACATTGGCATATCTTGTCTTTTAATGGGAACAAAACGAAAACTGTCCTCCTTCCTTATAGCGACTCAAGGGGCTAAGATTGAGCCACGCTGTAGTCTGGAATGCACAAATTTGACATCGGCCGACTATAAAGACCTTATATGGACAACCTTAGCTGAATTCCCAGGTAAAATTACCCCGTTTTAAGGGGTTCCTTATTTCCCTACAACTCCTGACTGCCCTATGTAATTAATATGTTCCTTGTGTTTGTTTTTTATCATGTTTCAGGTATTTTAGTTACCCTTGTGGCAATTGAACGTATTGGCAGGAAAAACAGCCTGGCTTTATGTTTTTTCATGTTCTCTTTGTGCGTTCTGCCTCTATATGCTTGTATCGGGAGGTAAGTCTGCGTCTCATGTGTTATCATGTCACATTGGGACCACAGCAGTATACTGTATTAAAACATCAGGCCTCACATGTTATCCGTCTGTCTTTCTGTCACTTAAGGACAGCTGTTACCGTCTGCATCTTTGTTGCCAGAGCCTTTATCTCTGGAGCATTCCAAGTCGCTTATGTTTACACACCCGAGGTATGTCTACATACCTCTTTGACAACATTAAAAATGAGTTTTCACATCGTATGAACTGGACACAATGCTCTGTCCTCTCATCAGGTGTTCCCTACAAAAAACAGAGCCTTAGCAATGGGGACTTCAAGTGCGATAAGCAAGTTCGGTGCTCTGATCACCCCCTTTGTGGCACAGGTATGCAGAAGTGACCACCTCTGTGGGTTGCCTTACAGGCTGCACATTTCTCCGCCTGCCTCTTTTACATGTTGTGTTTTGTTCCTAGTTGTTGCTCAGGACATCGGTGTATGGAACCCTCTCACTGTACTGTGGATTCTGTGTGCTGGGTGGCATTGCGTCTTTGATCCTCCCCATTGAGACGTTGGGCAGGAATCTGCAGGAATCCAAACTCGATCAACCGGCAGAGTCGCCCAACGCATCAGATGGTACAACGCAGGAATGTGAAGCAGGGGTGAATCAGAGGTAGATTATTCAGGGAAGAGTATTTGTCAACTACACGTCAGCAACCTGGCCACTCCTGTTGACACACTGTTTTGAGTCCATGTGCGATGATGATGATGGGTGAAGAACAACAGGACTGTCTCATTACAGGCAGGGAATGATAATTGAGGGTAGGCCTACAACCCATGTCTAATGAGAGCGGAAGCACACTGGTGCTTGAGAGGGTTTGTTTACCCTCTCTTCCATCTAGGCCACAAGATGCAACAGAGGGACTGTGGACAATTATGATTCACTGTAGTGGCTCCAAGAGCTACACGGTCAAAGCCTTGCCCTTGCAAGTTTTATTTTTATATGAAGCAGTATGTCTTTTTCTAATTAAAGGTGTGCGATATGCTTGTTGTATTTTGTCTGTGAATGTGTTGAATTTAAGATGCATAATTATGATGATTTACATTAGGTAATAAAGTTTTAATAAAATCCAGATATTCTTGTGAAATGTGAAAATCAGCTGCTGTGTAAACAGTGAGTTTTGGGGGTTTTCGGTCGACATTTGGTGACATCACCTCGGACTCATGGAGATGGTGACGGGCTTTTTCACGTTTTCGGATGTTAAGATATGGAGACGTATCGAGGTATTATGTGAAACATATCGGTTGGTTGTTGGCCTCCTCAACATTAAGTCAACCTGCGTTTCATAACACGAGCAGAATATTATCCCATCTTCATTTGTATTTGGGAGTTCCTAGTCTGGCCAGTCACCTTGACAACATTGGCCCAATGACAGCGCGCACGCGAACTAGGCCAGCCAATCACAGGCATCCGGCGAAGCTGCATGTCATTTCTGCCCCGCTTGCAACCTGCATCGTGTTTTGTTTGTCTGTCTGCGCAGCAGTGATGACATCGCGGGGACCGCCGCCGCCGCTTCGCTACAGACGGAGGAAACCTCTCGCGACTCCCCGCTCATGAGGACCGTGGTCACCGCAGAGGACGCACGGAGCAGGACCGAACGGGAGCACCGCCGGGGCTCTGGAGACAGGTGCTGCTGGATGAGAGTCTGACTAGGCATTTTCTCCCCGGTGACAGAGACTATCTCAGCGGCGCATCTTCCCACATCCTCCTCCCCTCCCTTCTCCTCTCCTCCTCCGCTGCCCTCCAAGGCTGCAGCCCGCCGACCATGGCCCTGGTGACTCTCCAGCGCTCTCCCACCCCCAGTGCAGCATCCTCGGCCAGCACGACCAACAGCAGTACGGGGGAGGTAAGCGGGGGGGAAAGCCGGGGCTCGGTCTTTGTGTGCGCGGCGTGAGGAAACGCCGAGAATGCGCCTGCAGGAGACGGTCTCAACCCAGCCTGTGTGCTGTTTAATATCCTACAGGGAGGCTTAAGCTCACTTCCGTCATTGCCGTGCGTGTTATGAACTTGATATATTGTTGCCTTGTAAGCAGCAGTGAGTTGTTTGTGGCTGCGGGGATTTGTAAACAAAATCCTGCGGGGGGGAGGAGGGAAGGGGGAGGGGGGGCTGCTGGGTTTAGCTGTCAGAACAAAGTGGTCATTTTGCTGCTGCACAAACATTTGCTGTGTTGCACTCAGGTTGTCCTCCCTCCTTGTTATTGGCCTTTTAATGTAGTAATGCAGTCTGAACGTCGGGGAGGACACTTTAAAGGGGAATGACTTACATTTTTAGGGTTATATTCACTGTGTGGACCAGGATAATTCAGTCAAGTGTTCATGAACTTGCAAAAAGGGAAAACACTTAATGAGTGATGCCACTCAGATGAACAACCAGGTGGTAAAACACATAAATATTAGCCAATATTCAATATTTTACATCACAGTGAAAAAATACACCTTATACTACTACTACTTCTACTTAGAGCAGATTCAGCTCCTGGCAGCACGAAGTAACATTGAGTTTGAGGCTCTGAATCAGATGTTAAATCCTATATGGGGAAACAAAATCTGAGCAGCAAACAAGTCTACATTCTAATGTGGAGCGATGCCAGATTTCACATTCCAGTGAAACCACAACAATCAGGGTTAGTGCTCCAGTTTCTGGTTTTAGGGAAAGTGCTTTAGTGCTCTGAAGACATTCTTCCACCAAGAAGTTGAGTTTTAAGTTCACTTTTCGCAGGAAGGACAAGAGGATGTGGTGTGATGCTTGGATGTGTTTTTGTTGTTGAACTCCTGGTTGAAGGTGTCCTAATAGTACTGTCACCTCTGTCGCAGACGAGATCACAACACTGACAGGGGAGGACCAGCAGTTGGCGCTGGCACGCTTTTATTATAATTTCAGGAATCCATTTGAGCTACTGTACCACCCCACATCTGCACATTGCATCGAGGTCCATCTGGTTCCTGGATTTTGCTCCAGTAATGACGTTTCATGCTCACAATGGACGTCGGCCTCCAGGTGACCCAAACCACAGTTACAGTGTTCACAGTGAAGTAGTCCACGAACCCAGTCCGGGACACAATGAGAACAGGGCTGCAGCTACACAAGATGACTACTTTTAAAAACAGGAAGAAAATTTTTTCCTGCAACATTAATTTTACATTCCCTGTACACAACAACATGCTGTCCCGTCTTTATATCCTCTGCTTTGTTTTTTTGTCTTTCAGGATTTTGGAAGTGACGATGAGCGGAAAAATAATCAGAGGTAAGACCTTTCTGTTTAAAACGTTGTGTATTTAAAGTTCCGGCAGAGATGTCAAAATGACAAAGTTATTGTATTTATGATTTGTAGAAAGTATTTTTTGTCCTGTCTTTATGGTTGGTGGGCCTTCTCACCCTGGATGAGCAACAAAAAGAGATGCCAGTAGACAATGATGTCTGCAAGCTGTAATATTCAGTTTGTGATTGTATTTAAAACGTACGTATGACTGGAAACAAATCTCTAAAAGGTGTCACAGTTTATTCTCTTATTGAACATTTGAAGTTGTGAAAATCAAAGCAGCAAGCTGGAAGTAAGCATGGATGGAAACGTTTGCGTAGTTACTGAAAAAAAGAATGACATCATGAAATTCAGTACTTAGTTTCTAGATTAGATTTTCCGTTTACAGGCTTCTGCTGAGGCTGGTTATTATAGTGTCTGGTGTTGTTTTCACCTTGTGAGTCACCACTTGTGGAAGACACTGAAGAGGTTATTGAGACTGATATTGCGACCACAATAGTGTCACAGCCGTGCTGGATGGAGCCATGGAACCACACTGTTTAGTTGAGCTCAAAATGAAGATGGGTGTGGTCCGAGCAAGGCTGCCGGAGGTAGACCTGCAGGAAGCGCCTGGTGTTATGCTAGTTTGGTTGTGTTTCTGCCAAATGCTAGTTCTATCATGGAAGTAATGGTTCTATTATTGGAACAACAGTTTAAACTCACCATGTGGCAAAGACGTCTGGCTGTCAAAGAATGGTGCTGCCTTGATTATTGGGATCTGCTTTGGTAGTTGATGAACTGCTTGTCTCAGTCCTGTAGATTCACGAGTATCACCTTGTTTTCTGTAACGGCCCTCTCTTTTCTCACCGTTATCAAGGAGGAAAAACCTGCTGGAAGTACCGTTAATTTAACCCGACAGGTTTCTGAAACGTTTCCTCTATTCAGGTACACAACAGAGAGCACGTAAACTGTTGTCTGCTCGGTCACAAAGCTTTTCTCTAATCAACCCGGCGTCACAAAAGTCAGGATTTGTGTCAGGGAAGCTTTGTCGCAGACTCTGACTGTGTGTGTGTGTGTGTGTGTGTGTGTGTGTGTGTGTGTGTGTGTGTGTGTGTGTGTGTGTGTGTGTGTGTGTGTGTGTGGGCGGGTCATTCACAGTTGAAACAGTGTCTACATGAGCAGTAGTTCATCAGCACCATCATTTAGCATTCTGCATGTCAGACTTGAGTTTGACGCCAAGTAACGTGTCCGCCGCCTCCCAGCGCTCGCATGAATGATGGTATTGTGGCGGAGCATTGCGTAGGGGAGATCGCTAGGGCACGTGCATTTGAAGAGGAGATAGAGATAGTGAGCAGAGACTGACGGGACGGGGCAGCACAGACGAGGAGACTTAAGAGCCGAGGAAGGACTCACCAGACCTGAGACCACTAGGAGAGGCTGCAGTCCCCTGACCACGGGCAGGGATACACAGGTGTAGGAGATGGATCTTAACATGAGGATTAGAGAGCTTTTTCCAAGGAGACGGTAAATTGTCCACCAACTACTGGCAGGATGCATCTGGTTGAGAAAACTTCACCCAAAGCCATGCTCACCGTGCTGCCTCACATTGTGGAGGAGGCTGCTCTGACTCGGAGGGTGTTCTGTCGCATGTAAGTTCTCACAGTGCTTCAAGACTTAGTTTGTTTTCAGCTGAAAGTCCTTTGTGATCGAGTTTAAGCTCTTACTTTGAAATCCATAAACCTTTCCCAAGTGTAGCCTACGTTTGTTAAAGGTTATTAATCCACCAGTGAATTTGCCGCATGTCTTCAACATACATTGTAAACGGCAATGCCATGAAGGGCAACTGAGACAAAAGGCATTGTGATGGACTCACTCAGTCAGGCTCTGTGTGTGTTGGGGAGACTGCAGTTAAACAAAGCAGCATTCTGTCCTGTGGGGTAAAAGACGTTAAAGCTGCCCGCCCGCTCCACTGCAGCCCTCATAACAAAGTTGTGACCCAGAAGTGCTGCGTCCAACGCCGCTCGGACGTCTTGAAGTCTGCAAGCCCGAGCACGGGAGAGTCGTGGTGGAAACGCTGGATCCGCCGTAGGTCAGCAAACCCACGCAGGAAGAGTCTGTTAATCATGTTATAAAAACACGGGGCAGTAAAAGCCACTGAATCAGGACTCTGCTGACATTCAGCCACTGATGAGTCCTCTGTCCTGCTCGCTGAACCACTGAGGACTTATTAAGTATGCAGCCCGCACCTGGCTGCTCACTGTATGTACAGTATCGGCAGACATTTCTTTTTTTAAAGACAATTTTTTAGAGCTTTTATCGCCTTTTTGTGAGAGCAGCAGAACAGGACAGGGGTGAGAGAGTGGAAGACACGCAGCAAAGGGCTGCGGGTCAGAATAACTGCCAAGGACTCAACTTATTGGGGGCATATGCTCTACCGGGTGAGTTAGAGGTCACCCCAACTGCACACACTTGGGTCCCTGTGTCAACTTTCGCAGTGCAATTCTTGAACTCGCCACGTGATTTAAATCGGCATTTCAATATTCAATGATTGATTCAAAGTCTGCCGAACTTTCATTGGTTTGGTCTTTTCTGTTTTGAGAATTTGCTTTGAGTGATAGTGAAGTGAATATCTTTCGGTTTGGGACTGATATTTGCACTGAACAAGCTATAGAGAGGTCCTTTTGTTTCCGGGGTCCCAACAACATACTTCACCAACGCTTAGCTGTGTACAAATGTAGCATTATGTTACCTGATCTGTTTTATCCAGCAATTCCTGGTCTTTCAGCATGAGGATAACTCCGGTGCTTCTATTGTTTCTCAGTTGAACAATTATAAAGCCAAACAATGTTTTTTAAGTATTTCATGATAGGGCATTCAAGTCGTCCAGTCACAGTTTAATGATTGGGACAGTCGTTTTCTTCCAATGTGTCAGATAGGTCGAGCATGATTCTTTATTAGAGGTAATGATGGACATATTGTCAAATGTTAGATGCATGAACAATTTGATAAAGTTGTGTCTGAAGACTAACATCTGTCACATACAGAAGAAACATCGAAAATTAGCTTTTTTTTATAGTTTTATTTTTGGAATAATGGAGTCGTGTTGCTTTTAGAATTCCATTTTCCATCCTCTCAGCAAAAGTCAGATGGGTTGTGGAGATATGGAAAGGGTCAGTGTTGAAGGGAATCTGACAGCCAGTTGTGCCTTTAGTAGATGTCAAATCACTCCCTTATCTCTCTTCATCCATCCTGTTGCAAAACACAAAGAGGGGAAACAATCTATGAACCACTGACTTGGTGAAAGTGAATGCTCCTCGTTGTGTTTTGAATGAAGCACAAGAAAGAGTGGTTAAACTGGTGGAACAATATCAACCTGCTGTGCTCAGTTCTTTGATGCTAATTGTTAAGTTTTCAGTATTTTCCACTTCTGCTTTCTCCCAGCCTCAGTGAGAGCTTCTTCATGGTCAAAGGAGCCGCCCTCTTCCTCCAGCAGGGCGGCAGCACACAAGGACCAAAGACCCCAACGCACCACAAGCATGCAGGTAGGAACAAACACGCACAGAGGAAGCTTTGTGTCTTGCACAAGTGAGCTCCAGACAAGAGGGAAACTGCATTTGCTGAGGTGGCTTGTTCTCTCCGTGGGTTTGTCTCTGTTTATTCTAAACTATGTCTGGAGCCATGGCATAGCCGGATTTGACCTGAAGGGACCTGCAGTTAAAACACAAGGGACGCTCACAAATCGGTTCAAACGAGATCACGTCTCAAGAAGTTCACTCGAAGCTCTTTCAAAGAAATGCAGACAGTATCTGTTCCTTGACTTTTTGAATGCTGGGCACTTAACATTATTTATTACACAATCACGCCGCTGCTATTGTTTGTCTGCACATGAAAGTGACGTTAAAATGCTGCATAATCAAAAATCTAAAAATAAACGTATTCTGTAAGTGATGCGCACCGTTTAATCTGACGTCCTTGTTGAGACTGAAGTCATTCCAGGACAAAGGCGGAATAAGTCAGAAGTTTCTGGTGAGTCAGGTGTTACTTTAAACACTTTTGCTTAGCACAGCTGGAAGGTGGCCGGGTTGAGATTCGCCCTCATTGAGAGAAATCCACAAGCACATTTCCTCACGGAGAGACGGAAGTCCAGCAATGAATGGACAATAGAAGAAGCTGAATGATCAGCATGTAGTTGACCTTTCATTTTTTATTTTTTTGGGTTGAAATTCCAGAAAGAGTGTCTCTGCGGTGAAGCCTGTCAGTGATTAATGTGTGCTTTGTTTTCTCTGTATTGTTAAGTATGAACATGAGGATATTTTTCAGCTCATTGAAGGCAGTTTTAGTTACTGACTGCAGGGATGGGAAGTTATTTTCTCTGTCATTATAGGGACGATTTAGGATTTTATCATAGATCGCCAAATGGATCGTGGTGAATTTACATTGTTGGGATAATCTTTAATAAAAATGTTCATTAAAATGTTAGACACATGTCAAAAAATAATACAGGATTCTAAAGAAAAGATTTATTTGTTCATGCAGAAGATCGTATGATTTATGATCATCTTATTTAAGATTGTTTTTCATGGAAAAGGATGTTCATGAAAAAAAAACACCTAATTTATCTGTGACACAATATAAATATTTGTTCTTTAACTAAAGTGATTCCAGCATGTTTTAGTGCCATTTTAAGAGTTTTAAGCATATTTTGATGATTATCAGCATAATAGTGTGAGTTGCAATTATTTTGCCCCGGATAATGGTGACGTGAAATGCCTAATAGACCTTAACCGGTCTAATCAAACATGAGGAAAACACTGAGTTGAACTAAACATTGCTTCTTATTGAATTGCATTACATTCAGTTTCCTATTAAGCCTGAAAGCGTGTTTCACTTTCAGGTGATTTACCTCAACACCTGCAGGTCATGTTTAAGATCCTCCGGTCTGAAGATCGCATTAAGCTGGTCAGTAAAGTGCTTGCATGCACCCTAATCATCACTGCCATTTATTTCTTTTCAAAACTATTTGGATGGTATTTAATTGTTTGTGTGGGTGCTGTATGCTGTAGTGTTACTCATGCCTGCTTGTTGGTTATCATGCAGTCACATAGATTTCAGTAAATCCAGTTTATTTCTCACATGCTCTCCTGCTGTTCCACAGGCTGTACGGTTAGAGAGCGGATGGTCTGACCGCGTGCGCTACATGGTGGTCATCTACACCAACGGCCATCAAGATACGGAGGAGAATATCGTCCTGGGGATGGACTTCACCGACAAGGACAGGTAATTGATCTCTCTGCTGTTTAAAACTTAGCACAGTTTAATCTGATTATCAGATCTGTTCAAATATTATTCTTAAATCTTTGTGATCTACAGTAAAACTTGCTCTATTGGGATGGTGCTGCCACTGTGGAGTGATACCAACATCCATCTAGATGGAGATGGGTGAGTTTCAGTTTATTCAGGGGGCCTCAGGCTGCATGTTGTTGTTATTCTCTGCCTTTTAGTGTTTACTGCCCACCAGTGGCAGAGGAGTGAATTACATGCATTTTTCTCTGTCTGTGTGACAACGGTTCTTGCTGACCTGTTTGCATTGTCTCTGTACGCTGGAGGAATGTTCCACTGGTCGGTGTCCTGAATAGTCCACATGAGCGACCCGAGCCCAGTCTGTGTTTACATCCCCCGTCCCTCTTCATCACCACCCTGCGTCCAAACTGATCTTCTCCTCTTCTCCTCCTTTCTCGCCAGAGGCTTCAGCGTGAACACGGCAGGGCGGTCACATGTCTTCAAGCCTGTATCTGTGCAGGCCATGTGGTGAGTGGATCCTCCGTGTTTACTTGGGATTACCGCTGTGTGTTTTCAGGGTGTGTGGACTGTGCTGGATAAATGTTGTTTAGAGACTCTTACATACCAGACATCAAGCCACGTTGTTGAAGTTTATTTGAGTTTTCATATTTTGTACCCATTTTTATGCCTGTGTGCAACGTGGAGGCGCTGGAAGCTGAATGGTGAGATTAGCCTAGTTAGCTCAATTATGGGATCCAGCAGCAGCTCTACAAAAGGTAATAAATAACTGTTAGACTTTGTCCAACACTGAGGCTTTGTACCCGCCAGCCCACTGTTACCTAAACAAACATACATATCAAATATCACCAGTTATGTCATCCATTTTCTTTTTATATTTTTGATATGATTTTTTTCCTTTCTGGAATTGCAGACTTCGTAAATATGCAAATGATGACATGTAAAAATGCATTGGACTAGCTATCCATCATCAGAGAGTTTAATGGTACAGACCATGTCTCATATCCCATAAACATCCAGCATTGAGTCAGAGTACCATCGCATTCAACCTCACACATCTATCAGATTAAAATCTATTTAATTATTGCAAAGTGTTAATTTTCTCGGTTTGGTAAATAGCAAATAACTGTTGAGCACCTGCTTATGAATGTGCACTATGCTCATCACTGTGATGACTCTCCTGGTCGAGGTTGACTATTTGGGCCACCGGTCATTTGTTCAAAGTTTTCTGATAGCCTCGCTCTATCCATGTGCCACCTGCTGGTCACTTAGCAGAATGACCATTCAACAAGTCTGCCAGGGTCTTGTTTGCCCTGATCTGTGATGGTAAAGCCTCTGCTGCGTGTCTCTGCAGGTCTGCCCTGCAGGTCCTCCACAAGGCATGCGAAGCGTCACGCCGATTCAACTACTTCCAAGGGGGCGTCGCTCTCACGTGGATGGCCTTCTATGAGAGCTGCATCACCTCCGAGCAAAGCTGCATCAACGAGTGGAATGCTATGAGCGACCTGGAGACCACTCGGCCTGAATCACCCACCATGTTCGTGGACCGGTGAGACCCTTCTCATGCTACATAACCGTTTTAGTTCAAGATACTCACACCTGATGTAATTATCTCTTCTGATGGAAGATGATTTCAAACAGTTATCTGCCCATTATTTTTCTAGACTAATTGTTAAGTCTCTAAAATGTCAGAATATTGTGAAAAATGTCCATCCCAGTCACGGTTGATGTCCTTAAATGTCTCTTTATCCAAAGATATTTAGTTTAATATGATATAAAACAGAGAAAAGCAGAAAATCTCCATGTTTGAGAGGCTGAAAACAGCATTTCCTGTCATTTTTCCTTCTAATGACTTTACGGTTATCTTTCTGTCAGCCTACACGTGGTCAAGCTGACCAGTTGCTGCTGATTTGTAACACGCCCGCTGTGTGTATATTGTCTTTAGTCACGGACAGCAGCTGTTGTCTCTTTTGTCTTGAGTTGTGGGAAGGTGTCACACTGTTATGCTAATTTCCATTCAGACAGCAGTACTGACGTATTGACTCGTGTCGTGCAGGCCAACTGAGCGAGAGAGAACAGAGTGTCTCATTAAAGCCAAGCTACGCACCATCATGACGTTTCAAGACCTGGAGAACATCACCTCCAAGGAGGTTTGTGCCAAATCAACCAGAGCTTTCTAGAACACTGGTTTTAGGAAAAGACACATCTGGTTTTCATGTTTTTATTAATGTAACAGTCATGAACTGTTCATTAAAAATCCTGTAAGTTCAAAACAAAAGTATCACCATGTGTGGAACGTTCCTTAGGAGTGTTTCTTGTTCAATCCTCGTCGACAGATCCGTAACGAGCTGGAGCAGCATATGAGCTGTAACCTCACAGAGTACAAAGAGTTCATAGACAATGAGATGCTCCTGATCCTGGGTCAGATGGACAAGCCCACACTTATCTTGGACCATGTGTACTTGGTGAGAATTTTTTTTTTTTTTTATGCTACCATAACCAGTTTTTATATTGTATTTTAATATTCCTCCAAGCTGATACACTCATACTATCACACTGCTTTATATGTACCTCCAGTAAAATACAGATAAGTAATTTTTGCATTTATTCTAAATACGCTTCTTGTCTTTTTGCCTCCGTAGGGCTCCGAGTGGAATGCTTCCAACCTGGAAGAACTACGGGACTGCGGGTGAGCTGCTAATATAATCCTAAATGTTGTATTCTTCTAAAGAAATTAAATAAAAGCTATACATGCATAAGTTGTCATTGTCTGTATAATTGGGAGGTGAATAGTTAAGTTATAGGCAAGTGTCCGTAGCCAACACTGCTTTTTGCACCCTTGTTGCCTCGGTTATGTATATTTTTCCTAAACCAACCAATTATAATAAATAAGTGTAAGAATATGTTCCTCACAGTACTGGAACCCCACTCTCCTCGGTGAAAGCATTCTTACTATGACTTCCAAATTTAAATCATTCTCCAGTCAGTGCAGCAGTGTTGGTAGATCTTTATGCTGTGTTCTAACTTCCAGGCGTTCCAGGAGCACAATGCCAAATATATACAAAAACCATGGCTGACCGTGACAAACGTAGTTTCCTCGGTGTGTACACTCACTGTCAGCCGTCACATTTTGGGGGCTTTTTAACATTTTTCCTCATAACTTTTGTGCAGGGAAGTTAACATTCAGAGATTGTTTGCTGTAACCAGCCGCCTACATAACATTGGCAACAATAATTCAGTATCAATCTACATGCAGAGCAGGTTTTACTATATATATATCATGAGGTTGGTGTGGATGGGTTTGCCAGGAGTTTACAAGTAGGAACTACAACTTTGAGTGGTGCTTCATTGTACTTAGAGGTTGGAAATGTTCAATTTCAGAGTTGTCAGTTAGTGGAGGTAAAGACTAACGTGTGGTTGTTGTTTGGGTTGCAGAGTGGGTTACATCCTGAATGTTACCAGAGAGATTGACAACTTCTTCCCGGGGATGTTTTCTTATCACAACATCCGCGTATACGATGAAGACGCCACCGACCTGCTGGCCCACTGGAACGACACCTACAACTTCATTGTCAAAGCCAAGTAAGAAATGTTAAAAGATAAAGCAGTGGGCTGGGAAAACTTCTCCCGATTCTGAGCTGTAACACCAGGCTGTTATCTCACAGCACTTTGGTATTTATAGATTGATGAATGAGGATTTTTTTTTTAGTCATCACAGTTAGACTGACTCACATCATGTAAATTCCCCGACTACTGAAGCTGTGACCACAAAGGACACATTTTTCTCCTGCTAAATACATGACACAGCTATGAGTAACAGGGGGAACTGAAATGGTGCAATCAGGTTGGTTGCTATGCAACCGTCTAAGCATTTAAACCTGAGGCAAGAAAGGATGATTGTAAAAGAAAAATGACAGGACAAATTGAGACGTGTGAGACCGTCAAATCCAAACACAGACAGGTGCAGCATTATGATGCAGCAGTATTTGAATGACTGCTACACTGTCTACATGTGAATGAATGCTGTTCTGTCTAATAGGAAGAACAATTCCAAGTGCCTGGTGCACTGTAAGATGGGGGTGAGCCGGTCTGCCTCCACGGTGATTGCCTATGCAATGAAGGAGTACGGCTGGTCTCTGGAAAAAGCCTACAACTTTGTCAAGCAGAAACGAAGTATAGCTCAGCCAAACGCTGGGTTCATGAGACAGCTGGCAGAATACGAGGGAATCCTGGACGCAAGGTAAGCAGGTCTACAGTTTCACTCAGCTCTGCACTTCTTGCAGTCAGCTGCTTTTTATTTTGTTTTTATACTCCAGTCTTTCGGTTTCATCTTGGGGGCTCATACAAAACTACACATAGCTATGTGATGCAGTCATTGTGATTCATTCTCTTCATGTGTTAAAACAAAAAGCATACTTTGCCTTCACAGTAAACAGCGCCACAACAAGCTATGGAGGCCTGGAGTCGATGAGGAGGGATCAGATGATTTGCAAGCATCTGGTGCTGGTGGGGAGGAGACCCCAGTGCTGAGAGGGGAGGCGGCCTGGGGAGGCTGCGGGGCTTCTCCGTGCAGGGCTCCGGGTCTGGAGATGGAGCCCCTTGACTCTCTTAACTATAATTATTACTTCAGACGTTTGTCGGACTCTGCACTAGACAGCGAGCCCTCCACACCAGTGCGGGGTCCCCCTCTGCTTGGTATGGAAAGGGTTTTCATCGAGATCGAAGACGTGGAGCGGGACGCCCTCTTGGAGGATGAGGGGTTCCCCATGGCTCACTTAGCCCTGCCTGGCGAGGGCACGGCAGCTCAGACGTGTGGCCGCCTCGATCCCCTGGAGGACATGAGACTGAGGCTCGAGATCAGCACTTTGGAGGAAGAGGATGAGGAGGAGGCCAAGAAAGAGGAAGCGGAGATGGCGGCCTTGGCTCAAACGCCTGGGAATTCAGATGGGAAGAGGGCGGGGGAGGAGGGGGAGGAAAGCCGGTTAGGCCTCGCCAACCTGAACACGAACAACAGCAACCGCCTCGCCGCCAAACGCAGCTGCCCTGCAGCTTTTGACGTGAGTTAAGAAAATATAGTTTGACATATATAATTTAATTGCACTAAAGTCATGTTTTGTGTCAAACTGCTATCATTTCAGAAAGATAGGCAACTTAGCATTTTAAACTTTCTTGATGCCACTGACCATATGCTGCATTTGTCTCTTACTCCATTCAGGACAGTGGTAGCACAGGAAATCCTTTAAAAGTGAAGCCCTCCTATCAGTCCTGTAAAGACTGCCTGCGTCTACCACAAGTACGGCGCTGTGACCGTCCAGCAGGAGGCCGTTCTCACCGCCTTAACCCCTCCCGCCACTGCACTATCCCCACCATATGCATAGATCCACCTGGGACCCATTTTGCATCCACCCCAATGCTGCAGTCGCTTCAAGCCCCTGCAGTCGTCCCACCTAAGCTGATCCAGCCCTGCAGTCACCTGTACCGCTGTTCCACCTGCACCCCCAGCCTCCCACTCACCAACCGCCAGAAACTGGTCTCGCCCATGAGCTGCGAGGCTACGCCTCCCGACCGCAGCTCGGCGGACACCGAGGACATGGATGAACCACAGGGGGACAACGTGGGAGATGAAATATCGAGGGAGGGTGCAGGGGCCGTTAGTGCGGCTCCAGGTTCAGGGTTGAGACCCGGTGGTGCGGAGGAGCTCCGGCAGCAGGCTCTGGCCCAGCTGCAAATACCAGGACTGGGGATAGAGTTTGGTCTGGAACTGATGCGACAGCGGGCCGATCAGCTTGACAAGCTGCCAAGCATGGCCATGGAGGGCCACCTCCCAGTGGGGCCCCTGCCTTAATACGGTGGACCGGACATGGATGAGATGGGGGAGGAACCCTGTGATGGCTGTGGGCCTTTTTTTTTAGATGACTGCCGCTGTGGTGTCGTACCAGAAAGGAAGCTCTGCTTTGACCCGTCCTGTCATGTCCTGGCCTCATAGCTGCACTGTCACAAGCTGCAACAGCCCTCTCTGCTATTTCCAGGGAGTGTCCTGTCACTGTCTGCTGGCTTTAAGACCCAGATGAGGCCGGTTGTTTGGACCATACACTAAAGGCTTGAATGCTTCTGGCCAGGTAAGGACTGAAGACTTTCCCCGTGTCCTTCCACCTGTCCCTCAGACCGGATTGAGGCCCCATCCAGTATCTTCGGAGCCCGCCGGCCCCACACCACATACAGGATCATCGCACTTCCATACAGCCCAGTGGAGATGAGCATTATGCTGCCATTTTACCCTCAACAGACCAGGTTTGGTGTGTTTCCCAGGACAGGAGACGGTGGTGGTTGTTCCTTTCTAACTCCTCAGAAAGTTATAGCCGGCACTTTGGTGTTGATGGAAGGAAAAATAGCTGAAATAACACGTTTCTGTCAGTGTACTGTATGTTTTACAATCCAAACAGTATTCATGAAGGAGCTCAATGAATGTTTGCAGTCGCACCATTTTTGATTACATTCAGCATCTCCTCGTGTTGCCACTGATCGCTGAATCCTCACTTACCTTCACTGACATTTTTTCCCTGCTGCAGCTGCTTTTGCATCACGAAAGGGCATTTCATATGGAAGCGTAATCATTTTTGGGAAAAAAAAAAGGATGTGAGCCTTTTTATGCCTCTTTGTAAAGTGTCGTACCTCGGACCACAAGCATTTGAACTGTTTTGGTCAAAGACTCTTTTGTTGTCTCTGCTCAGTGGCTGGTTCACCCTAACCTCCTCCATTAACGTAATCATGTACTTAGAGCACTCACTTTAGCCCCACGCATGACTTTGCAGTATTACGCAACATATCATCAACAAGCTTGGGAAAACGCATTTGATTAGCCCTTTTTTGAAATACTGAAATGCATTCAAATGTGTTTAAGTGGAAACATTTGTTGGATAGATGATGAATTGAACCTGAGCCCTCGTCTTATGCCTGAAGAAATGACAAAAAAAAAAACTGAAGAAACGCTTGTTATTGTTGGAAGACTTTACATTCATTCACATGTCAGGAAACATTCAGAAGCTCAAATGTGATTTAAATTTCCGCTCATGGTCTGATCGATTCCTGATGTAATCAAAGCCATATCATGTTGCCAGGTCAAACATGACTCACCCAGCTCACGTTTTGGTCACGTAAACCCACATAAACATCTGCGAAGGCACACCAATCATGTATAGGTTTAGCACTTGAACACAACTCTAGTATCCATCCATACAGTGCAAAGACACATATCTCAACTATAGCTGCGTTTAATCAAAGACATTTGAGAACATGAGAGGTTACGTTCTTTCTTTGCAGCGCCCTTGTGGTATAGTCGAATAATCGTATCATTCTGTCTTTCAACTCAAGTTAAAATTCCATTTGCCATTTATAGTAAATTATATTCAAAATTTAAAATATTAGATTTTGAATTTATTTTAAATACAGAAAAAAGTTACCGATCCAGAAAACCGCAACGCCCGGCGCTCGCAGGTTCCTCATCTGTTATTAAGTCCATGTTGTACATGTTGAGACGGCTCGAGGCAGGTTTTGTTCAAATGGTGCCACCACTCCAAAGTTGCTGTGCCATAGGGTGTCGCTCCTCTAGTTCTGTTTGGCTGGTGTCGTGTGTTGGCACGCTGGGTGTGCTAGAATGGTACTGAATGGTTTGTAAGGCAGATTGCAATTACTGTGTTTCAAGATCTGAGTTCTGAAGAAATGAAAACTGTTGAAGGAATGAATGCAAATTAGTTAATCATCTTTAACCATGGGGTTATTGTATTTTTTTTATTTATTTATTTTTGTAAAGTTAGCTTTTCTTTAGTAAGCTCGGTAGAAACATCCTCTGTTCCTTCTCATCCCGACTGGACCCCAGGGAGCTGCAGGTTTGCTCCACTTTGGTTTTGCTTGTTCTTTTCCTCACATGAGCATGACACAACATTAGGCGAGTCGTTGACGGCATTCAAGACCACAAATATTTGAAATGGAACCACGTCGGAAATGTTACATAAAGTTGTTAAAAGTTACAAAGTGGCAACCTAGACATGAGTGTGGTATCAGTCTTAACAAGCGAATGAGGTTATATCCCAAAATGTTCTCTTTCCTTTGATATATTATTCATATGATGATCTAATTGAAGCCGGTTGTTGTCAGCGTATTGACAGTTGGGCCTGATCTGCGTGCTTGACATTCATGTGACATTGTGAGCACTAAATCCTCCCAGATTGCATTTCCCACCAGACCACAGCACTACGTTTGGTTCTTTGCTTCATGTTTTTGAATTTGTGTTTGTATTTAAGTGCCTTAACCTTGGCCTTAGCGCTGTCATAAAGCATCACAGGCATTGAAAACGTTTCTGTGAGCGTGATGATGGTCTGGCTCGTTGTCACTCGCCCTCAACACCAATAATAACCATGCTCCTTGCAATGTATAACTTGGCACAAAATAATGTATGCAAACACACACACACACGAGCTCATGCACAGCAGCATCCTCCACCCCCACCCTCCCCTCCCCCACATGCATACTTGATGGATTTCCATTTATTAATAGCCTATAATAATATTGTATTTGTTTGATATTGTTAAAAAAAAAAACTTGTGGTACACCGTATTGGTTCAATAGCTGGCTGAAGAACCTTACTTGCTGGAATGAGAACTGTCATTTACATTTAAACATTAGATAGGATGGATTCAAGTCTGAAATTTACCAGTCTGTATATATTTTGTCTACAATTTGCTATCGAGTACATTAGCTTGCAGATGTGGTGAATATTAAGAAAACCACTGATAATACTACTGTGTATTGAGAAGTACTCATAATTAAGTTCTTGTGTTCGTACCACAGCAACAACAACAACAACAACAAACAACAAAAAATGTAAAAAAAAGACTGGGCCATCTTTAATTTAGGCAAATGTCTTCAGGCTCTATAAAAATGGCAATTATATAATTTTTTATTGCATTATTTCCAAGAAGCAGGCATAACACTGACAATCCTACTTAAGAGCCAGGCGTTGAGGACTACTGAGGACTATTACGGATATTAAGACATAATATAATTTAAAAGGGGGATTCAGGCATTTATAGAGTGTATTTATAGAGCACAAGTCTGACCCGAAGCATGCACGACCGAGACCAGTGGAAGACGTGGAACACGAAAAACCTACCTGCGAGTTTTGTTAAGTTAATTGTTTTTTTTTTGTTAACTTTTGTGTACTGTACTGTACATTGCCAATGTTCATGTGTAATGCACTTTTTCTTTTCTTTTTTTACATTTTGTTAAAATGATGTCCAGTCTAATGTTTATCATGGAAATAAACCATTTCCTCTGCATAATCTGTTTATTCAGTTAAGTTGATTTGCCGCTCTTGCAGCGCAGCAAATAAGAGCAACACTGTTTTTATTGTATTTACTGAATTTTGGTGAGAAAAGAGGATTTATGTATCGATATTTTATACATTCCCGGTAGAATCTCAAATGTTATCTTTTAACAACACTTTTATTGCGATATACTGTACATCTTCAGTATATTGCATATCACAAGGATGTGCTTTTGGCCTTCTCTTGCTCTTAAATGGGCATTGAGCGCTCTTATTGAATTAGTCAAATGAAGTCAGTGTGACATCACGGGGTAGGTGACTGGCGAAGGAGAAGATCTCCCTGAAACACCAAAGTCCGACAGGACGAGGGGCAGAGCGTCAGCCTCAGTGAGTATCTATCTTTTATCTGTGATGATATTATGACGGTTTATCAGATAACTACCAAAACTGCAGACGGTTAGATTAGTCAGTATTGGTTGTCATGGTAAATGCTAATGTAAAAACAAGCCAGGTGGAGAACTTGAATGTTTAAAGTCAGTTAAAAGTTAACATTTAACCCCAATGACAGAAGAATCTTCATGTCCAGTGGCTGTATTGTATCTGTATCACCACTGTATCTCCTGTTGTCATGTATAATGAACAATGTTATTCAAGATATAGCTTTTCATGAGCTGATACATTGCGTGAAACCATTATATAACCTTAAATGGCAGCACATCTACCATTGTATGATAATATGATCCTGTCGTACTGCCTATTTGAATTTGAACTTATATCTACACTGATAAATGCTCTAAAGGAAAGGCAACGTATTTGAGAAAAAATAAAATCCATCCCGAGACCATGCTAATAGTGTGTGTACTCAAAGTCACAAGTCTCTTATAAAGTGTGTGCATGAAAGATACAGGGAAGGGGGGGGTTCTCACAAGCCGATGTCACAGATGCCTCTCACTGCTGCCATTATAACGCATCCATCCCAGAATAACACTTCCGATTCACTAAAGCTGCAAGAGCGTGCGTCTGTCGAAAGTTTTGTCAGGAGCTAAATCACACCAGAAAAACAGGCTGAAACCAGATGAACCCAAATACCTCTTCATAGACATGCCATTAATGTATATAAAGCTATCCATTCATTTTAGCTAACTGCTTTAACCTTTTTTGATTTGTTCAAATTAATTCCGCTATTCCACACTCTTTCCCTTCCAAGTGCCCTGAGTCAGGAGTCACTGGTGCGGACAGCGAAGACCATAATTTATGGATCAACAGGAGACAAAGTTCAAGGGTAGTAGTTTCATTTACGTTGTGTGGACTAGCACATCGGTTAAATAGACGGGCTTGAAAGAAACGAAGTGTCACTCAACACCTCTCGGGCTTGAAATAGCTTCAGCGGCCAACCGCATGCTTGCAGATGCGGGGTGAAGAGGTTCAGTCACCTCTCTCTTTTCAACCCATGAAACCAAAGGACGTTAGCTTAGCATTTCGTCTGATTCTAGATTAATTTAAGTGTGTGCTCCTGGAAAAATCCGATGTGACGACACTCACGCACAGTTGTTTAAGCTAAAAATACTCCACATGCCAGTTTAAAGTCGGCTGAGCTGTTTTCCCTTTGCAATAATCTCCCAGCTGGTGGCGGTTGAAGTCCCCGGACAAACAATTTGGTTCAAAAGTCAAAGCACTTGTGACTTGAATCAGTATTTCGGATGACCTTTCTGTAGACCCCGTAACCAAAACATCCATAAACATCCAGCTGGTTTGAAGGGGAAGCACAAGCACACCTTGTCTCCAAACCGGTAATTGACGGTGCATGATGTCTCACACTGTGTTGGCTCTGAGGAGACATGTTTACAGAATTACTTATTGCACCCACCAATTGTATACAAAAACAAGGCTTTGCTATAAATCAAGACTCACTCATTTATAAATCAAATGTATAATCATCATCTCTTTGGCAGCATTTATTAGATCATGTTTTATTTGACCTTGGCACCTGGCGGCTGACCTCTTATCTCACTCGTCTTGTTTCCTTTTTGGCCTCCAGACTCACTGGCAGCAGTCAGACCAGCTTTAATTTTAGCCGCCACAGCATTCCTTTCCGTCAGAATAGGTGGAGATGGATAGCGAGGCCACGGGAGGGCACGTGTGAGTGGTATAGAAGAATATACCAAAATAGATAGAGGTTCAAGGTGGTTAAAAATAGAGAGTGATGCCTGTTGTGTGATGTCATTTCATTGGGATAGCCATCCTCATTACGCTATTGTCTTGACATTTGTCTCCCTCTTTTCCTAATGCGAAGACAGAACAACTACCATGGGCCAGAAGCTGGAGAAGCTGTCGGAAAAGGATGAAGAGTCACTTAATAATTCCGATGGGTCGGGGCAAACTGGAGAGACGGAACAGCTGGAGACAGCACAACAAGATGGGAGCAGAGATCAGGACGATGGCAGTTTTGCGACCCCTCAGGGTGGCGGTTGGATTAGTGGGACCAATGTCAGCGGCTCATCCACTGGCCACGCAGGGGAGCTAACACTCACTTCTGCACGTACAGACCCCCAAACTGGGCAGCCAATCAGGCCTCTGGGTCAGAGCGATCACCCTCTGAACACCAGGGGAGCGTGCGTGGGTGGAGACTGGGAGAGCCGGAGTGTCACTCGAACTGTAGAGGAGTCAAAAACCACCCTGACCCCCAAGGAGACAAGACAGACTTTGAAAGTAAGGCGAGGCTCTAAGCAGGAGGCCATGGCCTTTACTGGGACTACAGCTATGGAGGAGCAGGGAAATGGGAAGAAATCAGAAATTAATTGTAGCAAGTTGGGTCCAGACACTCAAACTGGGAGTCAAACAACCTTGTGCGATCCCACCAGTGAGGAGGACTTTGTGGTGCTCGAGAGGGATGAGACTTGGATGTCATCCGATGGGGACGTCCCTTTTGGAAAGAGGATAAAAACAGTGAATCAACAATCACCTATTAAAAGAAGAGTTGAGGAAGAGGCTCTCGCTCAAGGCTGCAACCTTCCACAAATTTCCAGGAACGCCCCTCAAGAAAAGGGCAGTGAGAAGAAAAGCAGGAGAAGATCTGACACGGTTCCCGTCACGACTGACGGCGTGGAAGCACATGGTGAGAGTTCACCCGGAGCCGGTTTTGAGAGGGATGTGGATCAACATTTGGCTGAAGTGACAGGCAGCAGGTGTCGGCTAAAAGGAGTTGGTCATGTCGGAGCTGCCTACGCCGAGACAACTGGGAGAGGGACAGCAGGGAGGGAGCAAAACATGAATGACCACAGCAAGGGGCGATGTCCTACTGACATGACTAAGGAGGACCTGTCAACACAAAACAACAGCGGCTCGGTGAGACGATTAAGAAAGGGCACCGATTATTTGGACGGTATGCTTGTTGAAGCAGGCCAGTTCATTATACAGGAGGAACCAGGTAGGGAGAGGGAGTCAAACTGGGACCCATGCTCAGAAGAAGTAGATCCTTCTTTAAGAGATTCAGAAAAGCATTATAAGGAAACTCACAATTCAGGATGTTTTGCACAAGAAACCCAAGTGGGAACCGATCAGTCCCATCAGAGCAGGTTTGCCGGTGCTGTCTCCAAGAGGGCTCAAGGAGGTACTAGGAACCAGGTCAGCCAAGTGTTCGACTCTCACCCCCCAAAGGCCGAGCCCCCAACTTCTGAAATACCACCCCAGCACGACTTTCCCTCTTTTTCATTGGAACAATGCAATTTAATCCCTTGTCAGTCTCTGCCAGGTAATGAATGCTGTAATGGAAACATACAGGTTGCGACCTCAAAGAGGGAGCGTGGGCTGGTTTGCTTCTCTGCTGTCATCACCCATCCGCCTGTAACTCACTTGTTGCCTCCGAGAGACACATCAGCACCGACACAACTTGGTACAAGCGCCGTCAACTCACAGATGGCACCGGTTGGCTCATGTGATTCTAAAGATGAATCTGTGCCTAAAGAAAAGCCCAAAGTTAAAGGTCCACCTCCGCCTGTACCCAAAAAACCTAAAAATCCATTTATAAAGCTCAAAACTGCACAGTTGAGGTCTACTGATGTGCAGAGAAGAGGGAAAGATCACCTGCGATCTGAGGAGAGGCTCAAGAGGAGACACACTTTTGATTTTAACAAAACTGCTCCGTGCAACACTCCAGTCAATCAGGACATGTGCTTGCTGTGGGACGAAAGGGGCACATACACGGTACCAACCGATGTACGGCGGCTGTCCGTTGACCTCAGTCCTTGGGAATATCTGTCGCTCAGACACATGGATGACCAGTACGGAGATGTGATCGACTATGACTACTGCGAGCGCATGGCAAATCTGTCTCCAGAGGAAGAGCCGCAAAACCTAGACATGTTGCAGAGAAGAGTATTCCTGGAGAGACGATCCAGATTTAAAAACTCGCCCCCTCCCGTTGCTAAAAAAAAAACCAAATCGTTTTGCTTCCTCAGAGACTCTTCACACCGCTGAGGTCACATCACACAATGAAATCCAAAGATCAAAACCTGCTTCTTCAGGGAAAAAGGAAATCTACCCTGAGCTCCAACCTGAAAGAGTCAGCAGCGACAGCCATGGTAACTATGGTAGGCGCAAAGACAACCACAGAAGTGACAGGGATGCAGGAAATGACAGCGAGGTGGGTTCGTACAAACCCGTGGCGGAGATCGTCAAGGAGAGGAATCAAATGCAGAGACACCAGGCCCGGGTCAAACCGGAAGGGGCCAAAGCTCTGGTTCGGGTGGCAGAGGAGGGTCCAAGTGTGAAAGTTTCCCAAATTAAGAATGCCTTTGACGTCCCGAAGAAGTCCAAAGAGAGATTACCGGAAGTTCAACACTCTCCAAAGAAAGGTAAAGAGTTGGGCATGTCAATGTTGGAGACGCTAGTTCTGTCATTTTTTTTAATGATCCAATGGTTTATCAAAGAATGAATCCACGAAAAGCACATGATGTGTGTTATATTAGGATGAGAGGGTACTTTCCAAACTGCATACCACAGGCTGTCATGTGAAAAACACTTCACATGCAAATGTCATGGTACAACTTTACTTAAAGGCTTTATGGCCTACTGTAATTTAAAACACTTCTGTTCAATAAGCCTATTTAGGAACTAATTTGATAAACAAAAAATGGAAACATAATGTTAACAATGGATTTAATAGAGAAGCGCTTCGAGATAAGAGGCAGGCATATTTTAAATAATAAATGTGTCGAACAATATGCAGAAGTCTCATTTGAAGCTTATCATTAATATTTTTACTTTTTATATTGATGCTATGGGGAGATTTTTAGCCTCTTTAGCTCATTATGTTTTATTTTTTTTGTTTTATTACAAGCAGCTGACGCATTCATGCTCTGCCAGTAAAATAACACAGGATTTATTATGCATTATATTTGACTCTTAAGCCTAATTCAATCAAGAGTTAGAGATTACATGATTGTAAAATACAAAGGAAATAAATAGTTTCATATTCCTGGCATTTAGTGAGTTGACCAAGTTTGTCCTTTCACCAATCAGGGTTCTGGGTTTTGATTCTGGGTCCTGGTGTATTCGGAAGATCTCCCCATGTTAACCTGTTAAGTGGCTCTTGAGTTGGGATTATTTGGTCAAACTACCATTTCCAAGGTTTCAGTCTTGTCTTACATTCATATTCACATACATTTATTATGATGTCTGACACTCTCTAAGAAGGGCTAGAAATTAGATATAATTAGTCAGCATCAAAATCTGTATAACCAGTTTTGAAACCCCTAAATTTAATAAACCCTATGCAAATATGTTCTTTGAAAACATTGATGAAAGGATAAACCGATTGTCCTAAATATGTGATGTGACATGCATTACCGTCTATGGGGTGTCTTTATTGTGTTTGGACAGTGCAGGCTGGGGTAGGATGGGACAGAGGGGGGAGGGGAGGGACCATGATACAAAAGATGCTGCTAGCAACGAAAATGCACATTTTTGCTTAGTTGAACAAAAATGCATTCATTCAGTAGGTCTACTACTTCAAACGGAAATGTGCAGAATGTGGCAAGAAACCCAGTTTTTCCTGCAGCCCCATCCCCATTCACAGCCTTAGGAAATGAAATCGGGATTGTCGTTTGCGCATGTGCCGTGGCCGGTCGTCAACGTATCCCATTGAATTTAATAACGATGAGAGTAGACGATTGCTAGTCTTCAGCAGGTGAGAAGCGGCCAGGGGATGCTCCATTGATCAACTGGCATCCAGAAATACCTCGAGATTTAAAGCACTTCTTCCGGGCCACATATTTGCACCTGAGGAGGGGGAATAAGTGCAAAGCGGCTGAGCTTCTTTTTTTTTGTGGGGACAAGGGATACTAGAGCAACGTCCTGCAGGATAAGGGCGCGCCTAAACTACCAGATTCATGTGTTGTGATTGATTACCCCCGTGCTTACGAAAATCTTGCATAGAGTTAGGAGGTAAGAAAGCCTGAAAAGTGTATTTGCATTGTGTTTTTTTGCATGTGATCTGTCGGTCTCGGCTGTGCAGCATCCATTTAACTCGCTGGACGGGTTTGAGAATGGGAGCAGCCAAAAACCTTGAGTGGAAATATCTGCACTTGCGTCAGCTGGCTGTGGTCCACCGCAGCTAACGGTTAGCAGCTAGGCTAGGTAGCTAGCCCAGCTAGCTAGCTAACTGATGAGCGGTTCGGATGCAAAACACACCGACAGGCTGCGGCAGTCATACACAAATTACACATTGTACGCGGTGTGGACATCTCTGTGTGGGCACAATACATACAGTGTGGCTACTTTTTGCGTGATTTTCCTTCTAGCATCACTCCCACCGGGTTGCCGCCTCCTTGTCTGCGGCGTAGCGTCTCTGTGTATCAGCGGCTGTTCAGACGGGACCAACCCGGCACAGCTGCAGCGCTGCCGGGGCAGTGCGGCGGAACACGGTCCACGACTATTACCGCCACCTTTTTAACGTTAGACCTCACTTCACTTATTGGATATTATTTCTGGAATGTAAAGGTTTCAATGAACGACACGCTTTGTTTCGCTCTCAAGCGGTAGTCACATCTGGAGCCTGCTCCCCAAAATACAAATCCCCATCCACCCCCTTGTTTCATGGACGTTAGCGGTATCTTAAGTTATCTCCGGTTAACTGCAGCTTTCCCGTAGCCTTAAAAAAGACTTCGTTGGATTTACTACCAAAAAGGGGCCGCGACTGGGTCTCCCCGTGTTATTTTATTTATAACCGGGTGTTTTATTGGGGAGGAGGGTACATGTTACACGGCGAGCTTAACATCAGCTAACGGTAGCTAGCAACCATTGTTTAACGTTAGCACTGTGTAGCTGTTTCCACCTCCATTGAATCATTTACTATATTCAGCATCAACCGAAATAAAACGCCACATGCCCGTATTAATAAGCCCAAGCTAAGTTTATGATTGCATCTTAGGTTGGGTCCACCCATTTAGCCCAAGCAGAGTGAGGCCAGTCCTACATCTTTATTTATATCCGAGAAATTCTTCAGATTTCACTCTTGGATAATAATATCATAGCGTTAGTCTGCAACTGCTGAACCGAGGCTGTCCGCCCTGTTCAGTAATGCCCGTGGTCGGGTGGTGATAAGGAGCTGTAGTGTATGACATCAACTGAAGACTGCAGGGGAAGCAGCTATAGTCAGAGGCACGTTTGTAGAGAGTGGAGCTGCTCCTGAATGGAGCACCAACAGTGTTTGAGGGAACAGGCTGTCCAGGCATCATGCTGGCCTTCAGCAACACGACCACAGTCCACGGCTCTGTGGCACATTGTGTGCTATGAATCTACTATATCCGGGGGGAGTATTTTAATTCATAAGAAGGGCCATGTCGAAGTTCAACATACTCCTTTGGACTCCATGTTCAATACATTAACCTATTAAGGATTATACATTTGCTTTAGGTAAAGAAACAAAGATGCTGTGTCAATTAATCACAATCTGTACTTAGCCTCTAAGATCTAATCAGGATGACAAATAGAAAACCCCTGTGGGGGTGTCTAATAGGTGTGAAAACGCTTCAATCGTATTTTCTTGGATTCAGGTTGTAGCGCTTTTTAAAATACAGCTTTACATCAGAGACAGGATTTGATCATGGTGTAATATGTATTAAAATAGGCTCCTTCGTTGCTGTAGAATGTTTAGCAAAAATCTGTGTCTTTATCAGATCAAAAAGGGCTGTGATTCGGCATTTCCATTGTCAAAATCCATGACTGAGTATGAAGAAGCAGGTGGTTTGACAGAAATCTCACAGCCTGTATTGGCTCAGTGTGTCGCTTCAGGCTGGTCGCTTAATTACCGCACTAAGACACTGTTTTCCAGATAATTACACAGTATGCCACTGAAATGGTGGAAAACCTCCCTCTCCCTATCAAAAGAGTTTGGGCGATTTACAATAGATGCTTAGACTAGTCAAGTTTTTGGATTCCCGTCTTCAGTTTTCATATTTTGGCAGCAGATCAGACCTTTTCCAATGTTGTCCTCGAGGCGGCAAGCAGAAGTGAGTTTTTTTTTTAAGAAGAAACGGGAGGTGAACATGCTTCAGGCTGCGCTGAGTCACAATGCGATCGTTAAATGCCAATCAACATTTGAGATCATTTCCTGAATTGTGGAGCAGCGAAAGGCCATGTCCTAAAAATAAAACATCATTGCAGCATTAAGATAAATCCACAATATCCAGGCTATACATTGTGAACTACTATATTTCTATTCCCACAGCCAGTGTTATATGTAATATTTGTGTCTTTCCTTTTTGGATGATTTAACCAGATGTCCAGGTTTTAACTTGGTTGGCCTTTTTGTTTTCTTGTGTTTTCATAATGTGCAGACCTGAACGGTGCTCAAGAATTATATTTTTCTCAGTATGTTAGTTTAAAATGTTTAGTAATTGTTTAGTCTAGTTGCTTTAAGTCTTCCTGCCTACTAGTCGACAACTTTTTCTGTCAGCCTCACTCAAGTCTGAAAAAATGACACTGCGATAAGAAGGTAAACACAGCTGGAGAAGTGTTTCTAATGTACAGTTTACCTCTAATGTTTGCCAGGAGGTAGAGCTGATTTATTTCCTCCACAAACTCGGTCACAGTTGATAAGCATAATCTCCGATCAGACAGGCAGCGCTGCCAGTAAACATAAAACCCCCAAGGCTTCCTCGGCAGGCTCAATGTTGACAGAAGGATGTTCAGTTTCAGTTTCTGTATGAAAATGGCCACCGTGTGTGTTTAATACATTTTATTTTATGTCACTTCGGTATCTTATTGTACTCTTCTTTCTCCGTACAGATATGTTGCGGCGAGTTGTGCGACAGAGCAAGTTCCGCCATGTCTTCGGTCAGGCCGTGAGGAACGACCAGTGCTACGATGACATCCGAGTGTCCAGGGTCACATGGGACAGCTCCTTCTGTGCCGTCAACCCCAAATTCGTTGCCATCATCATAGACGCCAGTGGGGGAGGAGCCTTTCTTGTACTTCCTCTACAAAAGGTGAGTGGGGAGTTTGAATAGTCAAGTCTCAAGGGCGGGTGTTGTTCATATTTCTTTGTTATGCTGTGTCATTTTCCAATCCGACACTGGCAACTGAAGACCAACATTGAGGTAGTAAAGAATACCTAAAGAAACAGGGGGTTGCACTGTAACAGTACACGGTATCGTAGTACATTCACAGCACATAGCAAATCAATCCTATAGGCTTCTTGGTCAGCAGACCTCCAGCACACTGCTGCTGTGACCCTGTCCTGTGGTTCCCTGAGGCTCGTAATCAATATTTAAATCTGCCCGATAGTAAAGGCATCTAATGCGTATCCTGTTCCAGTTGACTCATTGAACACATGATACACACGGAGTGGATGGGTGCGGCATTATTTTAGGCCGCTGGGTTACTTGGCAGAACGTTATTCACAGTGTAATGTTCTGCCTCCTGAGACGCTTAACTTTGTGTAATTCAGGTAGACCGATGATGACAGTATAATGGGGTTTATTGTGTCCTCGTATTCAAATCATTCGTTGGATCATAACACGCACGCAGATGATCACACACATTCATGACACCAAGCCGTCTCATTTTGTTGTGAATTCATGATTTGGTGCTGAATCTCCTCTCCTCTCACGGCCGTCCTCCATAAATGAAAACACTCTTGGTTTTACAGTTAAATATTGTTCGATATTAACAACTATCAGAGTGTAATTTTGGAAAATGTACAATAATTAATTCGAGCTCCTCTGTTTTCAGGGGACAGATGGTCATAGAAGAGTGAAATTGTCTTGTAATCATGCAAAAGTCTCAGTGTAACTTCTGCTGCATAGTTAAATTAGCGCTGTTAATCATTTTCATATCCCTCTGACAGATATGAGCTTACAGGCGGACGAAGCTCGCAATCTTATGTAACAAAGTTGTCTTCTGTTTTACAGTCTGGCCGTATAGACAAGGTCTACCCTACAGTATGTGGTCACACGGGCCCCGTGTTGGACATCGACTGGTGTCCTCACAATGACCTTGTCATCGCCAGCGGGTCGGAGGACTGCACAGTCATGGTAAGAACACGGTTAACCACTCAAGCATCACATGAGCTTTGAGTTTTTTCCTGCATCATTATGCGCGTTTTAACAGAGGAGCAAGTATAAGCACTCATAAAACCAATTACACTTTTCCCATACAACGTCTGATTTTAGATCTAGAACATGTATCCAGTGGAATAAAATCTGCTGCTGCAAATTATGGGCATGTTTTTTTTATATATATATCATCTTTCAAGTTGGTTTTCATATGTAAAATACTGTAATCTAGTATCTTTTAAAGCTAAGGATGTTAAATATTTGTTGAATTCAATATATTTGGAATTTCTTATGACTCTTTTGAGGAAGGGTATAGGTAAAGTTTTTTTTTTTTTGTTTAAAAAAAGGCCAGTGTTGTTTCCCTGTGTCTGGCAAAAAGACGATCATGGACAGATTTTCTGTGCGTGGTGTCTGGTATGTAACTGTTTTTATTATCTGCCTCAGGTGTGGCAGATCCCTGAGAATGGGCTGGAGAATCCCCTTTCAGAGCCTGTGGTCGTGTTAGAGGGCCACTCTAAGAGGGTCGGCATTGTGTCTTGGCATCCCACCGCTCGCAACGTCCTCCTCAGCGCAGGTAACCTTTGACGGAGCCCTGTGGTACACCCCGTGCCCTCACACTGAGCTGTGCACAGCTGACCTCCAAATTTGACCAGTCATCTCACAGACATGTTGCTCTGTGTGACGTAAAGTGCTTAAAAATAGCCCTGGGACAGCGAGGTGCATGTCATCAGGCTGTGCTGCATGTGTCCTTTTTAGGGTGTGACAACCAGATTGTCATTTGGAATGTGGGCACGGGCGAGGCCATGATCAACCTGGAGGACATGCACCCTGATGTTATCTTTAGTGTCAGCTGGAGCCGCAACGGCAGCCTGCTCTGCACCGCCTGCAAGGACAAGAAGGTCCGCGTCATCGATCCCCGTAAAAAAAAGGTTATTGCGGTAAGTGGAAACGCTGTGGGGATTTGATGCTTGGATGCTTCTCGTGTGGAACAATCTTTCCCAGAATCCCCCCGCCACACTGTTTACTCAAAAGCTACCTACAAACACGGCTGCCCAGTCTGACAAGTGCGTTTCTGTTTTTAGGAGAAGGACAAAGCTCACGAGGGAGCTCGACCAATGAGGGCGATCTTCTTAGCAGACGGAAACATTTTCACCACTGGATTCAGCCGCATGAGCGAACGCCAGCTGGCTCTGTGGAAAACCGTACGTGTCCAGAGTGAATCTCGCTCGGTCCTGAACACACACACACTGATCCGTCTATATGACACTGGAGGTTTGAAGAGCCATGCTTTGTGCAGCTTCCTGTGTGATATAAATCCACCAGTTTCTCCTGTACTGCCTGCATGTGAAATGAGGATTATAGTTTTTTCCTGTCGCATGTTTATTCCATTATGCTTCTGCTGCAGGTGGGGGGCGTTAAATTCAAAAGGGTAACGTTAACACAGGATCTCACTTTTACGAATCCTATTAGCAGGAGTTATTTTAATGTATTGGCAGAGTAAGATTTCTGGTTTTACATTAGGTTATGGGTCTTCAACTAATCAGTGATTCGCTTCAAATACAGGAAAACATGGATGAGCCGATATGTGTTCAAGAGATGGACTCCAGTAATGGAGTTCTGCTGCCCTTCTATGACCCCGACACCAGTGTAGTCTACCTGTGTGGCAAGGTGAGCCGTTTTCTAAAGACACTCGTCTCCCATTTCAGATAAGTTGATTCACAAGCTGACTTTGGGCTGTGACTGTGTGTCCTCAGGGTGACAGCAGCATTCGGTACTTTGAGATCACTGATGAGGCGCCGTTTGTTCACTACCTCAGCACCTTTTCCACCAAGGAGCCTCAGAGAGGCATGGGCTACATGCCCAAACGAGGCCTGGATGTCAACAAATGTGAAATCGCAAGGTATTGCACTGATTATGTGTTTTGTTTGTTTTATTACAGAATTTGTCTGAAAGAATTTTAAAAATGTAACCACAATTTTAACACATTTTTGACACAATTTGTTGTCTTAATGAATCCAAACGTTGCTGGAGACATGACTAGGAATGAAACTAAGGATAAATTTAACCCGTGTATTTTCTCAGTTAATTGCTTAAATTTCAGAAAAAGGTTAAACGCTTAAATGTCTTGTTTTGTGCGACCAACAGTTCAAAACCCAAAGATATTCAGTTTGGTAACATAGAAGATTATCAAAACAAAAATTGGACAGAGGTAATTTAAGTAAGTGAAAAAACAAATGGTTGATATCTGTATTCTTGCTTTTATCAGATTGTTGTCATTTTTTAAATAAACCTCAATTAATAAAATAATTATCCATACCAATGTATAAATGTTCATAATTGACTTAATGTATTCCTTTCTGATTATTTTTAATTTGTATATCTCTCTCTTGAGTGTCTGTTTTAATGTTTTTTCATGCTGCATTTAACTTGTATGATATTAATCATATCATATGAATCCTCTGTAGGTTTTACAAATTACATGAGAGAAAATGTGAACCCATCATTATGACAGTCCCCCGTAAGGTAAGTCTGTTTTCATATCAAGTAATAAATAAGCCATTATTCCAATGCTGCTTTATAGACCATGTTCTCGGCTGTCCTCCTCCTGACATCTCCCATGTCCTCTCCACCAGTCGGATCTGTTCCAGGACGACCTGTATCCCGACACAGCCGGCCCCGATCCGGCCCTGGAGTCGGAGGAGTGGTTCGCTGGGAAGAACGGAGGCCCCATCCTGATCTCACTCAAAGATGGCTACGTCTCCACAAAGACCCGGGATCTGAAGGTGGTCAAGACGAACGTCCTGGAGACCAAGCCGACCACAAAAGCAGAAAACATCTCGACTGTCCAGAAGCACGTCTCTTCTCCACAGCCCTCAGTAGTGAGTGTGATATTTTTATTCCTACCGATCGTCATCACGGGTTCCTCTATTAAAAACTCGCACACATTTTTTTGCTGACATTTGAACTGCTCCTTTCACAGTGATTATTATGGTTGGAACAATTCACAAAAGTTATGGATCAGCACATAGTTTGGGATGTGGGTCACGATTCAGTGGAACAGCAAGGGAAAATGTTAACAGCTGGAGGGCTTCATTGCCTGTAAAATCCCTGCTTGTTTTGCTCAAAATTAGTTTTTAAGGAGATATAATAAAGAAGTTAATGCTCGCAAACTCTTCTGTAAACACTGACGATCTTTAGCAGCCTCTTGAGAGCCAAATCACGGGACTAAAGAACCCGAGCTAACTCTGTCTCCGTTTCTGACCAGAAACTGGACCAGAAAATGGAAGATAAACTGGAAGAGGTACTCCGAGAGTTCAAGTCACTCAGGGACCGTGTCATCCTCCAAGACCGTCGAATTGCCAGACTGGAAGACCAGGTTGCCAAGGTCGCCATATAAGTCGTTGTCCCCCCCACCCCACCCCCCCACCCCTCCTTTGCCGGGACCGTTGGTCGTTTTTTGGAGAGGAATCAAATAGACGGGGTCAGCCTCAGCCAAATTCTCAAGATTGGGCTTCATGGAGCTTGGCGTCGTCCCTGTGATGAGACCAAGCCCTACATTCCAAGATGAACTTTATTTTTTTTTCCTCATCGAGTCGCCAATTTCACACTTCGTCCCCGACACAGAGAAAACGAAAAACTCTCGCAGCTCATGAACACATTTGAAGAAAAGACATTTATTTTGTTGAAGGAAGTCTTAAGTTTTTTTTGTTTTGTTTTGTTTTTGTTTTTTTCCAAATTGTGGTCAAACATTATGTGAAGTTTGTATTTACTACTCAAAAAACTGTATGTAGCATCAATATTTCCATTGTTATTTTTTTGTGTTGCCAAATATGAGTCGTGTGCGGTTTCATGCACTGCTTTTACATTTATTTTCTCTCCTGTTGTACATTCCAGTGACAACCTGGTAGATTGATTTAGTAGAGCTGGATTACTTCTTTCTTTTTTTTTTAAACAATAGCTGTTGAACTTTTTTTCCTCCCACCAGTTTGCTCATTGATAACCATCAGCTTTATGAATGTGGAAGAATTCCTTTCAACCATTTTGTTCCTGTTCTTCTGGGCTTGAAATTTACCATCGGGTTTTATTGGGGAGGGGGAGGGGGTGTGCATCTCTATGGTGTAAATGTTGTGCAAATGTAGTGGTGCCTCTTGTCACTGTTAAGGGTCGAACTGAAGGCGCCCTCTCCGGTGTTGGTGTTGGGAAGGGACCACTCACCCAGCTTGTTTCACTGAACCCCTGACAAACAGTTCTGTGCACATAATAAAGATTTTACACATGAAAAGCTCTGCTTTATTTTTATTTCTTTTACATTAATTTGGCTCTGTCCCTGCAGAGCGAGTGTGCAGATCGCTGTGAGTCAGTGGGAGTTGATATTCTACAAACCTGTCGGCTGTTCCTACATTTCTTACCTGACGGGGGTGCTAAAGCAGCAGTCATCATGAGGTCATTCATTAGCTTAAAAGAGCTATGCTTCATTAGCTTCACTATATGATGGTTGAGGTTATTTTCACCTCTCACCCAGGAATTAAATTATGATGAGGGACATTTCTTCCCTTTTGTCATATTTAAAGACGCAGAGCAAAGCAGCAGAGGTTTAGCTATGCGTCACTTTAAAAGAAAATGTCTTAACCTCATTTTTTCCCCCAGATCTCCATCTGACTCAGCAGCACAGGATGTGATGGTTATGATTTCAACACTAAAAGAACATTTTGGTTTTCCTGGTACCTGTAAAGCACCATGAAAGTCTTGAATTTTGCATTTGACTGTTGTTGCATATCAATCTTTACAGCCAGGGCACCAAATCAGGCACCGAACAGCCACACTTGTAATCCATTCAGTATGGACTTTCTGATTTTCTGCGTGTTTTCATTTCTAGTTCATCCCACTTGATATAATGCCTTTATGTAGCTGTTCTTCTGTGCTGCGGTCTGCTATCAGGGCCTTGAAGTCCCTGAGCTGCTTCCTCTTACCCACATGATATTAAGATGTAATCTTAGAAGTGAATCTTAGAAACGGTCTGTGAACGGATGTTTAGGAGGAAAGCAGCCGTCAGAACATCAGGACACGCAGAGCAAACATCAGCATTTCAGCTCTCCACAACTTTCCATCGGTGAGGTAAGACATGTCTTAATCTTCTGCTGGAAATCTCCTGCCAACGAATAAATATGGATCTTTAAATACAGTAGCTGAGCTACTACTGTAATAAAAAAGAAGTTTTTGATTAATTTTACTTCCTCGTTGATGCAAGCGTGAAGCTGTTTGTTACTAAGGGAAGTGTCTGTTTCTGACTTTTCTCAAACCGTTATGGAGCTTCTTTTTTTTTTTTTTTTTTTTTACACATGTGAGTGTGAACATTTCCTGTTTCTTCTATCAAGCGGCACTACAGTCAGCATGTCAGAGCTCCGAGCATGTTCTCCCAGAGAGGCTGAAATGAGCTGAAGTTCTATCAGGTTTCATCCTCACCTTCATCTCTGCGTCACCAGCAGCGAGGTAAGACGCATTTAAAATCTTTGTTCTGGCTCTTAATGTTTCTGCTTCTGTGATCCACTGTTTTTTATGTAATAGTGTTGGATAATTTGAATACCTGCTCTCTAATAATCTTCTATGAGGATTTTCTCCCAGAGGAGGTTGCTTTATCTATCTTGTTACTATTTAAAAAGTTACAGAACATCTGATGTTGACATCGTTACTGCAGGTTGCACCTTTTTCATATAAAAAAAAAAAAAATGTGTGGATTTTTGTGTAAAGGCTGCTTTTAAGAAAGTTACATATTTTACTGAAAATAAATGCAGTAGTTCTGTTTTTCCTGTTAAAATGTAGCAATGGGTGTGGTGAAAGACACATGACCGTTTCATCATAAGATGTCACTGGCAGACACATGACACATAGATCTGTGTGTCACTTTGCTGCTTAATCTGCTTATCTGCTGTCATTTCAGAAACAACAACGATGCCACTCAGCATGAAGACATATCTGGCTCTGCTGTGGGGAATCTCTGTATTGCCTGCTATGGCATGCGCCGGTGCTTCCACCGCAGGAACCAGCAGCACCGACACAACTGCTGCACCCCACAACGCTGCAGAGATAAGTGTCGCTGCACACACAGTGGAAACGGAAAAGCAGATCGTCACTTCCGCAAGCGACGGCACTAATGATTTGGTTGCCACGAACACCGTGGCGGCAACTATGAGCAGCACAGATCCACAGTTGCATCATACCTCCTCTGCAGCGGACACAACCGCAGGCGCAGCACATCCTACCCTCAGAACCACGGTCGTCGAGACGACGGAGGATCGGAAACATCAACAATCGCTCACCACTTCTACCCACATGACTGCTCCTGCAACAACTACTGCAACAACTTCAACAGCAACAGTAGCTGTAACATCATCTCCTCAGGCTCCAGTCTTCATCCAGACCCTCAGCAGTCCCCCAGCTCCTACTACAACCACAAGGACAACCAACCTCACCTCCCAGGCACCACCTGTGTTTGATCCCACAGTAAGTGAGACATCCCCCTCCAGCACGGGGATTTTGTCTACGTCTCAGCCCGTTTCTGCAACTCGAACCTCCATCTCCAAGTCGCAGTTTCCTCACACAGCCAGGTCGAGATCTACCACTGAGCCCCCCACCGTCATATTCTCAACCGAGTCTCCCGTCTCCACCACCAGCGTCCCCACCACCAATGCCTCCCCCACCAACGTCTCCACCACCAATGCCTCCCCCACCAACACCTTCACCACCAACGTCTCCACTACCAGCATCTCCATCAACAATGTCCCCACCACCCAAGTCCCCACCACCCATGTCTCCACCACCAATGCCTCCCCCACCAATGCCTCCACCACCAACATCTCCACCATCCATGTTTCCACCACTAACATTTCCCCCACCAACATCTCCACCACCAACATCTCCACCACCAACATCTCCACCAGTCCTACAGGTATCTTGAACCCCCATGTACCCAGGACAGTGCCAATCCCGACCACCAAACCAGCTCCGGCCACTACGCCACCTCGAGCAGTCTCCAAGAGCCCAACCAACGCTGAGGTCAAACCTTGCAACACCCGGGGCGTGGTGAAGCACTGCCTCATCACCATCGCCTCGCTGGCTGCGTTGGCCACTCTCTTCATGGTCCTCACCATCGTCCTCTGCGCCAAGCTGTCAAAGAGGAAGTACAAGGTCACGAGACCGCAGCCGGCCACGGAGATGATGTGCATCTCGGCGCTGCTGCCTGAGAGGAACCACTCGTACAGGAGACAACGCAACCCGGTCACCAACGGAGTCCTGGTGATCCACGGCGGCACGGACAGCGACGAGGACGGAGGGGATAACCTCACGCTCAGCAGCTTCCTTCCTGATAATGACCGCTTTGTTTAGATGGAATTACTATTATCTGCGTCACAAGATATGACTCTCTGATGTCGGCGATGTGGAAATGGTTGCTGCTTGAATAAACTTGTGCTTCCTCGTTTGATGTTGGCGGTTGCACGCCCCATTCCTGTTGAGGAAGAGACGCAGAAACCACAAACAAAACCGAAACAGTTTCACGTTCACATTTGGTGAGGCCATGCTCATCAATTGTATCTTATAAGATTTAAGACTTTTCTGTATCATTTTACACTTTCCCTCCACGAGAGTCTCAGTCAGGATGAGGAGATCAAAGAATGTATTTTTTTTTAACATCCTGAGCTGAGCCCTGATGGTATTTCTATTAGCAACGGAGACAGGAAGGCTTGTTTTATCAAGGGATTAGTGTTCCTCACAGACACTGTTCAATTTACAAGTGGTATTCTTTCACTCTAGCACCGAGGCTTTACGAACAGTGTCATTTGATTAGTGGTAAATTGTTTATGTGGGTGTATGCAGCTTCTGTATTGTGATAATTTATTAAAATAATGTCTTGTTTAACATTTGGGAGAGCTTTATTTTACAGGGCAGTTATTATTTTAGAGACTGCTGTTGATTTTTTTGACATCTTAACATAATTTACATTTATCATTTGGTGGTTGAACACATTCTGTATTTTGCCCCTAATTTGTTTTTTCTTAATTGTTAGAAAATTATTCCACACCCGTAAAATAAGGACCCTTATAGTTTTCCTTTCTTTAAACAGCCGTTCACTTTGAGGTTCAAAGTAAGAATGATTGATTTAGATTTGCGCAGCAGACATAAGAGCTCAAGTGAAAAACAGTGACACAAGACGAGCCCTGTTCTCTTGTGTTAAAGTGTTGCGTGTCCTCATGTGTCCGAATGGTAAACAGTCATAATAAAACCGAGCACTGTGGACTAGGTCAGTTCCCTTATTCATGACGGCCTTTATAAAAGACTTTTCTTCTACGCTGAACTGGATTTCATATTCACTTCCCTTCCTGTGAAAAGAAAACAGAACCCTGAATGCTTATTAGGGCCTATTTTCTTCCACGTCGAGTTGCGTGCCACTGAAACGGACACCGGTGACTATCAACAGAGCTGAGACAAATGTAAACCTGGAGAATACAGGACCTCATCTCATGCTCCCGATGACCATATAAAGCTCGACTTGTCTTGACTGATCACAAACACAGTTAGAGTTGCCAAAAAAATGCATTCAAACACATACACACATAATCAGTTGTAGGGCTCACAGTCATGCAGTCACACTCGCTCCCTAAAGTGGTCACACACACACACGGTGTGAGTTTAATTGCTTGCCTCTGGAACAAAATGCCCCTTCTGACTGTTACGGGTGTTTTTGTCCGCACAGGAAACATTAACCTCTTCCTGCAGGTCACTCTTACAAGCGGCTCTCTGACTCTCTCCAGCAGGCCGGCTGGTAGTCATCAGTGTCAGAGAGCTGAGGCCGATGGGAAGGCCAGACTGTCAATCAGAGGCTCCCTCTGCAGAAAATCACAGAGAGACGGATTAAAATAGAGAATGTGTTACGGATGATGATGATGTTCTGCGGTTTGGTTTGTGGTGTTTTAGAGTCATAAAGTTGTTGTGTTGGCCTTGTACCTCCAGACACACAAGAGAGTGGAGGAGAGGGTCCCTGCCCCCACAGCACATTATAAACTCTCCTACCTAACAAGAACAATCTGTGTGCAGGCTGGAGAGCTCAGACACTCTGGGAAGCTGAAGGGGGAGGAGAACAGTGGAGAGGCTGAAGGGGGGATTTTTCCTCATGGTGGACGACATCTTTTTTTATTTTTTTTTTCCTTGCACCATCCAGACATTTGAAATCTGAAACTGCAGAAGTGGGGTGGCTCTCTCTACTCTCTACTCTCTCTCTCTCTTCCTCCCTCTTTCTCTCTCAGTTCACTTTTTCCAGACTGGTTCCACACATCCTCCATCAGAGGCGATTCCAACAGAGACACTTCTTCTGACGCAGTGGATGGTGAGTAAAATGTTTTGACGTTTTCTTTGAATGTCTCACGTTCAGGAGGGTTTTTTTTTCTTCTTGTTGTTAGTTTGAAGTGATGTGACAGCATCATGTACCTTCAGAGAAGCATGCAGCCTCAGAACACAACAACTGGAAGTCAGATTTAGACACGAATGTGGGCCGAAGACAGAATCTAGGTCATATAGTCTTTTTTTTCCCATTTTTGTCATCTTAAAAATCTTCAGAATTCCATGTAAGCGATGTGTGCATGTATGACTTTGGCATTATGTGCATATGTTAGTGTGTGTGGTTGCACAGGCATGTGTGGCCATGTATTTTTGGTGTGGGGTGAGTGTGTGATTAATCCTGACAAAAAACATCCCACCCCCTTTTTTTTCCACATGAGCACAGAGGCTCATGTGGCCCAGGTTGCACACAGATGAAGCAGAATATGGATAAACGTGTGGGAACTGCTGCCAGTTTGCACACCAACCTGACTTTGATCCAAATAAATAACCAAAGCAGCGTTTAAGGAGCCTGTTCAGGGAAATTGGGAAATAAACATATTTTCCAATCCCTTGTGGTAATATCCACACAGATAGTTTGGGTTTTATTTGTCCTTTTACCACAAGGGCTAAGTGGGGAAAGCTCTTACTGATCATTTTCTGCTTCTGTGCACCCGAGGGCATTTCCTCCCGACATATTTGTGGCACAAACCGTCTTCCCACTTACATTTCAGTGACCGATGTGTACTGTTATTTGCAGATCCAGAGGGGAAACCATGCTCCACCCGATGGCCCTTCGTCTGATTGGTCTGCGTGTGGTGTTTTGCATCAGCAGCAGCTTGGCCACACCGCTACCTTTTTACAGTACTCTAGAGGGAAGTACAGATGAGGAAGAACTCAGTATCATAACACCCTCTCTGCCCACCACCAACCTTTCCTCTGAGTACCAAACCACACCTGTGGGCCCCACTCATGTAGAAACTGACTTTCTCAATCAAGTAGTGGACTTTCTGGAGACGAACATGCTCCTCATCATCGTGGCAGTGTCTTTCATTCTTCTCGTGTTCCTTATTATCTGTGGGGCTATTATCATGAGCCGCAGGCGCAAGGTCAATGCGTACTACCCTTCCTCTTTCCCCTCAAAGATGTACGTGGACCACAAGGACAAAACCGGAGGTGCTAAACTTTTTAATGAAGTGCCAGAAAAACCCGCTCCCGAGCAGGAAAGTGAGCCAGTGGACTCTCACAAGCAGCTCCAGGCAGACATTATGAGGGCTGCAAAGAGGCTGCGCACACCAAATAAATGTGTTGAAGCCGGAGAGGGAAGTGATCGCAGTCAGAAAGTAGTAGACCGTTGTCCTGAGGACAGCTCTCAAGCAGATGGCTGCATCCCGGACCAGCAGCTACCCAGCCTCCCTGAGGAAAAGGACCTGTGTGAGCTTCCCGACGGTGAGGCAGCTGCAGCAGCGGGAAGCCCTGAGCCGAGTCCTCCAGAGCAGCTTCATCCAGGGGAAGACGATTCACAGGCGCCATTAATTGGCAGGAGTCTCCGGCCCTCCTCCCTGCATATTCACAATGACTCTGCAACACTGCAGCTGATCGCAGGAGAGAAAACGGCCTTCTAACTACTCTGAACGTTGTAACATGAATCAATGAGTAGTCATTGTCCAGTAAACTAAAAGGGGATGCAGAACGATTGCTAAATACCAATAACAGGTGGGGATTTCTTTGCAATAGGGTATGTTATTGAAGGTGCATGCAGCAGCCTGTTGCTTTGCTCAGACTGGATATAGCTTTCACGTCATATTATAAACGTGCCTCATGGAGTAATGTCATTTACATCTGGTAGAGAACGTCTTCTCATGGGGCGTTTGGTGTTGTTTCAGGACATCTCGCTCAGCGTCTGAGTCTATTGCCTTTAACATTCCTGCATAGGGGCCACTTCAGCAAACGCTGTGTGGTCCCACATACTCTGTTTTCCATGTTTTGCATGTTCAAGTCAAGTTTAGAAATCTTGAGAATAGTTTTGGTTCAGAATACTTTTATTGCATATTGTCAAGGAAGCATTACTAAAGAATCATAAATTACACAAAAATGGACCCGTTCATTTTTCAAGCCACTTTGTCTAAATGCGTATTGAAAAAGGTCAGTGCAGGGTGCAGATAGGATACGGCTCATAACTTCAACCCCTTATCTCCTTCACACCATTAACAACTCATATTCCTCAAGCACGGAATGTTAAAATATAACAATCTCCAAAATAAGGCTCACCCTCGTATCCAAATAGCCCAAACAGTGCTTACATTGTGCGTTTACGTGACAGACTAAAAAGATACAGTATGCAGAGTTAGAGGACCACAGACTAATACAGGAAGCCTGGGGGTGACACTGCTACAAAAGGGTTGACGACAGTGTACTGGTCATCCACACATCAGGTGTGCCTCATCAATACTGCAGGAGAGGGAGGATGCTGGACTACTACTACTTCTCATCTTGACAGCAGGCAGTGAACAGAGGCGCCCAACTCAGAGAGAGAGAGTTCCCCGTTTAATTGCTGGCTCTGACTGCCTCCTGCTGGTTGTCTTGTTGCTTGACCCGATAGTCAGCCAGGGCAGCCTTGATGGCATCCTCTGCCAGCACTGATGAGAAACAATTAGATATATTAAATGCATGTGTAGAGCAGTTAGGAAAGGAAGAATGATGTGGGTGAAAACTTACTGGAGCAGTGAAGTTTAACCGGTGGAAGACAGAGCTCTTTGGCAATGTCAGTGTTCCTTATTGTCAAAGCTTCATCCACCTGGAAAGAAAAGCACGTAGCTCCAGTAACCACAAAAAAAACCTTTCCAGGCAATGATAAGACACGAGCAAAGCAGAACAAATAAGAATGTGAAAAGCAACACACTCCAAGAGACGGAGAAAGAAGTGTCTGTGTTCACTCACAGATTTGCCCTTCACCCACTCGGTGGCCAAAGAGCTGGAGGCAATAGCAGAGCCACAGCCAAATGTTTTGAACCTGGCATCGACAATTTTCCCCATGTCGTCCACCTCGATCTGTCAAAAATAGAGTTTTGAAGAGTTTTACTCAAATGCCAAAAGGGAAATCACTCCAATTCTGGAATAACATTCCCACTACTGGTCAGGTAAACTGCAAAATAACAGGGAAAATGCTTTATGGCAATGCTTAACCACAGGCACTGTTAACTGTGAGTATATTTCTGTGTTAATAGTGTTACATACCTGGAGCTTCATTACATCTCCACAGGCTGGAGCACCCACCAAACCAGTCCCAACATTCTTGGAGGTTTTGTCCAGCGTGCCCACGTTTCTTGGGTTCTCATAATGATCCACCACCTTCAGAAAGTAAGGAAAGAAAACACTGTTAGAGGAAAAGGGAAACAATGCATCAAAGGGTCTTTTTTTTTTTTTTGTATTGTATTCCACCATTCTTAAAAAAAAAAATGTAATGAAGAAAAACAATGAGATTCTTTTTTGGATTCTGCTTCAAATCGGAAAGAGTCTATATAGATGTATATAAGTCTTGAGCATCACTGTTATACAACTACATGTTTTCACCATGACGTAAGAGACATCGAAATAAACAGATTAGGACAGGATATCATTGTCAACTAGATCAACTGCTGCATCCTGCCCTCCCCCTCCCCTCATTTCTGCAGAGTCATTCTGACTTAAACATTATGTGGCTTTACTTTCTACCAAAATATCCTAAAAAGTACAACATTTAATAGACAAATTTGGATTCACAGTGTGGTTGTTTGTTCTTATCTGTTCTTATCCACATATTTGATCCCTCATCTTTTTAATCTATTGTTATGGTGTAGAATAACATTAGATAAAAGAAATGTCTCATGATCTTAAAGATATTATTTTTTAAATCAACTTTTAGTGTACATCTTCAGAAAGATAGCACATCCATCACGATTTAAAACAGCTACGTCACAACCCCAAAAAAGCATTAAATAAAAAAAAGGTATATTCAGTTTTAAATCTTTCAAATGTTAAAAGATGTTGTATAAACCAACAACATAAGCCATCTCAACCTGAAAGTGCCCTTAATTCGTTTTGCAAATACGCGTTTCTCCATGTTGCATCAGATGATCACATCACACGATGAAACTCAGACTGAGTGGATTTTGTGTGACGATGCTGCTTCGTCGAAATGAAGATACAATTCTTCTAAAAAGGCGAATAACAGCACGTTTACAGGTTTCTAGCACGCTGCTTCAAGCGTATTAATCGGATGTGATTCAAGCATTAAAGTTGTGTAAGTGGCCATCTGATAGGCAGATTAGTGACGTCCTCAATTTACTGACGAGGTGTTAGTTAACGTGCTGGTTTTTTAAGTGCCTAAACTTCTGTAGGGTCACCCTGCCCTTGGTTTGCGAGACATAACACACATATGACAGCAGACTGGCATTTGTTTATTCAACCATATAGAAAACTAGCTACGTGGTTGACTGATTTTATTTGGTGGACGCACACAAAAGAGCACTAAAGCAGCTCCATCTATTTACCTGCGCCATGTAACCTAACAGGAACATTTGTAAACATTAGCCAAACAGCAGCTAGCATGCAGCGACCCGCCGGCCTCCTTCACTAAAGCAATAGTAGAGCAGGAGTTTACCTTCTGGTGGTAGCAACACTGGGTGATGAACTCCGGAGCGGAGAACCTCCTGGTCAGGAAAGCCAGAGGACTGAGACACTTCTTCGCCACAGTACCCGCCATGTTTAAAGTCGAGGGAGATGTGATGTCGCAGTTTGAAAGAGGAGAGTATTATATCGAAGCTGCGAGTCCAATACGTCACTGTGAGGGGAGGGGCGGAACCAAACGCGCATGCGCATGCCCAACGTAAATCTATGGCGAGTAAACATCTTTTTTATAATATAGTACTTATTCTATACAGTCTATTGTACATTCACGTTGAACACTCACATTTTCCCAGGTTTCAGGATATTCAAATGAGCGTTATAGAACACAGTTAAAATATTTAGGCCTTTACAAATCCCTAAAAGGGCACACAGTACAGTGCTTAGTCATATACATTGTACTTTACATTATACATTGTAATGTTCTGTTACCTTTCACCACAGTGATAGAAGTAATAATGATACATTTACATTTACAGTTGAATAGGCGATCTAACATGCGGTAGCTACTGGTTACCACAAACGTG